>JAOANU010000002.1:1200000-1912719 GCA_034387635.1 Rhodosporidiobolus odoratus | reverse complement strand
CGAAAACTTCTTACGGAGAGCGGTCATGAATGTTATCACGAAGCGGCAAGATCAGGACGTGTATGTTTCACGGTCTACTGAGAGTACTAAACAAAGCTGTGCTGCGTAGACAAGGTCTTAACACAACCGACGCACACGGGAAAGATAGAGCAATGCAGGTCGCTTACGGGAAGGTGATAGGCTGAGATTTGAAGCATGCACAGGGGGGCTGGGCTAGTGCGCGGTGATGCGAAGCGAGCTGTTGGAGGTCAGCAGCGCAGAAGTGTCAGTTGGGTCAGCTACGAGAATGAGAAGATGGAAGGAATAGGAAGAACAAACTAACCCGGAGACAAGCTACTTCTCAAGGGTGGAACCGTCTGGCAAGACAATGGTGCCGTTGTCAGCAGCAACGACAGTGACAGTGCCGACCAGCTTGACGTCACATCCAAGGTAGATGTCGCCCTCAATGTTAAGATGGTTGAGCTGTTTGGAAAGGTCAGAGTCTGGAAGCGGCGGGGAGGAGTGGCAAGGAAAAAGGAACCAACCTCCAGAAGACTAGGCACAGTCCAGATTGCTACAGCAGGGAGCCGCCGTAGCGGAAGGGAGTCCGCGTCGCAGGGTAGTTTGATGGGCAAGGGCTGCCGGCAGCATTCACTCTGCTATAGACAAAGGAATCGGGAATGAGTGCGCGCCCGCTTCAGAGCCCTCTTCAGAGTTCATGTACTGACCATGGAGCTGAAGCGTGTCAGGCCAGGGCAAGAGCCATTATGCTGCTCGTGCGGATGGAACCATTGCTTGCAGAGCAACCGGTGACAGTTGGGTGCCGACTGATGAACCGAGGGAGGGAGGGAGGGAGAGAAGTGTGCCAGCAGAGAACTGAGGTGAAGGACGGAGCTTTGATAAAAGGCTCAATCGTGCCAACGCTCAATTCAAACCGGGCTCAAGCCTCAGTACAATTAGGCCCTATTTCACTCACAAATTGGGATTCATTTCAAGTCTTTATTGGGCACCCCTCACTCCGGCCTAACTAAAGCTCACGCCTGATAGAGTCCCCAACAGCTGTCTCAAGCTGGATCACAGCCTTGCCCTTGTCGCTAACCTTGTGATTGACTATCACAGACAAGTCCTGTTGACACAAGGATGTCAGCATAGCAGGGGAGATAGGTTGAGGGAGATGGGCAGACCATGCCGTCGTTTTCCATGATGCACTTGATCCCACGCAGGTTGATCCTGCAAGTGAAAGAGAGGAGCAAGAATGTGTTAGGCGAGGAGCGTGTGAGGAAGGAATGGGGCAGAAAGGCAGTAAAGGGGTGACACCCCTGAAGGTGCTAAAAGTGGACGGAGATGTACCAAAGGTTGTTGGTGTCTATTGGTAGTCACAAGAGCATGTGGAGAAGCCAAAATGGTGTCAGTCCAGGGGAGGGCCCAAGGGGAAGTGCAGACCTGCTTACTGAAAATTTTGAACTTCCTAACACTCTGCAAACAAGATACAAAGGAGTGTCAGATGATGCTGGAGTCAAGCCTTGAGGAAGCGATTTCACTTTGAAGTCGTCCAATCTCTCTGACGGCTTGCTCCTATTCCTCTCTGAGCACCCAACCCCTATCTCTGTCAGATCTTTGGTCTCACCTCTCAAGGCTGTACATTGACGGTACTTGACTTGGGGGCTGCGCGGCAGGTCTGTTGTGTCAGTGATTGGTCTGCCATTCCCACTTCTCTTGCTATGTGGTCCTTGTGTTTGTTATCTCCCAAATGAATCAGGGTCTTTGTAATCTGTCTCACTCACTCATGTCTACCCTGTTCCCTGACCTCCCTTGCTTTCCACTTTGCTCTCACCGCCTGCTGTCTTGCTGTCCTGTCCTCTTGGTTCCTCTGCCCTTCTGCCGGTCTTGCACTCTACTTGGCAACCTGCTTGGCTCCCATCTTTTCGTTCTTTCCTGTGTTGTCATTGCTGCACTCTTTGTCTCCCTTCCCCTTGTTCTGTTTGTCTTGCTTGTTTTGTCAAAGGTCTTTATGGTCCTGTGGTTTGCCCTTGCAATTGCCAGTGTGAAGCAAATTCATGCTCCCCTTCCCATTATATCTTCCTGGTCTTTCTCTGCCATTTTTCACACATCCACCTTTAGCTTGCTTCACTCCCCACCCTGCTCTCTCTTGCTGTGTGTTTTCATTTGTCCCATTTCAGCACTCTTCAATTGCTGTGTTCCGCTAACTGGTCTGTCTCCCGTTGCCCTGTGCTTCCATCTCTGACACAAGCAAACTTTACCCTCCACTTCCACCATCCTTCTTTGCCTGTAGTCAAGTCCTTTTGTTTTCCTCCTTCTTCCCTTCCTGTCTCGTACGCCTCCACCTTCTGCTTTCTCCTGTTTCTGTCACCTCTGCGGAAAGATCAGGTAGCTGGTCGTCGTTCAGCTCGAGGACGATGAGCGTCGAGGGAGACACGGCGAGGCGTGACAGCACCTCCCTTGTTATGCCTGTTTCGCTCGTATGCCTGCCTCCTCCCGCTCCCCCTGGTGCTGTCCACGTTTTGCACATCAATACTATTCTGCCATGTTTTTCCTGTTTTACACAGGCACAAGCCCACACTTTTGCAGCTTTGCTTTGCTCAGCACTCTTCAGTTCCTGCTTCATGTTTTCTCTCTGCTTGTCACATTTCCTTGGCAAACACTGCTGCTGTTTTTCGTCACTTGGGCCGCTGGGAAACTTCGAGAACAGTGGAAACTGTAGACGGTACAACAAACCTACAGCAACAGCACGCGAGACACAACCAGCCAAGTATAGACCCCTTCACTCCCAATCACTGTCCTCACTGTCCTCCTCCTTCCCCTTGTCCTTCACAACCGCAGCCTGCTGCGGTGTCGCGTCCGCCTTGACCTCCTCCCCCTCCTCTTCGCTGACCTCTCCTTCACTCGGATTCCCACTCTTCTGCCCGACGAGGTCGTAGCTCCCTTCCGCCGAGGCAGTGGTGGTGTCGCTGCTTGCCCGAGGACTGGGCTCCTTCTGCTGGACTTGCGCGGGCGGGGAAGCGGAAGTTAAAGCTGGTGAGGCGGAGGACGGTACAGGAGCAGTGGAAGCCGGCGGTGACGTGACAGAGGACTCGGTTTCGTCGTCCATGTCCCAGGAAAAGTCATCGTCGGAAGGTGCGGCGGCTGTTGAAGCGGTGGGCAAAGAGGCGGCAACAAGGCGGAGAATGAGGGAGGTGTCAGTGAAATGATGGGTAGAGTGTGAAGCAATGACATGGGACGAGGCCGAAGCGGGGACGGCAGGAAGAGAATAAAATCGAGGTAGAGAGCAGAAAAGGTCAGCGCAGTTTCCAGTGTCTACGACAGAGAGAGTGAGGCGCAGAAGAACATGCAAAGAGCGAATCCAATGCACGATCCACGGCTGGAGCGGTAGGTAGAATCAAACAAAAGAAAGGAACGCACCGACACCCTCGAGAACCCTCTTCCTCCTAACCTCCTCCTCCTCAATCTCCTGCTTCCTGAAAAAGTACCTCCCCCAGAAAGCCATCTTCCCGAGCTCTCCATCCTGCCCCTCTTCGCCAACTACGAGCTCCTTGTAGACCGCCGCAAAGCCCTCTCCACCTTCGGCTAGCTCGGCCGCAGTCTTTTCCTCCCACAGCGGCGTACCGAAACCGTCGAGGGTAGACTGGAGCGTAGAGATGAAGGCAGCGTAGGCCTCGCGGGTGTCGCGAGCGCCGTCTGCGGGTGGAAGTGCGGGGTCGAGTAGGAGAAGGGAAGGATCGGTACGGAGCTTGTACAGGAAAAGCTCGTGCCGGCTCATGCCCTTTGTCGGAGCAACGCCATCTCCGGCTGAGCGTTCACCAGCCGGGCCGGAAGCAGAGGCCGAGGGCGGCACAACTCGGACCGCGTCCTTGGCCAGCTTGCCAACCTCCTTCTGAAACTCGCCCAACCACGCTTCTCCCTTCTGCAGGTAGCCCTGAGCGAGGTGCTCTGCGTGCTGCATCTCCTCGCCGACCTTGATTCGCCCGAGCTGCGCTTGTAGTTGCGCGACGTTGCTAGTGAGGCCAGAGCGAAGGGAGGAGAGGTCCTTCGAGAAAGCTTGCAGCTGGGGTGCGGCGGATGCTGAGAGAGAGGTAAAGAAGGCGGCAGCTGCTGCTGCAGGGGTCTGATCAGTCGAAGCGGCGTGTTGTGCTTTGCCGAAAGCGCCCTCTCCTTCTCCGCCCTCCCCACGGTCTACTCCTTTTCCCTTGTCGACCTTAACCGGCTGCGGCTCATCCATCACTATTGGCACGCCATCTGCGCCGATGACGATGCCGGCGGACTGGCCCTGTGGGGTCTCGGCGAGTCGGGCGAGTTCGGCTTTGGTCTGAGCAGAGAGGGTGTCGAGTTTGGCTTGCGCCTGCGAGAGGAAGGGGGTGAGGTCTTTCTGCGCTTTGCTGTACTGAGCTTCAGCGTTGGCGAGAGCAGCGGTACCCTGCATTGCGGCGAGGTCGATTGACAGAGGAAGCATGTAAGGAAAGCAGAACGATGGCAGAAAGAGTTGACGGAAGGGAAGGAAGGGGAAAACGGAAAAAAGAGGTTTTGGTCAGTCTCGCGCTTCTAAAGCAATCGCCTAATTCCACGATCCTTGTCCGAAGCATCATGCAAGCAGTCTGAATCAAGCAGACGGCGTTTGCTCCACACTTAACGGTGCGGCCCCACTTCGTCTGGCCCTCGACTATTGTGCCATCCTCTCGTCGCATTCGCGCCGGGTGTAGAGTCATCCCGATCCGGGTCGATGTAACCCCTCACGAGACTGTTGCCTGCAACAGAAAAAGAGAACGCAACGCACCTGCTTCCTAACCTTGCCCCAAAAGCTCCCGAACCCGCTCACGACACTCTTGAGATCTCCTTCAATGCTAGTTGTCGCAGCTACAGGGGTTATCGAGGCTGCTTCGTCGGCTGTAGTCGTTGCGGATGTGGCTAGAGGTGTTGACGAGGTTATGGGAGAAGCGGGACGGGGAGTCGAAGTAGTGGGGTCGTAAAACCCGCCGAGCGAGCTGCAGGGCGCAGCGGAAGATCAGCTGACAGTCTGAGAGAATTCACGGGCACACTGCCACTCACTCCATGGCCGTAGGCGACCGTCAATCGCTGATCGAGGAGGCGGAGGTTGAGATGAGGAGGTCGAGGTGAGCGTCGAAAGCGGAAGCGATAGCCTAGGGAGCTGGTAGACGTCTAACGAGGCTGTAAAGAGTCGTCCAAAGTCTTGATGAGCGAGCCTTGTTCAGTCGAGATTTGCAAAGGCCAATTGCGAAGAAAAAGGAGCCAGGCGATGGCGTGTGGGGCAACTTTCTACGATGTGCAGCGTGAGCGAGCCTCACTGTGAGCCCCCAGGCCGCAAGCGCGTTCAGCTGCATCATCCAGGCCCTGTCCGATTGCCGGTCCTTTCTCGTGCCAAGTCTTCATTCTCCCTTTTCTGAGCTCCCACCGCTGCGCAGGCAAATACTGCGGAGCCAATCTTGGCACTTCCCCCTTTGGGCTCGGAGAAGGACGACAGAGAGACAGAGACGAAAGGCATGAATGGCATGGAAGGGAACGAAAGGCAAATGATCACTAAGAGGAGAAAGGGAATGAAAGGCAAAGAGAGGAACAGAACAACGACTTTGGATTGACTTTTTAGCTTGCTTGAGCTTCAATTGGGGTTCAACGGCGGATCCGGGTAACAGGCGAAATGGAAGGGAAAGCGACGAATGCGAAGTTAACGAAGGGTGCGAGGCGGAAGAGTCGCAACAAGTGGGAGGCATCGATTTACTGCGAGAAGCCACCATAAGGATAGGTCAGTCACCTTCATGCTCCATGCAGGTTGCGTGAGAAGGATAGAAACGCACGTGGTCGGTGAGAACCAAGTTGCCCGACACGAGCTTGTTCTCCAGAGTCGCGCCATCCGGAAGCTCGATGCGCTGACCGTCGTTGGCAACGATGATGACGGTACCGCCTGCAAAGGAGAGGAGACCGGAGAAGGTCAGTGCGGAGCTAGCGGACAACGGCAAGAGCAGGGAAAACAAGACTGACGGAGAACGGTGTTGCGACCGAAGGAAACGTCGCCGGCAACGGTCAAGTGGTCAACTGCGGCGAAGGTGGCTCGTTAGGTCGGCACGAAAAGGGGAGAAAAGTTGAAGAAGCTGGCGTACGCTCGAGCAAGTTGGGAATAGTCTTGAACCTCTTCTGGAAGGAGGCAACCTTCTTGAATTGGTCGCCGAGCTTGATAACCGGTGTCGACAGGAACATGCGGTCAGGGTTCATGACAAGGGTACCCTGTGCGGGAGACCAACGGGAAAGTGGGATTGAAGTGCGTAAGGGGAGAGGGTGTCAGCAACATCGCTCCTTACTCGGCGCCGACAAGCGCCGACGAGAGGCGACGCACGTGTTCAAGACGGTACATGTTGGACATGAGGAGCAGCAAGTCGGAGCAGGACTTGACGGGAAGGAAACGAGAGCGCGGGACGTTGATGCCGTGGGCACCCTTGAAGTCTGCGGGCGGGTCGCTCAGTCAGTCCCGCTAGTTCTCGTGTTGCGAGCCAGTCAA
Organism: Rhodosporidiobolus odoratus; assembly: GCA_034387635.1. NCBI lineage: Eukaryota > Fungi > Basidiomycota > Microbotryomycetes > Sporidiobolales > Sporidiobolaceae > Rhodosporidiobolus > Rhodosporidiobolus odoratus. Next base: position 1,906,217 of record JAOANU010000002.1, on the reverse strand, counting down.
TGCAGAGGGAACGGAGGAGCGGGTAGGGAACGGAGTAGACGAGTGGTAGAAAAGGCAGCTCACGCTTGATAGAGTCACCGACGGCCGTCTCGAGCTGGATCACGGCCTCGCCCTTGTCGCTAACCTTGTGGTTTACAATCACAGACAAGTCCTGTTGACACGAGGATGTCAGCATAGCAGGGGTGATAGGTTGAGGGAGATGGGCAGACCATGCCGTCGTTTTCCATGATGCGCTTGATCGCACGCAGGTTGATCCTGCGAGTGAAAGAGAGGAGCAGAAATGTGTTAGGCGAGGAGCGTGTGAGGAAGGAATGGGGCAGAAAGGCAGTAAAGGGGTGACACCCCTGAAGGTGCTAAAAGTGGACGGAGATGTACCAAAGGTTGTTGGTGTCTATTGGTAGTCACAAGAGCATGTGGAGAAGCCAAAATGGTGTCAGTCCAGGGGAGGGCCCAAGGGGAAGTGCAGACCTGCTTACTGAAAATTTTGAACTTCCTAACACTCTGCAAACAAGATACAAAGGAGTGTCAGATGATGCTGGAGTCAAGCCTTGAGGAAGCGATTTCACTTTGAAGTCGTCCAATCTCTCTGACGGAACTTGCGCCACCTCCAAAAGCCTGACGTTGCCTTCGTAGTTGATAATGGTACCACCCTTGACATCAGCCTTGCCCTTGTCGGTGAGTTCAAGCAGCATCTCCGCGCCAGTCTTGTGCATGTGCTCGAGGATGGGCAAGTCGACGACGGCGCCGAGGTTGTCGACGTTCGATACGAACAGGTATTCCTTGCCCTGCGATAGCAGCTGGTCGACGAGGCCCGAGTTCATGAGGGCGTCGAACAAGTCACCGTGTCCAGGAGGGTACCACGCCGCCTTGTCTTCGAGCGCCGACTTGGGAACAGGGAGGAGGGTTTCCTTGTTAACGCGGGGGTAGCGAGACTGGTTGAACGTCATGAGTTCGATGCGGTGGTTGGCGTACTTCTGGATGATGCGAGCCGTGTCTTCGTCCGTGTTGAACGAGTTCATGAGGATGAAGGGAACGTTGACGTTGTGGGCCGAGTTGAGGTGCTGCAGAAAATTGCGCGTCAGCGAAGAAGGGTAGAAGGGATGAAAACCCCCGAGGAAGACGCACCTCGATCTGCCTGACACTCAGGTCGAGGAAGGTCATGCCCTCCCTGACCTCGATGATACTCTTCGGTCCGACGCAACCCATCGTGGTACCCAATCCACCGTTAAGCTTGAGAACCGCAAGCTTGTCGAGGAGAGCCGGGTCGGCATCCTTGGCCAGGTCGGCGTAGGGAACGATCTGCTCCTTCGTGGGGGGCTCAATCTTCTCCCAGTCGCTGCAGAGGGGGAAAACATGAGCGCAGGAACAGATAGAGCAGCAAGAAAGGCGCACATCTTCTGACCCTTGGCGCGCTCGCTGAGGTAACGGTTGAAGAGGATGAAGAAGGACTGCATCTCCGCCTCGAAGGCCTGTATACGCCGTTGTCGAGTCAGCGTCTGATCAACTACAGGCGAATCATGCCCACGTTTCCGCAGAAAGAGGGCTGGGCACGAGAAAAAGAAACTCGACGCACTTTGCGGTATTCCGGGTCGTCAATCTTCTGGATCATGGCGTTGAGCTCATTGCGCATAGCCTTGGCGGAAACGCCAGTAGCGGCAGACTTGAAGTCCTGCGAGGTGAAAGGAAGGACACGGCGGAAGAACAGGAGGATACGGTCAGTTTCGATTCCAAAGAACGCGCGGTCAAGTGCCGTAGTTGTGTGCGCATGTGCCGCTCATTCGCCTCGTCGCCCGTAGATCAATTGGTGAAGAGGAGGTTGAACCGCGGCGCAAAATCCAGCGTCACCACCATTCTCGCTGCCTCGTCTCGCGTCGCGGAGAATACTGAGCATGTCGAGAAGGTGAATTAGAGGGCAGATAGGGCTGCAATAACATGCCCACTCTCTGTCGACAGAGGTGAGACTCGCGAGGCGCGTTGTCCCACTTCAAACGTGCCGCCTCTGTCCTCCGCCGCACATTTCCTCAAGAGTGATGCGGAAAGCCGGTGTATCGCCTGAGCACGACGGGGAGCACACGGAGTGACGCCTGCTGTCCCTCGGAGCGCTGTACGGGGAGATATGGACGTACCATTGCACTAGCTCCCCTCGCCCTCTTCATTCCTCCTCCAGTCTGCATGTGGCTGGGGCCAGTAGTCGTGTCTTGAAGGGCGGACATCGCTGTGTATTCGAGTGTGTGTATAGAGTATAAAGAAAGTAGAGAGAGCTGAAGAAGAGTTCTTGGTTGTGGACAATGACGAGGAAGGAAGGAAGCGACATGTCTCATACTTTCTTTTTCGGAGTCGATCGACTTGCCCTTCCTGAACTACACGCGAATCTGTGACTGGTTCGGGACTGCAAGCGACTCCATGCTGAAGACGCATGTTCGCTTGGACGAGCAGATGGCGGGTTCACCTCGGTAACAGCAATCGGCGTCGGGCAGAACGGGGCACTCACCGCTTCGGAATCAACGCCAGACACGAGCCCGTGCGAAAGACACGAGGAAGACCAGGCGAGGACAGAGGCGAACGGGAAAAGTCAAGTTGGGAAGGTCGATCGGACGATCCTCGCGACTGGCAACCCGACAGTTGTGCGCTCGCTTCCCGAGATGTAGCCGTGCCCGTCAAGCCGACACACTGAGAGCGCCAAGCGGAAGTCGAAGCGGAAACGTAGATCTGTTCAGCGATAAGCGAGAGGCGAGGGAGGGTTCAAGGCAGGGGAAGAAACCATTTTCGCGTAGGAAAAGATGCGATCCGGTACTGCGCAAGTCGGCCGTGGGTCTATCGCGTTCAATCTTTACCTCTGTCTTTGACCAGCAATGCAGGCGTTTAAGCCCATCTGACATTCCCCCGCTCATCCCTCCCTCTTGCCTTTCGTCTCCGTTCCTCCTCCTGGGCCCGTTCTTCGGGCGTACCCAGTATGGGTAGCTTGAGAGCTTCAGTTGGATTTGCGGCAGCCGCGGTCGAGGCGGTACTTGAGGGGCAGCGGGAGAAGAAGAGGGACATGGACCGTTGACGAATGATGGACTCGACCGAGAGTGAGGTTGACAAGGTTGCGAGCTGTGGTGACTGCAAGGTCAGTCAAAAGCGCTTCTCGAGGCACTATCGACGCATCGAGGCGAGAAAGAGACGATAGGAAGAGAAAGAGAGGGGCCGCGTACCTTCATGTCGACTTCAGTCCGCCTTCCTCGCCCCAGATCCCCTCGATCGGCACTAAGCCCACTCTCCTCCTTGACCTCTCCCTGCTCGTTTCGTACCTTTTCCCCCCGCAGGACCCGGTCGCAGTACGTCAGGACCTCGTTGCGTTCCGTCCATCGTTGGTCCAGCTCGTTCCAGACGCTCGCGCACTCGTTGTCGCCCATCTCTCTAGCCCCTCGTCCCGAGACGGCGCTGCGACCGAGGGCGGCTGCGCGGTTGAGGCGAGTAACGATGGCGTCGTCGGAGAGCTGGCGAGAACGGGAGAGGAGAGAGAGAAAAAGGGTCGTCGAGTGGCAGATGGTCGGGGTGACGAGGGTGTGAGTGTCAGATGTGGGTGGGGCAGACTTGGGAGTGGAAGGGGACTGGGAGAGGAGGTAAGGAGTGCCGAGAAGAGGGGAAGAAGGCGAAGATGAGGAAGGATCCGACATGGTGTGTCGGGATGCAGGGTAGGGGGAGACGAGTAGTGGGGGGATGTAAAGGTCGTCTAAGAGGGCAGGGTGAGGTTCAGAAAGGTGTTTCTGGTAGACTTTGATGAGCGAGATAGACTTGTGGGTGTTGCGCCGATCCAAGGCGTCCAAAGTGGCGAAAGCAGGTCGAGAGCCAAGAGGTGCTGCAGAGTGTATACGGTAGCTCTTGGGTGGGTCGGCTGGTCGACTCGCGCTAGTCTAGCTGCTGTAAGACGAATGCGAAGCCAACAAGTAACTCGTTGATCCGCTTCGCCGTCGTCCTGCGCTCCCACAGTTACACAGTCAGTGGCCAGAGCAGGCTTACGGGCTCTTTACAACCTCTGTTATAGTCTGGTCTGTCCTGACTAGCCAACTGTGTGAATCGACGGCTTCTCTTCGCTCACTTCGTGTTCGCAGGCCATCACTCGCTGTTCTTCTCGAGATCACCCTCAAGACCAAGGTGCCTGCGGTCTCATCTTCCCGCTCAGCCCGTCAAGCTGTGACCGTACCGACACGCCCAGCTTGCCATCGTCTTCGCCTCCTCACCTTCCCCACTTCGCCAGCTTTTGCGCAGTCACGGCGCTCAACCCACCGGGGCAGGTCATTTCACTCTGCACGACGAGTCCGAGGCTCTCATAGATACGCTGAACGGCTCAAGCGGTGCGTCTCCCGCGTCACTCGTCAGCCCTATGCAGGAAGAACTGACCGCTCGTCCTTTTCCGCTCAGTTCTCACGACGCTGTAAACGTACTACCATGCCGCCTCTGTCGTTACATCGCTCGATACCCTCCGCCTCGCCCTATATTCGCTCCCCCTCCCTCTCCCATCCCTCCACCCGCCCCCGAAAAACCCGACCGCCGCTCACTCCGCCTCTCCCACCCTCTCTCCTCACCCTCCTCAAGCTCTTTCTCGTCCTCCTCGTCGTCTACTCGGAATGGGGAGTCTTTCGTGTGTCCTCTCGAGGGTTCCTCGGCATTGGAGGCTGCAAGTGGGACGATTCCCCCAGTCTGCGAGGCCAGGTGTACGACGGCCAAGGGGGCTGGATTCCCGATACCCGCTGGCAAGACGCTCGCAAATCTCACGGGCCAGAGGGCGATCCCTTCCATGTCCTCGTCGCGGCGGATCCGCAGATCCTCGACATGAAGAGTTACCCGGGCAGGTCGTGGGGTTTGAGGCGCTTAGGCGTGTGGATCACGGACCTGTATGCGAGGAAGAGCTGGACGGCTGCCATGATGACTCGAGGATCGGGCGGGGGAAAGACGGAAGCTGTGGTGTGGCTTGGAGACCTGATGGATTCCGGAGTCGAAGTAGGAGATGAAGAAGAGTGCGCCCCCTTCCTCTTCTTCCGTTGATGCTATCAACCACAGACTAACCTCACTTGGCGTACGACTGGCAGGTACACCTCCCTCCTCCGCCGCTTCCGCTCCCTCTTCCCTTTGCCGCGGCTCACTTCCCTGCCCCTCTCCCCACCCATCCCCTCCATCACCCTCCCCGGTAACCACGACCTCGGCCTGCACGTCCCCTCAGCCCCCCTCTCGTCTTACTACCGTGAGCGTTTCAGTGAGGCGTTCGGTCCGTTGTATGGCGAGAGGGAATGGAAAGGCTGGAGGGTCGTTTGGATTGATTCGATGGCGTTGCTGGAAGAAGGCTTCTGGGAGGGCGGTGGGGGAATCTGGAGCGAGATGCGGGCTTGGCTCGAAGGGATGAAAGGGGGTAAGGACCTTTCACTGTCACCTCCCGCGTTGACCCTCGCTTCCCTTTCCTGCACTCTGCGATGCTGACTTTTCCATCATTTCTCACTTGTCTCCCCGATTCGGGTCGACCTCTCTCCTCGCAGCCGACCGCACAATCCCGACCATCCTCCTGACCCATATCCCCCTCTTCCGACCCGAAGGAACCGCCTGCGGGCGGGAACGCGAATCTTCCCGGCCAATTCACCAAGGTGTGGGTCGGAATTACCAGAACGAGCTCGGCGAGAGGGAGACCAAGTGGCTAATTGACAAGGTGGGACCGACCTTGGTGTACTCGTAAGTCCGGCATTGTCGTTCTTTCGTTTCCGTAGTCTCGCTGTTGTCCTCTGATCCTGTTCACGAACGCTGACGATGAGTGGCGCAGCGGTGACGACCACGACGCTTGTACCATTCACCACGAGCGCTACACGAGCCCGCTAGACGAGTCAACACCTGTGGTGGAAGTCACCGTCAAAGCTTTCGTGCGTTTCTTTGAATGCTCTTGGCCGGAATCAAAGTGGGCTGACAACCATGTTTTCCTTGTGCCACTCAGAGTATGGCGATGGGCGTCTCCTCGCCAGGCTACCATCTACTGTCACTTTACCCCCCTCTTCCTCCTGCTTCCTCACCCGCCTCATCCTCCTCCTTCTCCCTTTCTTACACCTACACCCAAACCTCCTGCCTCCTCCCCTCGCAGCTCGGCATCTACCTCCACCTCTACGCCCCCCTCTTCACCTCCTTCTTCCTTTTCTTTTTCCTCCCCAAAGCTTTCGTCGCCCTCTACACCTTTTTCACCTCTCCCCGACGCTCTCAACGTCACAGCAGTGGGCGATCCCGTCGGTCCGCTGCGGCTCTCGCAAACGGCGTACCGCTTCACGAGCGGAAAGCGAGCCTCCTCAGCGGTGGGGGAGCAGGTTCGAGAAGAATGAGCGTAGAGCAAGAGATTGCGGATGAAGAAGCCGGCCAGATGAGTTATCCGGGGTTGTTTGGAGGCGTGTCGCATCATCATTACGATGCGACTCCGGGCAGTGCGACGCTTTTCGATGCTTCGGCTTCATTCTCGGCGTCCGAGGACGAGGAGGAAGATGCGAATGGACCGGGATTACCGACGGCGAACGGTGTTGCGGGAGGGAGGTCGGGGAAGAACGGCCATGTACGGCGAGTCTCGCGTGTGTGGCTCTGGGAAGGAGGTGGGCGATCGCGGTCTTCCTCGTCGGCCTCGCAAAAGATCCCCTCGACTGCCTCCCTCCCAATCCCTCTCCCCACCGCAGTCACCGATCTCCTCGACTCGATCATCGCCCGCCTGGCCGCCAACTCGCTCGTCGCCCCGCTCGCTCGACTCGTCCTTCGACCCATCTTCCGACTCGTGCGAGGCGTTTGGAGGAAAGCGGCGGCTCCTTTCGCTTTCCTGGCGGCCGGCGTGCGAGGACTCGAAGGTCGAGGAGGCTTGGTCGGGCAGGTCATCGGCGAGACACTCGAGAGTCTGTACGAGGTTGCTTGGGCGCCGGTAGCATGCTGGATTGGCGTGGCGGTCTTGTGGAGCTTGTAGGCTGCATTTGCGAGTCAAGCTAGAGGCGTTGGTCGCAATCATAGACACTCATCGCTACTGGCTGAGTGCCACGCGGTCCGCCAGAACCTCCCTATCGACCCATGCAGAAGCGATGGGAACTACATAGTATAACAACGGAAAGTGCCGCGTCAACAAGCACTCAAGAAATACCTGGCTATGTACAGTTTCTAACGTCCCTCGGTCTCGCTTCTCAAGCTTCCACGAGCACCCATCCGCCCAACTCATGCGCTCCCGCATCCTCCTCCGGCTCTTCCATCCCGAAGCTCGGGTTGATGCGCAAGAATTCTTCCTTGATGGCTTTAGCAAAGTCAGCCACTTCATGTCCGATTGGGCAGGACTTCCAGGTACCGTCGTGGATCTGTTGGTTGGAGTTGTGATCAAGCAGCCGGAATTGAACACAGCGGTGACGGAAGGGTGTAGGAGACGAGGACGTAAAGAGTACAGCGCGGAGCAGACAAGTCAGCGAGACGAGTTACGCACGGAGAGGGGAGAGAAGGAGACACGTACGCAAACCTGCTTGCCCTCGATCAGCATTGTGCAGCTCTTCGTGATTTCCAGCTTCTTCGCCTCCCGCACCGAATCAACGAGAAGGTGTCGTCCTTCGCGCGAGTCGACGCACGTGGTGAGGCTGTCATCCCACTCTACGCGCAGCAGAAAAAGGTAAGCACGGCACAAGAGGTGACTCGGAAGAAGTACGTGGAAGGAGGAGACCGGGGGGAGAAGAACGCACTCTTGCCCACGACCGCAGCGCATTGACGAGCCCTCTGATCAGTACCGATTGCCGAGGTCTCTCCATAATTGATGCATTGAACGAACTGCGCCGGGGATAAGTAAGGACAAGGGTCAGGAACTCAGCGCCTTTCGCGTTGTCCACGCTCTGGGAGTGGAAGGACGCTCACGTTCCACCAGGTGTCCCATCCCTGCTTGCCTTTCAGTCCCCCGACCATAGCCTTCACCTCATCCACGCCGCCTCCCCAGTGCTTGGCCGCGCAAAGTTGCTGCACGTTGCCGCGACATTCAAGGTCGCCATGCATGCAGTCGGCGCCGTAGTTTGCGGTCGAGTTCTCTCTTGCGGCATAGAAGGTCACCAGAGATCGAGGCGTATCATGACCGAGGCGGAAGAGGCAAGCAAGTGGTTGAGAAGCGGAGAGGTAAAAAGGGTCAGACAACGAGCAAGATGGTCACGAAGGGAACAAAGCGCACCTGCCAATGTAGATCATTCCCATCTCTACCAATTCCCCAACCGATGTCTGCGCCTTGGTTCCCTCCCTCCCAGCCAGCGGTACCTCGACCTTGGTCTCGAGCACACGATCGAAGACGGCCTCGCACAGCTGAGCGTCCGGGCAGCGACTCATGACGCCGAGTTGTACGTTCACAAAGCGTGCATTGGCGAGAGCTGCTTCGAATGGCGAGGGGTTGGAAGAGGAGAGAGAGGGTGGAGATGAGAAGGGAAGTTGGAAGGCGGCTGGAGCAGCGAGGACGAGGGCTGGGAGTGCCAACAGAGTGATTGCTGTGTGCATTGTGTGACTGTGTGTGTTGTTCTGGGTGGTGGTAAGGCTCGACGAGGTGGACAGCCGAGTTCGATGACGATAGTGATTCAACCGTGAGGGAGTAGTGGGACCGAGTACTGGTTGCTGTATGGAGCAGGGGGCTCAATTGAGACGATCTGGAGCTAGTTTGACCTGAATAAGGTAGCGAGGTCGAGGTAGTGTTTCCAGAAAGCGGGAGAGAGAAAATCGCTGGACTCGACGAGTGACAGCCGGGCTTTGCTCAAGCGCCCCAGCCCTGTGGTCCCACCCAGATGAGGCTATTCTGACGCTGGGCTAGCAAATGGGCGTAACCGAGAGGATCGACCAAGGCAAAAGTGGAAATTCTCCATTTGGCTGGCTTTTCTCCTCCTTGCCAGCGCAACACTAAACGTTTTCAACATCTCGCCAGCTGCCGAGCACACCGTTGAGCTATGGCACATGTAGCGGAAGACACAGTGGAGTTTTGCACCGCCGCAGACTACGAGGAAGCTATACGGAGGAAGTGGGAAAAGCGGACACCGAAACAGCGAGACGAAACCACGATGAACAGAGTCTGCCAAGCAGAAGAGAGGCCCCCATATATAACAGCAACAACAAGCAACGCCAACCTCAGACCGCCTCAACCGTCAGCTTCCACGGCTCAAACACCTCCTCCCCCTTTCCTCCCTCCGCCCTCCACGCTCCTTCCACGTCAACTTCGACCATCTGCTGCGCTCCTTGCTTGACGAACGAAGAGGGTACGTCATGTCCGTCGAGAGAAAAGCGAACCGAGGACGAGTCACTGAGACCAGCGACGTAGAATCCCAAGCGAGGGCTGACAAAGTCGAGTTGGAGCGAAAGATGGGGGCTCTTCGGGCTGTGAGGGTGCGGCTTAGTGACCTGGGACACCCTTGATGGCTCGGGCGGTGAGGCCGTAGCCTCAATGTGGACGGGCGAAACAATCGAAGGAACGACCACCACCGGCTCTTCTTCCTTTTGCTCCCTTGGCGGCTCCTCGTCCTGCAGCTCCTCCCTTGGTGCCTCCTCAATCTCGCTCTGGTCATGCTTAACGGTCCCGCCCAGAGCCCACACGACAGCCGCAAATCCGAAGGATACGACTGCGCCGACTTCGCTGAAGAGAGTGCGAAGCGGGCGGCGGAAGAGGTCGCTGAGAAGGGAGCGAAGCTCGACCGTGGGAGTGCGGGCGCGAGCTGACGGGGTCGAGAGCGGGAGACGAAGGAAGCCGGTGAGGTAGGCGAGGAGGAAGGGTAAGCGAGCGGAAGGGACTGGACGGGAAGGTCGAGTAGGCGGAGAAGGACTGCTTGCGACTAGAGCTGCTCGTGGCGGCACAACTGGCTGGGGAAGGGGTTCATCGAGTGAGGGTGGTGCGGGTAGTACTGAGGAGCTGGCAGGTTCGAGGGCTGGGCTAGGAGGGAACTCTTCTCCTGCGGTGCCCTGCGTCTCTTCTTCCACAGCAGTCTCTTCCTCAACTCCTTCAATCTGAATCCCCCTCACTGCTGCCAATCCGACCGTCTTGTCGAGAAGTCCGAGGCAGGCGATGCTAAATTCGCCGCCGCTCGGAAGCGGGAGAGAAAAGACCTTGGCGAGGGTGAAGACCTCGACACCCGTCCTCTCGAGCTTGACGGCGCTGATCGGCGCGGCGAGAGACCGATGTAGGCGGCGAGCGGAATCGATATTTGCTGCCGTGAGCTGCTGAACCAAGCGCTGCTCGCCCTTCGTTCCGCTCGATCCGAAGACCGCCACATTGCTGCCGTCCGCACTCAACTCGGCTGCCAGCTCACCGAGGCAGTCCCCGAGATCCTTCGTGTCGAGGACTGATTGTGCTTCGTGTCCTTCCGGCAAAGTGTTCCACAAGCCGAGATGGGCGCCCTTCGCGCCCTCGAAAGCGAGTCCGACCTTGAGGGCCTCGCCTGAAGTAGCGCACGACGGGCCGTATCGAGCGACGACGTCTTCCATCAACCTCCCTTCCAGGACTGTGCCCGTACCTTTGGGAGACTGAATGACCCGCGGCCCTGCCTTGGTCGAGGCGAGGAGAGCGCCCCAGCCGCTCTTGCCCTGCTTCCCCTCCTTGCCTGCCGCTTCGTTCTCACCTTCTTCGGTACGCGCGGCGTCTTCCGGTACGTCTGTCGACCAAATTGGCGCACTCGAGAACGCCCTCAGCGCGAGATGCGCCTCGCCATACTCATGCTTCTCCTGCGCCATGTCGAAGCAGGGTGCGAAGCGGAGGTTCGAGCTCAGCACGCTGCCGATAGCGTTGTGAGCTAGATGCCAGCGGTGCGAGTCGGGGGCGTCGGGGAAGTAGTCGTCTGAGTTGCGGACGAGAGCGCGGGTACCGGATGAAGAAGAGCCGACGATGCCCAACGAGCCTCCCCAGATCCGAGGGGAGCCGGCCATACAGTGCGCGAGGGATGTATCCAGGTCGGCGGACGGCGGAGGGCCAAAGACTGCGAGGGCGGCTTCGCGCATCGAGGAGAGGATGAGGTGCTTGAGCTGGCCTAGGTCGGCCGGGTGTTCGAGCGAGTTCTCCGACCCTTCTTGCGAGACGAGGGCGTCGACTGTCGCTTGGTCGTCCATCTTGACGAAGTCGACGCCGGCGGCCTTGAGCGAAGAAAAGTAGTCTCGGTAGAAGATTGGTAGATCGGCGGGAGAGGGAAAGAAGAAGCGGTAGGAATAGTTGGGGTGGGCCGAAGAGCGGAAAGTGGTGAGACGAAGATCGTAGGAATCGCCGAGGGCGCCGTCTGGGTGAATGCCATGCCAGTAGCTACGTCAAGGAAAGGGGGAAGTCAGCTTGGCCTTCTCAACTCGCGTCCCCTCTCGAGGTGACGATATTGCGAGGTTGTCGCGAGGGCCATGTGCTGGAGGCAACAGCTAGAGCCAGGGCTCCAAAGGTACCAGAAGAGAGAAGATATAGCAACATACCCGAGGATGGTCATCCACACCCCGACCCTTTCGATCCCTCTTTCCTTGACCCTCCTCACCGCATCGCACAGCTCAGCACTAACCCCTTCCCTCGACATCTCAAGGTCCTCGAGGTTGACCGTCGCCAAGCTCATATCCGGACTGAGGCCGTACCCCGAGTCGCTCCTCTGGTGAGCCCCCTTCTCCCTGCGAGGCGTACCCGCCCCGCTCGGTGCAGCTGAAGGCGCAGCAGTCGTCCCTCCGATGTCGTACCACCCTCGCCTTGTTCCAAAGCTCTTGAGCGCCCTCCTCTCGCTGTGCTCCGGGTGATCGACCGCCGGGTCCGAATAGTCAATGTAGGTCGCCGTGTCCTGCCAGCCGTCGTCGAGGAGGAGGGTCTTGATCGCCGCGCCGCGCTGCTGCGGCGCGGGGGAGCGAGCATCTCCCGTGTTGAAGTCAGAAGAGGCGGGTACGAGACTGTCAAGCCAGGAGAGGACGTCGGAGAGGGTGTAGGAGGGGCCGAGGGCGTTCCAGGTGCAGAGGCCGAGAGGGTGAGGAGGGGTGCGGGGGATAGAGGCTGGGACGGATGAAGCCGCAGGCGCAATCGGAGGCTCGTATGCGTGCTCAAGAAGGATTGAGCGGGCTGCTGCCACGCAGGAAGCGATGAGCTGCTGAAGCTGTCCTTCTTCGCCCCAGGCGACGGCAGCGTGACCCTGTGCGTTCTCGCTAGGCGAGTCGCGCTCGAACTGAAGATGTAACCTGCCTCCTTCGGCGCCGACCAGGGTCGAACAGACGGAACTCGTCGAGAAGGGGAAGATGACGAGGTTGCGCTGAAGAGGGTGGGCGGCGGAGGGGGAAGAGCGTAGGATGAGGAGTTGCGCTGGGAGCTGTTGTGAGAGCGATTCGAGAGGTCTGCCGATCGGAAGAACCCGAGGGACAAGCCAAGTTCGGCTGTGAGTCGAATCAAGAAAGAGGGTCAAATCAGCGGGAGGGAAAAGGCGGTAGTGAACTATGAGCCTACGAGCTTTGCTCCCACACGACGCCCTCGCCGTCGCTCCAACCTCCCCAACCTTGTCCCGCATTCGCGACCAGCCCCGTGATGTCCACCGTCTCTACGATTCCGCTCTTTCCTTTTTTCAGCTCAAACCTGCCCAGAGCGACGTTCTCCCCCAGCTCTTCCCAAGTACCTCTGCCGTCCTCCTTCGCGATGAGATGCGGCGCTCCGCTCGACGAGCTAGGCGGCTGGAGCCCGACCACCTCAACTTTTCCATTTCCTCCCTCCGAGCCGAGCCACTGCAGTTCACCGTTGTCGAGGCGAAGGCGGTATGTGTACTCGAACTCCTTTGGCTCCTTGATTGTCGAAAGGTCGACGGACGCTGTCCATAGCGCGGGAGACGAAGAGGCGGACGCGGGAGAAAAGGCGAGGGCGTGCCACTGCCCATCGCCGCCGGGCAGATTGGTCCAAATTTCAGGGTTAGCGCCCGAGGGAAACGTAGCTGAAGGAAGGTATGTGAAGTGGAGGGTGGGAGGGGTAGCGGGGGAAGAAGGCAAGCTTGAAGAGGAGAGGGGGATGAAGGTAGTCGAGGCGAGGGGTGGGTGGAAGGTCATTTTGGTTGACGATTTTCTGCAAGTCGCGATTGTGCCGTTAGTTCTGTCGATCAGAAGGCGGTCTGCCTGCCAATACTGAGATGTGAATGCAGAATAACCAATTTCTCCCCCACCTCTTCCCGGAAGCAGAGAAGAAGAGCGGTGGATCAGGCCGTCGCTACGCTCGCTTGACTCGGAATACCACACGAGTCGATCGCTCTGTGCGCTCGTCGCCCCCACCCTTGCCTTGAAGCCATCTCTGTGGTTTTTTGCTGTCGCGTCACTCGCCTCCCGATCCAGCTCACGGGACCCGCTCCTCAGTGCTCCAAGAAGGCGTGCGAATGAGAAAGAGAAATAGACGCACTGGTAGTATCAGCTCAGAGCTGGCTGGTGGGTGATAAGCGGGACTTGAGTTGATTCGACGACGCGTGTTGAGGATGAGAGGGGGAAAGAGAGGAGGTGGGGGAAGATGGAGAAGCTTGGTCAAGGGTCCCGGCCGTCGGTAGAACTCGTAGAACGCAGCTGAGTGCCGTGATTTGCGCCTACTCGGAAGCGAGAGTAGCTGATACTGGTCAAGTGAGAAGATTGAGAAGAGGCGAAGGAAAAAAAAGAGCAAACAAACCCAGCTTGCCCTCCTCTGAGCAGAGAACATGCTCTGCTTTCCGTTCTCCGTACCGTACCACTTGCGATTACAGGAACAGCTCCAGAGGTGAGTCTTCGGAAAGGACGTTTCTAACTACTTTGGATTGTTCAACGACCCTGCCTGCTTCACGGCCGCAACCCAAGCTACTTCCACCTCCTCCGCTGCCAATCTACCGCGGCATAGTCCCCTCAGTCCCCAAATTATGCAGCACAGGAGCTCCCCCTCTGCGGCATATCTCTGGGTTTCACTGGTGAAACGCGACTCTCCGCTTGAGCTTGGCGAGCAGCTGCTTCCCGCATGTGATCCTCGTACAGGCGAGTACTAATGCTGTGCAGTGTGCCTTTCATACCGACGAGTGCACAGAGCGGGGCGAAAGGCCGGCGAGCAAAGCTGCGAGTGACGAGACAATGTTGGCGAGGATCAAGGCGGTCAAAGGCACGCTGAGGAGGAAGCGGGTCGAGCCCGTTCGGAAGACACGACTGGGTCGGGACAAGCGATTCCCGCCGCGTCATCCCAGGTCGATGAGATGATGAGGGGTTCTGCAGCGGTCAAGGTCCGCCGACATGGCGCGACTCCATGCAGGTAAATGGCAAAGAGACGAGGCAGACATACTGGCACACAGGACCATATTGACCACGTGCATGACAACCGTGAGCTCGAGGGCATCCCAGCGGTTATGGTACTCCGCGTTCGCCAGGCTCAGCAACCTCGTCGCCAGGTAGGGGTTAAATTGCTTGTTGCGTGCAGCTTCGCTGCTGTTGTCCCATTCGGGTCAAGGCGACCACTCGAAAACTCTCCAAGAGACACTGGTGACGAGAATGAACGAGATGTAGGCCATGTAGGCCAGTAGAGGTGTGCGGCATATGCGCTTCGTGATTGTGGGCGATACCAGACGGTCTGGGCGGGGCTCGTGGTCGCTGGCGGGGACGCCCTCGAGGGCGCTAGCTGGAGGCGCGGGACAGGAGGAGCCGAGGGAAAGCAGGCTGCGAGACTCGGCGGGGCAAGGCAGATCGATAGGCTGAAACGATGCTGAGTAGAAGAACGTCGAGGATTCGGTCGAGGACAAGTCGTCGAGGCGACCGGAGACGGCGACTGGACGAGTTCGCGAAGTGGGTGCGTGCTGCTCGCGCGCGTTGTGGCAGGCTGTGCAAGGGTCGTGGCGGGCACAGCAGACGGGACAAAAAATCGCCCGCGTTGCACCTGAGAACAGAGCTCGTCGCTGGCACGGGATGGGACGAGCGTCCCGGGCAGCAACAGCTGCTAAGCTGGCTACCTGCTCGAGGATCATCGAGCCTCGCGGTGGCCCTCGACCGGTTGCACACGACGGCCTGACCAGGCTGACCCGCTTCGGCGACCTCTTCTCGCTCCCTCTATCGCTTGGCTCAGCGCATAGTCGCCAGAACGCACAGTATGACTCTGTATTGGTAGCTAGTGACTGAAGGAGTTGTCCAGAGGGCGTATTAGCGAGGCGAGGAGGAATGTTCATGTCGAAGTGTGAAAAGCGGGAACGCCATGGTCGCAATGCAGGAGCAAGTCTGAGTAGTTTTGAGGCGTTCTTGGAGGACATGGCGGAATAGACAGAGTCGTTGCTGTCAAGAGCGGAGTCAGCGGAGCGTTGTAAGAGAGCAACCTCTCGACTTGGAATCACTTGTTGCTCATTGCGTCTAATTCAACTCGCTCTCGCTTTACAACTACAGTAGCCAGCTTGCATATTCATACAGGTACGCTCCTTCGTCTCGCGTCAATCGCAGCTCCTCGCACTTCCCACACCTTGTCCCACACTATTTTGTCATGCCTTCCCTCAAGCCACACCGGTCAATGAACGCCCCGGTTTAGATAGCTGGAAGTCCACCCGACCTGCTACTCACACTTTTCTCTACCTGCAGTATACCGCGCAAATCGCCTCGTTTCGCCGACTGTGCATGCCCACCCGCTTTCTTCTGCCTCGCCTCTTCAACCCTCGTCTTTTCACCCGCCAGTACACCATGACCGCTTCTACTGCCACACAAGCACCTGCTCGTGCTGCTCTCCTCTCGACCAGCCAGGAACAGCTCGACTTGTCGCTTGAAACCGCCTCTTCGCTCCTTCAGTCGCATCTTCCCGTCGCCTTCCCCACCGAGACCGTCTACGGCCTGGGAGCATCCGCCCTCTCTTCCACCGCAGTAAAGCGCATCTTCGCAGCAAAGGGACGGCCGAGTGACAACCCCCTCATCGTGCACGTTGGCGGGCGGGAAATGCTCGAAGGCTTGTTGCCGACGCGGACAACAGACGAGGGAGACCAGACCGAGATCCCCAAGATGTACGAAGCGCTCATGAAGAAGTTCTGGCCAGGAGCGCTCAGTCTTGTCTTCCCTCTGCCGCACCTCGAAGATAAAAAGGGAAAGGGCAAAGCGGTCGACGCGTCGCCCTTCGCCTTCACGCCCTCATCGACTACCTCGTCCCCACCTCTGGCCGCATCAACAGAGCAAAGTCAGTTCACAGCGCCTCGCCTTGCTGTGGCGCCCGAAGTAACTGCCTCACAATCCTCACTGTGCATCCGCATGCCTTCCCACCCTCTCGCCCTCCGCCTCATCCAACATTCGAACCTCCCGCTCGCCGCCCCTTCTGCCAACCTGTCTTCCCGACCTAGCCCGACAACAGCCGCCCATGTCATGCACGACCTTGGCGAGGGACGAGGAGTAGGAGCCGTCCTCGACGGAGGTGAGTGCGAGGTCGGCGTTGAGAGTACGGTGGTCGATTGGGTCGCACCCGCAAACGGAGACGAAGGAGAAGGCGCGCTAAGGATCTTGCGAGCGGGCGGAGTAACGGCAGAAGAGATCGAGGATTGTCTGCGCGAAGCAGGGTTCTCAACCTCCTCCTCGTCAACAAAAACAGGCGGGAAAGACGACAAGCGCCTGTTGCAAGTCTACGCCCGTGACTTTCGATCGACCTCGCTCGAATCTGCCCCGACCACGCCCGGAATGAAGTACAAGCACTACGCCCCTTCTCATGCCAAAGTCGTCCTCGTACGCCCCATCTCGGCGGAAGACGCGGGCCCGCTCGGTCCGCTGCCGAGCCTGCAAGACTTGATGCAGCTGACGGCGCTAACTCACACGAGGGTGACAGTCGGTGCGGATGGCGAGACCAAGGAGGAACGGTTTCGGGTGGGTCTCATGCTGAGAGAGGAGACGCTCAAGGACCTGGGCGCCACCGCCCTTTCCTCGACTTCTTCTTGTGCGGCATCCCAAGATGAACGACCGGAGCGAACACCCTCCGCCTACTCGACCGTCTCCCTCCCTCCCCCGCCTCCTTCCCTCTTCGCCACTCTGTCCCTCGGAGAATCGTCCAACTTGCCCTCCCTCTCTACTCTCACCATCCTCTCGTACCCTCTCGGTTCTCGAACACGGCCTATCGAAGCCGCCCAGCGGCTCTTCAGCGGATTGCGGTTGTTTGACGAGCTCCCGCTTGATGTCGACGGTGAGGCCGCTGAGCGTGGTGATGCGGACCGGACAGGCGTGGATCTCATTTTGGTAGAGGCGGTCGAGGAGGAAGGGGTTGGATTGGCTGTGATGGAGCGGGCGAGGAAGGCGGCGGGTGGGATTGAGAAGGGAGGGGAGATGGAGTTTGCTCTGCCGTAGATTGCGCCGCTCGACTGGCTAGTATTCCAATGATCTAGTGTCTATCACCGCAGCCGTACAGGAGCTGCGGACTATGTTCGAGACGAAACCGCTTGACCCGCTCGTCCTTCCCTTCTTCATCTTGTAACTTTCGTCGATCTCTCTCGAACCCTTATCAGACTGGATGAAGGCACCCACGACGTACACTCTAGACGGCTCCACCGACTCGGTAGATCCAGCACTCGAAGCTTATCTTCTAACTCTTCTCAGCGATTCAAATCTTCCAACTGGTGGATTCGTCGCTTCATCTGGATTAGAATCTTATATTCAACACGGATATCTCGCCTTGTCATGTCCCACCGCCTCCGCCCCTGATCAGCCGCAAAACCAGTACAAGCCCGCCGAAGTTTCCCTCCTCGCCTTCATTCAGCATTCCCTTCATACGTACGCTCGACTCCATGCCTCACTCTTGCGAAGCGCACATGACGCAGTGTGGCGATTACGTACCGGGTCGCAGGGCGAGACAGAAGCGCTCGAAGAGATTATAGCCGCCGATCAACTCTGCGAAGCCCTCACGCTCAATCACGTCGCCCGCCGGGCGTCCGTAGCGCAAGGAGGCGCGCATTTGACGCTGTACGAGCGGGCCTTCGCACCACCGTCAACGGGAGGAACGGAAGGCGCACCAGAAGCAGGCGACACCGCGGTAGGAAGGCTGGTAAAGGAGTATAGGGTTCGGATTAGGCGGACGGCGAGTGCAGCTTTCGGTGGGAAGGATGCGACAGCGTATGCGAGGGCATACGGGCATATGACGATCGCGTTCGGGGTCTTGACGGCGGGTGTAGGGCTGGGCGTTTGTGCGTTCTCTCCCGTCGTTTTCTCCTTTCGGGCCTCTATGATGTCCCTATCGTTCTCCGCGTCTTGAACTAGGCTCGTGAGTACTGACTGCACCTCGTTTGTCTCGTATCGCCGCCTGCACGGCGCTGCTTACTATTCGGTCTCTCCCGCCTTTCATTCCATTCTCCCACACCCACCCTGTGGCTTTTCCTACTGGCCACTTGCTCAAATCCTCGACCCCGACTTTGCTCTGACTCGCCTGACCAATAATGCACCTTCGGGCTCGTATCTGCACCAATGCGCCTGTTTTCCCCCTCGCCATCCTCACCTCCCCGACGTGCGGCCTTCCCTTCTTGTCAACAGCCTCCGCCCTCCCTCTCCTTCTCTTCCTCCACGCCCGCTCTCTCCTGTCCTCATCCGTCCGACTCAACACCATCGGACCGTACTCTGCCCATCGAATGCTGCTCTGGGAAGTCAGGCGCATGGTGGACGAGGCGGTGAGGGCCGTCGCTCTCGCCAACAACGCGGTACAAGACGAATCGCGGTCTAGCATGGACGAGAGTCTGAGCGAGGGAGCTGCACGAGCGCAGGGAGACCTGGCCGAACAGGCGGAACGGCGGACGGGGACATCAGGGGAATCGGCAACCGAGGAGGATTGGTGGGACGAGGATCCTTTCTGGAAACCGATGTGGTCTGCACCTGCAGGACGGAAGGATGCGGGAGCGACTGAGGGACCGGTCACGACTTGGCCCCTAGGCGAGATCATCGCGACGAGGCATGAGGGTTTATTTACGAAGGTGTTTAATTCTTGAGTCGCTCCCTTTGGCCGTTCTGTCAAAGTGGACGAGAGTGAGAGGAGAGCGGGGTGCATGGCTGCTAAGCAAAGCGCGAGCCCTCTCTGCTCGTTGTTGGGAAAGATGGGAGATCGAAGCCATACAACAAAGAATCTGTACTGATCGTCCCTTCTACAAACTCCTGTTCTCCGACTCAACTAAGACCCACTCCCAAAGCTTTCCCGACATCGGTCGTGGCTGGCAGCTTCTCCCCTCCATCCTCTAACTTTTCTGCCGCTCCCTCGGTCGAGTGCTTCAGGCCCAGGACACGATCTACCGCAGACCTGAGCTCAGTGGTCGGAGACTGCTCCTCGGCATCGTCCCCGAATCCCCAGTCGTCCTCGTCCTCTTCTTCTGCGTCTACCCCTTCTGGCTTCGCCTTTTCCGCTGCAGCATTAATCGGCGACTTCTCGCTAGGTTCGATCCCAGCGCCTTCCACCGCAGGTGGCGGTTCGTGCGAAGGGGGTCGAGGGGTTTTCTCGCTCATGACGGGGGAGGAGGCGGGAAGGGAAGGCGGGGCAGGGGACGAGGTGAAGCCCCAATCATGGTCGAGGTCTTCTTCCAAATCCTCCGCAGCAGGGGCGGGGCTAGTGACGGAAAGTGATGGTGTGGGTTCGACAGGCGGGGAAGGCGAACGAGCGGGAGGAGGCGGAGAAGGTGAACGCGTGGGAGGGGTCGGGGACGGCGAGGCAGTGGCAGGTATCCGTGGCGGACTAGCTAGCGGTTCCTCCTCTAGTTCCTGCTCCTCGGCGTCGTCCCCGAATCCCCAGTCGTCCTCTCCTTCTGGCTCGTTCAGCGGGACTACATCAGAGCTCGAGTGAGGTGTTGCTGCGGGGTCGAAGGGAGGGGCTGGTGACGGGGCTGGAGAGGCTGTCCGGCTAGGAAGCTGTGTCGGGAGGGGCGGTGGCGAGGGAACGCGTTGCGACGATGTGGGTGCTGTGGAGGACGCTTCTGAAGGTAGCGAAGGAGCTGTGACGGGAGGTAGTGACGCGGCTGGGCCGATAGGCGGCTGCTCGCGCTCTTCTTCCTCTGCTGCATCCCAACCTTTCGCCCAATCGTCGTCTTCCGACTCTTGCGATGTCCGAGGCTGCTGCTGCTGCTGTTCGGGGAAGTGCGATCCAGGCTGTGAGGGCAGGGTGGAATAGGGCGGGAGAGAGGAAGTGATCGACAGCGTGGAAAGAGGGCGAGGCTGCGAAGTGCGGGGTTGGGACTGTGAAGGTGGGTACGAGTGAAGCGCGGCTTGTAGAATGGGCACAGCGTCCGACATTCCTTCCTCGGCATCCAGCAAGCCCTGCTCTGCCTGCCTCGACGGCGACTTTGCCGCTGGCGTCCCTCGAAGCACGTCCTCCTCCTCGTCCACATACCCGCTATCTCCTGCCCCTGCCGGTGTCTGACGCGCAGAGGCGTGTTCGTCGTCGGAGTGCGAGTCTATGCCGTCGTCGTCTTGCAGGAACCCACGCCGCACAGCCTCTTCGTCCGACTCGCTCGGGAGAACGGTGCCAGGTTCTTTAGACTTGAGGAACGAGTCGACTGTCGACGATCAATAAGGCTCAGCTTTCTCCGAGTCAGAAGTGGGAGGGCAGGCGGGACCGACGCACCCATGAGGAACTGAAAGAGGTTCATGACAAGAGGCAAGACGAGCATGACGACAAAGACCTGAGCCTCATCGCTGCTCAACCAGCTCAGGCTCCAGCTGACGAGGTCCTCCATACCTGGGACGAGCCAGAACAGGAGCAGGACGACCACCTTCATCGCGGCGAGACAGGCGAGGTAGACGGCGGCCTGTTCGGCCCACCTCGCGAGGGAAAAGGGGTGACCGTAGAAGCCGGTCTGGTAGGTCGGCGAGGCGTATTCGTGCATGAGGTGGGTGGAGAGACGGAGGAAGTAGTAGAGCAGGAGGACGCCGAGCGAAGTATCGATGAGGATGTTGAGGGCGTAGAGGGAGCACGGGTTGTCGGAGCGATTGGAGGCGATGAAGGCTGCGGATCGATGGGGGTGAGACTGCTGTTCCGCTCAAGCGAACGCGAGAGAGATGCTCGAACGTACCGCTGATGGCGACGTTCGAGGCGTGCACAAAGGCCTGACCGACGACCTGCTTTCCGACGTCGCCGAGCCAGATTTTCCACTTCCGCCGGGGCTTTTCTCGCATGCGTTTTAGGACGAGGGAACCGAGTACAATCGCGCCCATGATGCCCTACGGAGGCGGGGTCAAACAAAGGCAAGGAGAACCGGGCAGGAAAAAAGCAGGATCAGCTCGTGCAAACGAAGGGCCTCACGACTCGACGCTGGACCTGGTGCGGAATGAGAGGAGTGGAGGGTAAGCTCGCGCACCTGAATGACGAGAGCGAATGGCCCCAGTAGCCTGCATTGTTCGAGATCGACCTCGTCCAAGAGTTCGTCGACGAGGGGACCGGCGAGAGTGGTCGAATTCGAGAGGGTGTCCGAGAAGGAAGGGACGAGATCGTCCATGTTATGACTGTACTCGCAGCTGAGGTGATCGAGCGAAGTTGCGAGTGTCAACTGATGAGACTCGGGGGAGTGGAAAGAGGGAACAGCGAGATGACGGCGCTGAGACGAACAGGATACGGATCTGCCTTGTCAAAGTGCTGAGGCTTGGTAGGGTAAGTCAGTAGACTCTTGGAACAGATTTATTTGATGTACTGCACTGTGGAACTTGTCAGTAGTGACGACGAGGATTCCTTTCTCCTCCTCTTTCCTGCTACTTTCTTACACTCCAAACACAGTCAAGACTGGATCCCAGACATGTCCTGGTTCAGCAGTAGCAACACTGGTCAACCTCCACCTCAATCACCTCGTCATCCTCAACAGCAACCAGCTTATTCTCATCTCCCCCACTCTCACTCTCACTCTCAACCACCAACTTCAACACTTGCTTCCACTCAACAGAGACATCATCTACCTTCATCCTATGCACAGCAACCTCCACAACCAGCCTACTCCGACTATGAGAAACGCCCCACTTACGCAGCCTCGCCCGCTGCCTCTTACTCGGCTCGTCCGCAACCTCCGTCGTCGGCAGCGGCCAGCGGTGGAGGGCGCTTCGCCGTCGTAGAGGCCCCCTCGCCCTCGCACGCCCTCGCCAACCGCATCGTCCTCAACCAGCAGGATTGGGGAACCACCCCCTACGTCCGCATCAAGAAAACCTACCTCTACGCTACCATGTAAGGGGGTTTCCTCCGAGCCGTAGTGTATGGCCCGACGAGCGTCGTCGACTTCGCCGGAGGTGCAGTCGATGAGCGAGGAGGGCCTCCGCGTCGTAGAGCGCGAGTAGCGCTCGACGAGCTTTCTCCGAGCGAAGCGGGAGCGAGCGAGGCATGGATCCTGCTGGCGCCTGCGGCAATATATAGCGCTTGAAGAGCCTTCTGCGAGCGAGCCGTCACTCATCTCCGGCGCGTGGGACATGGTCTGCCTGGCTGTCGGCTGTCGGAGAGCGATGGACGTGCGCCCGCCCTTGTGCCTACCGGCCAGCAGCAATCGCTACCGCCGGAGGAAGCACATCGTTCTTTCCTGCTTATCGAGACCAGCACTGACTAGTCTCCCTTTCCTCATCTCACGTCTTCCCCTTCCTGCCCTTTCCCACTCATACTGCCCGTCACCACCGCGCAGGTTCGACCCGAAAGTCGCGTCAGGCACCATCGGCGCTGCCCGTCTCGTCCGCCAATTCGCTCAGCTCAGCCAAAGCGGCGATGTCGTCGATGTCGAGCCGTTCGACCCTGCTAGGCAGCTAGGTGGAGATGCGTACCTTGCCTCGCTCGACCTTGAGGTAAGCTCGTCATTTTCCGAGCTTTCCTCGTAACTCTGCTTAGCTGTTTCTTCCCAACTCGCAGGTCGGCTACTGGTTCGAGAAGAACGCTCAACCGAATGCCTACTCTGCCGACGAGTTGCAAGCCGTGTTCGTCCGCGCCTACGAAGGCCTGATCTTGACCGTCGGCCAGCCTCTCGTCTTCGACTTCCATGGGCAGAACCTACGGGCGTCGGTCAAGGGTCTGCACACGCTCGCTCTGGATGGCGGGGCGGGTCAAGGAAAGACGGGGATTATCACTGGGCAGACCGAGGTCAACTTCGTCAAAGATCCGGCAAGCGCTATCAAAATCAAGTCGAGTGCCAAGAGGTAGAGCGCCGTGAAGCACTTCCTCCACTGAGCGTCGTGCTGACTCGGTATCTCTACTCGCAGAGCTCCGCCCAATGCCATCCTTGCCCCGAACTTCAAGTTCGAGGACATGGGTATTGGTGGCCTGGACACCGAGTTCAGCGCCATCTTCCGCCGTGCCTTTGCGAGTCGCATCTTCCCGCCCGGTCTAGTCGAAAAGCTCGGTATCCAGCATGTCAAGGGTGGGGTTCTCTCGCTTGGGCCTTCTCAATCTACTTCTCTTTCCCTTCGACCTCGAGTCTGAAAAGCTGAGACTGGTCCATCTCGCAGGTATCCTCCTCTATGGACCGCCCGGTACGGGTAAGACGCTCATGGCTCGACAGATCGGCAAAATGCTCAATGCCCGCGAGCCGAAGGTCGTCAACGGTCCTGAGATCCTCAACAAATTTGTTGGACAGTCGGAAGAGAACATTAGGAAGCTCTTTGGCGACGCTGAGAAGGAGGTACGCTGATCCCCTCTTTGACGTTTCAGAGCCCATGAAACTGACTCGTTGTCGCCAAAACAGTACAAGGAGAAGGGCGACGAATCTGGCCTTCACATCATCATCTTCGACGAGCTCGATGCCATCTGCAAGCAGCGTGGATCGACAAACAACGGTACAGGTGTAGGAGACTCGGTTGTCAACCAGCTGCTTTCCAAGGTATGTCTCCCGCTCACTCCTCTCATGAGAAGGCTTGACTTATGGTTCGTGCTACTGTAGATGGACGGTGTGGACCAGCTCAACAACATCCTGCTCATTGGTATGACCAACCGAATGGACATGATTGACGAAGCGCTCCTTCGTCCGGGCCGTCTCGAGGTACACATCGAGATCTCCTTGCCCGACGAGTCGGGTCGTGTGCAGATCCTCACCATCCACACCGGTAAGATGCGTACCAACGGCGTACTGGGCGGCGATGTCAACCTGAACGAGCTGGCGAGCATGACCAAGAACTTCTCTGGTGCCGAGATCGGAGGCTTGGTCAAGAGTGCCACAAGTTTCGCGTTCAACCGACATGTCAAGGTGCGCCTCATTCTCGTCGTGAGCACTTGACCGCCATTACTTGCTGACTCCGCTTTGCGCCCTCACAACGCAGGTCGGAACCCTCGCTGCTCTTTCCGACGACATCGACCAGATGCAAGTATGCCGCGAAGATTTCCTAAACGCACTCGATGAGGTACAGCCCGCGTTCGGCGTCAACGAGGAAGAGCTGCAAGCGGTGGTGCAGAACGGGATCATCCACTTTGACCAGCATATTCACGTGCGTTCCCGGTTTCTCCCCTCGTACCTTCCAGCCGCTCGCGTGGTCTCTAGTAGCCCCTGTAGGACGTGGAAGCTGACTGCAGCTGACTTGTTACTGCAGAGCATCCTCCGCGACGGCAAGCTGTTCGTCGAGCAGGTTCGGACGAGTGAGCGCACACCGCTCGTGTCGGTTCTTATCCACGGTGCGAATTCTCCTTCGCTTATGAGTTCCCGAAATCTGCTGACTAAAAAGCCCTGCGCGTAGGTCCGGCTGGTTCCGGCAAGACAGCGCTGGCGGCTACTATCGCTCTTGCCTCCGACTTCCCCTTCATCAAACTCATCAGTGCCGAAAACATGGTTGGTTTCTCGGAGGCGCAAAAGATCAACCATCTGTACAAGGTCTTCAGCGATTCCTACAAGAGTCCGTTGAGCGTGATCGTGGTCGATGGGATCGAACGGATCCTCGGTACGTCCTACTGACTTGCAGTCTTTTTCTCTGGTCACTTCCTGCGCTGCGTGTTCCGAAGCCCTTAGGGCCCTGATGTGCTGACGTTGGATCTCATTCACGCCTTTTGCGCAGACTGGGTACCGATTGGACCGCGTTTCTCGAACGGTGTGCTACAAGCCTTGGTGGTCTTGCTGAATAAACGCCCGCCGAAGGTGAGTATTTCTGCACTCTTCTGGAAGACATGTCGCATTGAGTCCTCCGTCGGTACCACAGGGTCGCCGCCTCCTTATCCTTTCCACCACCTCGAACCGCGCCATGCTCACCGAGATGGATGCGATGGACGCGTTCGCTACGACGTTGCGTGTGCCGGCCATCACGACCCTTCGACAGCTGCACGCGGTCCTGGCCGACGTTCAGCTCTTCCGCTCTCCCCAGGAGCTGCAGCGGTCCGTCGAGCTCCTGCGCCAAGCCGGGTTGGACGGCGAGGACAAGCTGCAGATCGGGGTCAAGAGGCTGCTCAGCCTCGTCGAAATGTGCAGGCAGGATCAGGACAGTGCGGTAGACAAGTTGGTCACCGAGTTGGTCGGTCTGCAGATCTAGTTCATTGGCATTTTCTTTTTCTGTATCTTTCTTTCGGCTGTAGCTCGAGTGTAAGGTAGTGCAGTACGATGTCGTGTGTTAGACGCCTATGTCTCGCGGATGTGACAAGTACTTCGCGACTCGCGTGAATCTCGTTTCTCAAGCTATGTAGCGACTACCAAGCCTATTCCCGCGTGTCCATATCGCCCCCTCGGCCTTTCCGCAAGTGTGGTGGAGGTGACCGCGAGTAGGAGGGCGAGCGGCGGCGTTGACGATCAGGAGAGACGGAGCGGGAGTCGCGACGGCGTGGAGGCGGAGGCTGCAGTGGAAACGCAGAGTGCAGCTATAGTAAGTGGGCGAGACCAGGGCTCACGATACGATGGGAGTGACGTACTCTGTCGTTTGAAGCGGAAGGTCTCCTTCTTCCCCAGCCCTGGTCTGCCACTCTCCCTTCTACTGGGCCGCCAGCCCCTCCACCTCGAGGAGGGTAAGGCGCCGCTCTGCCTCCAGGTCCGCCCCGCGACACTGGCGCCCACGTCGTGTCATCCCTCCTCCCACCAGGTCCGCCCCGTGCTCCCGAAAATCCAACAGGAGGTCCACCCCGCGCACCGGGCGGGCCACCTCGCGAGTGGGGCGGCGGAGCAAACTGGGGGCCGGGTCCCACTGCGGCACCGCGGGGTCCGTAGCCCGACTGAGGTGCAGAAGGCGGGACAGATGCCGCTTGTGGGACGGCTGGAGCGGTGCCTAGGCAAGCGACGTCGAGGAAGTCGCCCACGACGAACTTGGCATCGGCGAGCGTGCGGTCGAGGCGGGGATTGGAGTAGACCCCCCGGCCGCCGGCAGAGGCGGACGAGAGCAGATCTTTGGCGGCGATGGTGGCGAGTTCTTCCGACTTGAAGCGGTCGGCGTCGGCGT
This sequence comes from Rhodosporidiobolus odoratus, assembly GCA_034387635.1. Classification (NCBI taxonomy): domain Eukaryota; kingdom Fungi; phylum Basidiomycota; class Microbotryomycetes; order Sporidiobolales; family Sporidiobolaceae; genus Rhodosporidiobolus; species Rhodosporidiobolus odoratus. The sequence goes on along the minus strand of JAOANU010000002.1, from coordinate 1,879,985 downwards.
CCCAGAAGACGAGGCGGAGGGAGTAACGGGCCAAAGGGGAAGACCGGAGGGAGGGGTCGGCATCGCGAAGGAGCGCCAAGATCTCACGCAGCGTCGTATCGCGCCTATACATGCGGATAGGCAGAATCAGCGGACGGTTGGTTGCAAAGGAAGAAGTGCATGGAACTGACCAGGTGTAGACCTGATGCTCGTCGCTTGTCGGGAGAGACGATATGGAGAAGTCAACGTCCTGATGGTGTACTCCAGTCTTTACGAATACGCGTAGGAGCGAGGGGCAAGTCTGTTCGAACCGTGGTCAGCGATGTCGCATGGTGAGGCGAGTGTGAGAGCAGGACGAACCTTTTCGCGATCAATCTTGGGCGGTCTCGGTGGTGCAGCAGATGCGGCGTATCTGTTCATCGTATATGGTGACCTAGTCACTCGAGAAACGAGTCAGCGAGAGCCGAGATGGGGAAATTGGAGGAGGAGGAGGAACGCCTTATGTGTCTCCTGCTCTCAGTACACTCGCATACATACCAGCACCCAGTCAATTCAGCAAACATGGCAAGTCACGTCTCTCCTACCCCTCGTCCCAGTCCGCTAACCTCTTTCTTTCCGTTCATCTCCTTCCCTCATCATCGTCCACTTTCGGCATTCGGTTCATCGCTCGTTGCGCCCCCGGCTCGTATCGCCTAATGGACCACAATACTCGCTCGGCACGGCTATGTCTCCACGCACGGTGTCGCCCCTGCTGCGCAAACGCTCAATCACGCCCTTGCTTTTCTTCCGCACTTTCCACCGCATTTGACCTGGACTTGACCTGGACACGCCTCAATCACACGTGCTATACCGCACTGCACTATCTCATGTGCTCCTGGACTGTATCGGGACATGCAGAGCGGTGAAGCATTTCTATTCCTTAGCGCTGTGATTGTTTCAGCAATCCTCCTTTTCACTGCCGTCTTCTTTGTGAGCTCAGCCCTTTGACAGCTCTCAGTCTGCGGATGGGCCACACTGACAGTCTCCTCGTTTTCCTCAGATCATCATGTTCTCCGACCTTGAATGCGACTAGTGTGTCGTTTTCTGACTTTTCTTCCCTGACTTTCTTCTCAGACCAACGAAGTTCTGACCCTGTTGCGCCACAGTCTCAACCCGATTGACTTGTGCAACAAGCTCAATCAGGTGAGGCTGTTCCTTACCAGAAGTTCCTGACAAGGCGAGTCTAACCTTCCGGTCTCACCGCAGTTCGTCCTGCCCGAAATGATTGCCCACGCTTTCATGACGGCTTGCTTCCTGCTCTCGTTCCAAGTAGTCGCCTTCCTTCTCAATGCACCGCTACTTGCCTACAATGTCAACAAGTGCGTCTGCCCCTGTTTGTACATCTCGCTCGCATCGTTGTATACGACGCTGATACTTTCGTACCTATCCTTTACGGCAGAGTGATCAATCGCAATCACATGTTCGATGCCACGGAGATCTTCCGGACATTGGGGCAACACAAGAAAGGTACGCTCCCAATGCGGATAACTCGATGACGAGAAAGGCTCACTTTTGGCTTTTGCAGAGTCATTCTTCAAGCTAGGTTTCTAGTAGGTCCATGTTCCATCGTGCTACGCGCTTGAACTGACCTTCTCGCCCTGCTTCCAGCCTTGTCTTCTTCTTCTACGCCCTTTACCGCATGATCGTGCGTTCCTGTCTTATTTGTATGCTGCGTGTTTCGCAGGAGCCTGACGCTCGACGCTCTTGCCCAACTTGCAGCTCGCGCTCGTGGCAGAGGACTAAGGAACAGTGGCGGCTCAGTCAGCGCAGAAGCGGCGGCATTGCGGTAAAGGCGGCCCGGGTAGGACGGAACGATTCAACGAACGATCCCTTTGCAAACGCAGACTTTAATAACTTTCCCAACCCGGCCACTACACTTTGCACGGGGAAGCGCGCTCCACCTCGCGCGTTTTGCTCCGTCTCTTGCGAATCGCTCTCACGTGCGTCAGCCTTTCGATACTGGCGAGGCCCCAGAAAGGGAACCGCCAATCCTGTCGAGTCTCTCTTCCATTCCCCCCCTCGACCCGCCCATTCCGACTCGACCGACAGGGAAGGATCTAAGGAGGGTAGTGACGCCCTCTGAACGGCTTGCGAACACCTGTCGGCAGCTGTTGTCTCCTCTGCTTACGTCGTCAACTAAAGCGTTCTCGACATGTTCCTCCGACGGCGGCGCGCGCTGTCTCACGGTCGCTCAAAGGCATTGCAGCGGTCAAGGATTGCCCAGGAAGGGTTCCAGCTCGGCACCATCTATGCTTACGACTTGCGCCCCTTTGGCGCTCAGCTCTCGCAAAACTTCCTCCTCCCGGTCCGACGCTACCCCTCTCACACCTTCGCGCACGACAAACACCCTCCATGGAGGGCATGCTTTGGCTGCTGTCTCGAGTGCCGAAAGGACTGTAGCGCGCACGCAGAAGTCCGTGGCAAGCCCAACGACCCACAGCGTGTCGATTGATGACCCTGCAATTGTGGTCAGTACCAGCGGCGCCGGGGTGATGGTCAACGAGGCAGAACGTACCTAGCAGCATGCGGGCAAGCGGAGAGAGCTCTTCACTCGGGACGGAAAGGGGATTTGAAAATGCAGAGTAGGCATTCAGGTCGACATCTTCGCCCTACGATGACTAGGCTCGTTAGTCATTGAGCCCAGATGGGATGAACTGGCTTCAGCCCACCTTCCTGACAATCTCAACTCTTCCCCCACTTTCCCGTAGCCGATCCAGTCGCTTCAGGACACCATGTTCCAGCTGGCAGCCTTCGGTGCCCTGGACGCAGTGATCCGGCCACAGCTCTTGCTTGATTGACGCGCTCCCACGCGTCGGAGGAAGCGACACCTCGATTGAAGAGAAAGCCGGTTGACCATGGCGAGAGGCAAACGAGATGTGACCTTGCGGGTGATGATCCTGCGGCGGGGTATAAGCTCTGCCCAGGCACGATGTGCTCTCAGCGAAGCGTACCTGCGAGGCGACCACCAAATCCCACTTCCCCTCATCGAGCAGGCGATGCACCGCTCCAGTCAGAATGGAATCGCCTTGGGGCACGGCCAGAGCACCAGAAGGCGGCAAGAAGTCATTCTGGATGTCGACTAGAAGGAGGGCAGCAGGCATATGAGATATGATGGTGAAAAGGCAAGTCCATGATGAGTCGGGGAGGGCCCGCTCGACAACTACACGCGATGAACTTGATATAGAACTTTTTACAAATGTCTCACAAATGGCTAGATGTCCGAGCGGTTAAGGAGTGAGACTCGAATAAGTCAATCGCTATCTCATAGGCTATGCCTGCGTAGGTTCAAATCCTGCTCTAGTCGCGATGTGTTTTTCTTTCTCTTTTGGGGCAATTTCGGGAGGCACTGCCCATGCTCAGGTGTGTAGTCCACGAAAAGGCTTGCACGCTAGAGTGATTGATCTCACTAGCAAGACCATTCAAGCTTGCTCCAGTCAAAACCACCCTGTGGTCTTCCTTCCAGCACATCATCACTTTGCAGGTTGAGGAGACAAGCGTCGGCAACAAAAGGATGCAGAAAGTTTTGGTTGCCAGCGGCTATGAGTACTATGCAATCGAGGAAGAAGCGCTCAAGGCTGTCAGTATGTTGTCCCCCTTTCTGTCTCGCCCAGATCTGACCTACACTGAGCAACTTAATCCAAACTTGCAAGCTAACGGCAATTCTTGCCTGTGCACCAAGACACCGCCATACTCAGTACCGGATCGGAAAAGTAGGAGAAAGAAGGCTCTAGCTCATAAGAGTCAGCAATACAATCATTGAAGCCGGACTCGGATCCTTGCCCTGTCAATGTTGGGCATCCGTCGTCCAGGTGGTGGGGTAGTTCTTTGGCTCTTTCGCACATAAAATTGACCATAGAGGACTACTTGTATGACCTGTAACCATAGAACAGTGTTGGCCGAGTGTTGGCACAGTGCCTTTGCACTCAGAAGGAATGAGAAAAGAACACCTTGAAGCTTGAAAAAGCCTCCCTTGTACCTGTACTTGCCAATCTCTGCAGGTGTGCCATGCGGCATCTCACCTCTCTTTTGAGCATACGCTATCAGCATCTGACGTCCCAGACTGTGTGCAGGGCGTGGAAACCAATCCATAAAGAGTTAAGTGTAATCAAGTTGTTTCGCTTTGCCTCGCCTCATCACCTCATCTGATCAGGACCTTGGCAGCAACAAGAGTTTCCACAAACTTCAGGGATTGCCACAGGACAAGGTGGAAAGGGCTACAAGAGTTGTGAAGGGTTGAGTTGCAACTCAGGTTGAGCTGGAGCTGTTTACAGTAGTCTCACCACAAGGAAAACATACATAAAGGTCAACTCAACATAAAGAAACCAAATGTTGGGAACCACATCTAGAGTAAGGGGCCGGTAAAAAGGGGGCAACTGGCTCACCAGCCACGATAACCGGGGCACAGCCACCCAACGACCGGGCCCGGTTTTTTCCCCGGTGCAGGTAGGCACTTTTGAGCAAAGTGCCGGTGACTTGGCAGGTTACCGGGTGGCTACTTCTGTCTCTTGCTGTTTCTGGTGGTCCAGAAGGGTTCAACTGGGTTAGATATTCCAGTCTAGCTGAGCAACCATACATCCTGACAACTGAGAAAGTGTTTAGCAGCGGAACATTCACACCTCGTCTCAGTTGAGAAGGTGGACTTTTCTTTTCTGCCCAACAGCTTAGTGCTGATGAGCTGTCTGCACAGGCTTGAAGACAGGCCTTTTGGCATCAATGCTGTCTATGCCGGTAGCTAGGCTAGAAGGTTTTAACTACTGCACCACTTCCTTGCTAGAAACAGGCAAGCCATTTTGCAGAAAGGTTCCTTTGTGCTGACTTGAGGCCTTCTGGGCCCTGGTAAGAAGCTCCTTAGACTAGAGACAGTGATACACAACTCTAAGTCATAGTGTAAGATTGCTGGGTATACCTTGGCGGCCTTCAAACCCCATCTTTTGTCCCATGAGCCCCCGGTTACCGGGAAAACCTGAATTGCCGGCCACCGCTGCCGGCTGGCAAAAAGGCGGTCAGCAGCCTCTACAGGGCTGGTAACCAGGGGGCCAGGGCAACCAATGGGCCGGACATGAGTTTTGAGGTGAAGAGGAGACGTGGGGCGGAGCGTTGAAGTTTGTGTCTTGCCTTTTTTTCTTCCGTTCCACTTCTTCCACTATACTTCCACTTTAGTTCTGATCTGGAATAATACTATACCTCCCCCCCTTCCTCTCATTTGGATGGTCCACATGGGCTTTGTTGCTCGAAGCGACTTGAAATGATCTCTCTCTCTCTCTCTCCCTATCTTACCTTATAAGAAGCCCTAGTTACCTCACATTGCACGCTAAGGCACCATATACTGTATAAGGATTTCTACTGCTTGGGACAACAGTAGATTAGGCTCGAATTGGTCAAGTAAGGTCATCTGAAAGCTTTTACAGAACAACAAGGCTTTGGGGCCAGACACGTTCATTTGCACAATTTGGTTCAGCTCAATATGAACAATTTCAAAGTCTCTCACGCTGCCCATCCCCATCTTCCCAATGCCGCCTCTAAAACGGCAAGCTCTGCACATACACATGAAGAGAATGGTAAGGACTGTGTTGCACAGCTCTTTAGGCTGCAGGTGGGTGTGGGGAGCCAAGATGGAGACAAGGGCAGAGTCACAGCAGCGTACAATGGATGGATGGATGCAAGAGTGTCACGTAATGCTGGTGTGCCGCCACCCAAGCGTAAGGATTGTGTAGACCAGCACGACAACACGACGAGCAATCGCACTGCGGAATTATCTGGAACCAGATTGAGCAGGTCTTGAAATGTAGGCAAGGAAGTTGCCAAAAAAAAATGCCGCTTGCCCGGATCGAACGGGCGACCTGCAGAATGCAACACGCTTCAGTCTGTCGCTCTCCCAACTGAGCTAAAGCGGCTTTATTGACTGGGGCGTAATAAATTTAATATATATCATACAAAAACTTTTAATCCCCAACGAAGAGTACTGGTCTTGCCAGCCCTGTTGGGGCGTTATTGGCCTGAACAGACTGTAACTGTTCAATCTCTGGCTCACAATCAAGGCACACCACTTCTACCATGTTCACCATATGGTGCAAGATACCACCTCCTTTGCAGCCTACCCCTCTATCGTTTTCAGTCTCTTGAGCCAAGGTGGCGTTCGGAACACTCCATCAGCAAGCAGGCGGCAAATAGGTTGCTCAGGTATCTCACGTACACGGAAGTGCAGGCTGTACTGTCCTGGACACCTTCCAGGAGGCTTAGCCATACAAGGGGCCCTAGACACACAGTGCTGAGTGGTGAAGAATGGCGTGGAAACAGTCAGTCAAGTTCTGTCAGTGACCTTTGCCAGTCTCTGTGGTGGTGTGTATATCTATCCACTTGCAAGAGAGATCTTTGTGCCAGATTTTGCAACAGCTAAGGACATCCTCGATAGGATTGCAGGGTCATTCTGTCACAGCAAAAGTATGAGGCTGCAATGCAAGAGCAAGAATGCCTCCTGCAACATATCAGTGCATGAGGAGAGAAGAAGAAAGTGCCTGCACCCCTCAGTCCCCCTTCAATGTACGTCATGTCTGCAGCCATCTGTACCTCACTACCACTCCTGTCTGAGGAGGGCTCATAGCCTTACAGCACTGTCTTACTGGACTGAATCACTCGTGCTTGAGGCCTGCATGGCGTGCGGCTTCTACTTTTGGCTGTGTCTGGTACAGAGATGAGCACTCTGCTACCTAGGTAAGAACAAGAATGATGTATTGCATTTCTTAAGTTGTCGGTCTATGTCTGCTAATGCCAATCACTATGTATAGTCCCCTTGTCCGACCAGTCACCTGCTTTGGGCCAGAGGAAACCTACAAGTATTTTGCAATCCTCACTTGGTGTGCCAGATTCAAACTGCACTTTGCTTTTCCTCCACACTTTCCACCGCCCATTTGACCTCACATTCACCTTTTTGTGCCTCTATAACAGGTGCTCTGATGCACTGCACTATCTTGTGTGCTCCTGGACTCGATTGGGACATGCAGAGCGGTGAAGCATGGTCATTCCTTGACACTGTGATTGTTTCAGCAATCCTCCTTTTCACTGCTGCCTTCTTTGTGAGCTTACCCCTTTGACAGCCCTCAGTCTGCAATTGAGGGGCCAGGCTGACATGTCGGTGTGATGCTCAGAGCATTGAGCTCTCTGGACATGGACCTCACTCACACTCATGGCAGCACCACTGACTTTTCAGGAAACGTATCAGCTAGCACAGGAGCGGGGTCAGCCTATATGTAAGCAGGGCCTAGCGCGCCCCCGGTGTGTGTAGACAGCCACCTGAGGGTGGCACTGTGAATACTGCAGTCCGGCAAATGGTGAGGCCTACATATACTCCTAGCCAGACAGGCTGCTGCAAGTCCGTGGGAATGGGTATAATGAGTTGGAGATGGCCCATTCATCGCTCATTCTGCTTGCTTGTAATAAGCAGTCAGTATTGATTGTTTGCTGGTCTCTCTCATTACATAAGGGGATCTAGCTCATCGGTAGAGCGCTCGCTTAGCACCTTCTCAGCAAGTGTGCGAGAGGCGCAGGGTTCGACTCCCTGGTTCTCCATTACTTTTGGCGAGCCCGGCCTCGATCGGCGGTTCCACCTGTCTGCAAACGTGCCCACTCTCCTGTCATTCTACTCCCCTTGTTGTGGCCTCTCTCTTTGTGCAACACTTTCGTCTACCGGGATAAGATGCACTGGGTGGAGTGAGTCATCACTGCGTGTCACAGCAGCAGACCTGCTCCCAACTTGCTGGAAATCAGATATCAACAAGCATGGCAAGTAATTGTACTCAAATGTCCAGACGCAATGAGTTTCACATGCGAGGTTAGTTTACTCCAGCTGGTACAGTGTAGTCCACATCCAGGCCAGCATTGCTCATGGCTGCAAAAGGTGATGTATGTAATGTCCATAGATCTTTGCACTCCCGAGTCCTGGTTTCCGGCCAGCTTGGGCATTCAAGTACATGGGCACACAGCAGTCTGCTGGGGGGGTGGCCTGGGGGTGCGGCACCCCGTTCTGGCAAACACAACATGTAGATCCCATTTTGGGACTTTCAGCAAATCCGGTTCGTTATATTTGGTTGATCTCAAGATTGATGTCTGTGTCAAGCCATTGGCCCATATAACCCGCAAGGGAGAGTGGATAAAGTGGGAGCAGGCCCATACATGGCCAAAGAAGGAAGCTGAGCAATGAACTTGCAGAAGTGGAGGGGGGGGGTAACTCAGCAGAACCCCTGCTTGGCCCCTCTGCAGCATTGCACCACCCTCATATGCTGATTGTACTCTTGCACCCACCACACTTTTCCTGGGTCAGGTCAGGATGTACCGCTGTCATCATCTGTAGCTGGATCGCAGAGCCGCGGAAAGCACCAGGTGATGTTGCTGTATCAAGGGCTTTGGAACAGACAAGGGTGCACAGCAGTCTAAAAGTTCCTGGTTGTGGGCAGGAGAGGAGAGTGGCTTGTTGATTCTGCAGTGAATGGCAGAGGATTGCAGCGGGGGTGAAGCAAGGTGGTAAGCTAGTTACAAAGAGGGTCTTCTTTTTCCTTCTTCCCACCTCTCAACTGTTGCATCCTCCCTCTGGTCTCCCTCACCAGTAGTGTTGCCCTCTGTTAGCGTTCTGCCTCTTTCATGTCTCCTGTAGTATGTTTAAGCCCCTGTAGCATTCAAAGGTGCAGCAGATTCCTTTTCTTTCGTTTACTTCTTCCCACATTCCCCGCCTTCTTCACTTTATTGACTCTCCTGATTGTTTCCCACTTTTTCCTTGTTGTAATAGACATGGATTCTCCCCGTATGGAGCGCACAGTCAACATATCAGTGTGTGAGTCTGACATCGTCTGCCGTAGGCTTGAAGTACTCGTGTTCATTATTGCTGTGGAAGGAGACAACCACAAATCAACGAAGACAGACTTGTTAAGCCAAGTAAGGATGGCTCTCAGCAGCACAGGTTATTTGAGGCTTACAGGTGCATTCTCACCTTTATCAACGCCACTGATCACTTCCCGTGGTTTTATGCCACAGTGACGGAGAACGGCGGCGGTGCAATGAAGTGTGTTCCCCCCTTTCTCTCTTTCCTTTGTCATATAGGCCTTGTTTTCACTTTCTCCCTCTTACTCTCTCGTAGTCTACATGGGCCACTGGCCAGATACAGACTTGAAATGTGGAATCAAATGAACAAACAAACAAACACACCTGCAGGCGCCACTGGAATTGAGGTTTGCTTGAAAAAAAGCGTCTGCTAACTGTCTTCCAAGGGTAGATTTGTCAAGTGTGAGAGAAACGGGTCAGGAACCCATGCGACAATCGGATGCAGCAAAGAAGTAGAAGGAAAAGTTCAGGAGGGAGCAAGCGGAAGTGACATGCACTGAGGATGCATTGCGGGTGCAGAAGGTGCACAAAATGGCTCTCTCTTGTCCTCTCTTCCATATTTGCCCCCATTGTATCATGAATTAACCTGACTGTTTCCTGTCCCGTTCCCCCTGTGTTATCATTCCACCAGACCACACTCAGGGGTGCATAGTTGACACAGATTGACTGTAGGTCAGCTGCTGACTAGTTTGAGCTTGACGAAGGGGAGCAAAATACTCTCAAGCAGCATCTGAGGTCGAATGACAGAATCTGCATAGGGGACCAGGACGTCAGCTGCTGATTGCTCACATGATCTCATTTTCCCACTCTGCTTGCATGACCACTGCTCCATTGCTATCTTGTCCAGCGCATTGTTCCACATCCCCCTCTTGCAGCGCACCACCTCTGTCTTTCCCTCCAGATTTTTCCGGCTGTTTGCCGCATGTGGTCCGGTTTTAAAGCTGTGTGCCTCCTTGTCTCTTTGTTTCTTTGTTCCTTTGTTTGGGTATACAATGACAAACTTGAGTCTGTTTCAGGCAGTGGCCTGTGTTATTGCGGGATGTGAGGCAAAGGGAGGACACAAAACCTCTTCAAAAGAGCAAGGATGGAGAAACTCTGTGGCTTGCTGGAAAAGCGTGTATGCTTTCTGCTGGAGTTCAAAAGGTATGAGGTGGGCTGGACAGAGCTGCACGTGTAGCAGATCTCCAGACCAGCTCTTCTTTTCTGCCCTCCCCATATCTCTTTGTTTCATTCACTCCTTGAATTGTTTCCCATATCTCTTCCCTTGTGCAAAAGGTATACCCTCTACCAATTGGACACCTCCCTGGGGTGTCCAGTTGACATAGGATTCTGGCAGACATGACACCAACTTGTTCAAGCTTGGAATCAATCAATCACTGCTTGAATGGGCCGCTCCTGTTTCAGATCACGGTGACATGGGAAATGCTCCGCGGTGCTGGCAAGGTGGGATGGATTGAATGATTGATTCGTTCATTGCTCAACAAGTCACTTGATGCTACAAACCTATGTGGACTGATTGCCTGAGAGGTCTTCAGCAGGTAGAGGGGGCATCAAAGACACGAGACAAAAGCCAAGGGAGACTATTTGACTTGCGTGTGGGACAGAAGCGGTAAGACATGGGTGGTACAAAAAGGCACGGGAGTCCTGGGATACACTGCACCTTCAGCTTTGTCTTCAACTCTCATTGCTCCTTCTCATATGCCTGACATTCCAACAGAAAGTGCTCCCTCGTTTCCAGCTCTCTGCATTGTCCGCACATCTATTCGGGGCCATCAGCGGCGAGGACTGTCTCGTTGCGCCGGTGTTATTGGACTTGAGACTAAGGCGGGAGAGGAGGACAGTGAGATGTTGTGGGAGGTGGTGGAAGGGATGTGCGAAGGCTTTGCCACGCGGGCGGAGGGCAACAGCACAAACTGCTGCCTCAAATACAGTGTCGGTTGTTTACTGGTGGGTCCAGTTGTTGAGGAGGGCCTCCTCCTCATGCTGCTGGCAGAGGGTGGAGAGCGACGGAGTTTAGTGTGAAGTCTCGGGGATCAGAGGGCGGGAGAGGGCGGCTGGTTCTTGCGCTGCCAGTTGCACTGGTTTTTCTTGCATGCCCCCAACTCGCTGTTGTCTCCATCGCTGCTGTCCTCATTTTCCATACCCGCCTTGTATGGCCGCGCCATCCTCCCTTTCTCTTCAACTGGCTTCGTGTTTACCATCTCTGACTTGCCTCGTGTTTTTCCCTTTCCAGCTTGTTGTCCACCGCCACATCAGACAATTCATCTGCCTACTTATGACTTATGATCCCCACATGACCTGGGGCCCATCGCTTATTTGGTTTATTTGGTTTTGTTCCATTCCAAGCATGGAGTCTGTATCGGGCCACTGCTCCATGTAGACTATCAGAGAGAGGGGAGGAGGTAGCGAAAAGGCAAGGACAAAAAAAAAAAAGGGTAGGAGAGGGGAGAACAGAAAGGGAAAGGCAAGATAGGCAGGGACAAAACAATCCACTCTGTCACTTCTTCACCGCTCTGCTGCACCCCTGCTGTCCTCCTCCGCCTTATGCCGCTTCACTGCACTCCCGAAATTCTCCATTACTGTAACCCAGAGCCTCAGGACGCAGTCGGTTCCGTTGATGGAGGTAAGAACTGCCAAGAGGAAAGTTTTTAGTGAAAGTAGGGGATTAGGACGGGGGAGGCCTTGAGTGGTGAGGAAGGAGAGAAGGGCAGAACACTGGAGAGAGTAGAGCAGGCTTTGAAAGACTTGTGTTGGCAGCTCTCGCTGTCGCTGCAGTTGCACAGGCCGGTGGGTTGGAGGGTGGCATGGTGGAGCGGCTGGGCAAGGCTGGAAAAGCTGGTCCAAAGGCGAGAGAGGAGGGTCGCTTGGGGGCAAATTTGTTTGTTTATTTGTTTCATTCCAAGTAAAAAGTCTATATCGGGCCAGTGGCCCATGTAGACTACAAGAGATGGGGGGGAAAGCGAAAACATGGCAAGGACAATTCAAAGGGAGGGGAGAGGGGAGAACAAAAAGAAGGGGACAGAAAGATGGGAAGGGAGAAAGGAACCCGCTCCGTCACTGGTTGTGGCAGAGAGCCGCGGGAAACGATCAGTAGCATTGCTATAGGTTAGAACCGCTGGGAGGAAGGCTTCTGTAGAACGGAGGGAGCTGGGGGGGGGGGGAGGTGCCGGGTAGGAAGGGAGGAGAGGAGGGCTGAGCGCTGCGAGGAGTAGAGAGGGCAAGAGAGGAAGAAATGCTTGCGGGTTTCCTGGTTGCCGCACTTGCAAAGGCTGGTGGGGTGGAGCCTTGCACCGTGCAGAGGGTGGGCAAGGTTAGAAAAGTCGGTTCAAAGGCGGGTGAAGAGGGAAGCCAGCGGTCAGGGGAGAGACCGTAAGCGGCGGCGGAAAGCGGAGGACGGCGGGGCGGATTCGACATTGCGGAGAGCTGCCCCAACCGAGGCTATAGACCACTTCCTCTCCCGCAGAAGGCGCAGGCATCGACGAAAGGCGGAGAACAGGGGAGAAGGATCGTTCGCCCGGACGGCTGCGCCAACTGGTGTTGTGGCCCACTCCTTCTCCCAGTATCTTTTGAACGATGCCTTGGCCGCTTGAGGTCAGGCCGCCGCGCTCTTGGGCAGCGAGTTCCCGCCACCAATCCGCCCCTCATTGTCTACCTGCCCTGGGTCCACCTGCCCGAAGTTCAGCTGCTCAAGGTTCAGGTAGTCCTTTGTGCCTCAACCGAACCAAGCCGCGGCAACTCCGCTCATTCCCTGCTCCCAATACAACCTGCGCTCAATGGCCTCTCAAGGCATCACTACAACCCTGCTTCGACCCTTCTTCCTGTCCGCTGCTGGCGTGGCTTCAATACCATCCTTCAAGCCCTCCTGTCCACCATCTCATTCTCTTCAATGCTGACTGAATTAGTGATGGACTTGGTCCTTCCTCCTCCTTTCTTCCTCTCGCTTCCTTGTCCTCCACTCTCTTTCTGTGTTGTCCTCTCTGCCTTGTTTTCGCTTCCCCCATCTCTTGTAGTTTACTTGGGCCACTGGCCTGACACAGATTTCAGACTCGGGATCAAACTAACAAACAAACAATGCCGACATGGCCGACAAGCCAATGGCTGACAATGGGCGGGGGTCATAAGGGAGAGAGTTGGCTGGCGAGTTGTCGGCAAAGATGTGCACATGGCTCGTAGCGGAAGGTAAAGTTAGGACTGGGATGAAGGAGCTAACTGTAAGCCTTCCAGTCCTGGCAAAGTGGATCGGTGTGGCAGAATTGGGCATGCAGATTGCAAAGGGCTGCGAGACTATGGGCAAAAATCTGAATGGATGTGAGGGAAGGTGTGGTAAGAAGGGATAGGATTGGGAGAAGAGCAAGTAGACCGCTTTCTGTCCCTCACAGTTCGCCTTCAGAGACCATTCTTCCCAACTCATGCCTTCAGCCTTCATTACCTCGCCTCCTACTCTACCTGTGCTCATGGATGCCCCCACCATTTCCTTCCCGTACACAATGGTCGGTCTGCGGGCTTGAGGTGGAGATGTAGGGTTTGTTGAGCGTCACAGCCTTCTTTGCAAGTGGCAGCGATAGAATTAGAGCGTCCCACGTAGCGGTAGGCAGGAGTGTCCCATGTAGCGGTAGGAAGAGGGAGCGCGACTTGGCTGAGAGCGAAGGTGGGGGAATGGTGGGGAAGGCGTAATTGATTGATTGGTCAATCGTTTGTTTCCAAGCTTGAACAAGTCAATAACAGGCTTACAGCACTCCTACGTCAAATGTGCAGAGAATGTATCAAGCACACAAGAAAGAAGAGAGGGAAAGCGATTAGACCAGTGGATAAAACGAAGCAGGGGAAAAGTGTGAGAACGGGAGAAAAGGAAAGCCAATCCGGAAATCCTCTGCACCTTCAAGTCCCTCCTCAAATTCTTCTGCTCCTCCTAACAGTCTTCACACTCCAGCAAGTAGTGGTTGCGGGTTCTCAGTGCCCCATAGTGCCTGCATCGCCGTTCCAGGTTGTCTTCCGTGAGGTTAAAGCTGAGGTGTAATTGGGAGAGCAGAATTGCGTGGCGGCAGGGTAGGTGATGGAGGGGGCGGGAGAACGTGTTGCTCGGGGGCCAAGGACCGACGAGTCAAAGAGCGTTGCTGACTATGGTGCTGGTCGACCATTGACTGGTCCACTCCGCTTGGAGTGCGGCGGCATGCAATTGTCGCAAAGCGGAAAGCGAGGGGGGGAGACGGGAGGTGGGCGTGTAGGTGGACGGAGGTTGCCTTGCCAGCTGAGCTGACATTTCCTTTGCGCCGTCCCCGTGCTCTCCTCCTCTTACAGGCTATTCTCCCCTTCCTCCATGCCTTTCCTGTATATCCTATCCATCCTTCCTCCTTTCTTTCCCCGTCTTTTTGTTCTCCCCTCTCCTCTCCCGATCATTGTCCTTGCCTTGTTTTCGCTTTTCCCCCCTCTCTCATAGTCTACATAACCACTGGCCTGATACAGACTTTGAACTTGGAATGCAACAAACAAACAAACCTTCAACCCTGCTTTGCACCTTCTGTCTCCGCTTGTCCTCTTCCTTCTCCTTCCCTAGCACCTCGTCTACCGCCGCATTTGCCAGCTCATCCGCTCTCTTGTTTCCGGAGATCCCTTCGTGACCTGTGCACCATTGAAGAACAATTTTGGTGTTGGAGTGACTTCGCTGACTCTGAGAGGGAGGGAGCGAAGCTTCAGACGGATCTGTTGGCTGGGGGTTGGCAAGGGGTTGACAAGATTGCGAAGGGCAGATTGGATGTCTGCAAGAAGGTGGAGAGATGGGATGTGTGTAACAGCAAAGGTTGAGGTGGAAGAAAGAAAGGGGAGAAGAGAGAGGAATCCTAAGTTTGCTCCTTCCAACTCTCCCACATACCCCACATACACTGTTCTTCCTCGCGCCAAACCCTTGTTCCTTGCAATCTCTCCATCGATTCGCTCTTTCTGTATGGCCACCAAAGCCCCCGCGCCTACTCAGCCTTCCTTGGGGAAACCGTTGCAGTAACCAATGGTGTGGTCTGCAGAGTCGAGGCGGAGGAAAAGGTTATGGTGTGCTTTAATGCCTTCTGCTCTGGCAGCAGCAATGGAAAGGGGCACTTTATGGGAGGGGTCCCACAGCGCCACAGGGGAGGGGAAGATGGGTTTGACGTGTAGTAAGGGTGGTCAAGGAATGTGCCTTGAGTGCTAGGCGGAAGAGGGATTGGCGGAATCGGCGGTTGAGGGAGAGAAGATTGGCCTCGATGTGAAGAGCGGTGTGAAGAGAAGAGGGTTGCCGCTAGGGGGGAAGTGCGATACCCTCAGCACATAGCTCGCGTTGCGCGTCCTGTTGGACTACCTCAAGTGCCGTGCTAGCCTCCATTCCTGGTCTGTGCCATGAAGAGTGCTGCTCCCTGACCTAGTGTTGACCTTAGTGCAGCAAAGCGGTGAGTTAGTGACAAAGCCTGGTCTCTCGCCAGTTGTGTCCTCTCCTCTCTTCCTCTGCCAATGTGTTGGCCTTGTTCTTGCCTTTCTCCCCTTTCTCTTGTAGTCCACATGGGGTACTGGCCCGATACAGACACTGGATTTAAGATAAAACAGAAAAACAAACAAACAAACAAACAAACAAACAAACAAACAAACAAACAAACAAACAAACAAACAAACAAACAAACAAACAAACAAACAAACAAACAAACAAACAAACAAACAAACAAACAAAGAAACAAACAAACAAACAAACAAGCAAGCAAGCAAGCAAGCAAGCAAGCAAGCAAACAGGGAGGTCCTGGCTGTGGTAGTAACAGCAGTGATGTGACTCTTGAAGGTGAGGGCTTCATCCAAGTGACATCCGAGCACACTGAGGGAGGGGGAGTAGGATGGGGGTTTTCTGCAGAGGAAGATGGAAACTGAGTGTGTTGAGTGCGTTGATTGTTGGAGCAGAGAGATGTTGACGGCAGTCTTTCTGGTTTCAAAGGCGGTTGCATGCAATCTTGACCAAATTCAGAAGTTTGTAATGGCCTTCTGCGTGTAATTGACAGCGTCTTCCACCGCCAACCCTGCTCTGGGTGTCATCTGCCTGGAAATCCCGGGCTCAGTCTACTAGGGTTCTCTGGACAAATATGACCCGGGCTCACAGATAGGTCTATGCTGGGCCTAGGTCAGTAGGTCTATCATCGGGCTGGGGTGTCACCAGGTGAGGTCATGCCAGAGAGATTGTTCCTCCGGCTTTCTTCCGCTCGGAGACTCTTTCGTCCGAAACGCGCTTTTCGTGCTTCTTGGGCTCTACTCGCTGCAATCGATAGCTCAGACACATCGCGGACGCCGCACGCCAAAGGAGAGAGGCCAATCAGACATTGCAAGCTGGCCCAATGGCTCTCCTACTGTCCCTTCCGACCTGCCTACCGTCAACATTCTTGTGAGTGGTGAAAGAAGAATGAGAGGCACCAGCAGGAAGGAAGGCAGACTGTGTGAGTGACAGGCAGGTAGAAGTCAGTAGGGGTTGGAAGGGGAAGAAGGGCGAAGTGATGGGGAGAGATTTGAGGGCAGGTAAGCTGACCCTAATCAAGCTATGCAGCTCAAACTGCAGGCGGACACACAAGAAGTAGTCAGCAACCGTTGCTAGCAATGGGCAGTTAAGCAACGAAGAAAATTGCATGTTACACCGGAAAGGCGCTGTTGACAGGGCGAGAGTCAACAGGGAGGAATGGCGGGGAGAAACAGCCGTCCTTGCGCGACAAACGCAAAGACACAGTTTACCATGCACAGAGGTGCAAGTGCTGTACTGGAGCCCTGCCCCAGAACGAGAGAAGCGGGAGGAAAAGGAGAACGCACCAGTTAATCCAGCCACAGCGGTTCAACAGCTGCGCGTAGAGGGCAAGCAGCGTCAGCAGAGCAATCCTCTTCGGGAGGAACATCGACCAGTATATGCGATGCGCTGCGAGGTCTGCGTCGCGCAAAGTCGCGTCGGGAGAACAAGGGAAGGAGATGTCAAAAGAGAAGTCAGCGACCGCAAGCGACAGAGACGCGCCTGGCACTCTTGGGTATTGCAAATGCACTGAAAAGGACGTACAGGGCGCTCCTCAGCACATCAGCTGCCTGTGGCCAGCAGAAAGAGCACACAACTGGGTGACTTGTTGACCTCCAGAACGCGTTGCAAGACTGCGCCTGCAACAAAGGGAGACCGAAAGGCAGGGAGTGAAGCTGTACGTACCAGGCAAAAAGTTTGTCGTGAGGTGTTGAGGAAGGAATAGGGAAGGGGAAGGGAAAGAAGCGAAGAGTTCAACGAGCCAGCGAAGCGACCACTGATAGATTGATTGATTGATTCCAAGCTTAAATAAGTCGGTGTCAGGCCTACAAAGTCCTATGTCGACTGAGTGCCTCAGAGAGGTCTTCAACGGGTAGAAGGGGTATCGGTCACAAAGACAGAAAAGAGAGGGGAAACGATCAATAGAATGAATAAAACGAAGAAGGGAAAAGATGTGGGAGGGGGAGAAAAGAAAAGCCAATCCGGGAATCCGCTGCACCTTCAATTCTCTCATCAACTCCTTCCTCTCCTCCTCATACTGCTCGCATTCCAGAAGGTAGTGTTCACGGGTCTCCAGCGTGCCGCAATGCTTGCAAAGGCGTTCCGGGTCATCATCGTCAAGGAAACGTTTGGTGGCGCCCAGGTCGTTGAAGTCGAGGCGCATGCGGGAGAGGAGGACGGCGTGGCGACGGGGGAGATGATGGAAAGGACGGGAGAAGGCTTTGCCGGGTGGTCGAGGATCGACCAGACGTAGAGCAGCGCCGACATTGTTGGCTTGTGTCCACCGGGTTGTCCACTCGGCTTGAAGAACGGCCTCGTGTTGTTGGCGGAGGGCAGAGAGCGAGAGAGGGAGCCGGAGGGTGTGATGCGGGTTGGCTGGGGTTTTCTTCGCCAGTTGTGTTGAAGTCTCCTGTGCTCCATCCCAATCGCTGTCCTCACCTTCGCTGCTCCCTTCCTCCTCCATACCCTTCCTGTAGACCCTAACTATCTTCCCTCCCTTTAACTGTTTCCGCTCCTTCATCCACTGGCAACCAAGTCGAAGAGGTTCAATCCAAACATCGCTTGTAGGAGTAGGATATGCTGTAGACTACAGAGCACAGTATGTTCATATCCATAATGTGCTCGAAAACAACCAAAATGGCCGGCGAAGAGGAGAAAAGCGAGCTTGTCTGGCTTCAAGAAGAAAAAATAGCCAGGCCCGCGGCCCCCAGGCGTCTCCGGGTGAAAAAATGCTGGATGCCTGGCTCTCTCGTAGGTAGACAGTCTAGGACTGGTCTGCCCAGACGTCTAGCTCATTGGCACCTGGGAAGTCACCAGACCTGGTCAGAGGGGACCCAGAGAAGACTAGCTAGACTTGACCCAGCAAGGGTTTGGCGGTGTCGATTGTTTGACCCCAAACAAGCAGGTTGAGGCCGTGATACACCCACTCATACCTATATGAGAAGGGTGTTGTTCCGTCTCTGAACAGTTGGGGATTGTATAGGAGGAAAGATTTAGGCAATAAAGGAGACCCCTGGGGTAAGCCACTCCTCCGCTCTATCTGTTTGCTCCTGTTACCTTCAAAGAGAACGCTGGCACTCATCCCTGTCATCCAGCTACGACAAAATTGGACCTGTTCTGGTACATAGCCCGCTCTCCTCCATAACCTTCTCCAGCCTCTTGCTGCGTACTGACAGAGACACATTGGCAGCATCCAGTATGATCCCAGTCATCATTTTCCCCGCTGGCCACTGCCTCTTCACAGCGTCCACATAGCAGGGCGCGACTACATCCGCTCCCCAAATCTTCACCGCTCTGAAGTGGCATCGCAGAACCGGGCCATGCATCTCAATTTCTCCCTATCTGCCATTTATCCCCTTCTTTGTTTTATTCACTCCTCCAATCGTTTCCCCTCTCTTTTCTCTCGTGTGACTGAAAACCCCAAACCTGTGAAGACCCAGTAAAAGGGCGATCAGTCGACATAGATCTGTTTGTAGGTCTGATTACGACTTGTTTAAACTTGAAATCAGTCAATCAATCAATGAAGTGGGTGAGCCATCATGCCACGATCACACTCATTCCTGCTGGCACTGTCAGCTTGTTATGCCTGTAAGCACTACTGTAGCACTAGCACGGCAAGCTCCAAGGTGCAAATAGTGCTTAGGGGTGCGGCATACGTGCGGAACAGATGCAGATGTGAGCGGGAAAACAAGCCGTGAAAATGCCCAGACATGCCTGTCTGGAAGCAGGTGCGGAGGCCTACTGCTACTAGAGGCATGTACGGCAGGTGTGCAGACTGTGTGTGGATGTGTACAGATGAGGACAGCAGGAGATGTGGCGGCTTCAGCCGTTCCTATAGAGGCTCAGGGAGAATCCTCGCTTCAACTGCCGTGAGCAGGTCTTGATCATTGACCGGAAAAACGGTGGCTTTTTCCCCTTTTCCCTCTTGATGGCCATTTCTTCCTAGTCTCTTGGTCACCGGCCTTTGCAACTGTAGCGACCAGGGAACCCGTGAGCATTTTTTCCTCTCTTGCCCTCTCTACTCCTCCCAGCGCTCTACCCTCCCCTCCTCCCTTCCCACCCAGCACATCTCTCCCCTCAGCCCCCTCCTTTCTACAGAAGCTTTCCTCCCAGCGGTTCTCACCTACATTGACATTACCGATTGCTTCCCATGGCTCTATGTCACTGATCGCTTCCCATGGCTCTATGCCATAGTGATGGCAAATGGTGGCAGTGCAGTGAAGCTGATGAAGTGGGTTCTTTCTCCCCCTTTCTTCCTCTTGCTTTCCAGGTCCTCCATTCATGTTTGGTGTTGTCCTCTCTGCCTTGTGTTCCCTTCCTTGCGCCCCCCACCTTCCTTCTCCTTCCAGGTCATTGCCAAAGAGAGCATGAGTACAGGTGTGTGTGTGGCCAAGTACACACGTGTCGTCCCATACAGCTTCTGGATGGCCTACACCTTCCCCAACAACCGCTTCAGCTATGTCTCGTTGGACGTCATTCAAGCGCCCAAGTTCTTGAAGCAGCAAGCTTGAGCGCCTACGATGATAAGCTGCTTGAGCAGCACATTCAATGCAAGGACACCCAGACCTCTCCGGACTGCGCCAATGCTGGTGCAGGTCGCCTTTGACCGCAATGAGTATTGCACCAACAAGTGATTGGTTTTGGTCACTTTGAATGGGGTGGCGGGTGGAGGTAAGACCCACCGAAGAGTGACAATTGGAGGTGGAGAATGGAGGAAATGAATCCAATAATGCACTGCGCGCTGACTGCAGCCGAAAGCGCCCATCCCTTCTCATGCTGCTCAGGTCTCGCTCACTCAAAGGCAGGGGCAAGCCAGATAAGGAGGACACACAGGCGGGTGTTTGTGCCTGGACTCAATCAATCAATCATTCAGTCAATCAATCAAACAATCAATCCATCATCCTAGCAGTCGACTTGCACGCCAATGCCGAGGACTGCTTTATACCACAATGACAAAGAATGGTAACAGTGCTGTGATGCCATGAGTGTCAGAGAACTGTGGCAGGGTGCAGCAAAGCAGTGAGGTAGTGTCAGAGTACATGTTCCTCTTGTTGTCTCTTACCCTTCCTGCCTCTCTCCTTGTGCTCCCCTCCATGGCCTCTCACTCTACTATAGATGCCTAAGATTCGTTTCTTTCTGTTGGAGTAGGATGAGCAAAGACGGGCAGAGAGGTGTTGGAGTGAGTGGGGGAGATGGAGATTACACTTGATCAGTTTTACCCTTTCTTATGCTACCATAGCCTTCCCTTCCAATTGTACTTTTGTTACTCTCCTGAGTTGTTCAGCCTGACCCAAGGCGATACTGAGGGTGAGCTTGTCCTATTGTTTGAGTAGCTTACGTGAAGCCCTGGCCAATACAGACTCTAGATTTGGAATGCAACAAGCGGACAGACAATTCTTGAGATAAACAGAATAAAACAAACCAGATTTGCTGAAAGTCCCAAAATGGGATCTACATGTTGTGTTTGCCAGAACGGGGTGCCGCACCCCCAGGCCACCCCCCCAGCAGACTGCTGTGTGCCCATGTACTTGAATGCCCAAGCTGGCCGGAAACCAGGACTCGGGAGTGCAAAGATCTATGGACATTACATACATCACCTTTTGCAGCCATGAGCAATGCTGGCCTGGATGTGGACTACACTGTACCAGCTGGAGTAAACTAACCTCGCATGTGAAACTCATTGCGTCTGGACATTTGAGTACAATTACTTGCCATGCTTGTTGATATCTGATTTCCAGCAAGTTGGGAGCAGGTCTGCTGCTGTGACACGCAGTGATGACTCACTCCACCCAGTGCATCTTATCCCGGTAGACGAAAGTGTTGCACAAAGAGAGAGGCCACAACAAGGGGAGTAGAATGACAGGAGAGTGGGCACGTTTGCAGACAGGTGGAACCGCCGATCGAGGCCGGGCTCGCCAAAAGTAATGGAGAACCAGGGAGTCGAACCCTGCGCCTCTCGCACACTTGCTGAGAAGGTGCTAAGCGAGCGCTCTACCGATGAGCTAGATCCCCTTATGTAATGAGAGAGACCAGCAAACAATCAATACTGACTGCTTATTACAAGCAAGCAGAATGAGCGATGAATGGGCCATCTCCAACTCATTATACCCATTCCCACGGACTTGCAGCAGCCTGTCTGGCTAGGAGTATATGTAGGCCTCACCATTTGCCGGACTGCAGTATTCACAGTGCCACCCTCAGGTGGCTGTCTACACACACCGGGGGCGCGCTAGGCCCTGCTTACATATAGGCTGACCCCGCTCCTGTGCTAGCTGATACGTTTCCTGAAAAGTCAGTGGTGCTGCCATGAGTGTGAGTGAGGTCCATGGCCAGAGAGCTCAATGCTCTGAGCATCACACCGACATGTCAGCCTGGCCCCTCAATTGCAGACTGAGGGCTGTCAAAGGGGTAAGCTCACAAAGAAGGCAGCAGTGAAAAGGAGGATTGCTGAAACAATCACAGTGTCAAGGAATGACCATGCTTCACCGCTCTGCATGTCCCAATCGAGTCCAGGAGCACACAAGATAGTGCAGTGCATCAGAGCACCTGTTATAGAGGCACAAAAAGGTGAATGTGAGGTCAAATGGGCGGTGGAAAGTGTGGAGGAAAAGCAAAGTGCAGTTTGAATCTGGCACACCAAGTGAGGATTGCAAAATACTTGTAGGTTTCCTCTGGCCCAAAGCAGGTGACTGGTCGGACAAGGGGACTATACATAGTGATTGGCATTAGCAGACATAGACCGACAACTTAAGAAATGCAATACATCATTCTTGTTCTTACCTAGGTAGCAGAGTGCTCATCTCTGTACCAGACACAGCCAAAAGTAGAAGCCGCACGCCATGCAGGCCTCAAGCACGAGTGATTCAGTCCAGTAGACAGTGCTGTAAGGCTATGAGCCCTCCTCAGACAGGAGTGGTAGTGAGGTACAGATGGCTGCAGACATGACGTACATTGAAGGGGGACTGAGGGGTGCAGGCACTTTCTTCTTCTCTCCTCATGCACTGATATGTTGCAGGAGGCATTCTTGCTCTTGCATTGCAGCCTCATACTTTTGCTGTGACAGAATGACCCTGCAATCCTATCGAGGATGTCCTTAGCTGTTGCAAAATCTGGCACAAAGATCTCTCTTGCAAGTGGATAGATATACACACCACCACAGAGACTGGCAAAGGTCACTGACAGAACTTGACTGACTGTTTCCACGCCATTCTTCACCACTCAGCACTGTGTGTCTAGGGCCCCTTGTATGGCTAAGCCTCCTGGAAGGTGTCCAGGACAGTACAGCCTGCACTTCCGTGTACGTGAGATACCTGAGCAACCTATTTGCCGCCTGCTTGCTGATGGAGTGTTCCGAACGCCACCTTGGCTCAAGAGACTGAAAACGATAGAGGGGTAGGCTGCAAAGGAGGTGGTATCTTGCACCATATGGTGAACATGGTAGAAGTGGTGTGCCTTGATTGTGAGCCAGAGATTGAACAGTTACAGTCTGTTCAGGCCAATAACGCCCCAACAGGGCTGGCAAGACCAGTACTCTTCGTTGGGGATTAAAAGTTTTTGTATGATATATATTAAATTTATTACGCCCCAGTCAATAAAGCCGCTTTAGCTCAGTTGGGAGAGCGACAGACTGAAGCGTGTTGCATTCTGCAGGTCGCCCGTTCGATCCGGGCAAGCGGCATTTTTTTTTGGCAACTTCCTTGCCTACATTTCAAGACCTGCTCAATCTGGTTCCAGATAATTCCGCAGTGCGATAGGCCCCCTGACACTCCTCGCAAACTCCGCCGCCCAAAAGCCCCAACTCAGCCTTCAGAACTCGGTCAATTTTCCTCGAATGGGCGGTCAGAACTCGGCAGAAGTGGCGGAGATAAGCTCTGGCAGCGCGCCCGCCTCCGGTTCGCCGACGGTGAGCCGTAGGCGGACTGCGCCGCCGCGCTTCAAGTTGGCAAACATGGACATGACCGCTACAGCTCGCCTTCGTCCTCCCCTTCATCCCCTCCTTTCTTCTTCTTGCCCTTCGATGCAGCACGAACGAGGGCCTCCTCAATCTCGACCCTTCGCTTGTACAGCAGCTGCCAAAACCCGAAGCTCTTCTCGTCCAGCTGCCACCCGGGCCCAGCAGGCGTAAGACGAGCGGAAGGGAGCGCGTACACGAAGGACGTGCTGTGCATGTGGGAGAAGTGGCCAGGTTCATTGGTGAAGTAGTTTTGAGGACGCTGCACATGAAGCTGTCAATGCCTATTCCTGAGAGCGCTATTCCTGAGAGCGCCACAGGCGGCATAAAGGGTGTGCAACGTACAATAGATGATGGAGGAATGTACAGGTCAGCGAAGATGTACGAGAGCTTCTTGGGCGAGGTCGTCTGGGGGATGCAGTTGTGCTGCCCGGTGAATTCAAAGATAGCCAAGATTCGCCCGACAGCGAGGAGAGGCGGCCCACTCTTGGTGGAGTGGCAGAAGACGCCGAAAGACCCGATCTTGAGCGGGAGAAGGGTGGTAATAGCACGGGTTTGCGGGTTGGGTACTTCAAACGGAGATCGGGGTCAATTCTCGAGCGGATGAAGGGTTGAGGAAGGCAGACTTACGGACGGTTGCCTCGAAGAGAGCCTGCAATTGTTGGCCAATCGCCTTTGCGACTTTCTCGTTCGGTCGTTCCTCCGACTGCACATGTTTCTTTGTGAACCCCTTCTCCAAGCCCTGCCAGTGCGTGACCCGTAGCTTCCAGTAGTCGGTGTGCGAGCTAAGATAGATAGATTCAGACATGAGAAGGGCGACGGCGGTTGAGGTGAGCTTTGGCGAGAACTTGGTGTTGTTGTCCTCGACTGAGGCGGGGGTTGCGGGTTTGTTACGCTGAGACTTGACCTGTAATATACTCTTGTCAGCTTCCGCCAGGCTTCAGACCAAGAGTCAGAGTAAGAGCGGATTCACCTTGGACGTGTACGAGTTCTTAAGGCGGAGGGCAACAACGGCGGCGGGGTTGAGAATACCCCCGGCGGTGAGAATGGGAGATGCTGTGGTTGTCCATGTGGTAGATTCTTTCTGGGAGGGGATTGGATTGAGAAGAGACGAGATGGAGAGAGGAGAACAAGAAGGCGGAGAGGCTGCGGCAGTGACGAGGTCGTCCTCATTGAGGATGGAGCGAAGGCTCAGGCTACGACGGGCTTCTTTCGAAGCATCAATAATTGCGTTTGAGAGGGTGGGAGGCTGCTCAGAGTTGGTAGGAGAGGGAGATTTCTCGGGGGCCGGTTCGTCGAAGAAGTCGAAATCGAAATCAAAGCCTGCTGGCGACTCCTCGAACGTGGCCGGCTTGTCGAAGGAAGGGGTGACTCTGAGCATGCGGAAGTATGCTGCAACCTCGCTCATGGCCTGCAAAGCGCATTGGTCAAGGCGCTCGTTGGAGGGGAATGTGGTAAGGCGGCAAAGGTCGTCGGGACCCAAGGCGCGATGCGCCTTCAATACACTCTCTTCGTACCCATTCCGCGTCCCGTTGTCCAGCTTGATTGGATGTTGTCCGTTGAGGAGGATGGATTCGCGGAGGGTGATATGGCGGGAGATATAAACGAGGTCGGCAAATGTGAACTTTGGGGAGAATTGGCGGGCGTGTCCGTAGAAGTGTTCGTTTGAGGCGCTTGAATGCTTGTTGGGTAGAAGAGGAATGGTAGGATAGAGCTCGCGGTGTACGACTATGAGAGAGATGAGATTGGTGCAGAGGTTGAGAAGATTGTCGAAAGTGGCTTTGGCGAAGAAATGTTGGGTCGGATGGACAAAGGAGCGACGAAGGTTGTATGCGCTGGCTGACTCTTCTGCAGTGCGCTCGCTCTGCGCTTTCCACTCCGTCAGGAAGAAGTGAGCACGAAAAGCGGCAAGAGCCCTAGCATCGTGTGTGAGGTCTCGATTGAGCCATGCATTGAAGAGAGAGCCTGATAGACCGACGTCAGTGTACAAAAGAGCACTCAGTCTGGTCGGTATAACGCACCGAAGATGTCGATAATTGCAAATCCAAGTCGGAAATCCGGAAGGACTTTTCCATCGACGAGCATTGCGCTGAGCATCTTGGGGCTAAAGAGTCGCATGACGGCGCCGTCATCTTGCTTGTCCGAGTTATAGACGTCCCTGGTACGTAGAGGCGAGTCTGGAAGCGACAGAAGTAACTGCATCTTGGCGAAATTCATCCAGTCACTGGAAGAACAATGTTAGCTTGGGAGGTACAAAGATAGGAAGGAAAAGCACACTCTCCCAGGACGAGGGTCTTTGCCCCTCCTTGCAGTAGATTGCGAAGATTCTTCCGGTTATGCTCGACGTCACCGCAGGCTAGATGAGCGGCGACGGTAGTCCCGCACTGGAAAACCGGTACTTCGAGCTTGAAGTGCGCAGTCTTGCACGAGTAGGAGATCTCGCTAGTCTTCACGAAGTTGGGATTGGCGAGACTCAGCTGCTTGCCCTTGAGTTCCGGCGCTGCCATGTCAGAATTCAGCGTGAGTGTAGGCAGGTTAACTCGGGCGCATTCTTGACGGATGAGGTCGATGTAGCCGCCAATCTGGACGGCGTTCTCGCTTGCGACGGCCTGTATGCCAACAGGGAAGGGCGGAAGGCTTGGGAGCGGGATCTAAAGACCAGGATAGTTCAGAAAAGTAACCTTCGGGTAGATTGAGAAGGTCACAAACAGCGAGGAGAAAGACCCGAACAGAGTCTGCAAGCAGTTCTTGCCCTTGTATCTTGGCCATCAGGTTCGAGTAGGCGTCGTCTGTGTCGAGGTACACCTCATTCAGTGGCAGGGTCGAGCCAACTAGGTGAGCTCCCTTTTTCTTCTTTGGATCATCGGGATCCGCCGGGGCAAACGTAGACATAACAGTCAGCTGCGCCTTGAGCTGTACAGGCGGGTCAGTACCGCTATTCTTACCTGACAGATCATACTGCTCGTACCTTTGAGCAGTCCTGAGACACCAGTATCGGACCATCGTAGTTGAGCTTGCGGACGATTCGGGCAAAAGCCTCAATATTCTCTCGACAGAGCGTAGGTGAGACGAGACTCTCCTCTTGACGCTTGACGAGGTCGCGACTGTAGCCATACCAAAGGCTCAGGTAGAGCCTCAAAAAGAGATGAATACGAAAAGCTCACCTCAGCGCTCGTTCCGATGGCAGCGGGAACGCTCCTCGCATGACACCGTAGTTCTGGCGCGACTTCGGACCGTACGACCGAACGAGGTGGGCAAATTCGAGGACATGATCCCCCCAGCGGATCCCTTTCGTCTTGTTTCCTGTCGGATCCAGCCCTCTCTCCGTAACCTCCACCAGCGCCTCACATAATCCCATAAACGTTTTCATCTTCTCTAAGTGACCGTCACGAGCCAAGCCTTCAAGCTTGCGGAAGACGCCGACCAGGTCGTTGGCTTCGAAGACCGGGCGGAATTGGGGGTGGCGCAGCATATCCTGGACGAAGAACGCTAGCCAGTCGTAGTGAGCTTTGGGCGTGTGCTTGATTGAACGCTCAGCCTTTGCTTCCTGCTCTTCTGGCGTAGCAAGGGAATCCTTCACCAGCTAGCGGAAAGAAAACGGTTAAAACCAACTCTCAATAACGGCAATGCAGCACGAAACAAACGTACTCTGCCGAGCGTGCCCGTCAAGCCTTTGTCCTGTTTCAAGCCCAAGCATGCCTTACACGATCCGCCCGTAACCTTTGCCCAGTGTTCGCACTTCATCGAATAAACCCCGCTCCCCCTAACTTCCCAGCGCCGCTTAGCGTCCCGCCACTCGTTCAGCTTCGCTATCTCATCCGTGGTATACGATCCTTCACCGGTCTCCTGATTGCGGTGTGCGGTTGCGGGCAATGCGAGGATAGTCTTGCCTTGTGCCATCTTGAGCAAGTCCTCCGCCAACAATGGGCCTGATTCACCTCCAAACTTCCACGGAAAAATAGTGCGCACGACTGCCGCCTGCTCTTGCGGGCTGAATGCGCCTCGGCGCCATCCCGCCGGTCCGGAAGTCGCGTATAGGTCGACACCTGCTCGGACTAGGCCCGCGCAGGTGAAAGTGGCTGGGGGCGCGTGGAGAGAGGGGGAGGTAGTCTTGAGTGTACTAGCTGGCTTGAAGAAGGATAGGACGGAAGGAGTGCCGGCAGCCTACGGAGGTATGCTCTGATCAGGCAAGACTTGTGGCGAGGAAGAGACGAGCACTTACCGTCTTTCTCTTGCCGGCATTTGCCTGTTCATTGCGCTTCTTCTGGTTGGCAGAGATCATCAGAAACCGACCCTGTCGAGTTGGAATAGTGGGAGTAGTCAGCTTAGCTAGCTGTAAAGGACAAGATGGCAAAAGATCCGCACCTTGTTGAAGTCGCACCTCAGATCCCAATGGTTGGACCATGCTTGCTTGTCCAGGTAATTCCCCTTCGTGACCGAAAACACGTTCCTGCAAACACACCTCACTTGGCCAGTAGAGCGGTCGTATTCGAGGAGAAGCTTGAGGTTGACGAGGTGGGGGAAGAGGTCCTTGATCGCCATTGCTTTGGCCTGCCAGCTGGTGGCCTCGGCAGCGGTGATGAGTGTATCATCGGGTAGTCCGGGTTTAGCTCGTAAGACCGGAGGCAAATTGTCAGCGACCGTCTTGACCTTCTTCAGCTTCTTGGTCGATGTGGCGGAAGCGGCTGAAGGGCGAAGAGAGGGGGATGCGGGACGCTTTGTGGTACTGGCTGCGGCGTGTGCAGGATACCGCGTCAACTCGAACTCGTCTGCACACTCAGATAGACGCACCTTTGTTCGGAAGTTGTTGGCTCATCTGAGGCGACTCGTCCTCGCCGTCAGAGTTCAGTACGATATCGGCTTGAGAGCCTGGGTTATCGGATGGATCTGCCATTTCAATCTGCGAGCGATAGCCAATGTAAGAGCCGGCTTGTCGCTCAGTTGAACAATCGCTGAGCCGCGCGTGCCGGACCATTTCAGCCGCTCCCCTGAACTAAAAATCCGCCCACCAAGACGGGAGGATTTGCTGAGACGAAAAGGGTTGCCCAAAGTCGGAATCGAACTCGCCTTGCCTGCAAGGCTGCGACATCCAAAAAGACGACGCAACACAGCCAAACTCACACAACTATGCCACCATGTCTGTTAGTATTGTGGGCGTGTCTTTTGTAGCGTGTTCACTCTGCTCAAATTCAAGACCCGGCTTTGAATCCGCTCTCAAGACTCGCTGTCGGCGGCGGAGATCGATACTTTTGCCCTCGAGACGGCCTTCAAAACTCGCTTTTGGTGGCGGAGAGAAGCCATTTTCAGGCCTTCAAAACTCGGAATTTCCGGCAGAGTTTGTGAGGAGTGTCAGGGGGCCTAGTGCGATTGCTCGTCGTGTTGTCGTGCTGGTCTACACAATCCTTACGCTTGGGTGGCGGCACACCAGCATTACGTGACACTCTTGCATCCATCCATCCATTGTACGCTGCTGTGACTCTGCCCTTGTCTCCATCTTGGCTCCCCACACCCACCTGCAGCCTAAAGAGCTGTGCAACACAGTCCTTACCATTCTCTTCATGTGTATGTGCAGAGCTTGCCGTTTTAGAGGCGGCGTTGGGAAGATGGGGATAGGCAGCGTGAGAGACTTTGAAATTGTTCATATTGAGCTGAACCAAGTTGTGCAAATGAACGTGTCTGGCCCCAAAGCCTTGTTGTTCTGTAAAAGCTTTCAGATGACCTTACTTGACCAATTCGAGCCTAATCTACCGTTGTCCCAAGCAGTAGAAATCCTTATACAGTATATGGTGCCTTAGCGTGCAATGTGAGGTAACTAGGGCTTCTTATAAGGTAAGATAGGGAGAGAGAGAGAGAGAGATCATTTCAAGTCGCTTCGAGCAACAAAGCCCATGTGGACCATCCAAATGAGAGGAAGGGGGGGAGGTATAGTATTATTCCAGATCAGAACTAAAGTGGAAGTATAGTGGAAGAAGTGGAACGGAAGAAAAAAAGGCAAGACACAAACTTCAACGCTCCGCCCCACGTCTCCTCTTCACCTCAAAACTCATGTCCGGCCCATTGGTTGCCCTGGCCCCCTGGTTACCAGCCCTGTAGAGGCTGCTGACCGCCTTTTTGCCAGCCGGCAGCGGTGGCCGGCAATTCAGGTTTTCCCGGTAACCGGGGGCTCATGGGACAAAAGATGGGGTTTGAAGGCCGCCAAGGTATACCCAGCAATCTTACACTATGACTTAGAGTTGTGTATCACTGTCTCTAGTCTAAGGAGCTTCTTACCAGGGCCCAGAAGGCCTCAAGTCAGCACAAAGGAACCTTTCTGCAAAATGGCTTGCCTGTTTCTAGCAAGGAAGTGGTGCAGTAGTTGAAACCTTCTAGCCTAGCTACCGGCATAGACAGCATTGATGCCAAAAGGCCTGTCTTCAAGCCTGTGCAGACAGCTCATCAGCACTAAGCTGTTGGGCAGAAAAGAAAAGTCCACCTTCTCAACTGAGACGAGGTGTGAATGTTCCGCTGCTAAACACTTTCTCAGTTGTCAGGATGTATGGTTGCTCAGCTAGACTGGAATATCTAACCCAGTTGAACCCTTCTGGACCACCAGAAACAGCAAGAGACAGAAGTAGCCACCCGGTAACCTGCCAAGTCACCGGCACTTTGCTCAAAAGTGCCTACCTGCACCGGGGAAAAAACCGAGCCCGGTCGTTGGGTGGCTGTGCCCCGGTTATCGTGGCTGGTGAGCCAGTTGCCCCCTTTTTACCGGCCCCTTACTCTAGATGTGGTTCCCAACATTTGGTTTCTTTATGTTGAGTTGACCTTTATGTATGTTTTCCTTGTGGTGAGACTACTGTAAACAGCTCCAGCTCAACCTGAGTTGCAACTCAACCCTTCACAACTCTTGTAGCCCTTTCCACCTTGTCCTGTGGCAATCCCTGAAGTTTGTGGAAACTCTTGTTGCTGCCAAGGTCCTGATCAGATGAGGTGATGAGGCGAGGCAAAGCGAAACAACTTGATTACACTTAACTCTTTATGGATTGGTTTCCACGCCCTGCACACAGTCTGGGACGTCAGATGCTGATAGCGTATGCTCAAAAGAGAGGTGAGATGCCGCATGGCACACCTGCAGAGATTGGCAAGTACAGGTACAAGGGAGGCTTTTTCAAGCTTCAAGGTGTTCTTTTCTCATTCCTTCTGAGTGCAAAGGCACTGTGCCAACACTCGGCCAACACTGTTCTATGGTTACAGGTCATACAAGTAGTCCTCTATGGTCAATTTTATGTGCGAAAGAGCCAAAGAACTACCCCACCACCTGGACGACGGATGCCCAACATTGACAGGGCAAGGATCCGAGTCCGGCTTCAATGATTGTATTGCTGACTCTTATGAGCTAGAGCCTTCTTTCTCCTACTTTTCCGATCCGGTACTGAGTATGGCGGTGTCTTGGTGCATAGGCAAGAATTGCCGTTAGCTTGCAAGTTTGGATTAAGTTGCTCAGTGTAGGTCAGATCTGGGCGAGACAGAAAGGGGGACAACGTACTGACAGCCTTGAGCGCTTCTTCCTCGATTGCATAGTACTCATAGCCGCTGGCAACCAAAACTTTCTTCATCCTTTTGTTGCCGACATGAGTATGGTGTAGAGGGAGTGACAATGGGCAACAGTTCTGTGAGGAGGGTGTGCGCTGATACTGTTCGAGCGAGTTGGGGTCAGCGAGGTGGTGCGTCGGCAAGAGCAGGAGCAGAAGGAACCTCACGCCTTAGACCACGGGTCTCCCTTGCCTGTGATCCCCATTGTGAACCTGTGTAAACAGAAGTTGCACAGGCGGGGAAGAAGATGAATGAGAGTTGGAGAAGTGACGAGACCAGCAAGCAATTACCGATCGAGCCGTGTTCCATTCAAGTCTTTCAATCACTAGTTCTCACATCATCCTGCAGAATCTCTCAAGCGTGACAAGCCCCGTCACCTGTGTCTTTCTCTGAGCTTGATGTGACAGTGGTCAGAGGAGGAGGGGAAAAGACCAAGAGATAGGAGGAAGAGCTGCAGCGACATTGATCTTACTCACCATTGCACTAGCAAAGGAACAGAACACAGAGGAAAAGAACAGAGTGAGAGAGGGGAGGACGGGATACAGCAAGAGAGAGACAGGACAACTGATGAAAGAGAAAAAACCCGTAGAGAAAGGAGAAAGAGCGAAAGACAGCGTCACCAACATACCGCCTTCAAACAGCCTCACACCTGCCTCTTTTTCCTCTGCGCTGCCTGCGGGATGAGGATGAGCTAGAGGGTAGCCTTCCCTTGACAGCTCCATGAAGGCCTCCTCCTGCCAGTTCCTCCCGTCTGCTGTCCTACTGAGGTGCCCCAGAGGTCGAGCAACAGTCCAATTATTGATGGTGGTCTCCTTGATGTCCATTGCGGCGGGCTTACTCAAAGGATATCCTTCCCTCAATGGTCCAACAGAGGCCGGACTGCCTAGAGAGGGGAGAGGGATGTGGCGCAGGGACCTTCCACTGCCCAATCAACTGGCACAGCAACCAGCAACCAAGGCGCTCTAGTCTGGTGTCTGGGAAGCCCTCTCCCAAAGTTGGGAGAAAGTCAAAGTGGCTCTTGAACTCCTCCTCCTTCTCCGACCAGTGCTGATCTGCCTGCACAACTCCTGGCCAAACTTACCCCCACCATCTCCTCCAAATCCTCTTACAAGTAGCCCCTTCGATCCTTGCCCAGCGCCTAGCTCGCTCTTGCCTCTCCTCCCGCCTGAGCCAGTACACAGTCTTTCTCTGACTACTGCCCTGATCATTTCCTATATACATGTACGCAATGGTGTTTGCAAGCCAGCTGCAGTGAGGTGAGACCGGGTAGTCTTGGCCAGGCCGTGGAGTCAGTGATGTGACTCAAAGATCTGATCTTGCTGTTGAGCAATGGAGCAATTTGGGATTGTGTTCTTGCAAACATAGGCAGCTTGGGACAGGTGGGCGTCAAAGTAGACTGTGGCAGGGCCATGGGTGGGAGGGTATTGTAGGGAGCTTAGCAGGCTCATGTTGAAGATGCGTGGGGGAGGAGCGTTGGCATTGGTGGTCCTGACGGTGCCAGAGAGCGTCACAGTTTTGTGGTATTTTACATCAAAATGGGGGGGAAAGCAGGCGCGAGAAGCCTGTGACTCTCCCAGCGCCGCCAACACTCATTTCCATCAGGGGCTTCACATTGCTCAGCACCCTACCAACAATGTCATTTTCTTATGGGGTCCCATTCTCCCACTGCTCCTTCCCCCTGTTCTTGCCTTCTGCTTCTCATTTCAGTCGTCCACCTCCTCGCACATTCCTTCCTGTGACTTCCTCCTAGGCCCCCCAAAGAACTTGGATTTTGCCACTCCAACTGTCCAGGACTGTCACACCCACCTCAGCTCAGCCCCTTCCGACTTAGCCAAGCTGGCAACTTGCTTCTTCACCTTATACGATTTGTTCCTCGTCTCTCAGCTGCTCTCTCTTGACATACACCTCAACCCCCAGCAAGTCCTGCCCTACTATCTGTTGCTTGTACAGGCCATGTTGCCCATGCAACAGCCGTCCAACCTAGACAACGACCAGAGGAGACTTTGGCATATGGAGTTGGACGTGACGGCGGCCATGGTTGAGGAGCGGCCCAGGTGCTTCGGTGGTGCTAAGTTTCAGCGGGAGGAAGTCCTCGGCAAGCTACAGCAGCCTCATTGTCAGAGCAAGTCTCGGTCTTGACTTTGTAGTCTGCTTTCTCTGCATTGCAAGTTTGAAGCTGTTCCTATGCCTACAAGGGCTTGTGTGAGCTCCTACACTGCTTGTATGTTATGCCTGGGCATGTCCACCAGGATATAGAACCTGGCGATTCTTGCTGACGGAGGCCGAACCAGACGTTGAGGTCGAATTTGAAGTCGGAGGGAGGATGTCGGCCAATGTGGAAGGGGAGAGACATGCCGAAGCCAAACCCGACAGGGCAGAGTCGCCATCCACCTTCTTGAAGTAAGTGATAACCCTCTCAGCGCGGGCGATAGCAACTGAGTGCCGTCTTGAGATTGTCGTAAGATTCATGGTCCTTTTTGCCTGTGAGCAACAAGTCAAAGAATAGTCAGCTAGATCAGTATGTGGAAAGTTCACTGCAAAGCCAGGAACGAGATCAAGGGGACTGACCAGGTTTGTGCACGTGGTTCTCCTCAAGGAGAAGTTGCCTCTGTACTTTATCGGGGAGTTCCTTGAAGCCCAACATGCCCTTGCTGGTGCTGCCAACAAGACCGTGAAATGCGCCATCGAAGTTGACCTCTGCATACAGCACCGGAAACGAAAGTCTGATTAACAGCTTGTCCGTGATAGGGAAGAGGAAAAGAAATGTACACTCTCAAAAAACCTCCACTCGCGGATCATCTGCTTCGTAGTCCATCCTGCTGCAGCCTTCCTTGCCCCCTTCATCGTTCTCGCCGTTGCTTGAGACTCTTCAGCGCGAACGATAACCACATCACCGTTCTCTGTGCAAAGCAGATGTCCCTCAGTGTAGGTCAGAATCGGGAAGGACAGGTAGTGGGACAACGTACTGACAGCCTTGAGCGCTACTCCCTTGATCCATTACACATCATAGCCGCTAGCGGCCAAAACCTTCTTCACCTTGTTGCCAACAATGAGGATGGTGTAGAGGGAGTTATGGAAAGAGGAGTTGTCAGCTAGGATGAACGAACACACAGGTGAGGGGACATACAGCACCTGCCAGGACAGCAGGCTGGGCAACAGTCTCAGAGGGAGGGCGGGAGCTGACACTGTTCAAGCGAGTCGGGGTCAGCGAGCTGTTCCGTCAGCGAGAGCAGTAGAAGGAAACTCACGCCTTAGACCGTGGGTCTCTCTTGCCTGTGATACCCATCGTGGAGCTGTATAAATGCATGCTGCACAGACAGAGGAGAAGCAGCAAGAGAGATGGAGATGATGACAAGACCGGCTCACGTTGCTGCCTCCTCGCTTCGGCGCGAATCATATTGGTCAGCTGCCGCCGTCATCATGTTCGATGCTTTTGTCGCCACGCTCTTCTCCTCAAAACATCAAACAGCTCTTGACTTGTGGGCATTCATAGCGAGGCAGAACTAACACGCTCCACACGTGCTCAACTGCGTAAAAGCAAGCCACAACAGGAAGGTGCGTTCGCTTCTTCTCCCTCTTCCCCCGCGGTCAGACACGTCACAGCAAAACGTTGTGAAGGGAGCAGAGCCAGAACTTAGAGCAGCGACACCGACCCGTGAGATGATAGCATGTACGCCTTATATTCTTTGCCGCTTACTCTCAATCCTGCTTTGCTGACCGGTAGCCTTTTCACAGCAGGCTGCTTACACATTACATATAGCAATCTGAGTCTCCTGGCGCATACAAGCTGGCATCATAGACACTCTTTGCAGGTTCCACCCTTCCTTCGCTGATCTTCACACAAGGTACACAGCTTTGCAAGCTTTTCCTGCTTATGCTTGCTGAGTTTGTTTCGTCGTTGTTCACAGCCGTCTCTCTTCCTTATTCTGTGTACCGTGAGTTTGGCTCCCTGACTAATTGCCGCGTTCAGCCCTGACATTTCCCTTCGGCCTTGCTGCAGATGGGTTTTCACGTGTGCTTCTCAGACGGTGAGTCTTGCATCCCTCGTCTTGGCCAACCCTATACTGATTATCACCTCGTCGTACAGTTACTCCCGGACCTTAGCCGCTGTATACCGCGTTATGCATGGAGGTGTGAGGAAGGGTGCGAGATGGGGTTTGTTCCTTTCCCCCCTTACAAGCCCTACCCGCTACTCTGACAGGAGAAGACGGTCCTGTCAGCTCGTATGTGTGAGCGGGCAATGCAAGGGCGCGGGGAACGGCGGGGAAAGCAGCGGGAACGAGCAGTCGCTCAGGACTCTTGGCGCAGGTTTGAAGCCATAGGCCTTCGGGTCGTAATTATCGGAGCCGAACATCGCCCTAGTGAACTGCAAATACACAGGCATCACAAACAGTCAGTTACCTTGACCTTGACAAAAAAAAAGGGGGACAGTCTCTGACGCACCGACGGATCTTCCACAATGTCAAGAGCTTCTTTCCCGTCATTTATCCACATCATTTCATCCTCCGTAGCCTCCGGCAGCACAGCCGCTTTCTTCTTACCCTTACCGCCGTGATCAATGGCATTGTCGGAAACCATTTTGCCTGTGCGCGACAAGTCAAGGAATAGTCAGCTGGATCAGTATGCAAAAAGCACACTGCAAGGCCAAGAGGGAGAGGGGAGGGGGCTGACCGTGTTTGCGCACATAGCTCTCCTCGAAGAGAAGTTGCTTCTGTACCTCATTGGGGAGTTCCTTGAAGCCCGACATGCACTTGATGGTGTCGCCGACAAGACCGCGGACTGCGGCATTGAAGTCGAATTCTGCATACAGCACCAGAAAATGAATGTGTTGTCAGCAGGGTGGGAGGGGATAGAAAGTGGAGGAAGAAATGCGCACTCTCAAAATACCTCCACTCGCGGATCATCTGCTTCGTAGTCCATCCTGCTGCAGCCTTCCTTGCCCCCTTCATCGTTCTCGCCGTTGCTTGAGACTCTTCAGCGCGAACGATAACCACATCACCGTTCTCTGTGCAGAGCAGATGTCCCTCAGTGTAGGTCAAAATCCGGAAAGATAGAAAAGGGGACAACATACCGACAGCCTTGAGCGCTACTCCCTCAATGGTATAGTACTCATAGCAGCTAGCGGCCAAAACCTTCTTCATCTTGTTGCCAACAATGAGTATGGTGTAGAGGGAGTTCTGGAAAGAGGAGTTGTCAGCTAGAATGAACAAACACACAGGTGAGGGGACATACAGCACCCGCCAGGATAGCAGGGTGGGCAGCAGTCTCAGAGGGAGGGCGGGAGCTGACACTGTTTGAGCGAGTTGGGGTTAGTGAGCTGTTCCGTCAGCGAGAGCAGTAGAAGGAAACTCACGCCTTAGACCGTGGGTCTCTCTTGCCTGTGATACCCATCGTGGAGCTGTATAAATGTATGCTGCACAGACAGAGGAGAAGCAGCAAGAGAGATGGAGATGATGACAAGACCGGCTCACGTTGCTGCCTCCTCGCTTCGGCGCGAATCATATTGGTCAGCTGCCGCCGTCATCATGTTCGATGCTTTTGTCGCCACGCTCCTCTCCTCAAAACATCAAACAGCTCTTGACTTGTGGGCATTCATAGCGAGGCAGAACTAACATGCTCCACACGTGCTCAACTGCGTAAAAGCAAGCCACAACAGGAAGGTGCGTTCGCTTCTTCTCCCTCTTCCCCCGCGGTCAGACACGTCACAGCAAAATGTTGTGAAGGGAGCAGAGCCAGAACTTAGCCAGGCTGGCGGGAAGGGATGCAAGGCTGTGGTCAAGCCCACACAGCAATGCAAGCCGCCCCGCCTGGCACAGTGCTGTCTTTACATCTCTTTTGTTCCACACAAACAAACCTCTTGCTATGCTTTCAACACAACACCTTGCCAAGATGTCTCTACGGGACAGAGGCTGACTCACTCTTTTGTCCATGACTCCAGCAGCGACACCGGCCCGTGAGATGATAGCATGTACGCCTTATATTCTTTGCCGCTTACTCTCAATCCTGCTTTGCTGACCGGTAGCCTTTTCACAGCAGGCTGCTTACACATTACATATAGCAATCTGAGTCTCCTGGCGCATACAAGCTGGCATCATAGACACTCTTTGCAGGTTCCACCCTTCCTTCGCTGATCTTCACACAAGGTACGCAGCTTTGCAAGCTTTTCCTGCTTATGCTTGCTGAGTTTGTTTTGTCGTTGGTCACAGCTGTCTCTCTTCCTTATTCTTTGTACCGTGAGTTTGGCTCCCTGACTAATTGCCGCGTTCAGCCCTGACATTTCCCTTCGGCCTTGCTGCAGATGGGTTTTCACGTGTGCTTCTCAGACGGTGAGTCTTGCATCCCTCGTCTTGGCCAACCCTATACTGATTATCACCTCGTCGTACAGTTACTCCCGGACCTTAGCCGCTGTATACCGCGTTATGCATGGAGGTGTGAGGAAGGGTGCGAGATGGGGTTTGTTCCTTTCCCCCCTTACAAGCCCTACCCGCTACTCTGACAGGAGACGACGGTCCTGTCAGCTCGTATGTGTGAGCGGGCAATGCAAG
Organism: Rhodosporidiobolus odoratus; assembly: GCA_034387635.1. NCBI lineage: Eukaryota > Fungi > Basidiomycota > Microbotryomycetes > Sporidiobolales > Sporidiobolaceae > Rhodosporidiobolus > Rhodosporidiobolus odoratus. Next base: position 1,842,532 of record JAOANU010000002.1, on the reverse strand, counting down.
GGCGCGGGGAACGGCGGGGAAAGCAGCGGGAACGAGCAGTCGCTCAGGACTCTTGGCGCAGGTTTGAAGCCATAGGCCTTTGGGTCGTAATTATCGGAGCCGAACATCGCCCTAGTGAACTGCAAATACACAGGCATCACAAACAGTCAGTTACCTTGACCTTGACAAAAAAAAAGGGGGACAGTCTCTGACGCACCGACGGATCTTCCACAATGTCAAGAGCTTCTTTCCCGTCATTTATCCACATCATTTCATCCTCCGTAGCCTCCGGCAGCACAGCCGCTTTCTTCTTACCCTTACCGCCGTGATCAATGGCATTGTCGGAAACCATTTTGCCTGTGCGCGACAAGTCAAGGAATAGTCAGCTGGATCAGTATGCAAAAAGCACACTGCAAGGCCAAGAGGGAGAGGGGAGGGGGCTGACCGTGTTTGCGCACATAGCTCTCCTCGAAGAGAAGTTGCTTCTGTACCTCATTGGGGAGTTCCTTGAAGCCCGACATGCACTTGATGGTGTCGCCGACAAGACCGCGGACTGCGGCATTGAAGTCGAATTCTGCATACAGCACCAGAAATGAATGTGTTGTCAGCAGGGTGGGAGGGGATAGAAAGTGGAGGAAGAAATGCGCACTCTCAAAATACCTCCACTCGCGGATCATCTGCTTCGTAGTCCATCCTGCTGCAGCCTTCCTTGCCCCCTTCATCGTTCTCGCCGTTGCTTGAGACTCTTCAGCGCGAACGATAACCACATCACCGTTCTCTGTGCAGAGCAGATGTCCCTAGAAAAGGGGACAACATACCGACAGCCTTGAGCGCTACTCCCTCAATGGTATAGTACTCATAGCAGCTAGCGGCCAAAACCTTCTTCATCTTGTTGCCAACAATGAGTATGGTGTAGAGGGAGTTCTGGAAAGAGGAGTTGTCAGCTAGAATGAACAAACACACAGGTGAGGGGACATACAGCACCCGCCAGGATAGCAGGGTGGGCAACAGTCTCAGAGGGAGGGCGGGAGCTGACACTGTTTGAGCGAGTTGGGGTTAGTGAGCTGTTCCGTCAGCGAGAGCAGTAGAAGGAAACTCACGCCTTAGACCGTGGGTCTCTCTTGCCTGTGATACCCATCGTGGAGCTGTATAAATGTATGCTGCACAGACAGAGGAGAAGCAGCAAGAGAGATGGAGATGATGACAAGACCGGCTCACGTTGCTGCCTCCTTGCTTCAGCGCGAATCATGTTGGTCAGCTGCCGCCGTCATCATGTTCGATGCTTTTGTCGCCACGCTCTTCTCCTCAAAACATCAAACAGCTCTTGACTTGTGGGCATTCATAGCGAGGCAGAACTAACACGCTCCACACGTGCTCAACTGCGTAAAAGCAAGCCACAACAGGAAGGTGCGTTCGCTTCTTCTCCCTCTTCCCCCGCGGTCAGACACGTCACAGCAAAATGTTGTGAAGGGAGCAGAGCCAGAACTTAGCCAGGCTGGCGGGAAGGGATGCAAGGCTGTGGTCAAGCCCACACAGCAATGCAAGCCGCCCCGCCTGGCACAGTGCTGTCTTTACATCTCTTTCGTTCCACACAAACAAACCTCTTGCTATGCTTTCAACACAACACCTTGCCAAGATGTCTCTACGGGACAGAGGCTGACTCACTCTTTTGTCCATGACTCCAGCAGCGACACCGGCCCGTGAGATGATAGCATGTACGCCTTATATTCTTTGCCGCTTACTCTCAATCCTGCTTTGCTGACCGGTAGCCTTTTCACAGCAGGCTGCTTACACATTACATATAGCAATCTGAGTCTCCTGGCGCATACAAGCTGGCATCATAGACACTCTTTGCAGGTTCCACCCTTCCTTCGCTGATCTTCACACAAGGTACGCAGCTTTGCAAGCTTTTCCTGCTTATGCTTGCTGAGTTTGTTTTGTCGTTGGTCACAGCTGTCTCTCTTCCTTATTCTTTGTACCGTGAGTTTGGCTCCCTGACTAATTGCCGCGTTCAGCCCTGACATTTCCCTTCGGCCTTGCTGCAGATGGGTTTTCACGTGTGCTTCTCAGACGGTGAGTCTTGCATCCCTCGTCTTGGCCAACCCTATACTGATTATCACCTCGTCGTACAGTTACTCCCGGACCTTAGCCGCTGTATACCGCGTTATGCATGGAGGTGTGAGGAAGGGTGCGAGATGGGGTTTGTTCCTTTCCCCCCTTACAAGCCCTACCCGCTACTCTGACAGGAGACGACGGTCCTGTCAGCTCGTATGTGTGAGCGGGCAATGCAAGGGCGCGGGGAACGGCGGGGAAAGCAGCGGGAACGAGCAGTCGCTCAGGACTCTTGGCGCAGGTTTGAAGCCATAGGCCTTTGGGTCGTAATTATCGGAGCCGAACATCGCCCTAGTGAACTGCAAATACACAGGCATCACAAACAGTCAGTTACCTTGACCTTGACAAAAAAAAAGGGGGACAGTCTCTGACGCACCGACGGATCTTCCACAATGTCAAGAGCTTCTTTCCCGTCATTTATCCACATCATTTCATCATCCTCCGTAGCCTCCGGCAGCACAGCCGCTTTCTTCTTACCCTTACCGCCGTGATCAATGGCATTGTCGGAAACCATTTTGCCTGTGCGCGACAAGTCAAGGAATAGTCAGCTGGATCAGTATGCAAAAAGCACACTGCAAGGCCAAGAGGGAGAGGGGAGGGGGCTGACCGTGTTTGCGCACATAGCTCTCCTCGAAGAGAAGTTGCTTCTGTACCTCATTGGGGAGTTCCTTGAAGCCCGACATGCACTTGATGGTGTCGCCGACAAAGACCGCGGACTGCGGCATTGAAGTCGAATTCTGCATACAGCACCAGAAATGAATGTGTTGTCAGCAGGGTGGGAGGGGATAGAAAGTGGAGGAAGAAATGCGCACTCTCAAAATACCTCCACTCGCGGATCATCTGCTTCGTAGTCCATCCTGCTGCAGCCTTCCTTGCCCCCTTCATCGTTCTCGCCGTTGCTTGAGACTCTTCAGCGCGAACGATAACCACATCACCGTTCTCTGTGCAGAGCAGATGTCCCTAGAAAAGGGGACAACATACCGACAGCCTTGAGCGCTACTCCCTCAATGGTATAGTACTCATAGCAGCTAGCGGCCAAAACCTTCTTCATCTTGTTGCCAACAATGAGTATGGTGTAGAGGGAGTTCTGGAAAGAGGAGTTGTCAGCTAGAATGAACAAACACACAGGTGAGGGGACATACAGCACCCGCCAGGATAGCAGGGTGGGCAACAGTCTCAGAGGGAGGGCGGGAGCTGACACTGTTTGAGCGAGTTGGGGTTAGTGAGCTGTTCCGTCAGCGAGAGCAGTAGAAGGAAACTCACGCCTTAGACCGTGGGTCTCTCTTGCCTGTGATACCCATCGTGGAGCTGTATAAATGTATGCTGCACAGACAGAGGAGAAGCAGCAAGAGAGATGGAGATGATGACAAGACCGGCTCACGTTGCTGCCTCCTTGCTTCAGCGCGAATCATGTTGGTCAGCTGCCGCCGTCATCATGTTCGATGCTTTTGTCGCCACGCTCTTCTCCTCAAAACATCAAACAGCTCTTGACTTGTGGGCATTCATAGCGAGGCAGAACTAACACGCTCCACACGTGCTCAACTGCGTAAAAGCAAGCCACAACAGGAAGGTGCGTTCGCTTCTTCTCCCTCTTCCCCCGCGGTCAGACACGTCACAGCAAAATGTTGTGAAGGGAGCAGAGCCAGAACTTAGCCAGGCTGGCGGGAAGGGATGCAAGGCTGTGGTCAAGCCCACACAGCAATGCAGCCGCCCCGCCTGGCACAGTGCTGTCTTTACATCTCTTTCGTTCCACACAAACAAACCTCTTGCTATGCTTTCAACACAACACCTTGCCAAGATGTCTCTACGGGACAGAGGCTGACTCACTCTTTTGTCCATGACTCCAGCAGCGACACCGGCCCGTGAGATGATAGCATGTACGCCTTATATTCTTTGCCGCTTACTCTCAATCCTGCTTTGCTGACCGGTAGCCTTTTCACAGCAGGCTGCTTACACATTACATATAGCAATCTGAGTCTCCTGGCGCATACAAGCTGGCATCATAGACACTCTTTGCAGGTTCCACCCTTCCTTCGCTGATCTTCACACAAGGTACGCAGCTTTGCAAGCTTTTCCTGCTTATGCTTGCTGAGTTTGTTTTGTCGTTGGTCACAGCTGTCTCTCTTCCTTATTCTTTGTACCGTGAGTTTGGCTCCCTGACTAATTGCCGCGTTCAGCCCTGACATTTCCCTTCGGCCTTGCTGCAGATGGGTTTTCACGTGTGCTTCTCAGACGGTGAGTCTTGCATCCCTCGTCTTGGCCAACCCTATACTGATTATCACCTCGTCGTACAGTTACTCCCGGACCTTAGCCGCTGTATACCGCGTTATGCATGGAGGTGTGAGGAAGGGTGCGAGATGGGGTTTGTTCCTTTCCCCCCTTACAAGCCCTACCCGCTACTCTGACAGGAGACGACGGTCCTGTCAGCTCGTATGTGTGAGCGGGCAATGCAAGGGCGCGGGGAACGGCGGGGAAAGCAGCGGGAACGAGCAGTCGCTCAGGACTCTTGGCGCAGGTTTGAAGCCATAGGCCTTTGGGTCGTAATTATCGGAGCCGAACATCGCCCTAGTGAACTGCAAATACACAGGCATCACAAACAGTCTGTTACCTTGACCTTGACAAAAAAAAAGGGGGACAGTCTCTGACGCACCGACGGATCTTCCACAATGTCAAGAGCTTCTTTCCCGTCATTTATTCACATCATTTCATCCTCCGTAGCCTCCGGCAGCACAGCCGCTTTCTTCTTACCCTTACCGCCGTGATCAATGGCATTGTCGGAAACCATTTTGCCTGTGCGCGACAAGTCAAGGAATAGTCAGCTGGATCAGTATGCAAAAAGCACACTGCAAGGCCAAGAGGGAGAGGGGAGGGGGCTGACCGTGTTTGCGCACATAGCTCTCCTCGAAGAGAAGTTGCTTCTGTACCTCATTGGGGAGTTCCTTGAAGCCCGACATGCACTTGATGGTGTCGCCGACAAGACCGCGGACTGCGGCATTGAAGTCGAATTCTGCATACAGCACCAGAAATGAATGTGTTGTCAGCAGGGTGGGAGGGGATAGAAAGTGGAGGAAGAAATGCGCACTCTCAAAATACCTCCACTCGCGGATCATCTGCTTCGTAGTCCATCCTGCTGCAGCCTTCCTTGCCCCCTTCATCGTTCTCGCCGTTGCTTGAGACTCTTCAGCGCGAACGATAACCACATCACCGTCTCTGTGCAGAGCAGATGTCCCTAGAAAAGGGGACAACATACCGACAGCCTTGAGCGCTACTCCCTCAATGGTATAGTACTCATAGCAGCTAGCGGCCAAAACCTTCTTCATCTTGTTGCCAACAATGAGTATGGTGTAGAGGGAGTTCTGGAAAGAGGAGTTGTCAGCTAGAATGAACAAACACACAGGTGAGGGGACATACAGCACCCGCCAGGATAGCAGGGTGGGCAACAGTCTCAGAGGGAGGGCGGGAGCTGACACTGTTTGAGCGAGTTGGGGTTAGTGAGCTGTTCCGTCAGCGAGAGCAGTAGAAGGAAACTCACGCCTTAGACCGTGGGTCTCTCTTGCCTGTGATACCCATCGTGGAGCTGTATAAATGTATGCTGCACAGACAGAGGAGAAGCAGCAAGAGAGATGGAGATGATGACAAGACCGGCTCACGTTGCTGCCTCCTTGCTTCAGCGCGAATCATGTTGGTCAGCTGCCGCCGTCATCATGTTCGATGCTTTTGTCGCCACGCTCTTCTCCTCAAAACATCAAACAGCTCTTGACTTGTGGGCATTCATAGCGAGGCAGAACTAACACGCTCCACACGTGCTCAACTGCGTAAAAGCAAGCCACAACAGGAAGGTGCGTTCGCTTCTTCTCCCTCTTCCCCCGCGGTCAGACACGTCACAGCAAAATGTTGTGAAGGGAGCAGAGCCAGAACTTAGCCAGGCTGGCGGGAAGGGATGCAAGGCTGTGGTCAAGCCCACACAGCAATGCAAGCCGCCCCGCCTGGCACAGTGCTGTCTTTACATCTCTTTCGTTCCACACAAACAAACCTCTTGCTATGCTTTCAACACAACACCTTGCCAAGATGTCTCTACGGGACAGAGGCTGACTCACTCTTTTGTCCATGACTCCAGCAGCGACACCGGCCCGTGAGATGATAGCATGTACGCCTTATATTCTTTGCCGCTTACTCTCAATCCTGCTTTGCTGACCGGTAGCCTTTTCACAGCAGGCTGCTTACACATTACATATAGCAATCTGAGTCTCCTGGCGCATACAAGCTGGCATCATAGACACTCTTTGCAGGTTCCACCCTTCCTTCGCTGATCTTCACACAAGGTACGCAGCTTTGCAAGCTTTTCCTGCTTATGCTTGCTGAGTTTGTTTTGTCGTTGGTCACAGCTGTCTCTCTTCCTTATTCTTTGTACCGTGAGTTTGGCTCCCTGACTAATTGCCGCGTTCAGCCCTGACATTTCCCTTCGGCCTTGCTGCAGATGGGTTTTCACGTGTGCTTCTCAGACGGTGAGTCTTGCATCCCTCGTCTTGGCCAACCCTATACTGATTATCACCTCGTCGTACAGTTACTCCCGGACCTTAGCCGCTGTATACCGCGTTATGCATGGAGGTGTGAGGAAGGGTGCGAGATGGGGTTTGTTCCTTTCCCCCCTTACAAGCCCTACCCGCTACTCTGACAGGAGACGACGGTCCTGTCAGCTCGTATGTGTGAGCGGGCAATGCAAGGGCGCGGGGAACGGCGGGGAAAGCAGCGGGAACGAGCAGTCGCTCAGGACTCTTGGCGCAGGTTTGAAGCCATAGGCCTTTGGGTCGTAATTATCGGAGCCGAACATCGCCCTAGTGAACTGCAAATACACAGGCATCACAAACAGTCTGTTACCTTGACCTTGACAAAAAAAAAGGGGGACAGTCTCTGACGCACCGACGGATCTTCCACAATGTCAAGAGCTTCTTTCCCGTCATTTATTCACATCATTTCATCCTCCGTAGCCTCCGGCAGCACAGCCGCTTTCTTCTTACCCTTACCGCCGTGATCAATGGCATTGTCGGAAACCATTTTGCCTGTGCGCGACAAGTCAAGGAATAGTCAGCTGGATCAGTATGCAAAAAGCACACTGCAAGGCCAAGAGGGAGAGGGGAGGGGGCTGACCGTGTTTGCGCACATAGCTCTCCTCGAAGAGAAGTTGCTTCTGTACCTCATTGGGGAGTTCCTTGAAGCCCGACATGCACTTGATGGTGTCGCCGACAAGACCGCGGACTGCGGCATTGAAGTCGAATTCTGCATACAGCACCAGAAATGAATGTGTTGTCAGCAGGGTGGGAGGGGATAGAAAGTGGAGGAAGAAATGCGCACTCTCAAAATACCTCCACTCGCGGATCATCTGCTTCGTAGTCCATCCTGCTGCAGCCTTCCTTGCCCCCTTCATCGTTCTCGCCGTTGCTTGAGACTCTTCAGCGCGAACGATAACCACATCACCGTTCTCTGTGCAGAGCAGATGTCCCTCAGTGTAGGTCAAAATCCGGAAAGATAGAAAAGGGGACAACATACCGACAGCCTTGAGCGCTACTCCCTCAATGGTATAGTACTCATAGCAGCTAGCGGCCAAAACCTTCTTCATCTTGTTGCCAACAATGAGTATGGTGTAGAGGGAGTTCTGGAAAGAGGAGTTGTCAGCTAGAATGAACAAACACACAGGTGAGGGGACATACAGCACCCGCCAGGATAGCAGGGTGGGCAACAGTCTCAGAGGGAGGGCGGGAGCTGACACTGTTTGAGCGAGTTGGGGTTAGTGAGCTGTTCCGTCAGCGAGAGCAGTAGAAGGAAACTCACGCCTTAGACCGTGGGTCTCTCTTGCCTGTGATACCCATCGTGGAGCTGTATAAATGTATGCTGCACAGACAGAGGAGAAGCAGCAAGAGAGATGGAGATGATGACAAGACCGGCTCACGTTGCTGCCTCCTCGCTTCGGCGCGAATCATGTTGGTCAGCTGCCGCCGTCATCATGTTCGATGCTTTTGTCGCCACGCTCTTCTCCTCAAAACATCAAACAGCTCTTGACTTGTGGGCATTCATAGCGAGGCAGAACTAACATGCTCCACACGTGCTCAACTGCGTAAAAGCAAGCCACAACAGGAAGGTGCGTTCGCTTCTTCTCCCTCTTCCCCCGCGGTCAGTCACGTCACAGCAAAATGTTGTGAAGGGAGCAGAGCCAGAACTTAGCCAGGCTGGCGGGAAGGGATGCAAGGCTGTGGTCAAGCCCACACAGCAATGCAAGCCGCCCCGCCTGGCACAGTGCTGTCTTTACATCTCTTTTGTTCCACACAAACAAACCTCTTGCTATGCTTTCAACACAACACCTTGCCAAGATGTCTCTACGGGACAGAGGCTGACTCACTCTTTTGTCCATGACTCCAGCAGCGACACCGGCCCGTGAGATGATAGCATGTACGCCTTATATTCTTTGCCGCTTACTCTCAATCCTGCTTTGCTGACCGGTAGCCTTTTCACAGCAGGCTGCTTACACATTACATATAGCAATCTGAGTCTCCTGGCGCATACAAGCTGGCATCATAGACACTCTTTGCAGGTTCCACCCTTCCTTCGCTGATCTTCACACAAGGTACGCAGCTTTGCAAGCTTTTCCTGCTTATGCTTGCTGAGTTTGTTTTGTCGTTGGTCACAGCTGTCTCTCTTCCTTATTCTTTGTAAAACGTGAGTTTGGCTCCCTGACTAATTGCCGCGTTCAGCCCTGACATTTCCCTTCGGCCTTGCTGCAGATGGGTTTTCACGTGTGCTTCTCAGACGGTGAGTCTTGCATCCCTCGTCTTGGCCAACCCTATACTGATTATCACCTCGTCGTACAGTTACTCCCGGACCTTAGCCGCTGTATACCGCGTTATGCATGGAGGTGTGAGGAAGGGTGCGAGATGGGGTTTGTTCCTTTCCCCCCTTACAAGCCCTACCCGCTACTCTGACAGGAGACGACGGTCCTGTCAGCTCGTATGTGTGAGCGGGCAATGCAAGGGCGCGGGGAACGGCGGGGAAAGCAGCGGGAACGAGCAGTCGCTCAGGACTCTTGGCGCAGGTTTGAAGCCATAGGCCTTTGGGTCGTAATTATCGGAGCCGAACATCGCCCTAGTGAACTGCAAATACACAGGCATCACAAACAGTCACTTACCTTGACCTTGACAAAAAAAACGGGGGACAGTCTCTGACGCACCGACGGATCTTCCACAATGTCAAGAGCTTCTTTCCCGTCATTTATCCACATCGTTTCATCCTCCGTAGCCTCCGGCAGCACAGCCGCTTTCTTCTTACCCTTACCGCCGTGATCGATGGCATTGTCGGAAACCATTTTGCCTGTGCGCGACAAGTCAAGGAATAGTCAGCTGGATCAGTATGCAAAAAGCACACTGCAAGGCCAAGAGGGAGAGGGGAGGGGGCTGACCGTGTTTGCGCACATAGCTCTCCTCGAAGAGAAGTTGCTTCTGTACCTCATCGGGGAGTTCCTTGAAGCCCGACATGCACTTGATGGTGTCGCCGACAAGACCGCGGACTGCGGCATTGAAGTCGAATTCTGCATACAGCACCAGAAATGAATGTGTTGTCAGCAGGGTGGGAGGGGATAGAAAGTGGAGGAAGAAATGCGCACTCTCAAAATACCTCCACTCGCGGATCATCTGCTTCGTAGTCCATCCTGCTGAAGCCTTCCTCGCCCCCTTCATCGTTCTCGCCGTTTCCTCGAAGAGAAGTTGCTTCTGTACCTCATCGGGGAGTTCCTTGAAGCCCGACATGCACTTGATGGTGTCGCCGACAAGACCGCGGACTGCGGCATTGAAGTCGAATTCTGCATACAGCACCAGAAATGAATGTGTTGTCAGCAGGGTGGGAGGGGATAGAAAGTGGAGGAAGAAATGCGCACTCTCAAAATACCTCCACTCGCGGATCATCTGCTTCGTAGTCCATCCTGCTGAAGCCTTCCTCGCCCCCTTCATTGTTCTCGCCGTTGCTCCAGACTCTTCAGCGGGAATGATAACCACATCACCGTTCTCTGTGCAAAGCAGATGTCCCTCAGTGTAGGTCAAAATCCGGAAAGACAGAAAAGGGGACAACATACCGACAGCCTTGAGCGCTACTCCCTCAATGGTATAGTACTCATAGCAGCTAGCGGCCAAAACCTTCTTCATCTTGTTGCCAACAATGAGTATGGTGTAGAGGGAGTTCTGGAAAGAGGAGTTGTCAGCTAGAATGAACAAACACACAGGTGAGGGGACATACAGCACCCGCCAGGATAGCAGGGTGGGCAACAGTCTCAGAGGGAGGGCGGGAGCTGACACTGTTTGAGCGAGTTGGGGTTAGTGAGCTGTTCCGTCAGCGCGAGCAGTAGAAGGAAACTCACGCCTTAGACCATGGGTCTCTCTTGCCTGTGATACCCATCGTGGAGCTGTATAAATGTATGCTGCACAGACAGAGGAGAAGCAGCAAGAGAGATGGAGATGATGACAAGACCGGCTCACGTTGCTGCCTCCTCGCTTCGGCGCAAATCATATTGGTCAGCTGCCGCCGTCATCATGTTCGATGCTTTTGTTGCCACGCTCTTCTCCTCAAGACATCAAACAGCTCTTGACTTGTGGGCATTCATAGCGAGGCAGAACTAACACGCTCCACACGTGCTCAACTGCGTAAAAGCAAGCCACAACAGGAAGGTGCGTTCGCTTCTTCTCCCTCTTCCCCCGCGGTCAGACACGTCACAGCAAAATGTTGTGAAGGGAGCAGAGCCAGAACTTAGAGCAGCGACACCGACCCGTGAGATGATAGCATGTACGCCTTATATTCTTTGCCGCTTACTCTCAATCCTGCTTTGCTGACCGGTAGCCTTTTCACAGCAGGCTGCTTACACATTACGTATAGCAATCTGAGTCTCCTGGCGCATACAAGCTGGCATCATAGACACTCTTTGCAGGTTCCACCTTTCCTTCGCTGATCTTCACACAAGGTACGCAGCTTTGCAAGCTTTTCCTGCTTATGCTTGCTGAGTTTGTTTCGTCGTTGTTCACAGCCGTCTCTCTTCCTTATTCTTTGTACCGTGAGTTTGGCTCCCTGACTAATTGCCGCGTTCAGCCCTGACATTTCCCTTCGGCCTTGCTGCAGATGGGTTTTCACGTGCGCTTCTCAGACGGTGAGTCTTGCATCCCTCGTCTTGGCCAACCCTATACTGATTATCACCTCGTCGTACAGTTACTCCCGGACCTTAGCCGCTGTATACCGCGTTATGCATGGAGGTGTGAGGAAGGGTGCAAGATGGGGTTTGTTCCTTTCCCCCCTTACAAGCCCTACCCGCTACTCTGACAGGAGACGACGGTCCTGTCAGCTCGTATGTGTGAGCGGGCAATGCAAGGGCGCGGGGAACGGCGGGGAAAGCGGCAGGAACGAGCAGTCGCTCAGGACTCTTGGCGCAGGTTTGAAGCCATAGGCCTTTGGGTCGTAATTATCGGAGCCGAACATCGCCCTAGTGAACTGCAAATACACAGGCATCACAAACAGTCAGTTACCTTGACCTTGACAAAAAAAAAGGGGGACAGTCTCTGACGCACCGACGGATCTTCCACAATGTCAAGAGCTTCTTTCCCGTCATTTATCCACATCGTTTCATCCTCCGTAGCCTCCGGCAGCACAGCCGCTTTCTTCTTACCCTTACCGCCGTGATCGATGGCATTGTCGGAAACCATTTTGCCTGTGCGCGACAAGTCAAGGAATAGTCAGCTGGATCAGTATGCAAAAAGCACACTGCAAGGCCAAGAGGGAGAGGGGAGGGGGCTGACCGTGTTTGCGCACGTAGCTCTCCTCGAAGAGAAGTTGCTTCTGTACCTCATCGGGGAGTTCCTTGAAGCCCGACATGCACTTGATGGTGTCGCCGACAAGACCGCGGACTGCGGCATTGAAGTCGAATTCTGCATACAGCACCAGAAATGAATGTGTTGTCAGCAGGGTGGGAGGGGATAGAAAGCGGAGGAAGAAATGCGCACTCTCAAAATACCTCCACTCGCGGATCATCTGCTTCGTAGTCCATCCTGCTGAAGCCTTCCTCGCCCCCTTCATCGTTCTCGCCGTTTCCTCGAAGAGAAGTTGCTTCTGTACCTCATCGGGGAGTTCCTTGAAGCCCGACATGCACTTGATGGTGTCGCCGACAAGACCGCGGACTGCGGCATTGAAGTCGAATTCTGCATACAGCACCAGAAATGAATGTGTTGTCAGCAGGGTGGGAGGGGATAGAAAGTGGAGGAAGAAATGCGCACTCTCAAAATACCTCCACTCGCGGATCATCTGCTTCGTAGTCCATCCTGCTGAAGCCTTCCTCGCCCCCTTCATTGTTCTCGCCGTTGCTCCAGACTCTTCAGCGGGAATGATAACCACATCACCGTTCTCTGTGCAAAGCAGATGTCCCTCAGTGTAGGTCAAAATCCGGAAAGATAGAAAAGGGGACAACATACCGACAGCCTTGAGCGCTACTCCCTCAATGGTATAGTACTCATAGCAGCTAGCGGCCAAAACCTTCTTCATCTTGTTGCCAACAATGAGTATGGTGTAGAGGGAGTTCTGGAAAGAGGAGTTGTCAGCTAGAATGAACAGGTAGTGGGACAATGTACTGACAGCCTTGAGCGCTACTCCCTCGATCCCTTACACATCATAGCCGCTAGCGGCCAAAACCTTCTTCATCTTGTTACTGACAATGAGGATGGTGTAGAGTGAATTCTGGAAAGAGGAGTTGTCAGCTAGGATGAACGAACACACAGGTGAGGGGACACACAGCACCCGCCAGGATAGCAGGGTGGGCAACAGTCTCAGAGGGAGGGCCGGAGCTGACACAGTCTGAGCGAGTTGGGGTCAGCGAGCTGTTCCGTCAGCCAGAGCAGTAGAAGGAAACTCACACCTTAGACCGTGGGTCTCTCTTGCCTGTGATACCCATTGTGAAGCTGTGACAATGTATGCTGCACGGACAAAGGAGAAGCAGCAAGAGAGATGGAGATGATGACGAGACCGGCTCACGTTGCTGCCTCCTCGCTTCAGCTCAATTGTATTGGTTCCAGACTGGATACAGCATCAATCACACTTTGCTACAACACACTAGACTGCCCCCGCACCCCGCGCATGTCCTCTGTCACTGCCGCCGTCATCATGCTTGATGCTTTCGTCGCGACCTGCTCCACACTTGGCATAGTCATCTCGCCCTTCGCTACCGCCATCTTCTTCCATCATCAACCGGATTTCAACCCATCCATCTAACCCTTCCGGCCCGTAGGCTTCCTCCTCAGTCAACACTCGACCATCCACACCCTGTGGAAGCCGATACGCGCTCACCTTGGTCCCCGCTTCTTGTAGCTCTCGGATTTTGGTGGGATGGAGCTGTTCTCAGTAGGTGTGCGACGGGATCTGACGGTTTGGGACACCCGGAATGCGACTTCGAGGGAGAGAGGCGGGAGCAGGAGGTGTACGTCTCTTCCCCTTCGCTTGTGCCTTCTTGTTGGCTGCTGCTGACGTGATTCTCCGGTCGGCGAAGTCGACAACCGCTCACATCGCATTGGAACGGTCTTCGATGGTGCGGACCCGGAAACCCTTCTCCGGCGGTGAAGGTGACAACTCGCCCGCTGATCCGCCACCACGCTGGTTGCCGCCGTCGTCCTTTGATCCCTCGTTCACCGGCATGCTGAGCTCGGAAGACATATGAGGAGGGCCAAGCCAACCCACCACGTCTTGGATCGAGTGCTTGTTGAGAATGTCCCTCATCCCTTCCTCCTCCGACAACAGCTCATCAACAGCCCTGCTCACGGCAGTGATCACGCCCTTCCGTGCCGCGGACTCGCGCGTCTTGCGCGAGTAACGGCACTTTCAAGCCACGACTGCTTGTTGCTTGGCCTTCGGCTTCTTCTTCAAACGGCAATGGTCCTGGAGCAACTTGAAGGCCGCTTTGAGACGGATTTCAAAATAACTTGCCGAAGACCTGTTTGCTGATGCGTTGCTTATTGCTCTGAGCAAAAGCCCTGGCTTGCGACAATCCGGCCTTGTTGCGAGAGTCCGATAATGGACGGCTGTAGTTGAAGAGGGACGGGACGGAAGGGTCGTATTTGGGTAGAGGGTCATGCTGTGTGTTCTCCTCTCCAACCCCCCGGGCATGAGCTAAAGCTTCGCGTGCCAGATCCGAGCAGGCATTCTCTTCCTCCGACTTGTGCACCGTTATTCCGTCTTCTCTCCCTTTCCTCGCGCCCAGCGACCGCCTTGACGATCCTGTACTTGCCCCTCTCCCACCTGCCCCAGCTTCAATCCTCTGCCGCAGCGTTTCCATCTCGCTCTCCTGCTTTCGACCGTAAGCTGCGAAAGCCTCCCGCAACTGCCCCCCCATAGAGTTTGCGGCAGTCGCTTGCTCCTGACTCGCCGATAACGACACCTGAAGCGAGCTAACATTATTGGCTAAATTGAGATTTGCCTGCGCAGAGCGGTCCGCCAATAACCCTTGCTCTCTCTCCCTTCCCTGTTCTCCCTCCTTCTCCAGCTTTTCGAGACGATCGAGAATGGCGACAGATGCATCTTCAAGGAGCGTTGCGAGCGTACGCTTCTTGTGTTGCGTGGCGGCAAAGGTCGAAGAGAGGGAGGAAAAGGGGGAAGCAGTAGCGCTGTTGACAACATCGTATGTTATTTCTCTTTTCTCCAATCCGGGGGTTGGAAAGGCGTTCATATAACACAACTGATAAGCGAAACAGACCCTGCAGATTGACTCGACCGTTGCATCGTTGATCCTCATCGACAACCTCTCCCTCCCCTTCCGCTCACTCCACCGCCCCGGCCCCCAAGTCCGCCGCCGCCTCTCCCGCGACTACCCCGCATGGCAACCGGGTTGCGTGGCTCTTGTGACGTCGCCAAACGTGCAGCAGAGTCTGTTCTGGTGGGAGTGCTGCCGGCTGCAGCGGTGGAAGAGGCGGTTTGGGGTGTCGGCGGGAGCCCTGGGGGTCGAGACGGGGTCTTAGAGGAGGAGGCGGGCGCCGGCGAGCCCTTGGGAGCGTCGTCGCAAGCGACGGCCTCCAGCGCAGAAGGGGGTTTGGTGGGGCGGCTGGATTGACGGGGAGCAAAGGGAGCGGAGGCAGACATTATATGGAGTACTGTGCAATGTGAAAAGTATTAAGCAGCGATTACGACCCCTAGGAGCAGCAGGACAAGCAGAGTGACCCGCAAAGAGAACGACGCAAGTTTCCACACGGAGGTTACATCACTTGACGTTTCCGTTGCGGAAACGTCGGCGGATTCCCCATTATCCGCACGTGTGAAAATGCCCGTTGGAAATTTGGGCGGCTGAGTTTCCGTCCGATATTTCCGCGACGGAAATCACCTCCCTTCCCCTATTGCGCTGAAAATTGGCAAGGAGGCCGGAACAGTTGAACGCAAGCTGTGGCGCAAGTCTCTCGCTACACCACGACCCCCTCATCTCAGCAGAGATTTCGAGGGTGCCGGGCTTGTCGAGCCCTCTGACATTCCCATACTGGTCGGCAGTAATTTCGGTGGGGAAAAGAAGAGAATGCGCGCACTCTTCACTCCACAGGCAGTAATGCCCCGTCCCAATCTCGCCTTTCCGTCCTTTTGCCGCCCTCTTCTTTTTGCCGACAGCCGCCTTAGCCGTGGTACCCGACGGGACCAAGATAGCCTTGCTCTTCTTGCTGCCCTATTTCGCTGTCGACACAGCTTGAGTGGACGGTAGTGCGCGGGCGTCGACGGAGCGGTGTTTGTGTACAGGTGCAAGCTGAGGGGCGGTTGATGTAAGAGCAAAGGACATCAGACAGGTGAAGAAAGGAGAGGTCAGTCATACAGAAGCATTCTGAAGGGGGCGGAGACAGCATTCAGGACCAGAGACAAACCTTGGCAGGCTTCTTGAGATAATGACCCATCTCTGCCCAAACCTCCAGCGCTTTGCCACCCATTGCTTGCTGCAGCGGTCTCAACCACTGACCCCACATAAACTTGCGGTCAGCCGTGAAAACCGGCCCAAATCCCTTCCACTTCGAGGAGGCCCTCAACGTCTCGATTTTTGAACTCTTGTGTGTCGACCTCGGCAAGTGTCTCGATCATACAGAAGATGAGGACCTCGTTGGGCGGGAAGGCAGGAACTGTCTGTTGCGACTTAGGGAGTATTGCAGCTGCATTGATCTTTTCATCAACGCTACCGACCGCGTCCCGAGGCTCTATGCCACAGTGATGGAGAATGGCGGGGTTGAAGTGAAGCAGCAAAAGGCGGAGGAGGACGGCGGGGATGCATTGAAGCGGTGAGGTAGTGACGGACCGGGTTCTTTTGTCCCTGCCTATCTTCCCTTTCCTTTTCGGTCCTCCCCTCTCCCCCCCCCCCCCTTTGTTTTTTGGTTGTCCTTGCCTTGTTTTCCGCTACCTCCTCCCCTCTCCCCTCTCTCTTGTAGTTGACTTGGGCCAAGGGCCCAATACAGACGTCAAACTTGTAATGAAACAAACAAACAAACTAACTAATTTTTTCAGAGTGAAGTCGCTCATGAAGTCTTCCAGCATGAAGTCTGTACATGAAGCTGTCTTTTTCCGTTGGCGCTGTCCACTACGCATGTTGGACTTACCAGATGGACATCCATCATGTACAACTGTTTGCATCGAGAGCACTACATCAAGCAAGAGATACAGATGACAGAGTCCTCTGAGGAAGAGGGAGAGAAACACGAGAGAGAGGGAAATGACAACAACAACCAAATCAAAAGGGATGACGACAGCAAGCAGGAGGTACAACTAGCAAACACAATGGGGAGAGGAAGAGGACAAGCAACGGCACCAATATCTCTCACTTCGAACCCGATCCCTTCTTCTCTTCATTCTCCATCTTGACCTTCTTGACCGAGGTGGGCGCAAGCGGGCTGCGCGGAGGGCGCTGATTTGCCTCAGATACAGAGGGAGGAGGGGGGGAAGAGCTACCGAGTTCGATGCTGCCGAGCAATTTGAGTGGGGGGAGCTTCTTGGAAGATGGAGCGGCAGAGAAAGAGAGACGGGGCTGGGAGAAGGCTGGGGGAGGCGGGGAACCTGGCAATTCTTGCTGGCGGAGGTTGAACCCGAGGTCGAGGTCGAAGCCAAAGTTGGAGGGAGGACGTTGGCCGATGTGGAAGGGGCGAGAGATCCCGAACCCGAACCCGACAGGGCAGAGTTGCCATCCACCTTCTTGATGTGAGTGATAACCCTCTCAGCGCGGGCAATAGCGATTTTCTTGCTGGCCTCGTCCGCGACTGACGACCCCTTCTTGAGCGCCATCTTGAGATCGTCGTAAGATTCATGGTCCTCGGGGAAACAAGCAAGGATGTTCTGGCCCATCTGGGAAGCATAGCAAGGGGGGAAAGGGTCAGCAAGGAGTTAAGTCAAAATCAGTGAGAAAGGGAGACGGAAAAAGGAAGAAAGGGGCGTACTGTCGCTTCGCTCAGGACTCTTGGCGCAGGTTTGAAACCATACGCCTTTGGGTCGTGATTATCGGAGCCGTACATTGCCCTAGTGAACTGCAAATACACAGGCACCACAAACAGTCAGTTACCTTGACCTTGACAAAAAAAAAAGGTTGGAAGGGGGCTGACCGTGTTTGCGCACGTAGCTCTCCTCGAAGAGAAGTTGCTTCTGTACCTCGTCGGGGAGTTCCTTGAAGCCCGACATGCACTTGATGGTGTCGCCGACAAGACCGCGGACTGCGGCATTGAAGTCGAATTCTGCATACAGCACCAGAAATGAATGTGTTGTCAGCAGGGTGGGAGGGGATAGAAAGTGGAGGAAGAAATGCGCACTCTCAAAATACCTCCACTCGCGGATCATCTGCTTCGTAGTCCATCCTGCTGCAGCCTTCCTTGCCCCCTTCATCGTTCTCGCCGTTGCTTGAGACTCTTCAGCGTGAACGATAACCACATCACCGTTCTCTGTGCAGAGCAGATGTCCCTCAGTGTAGGTCAAAATCGGGAAGGACAGGTAGTGGGACAACGTACTGACAGCCTTGAGCGCTACTCCCTCAATGGTATAGTACTCATAGCAGCTAGCGGCCAAAACCTTCTTCATCTTGTTGCCAACAATGAGTATGGTGTAGAGGGAGTTCTGGAAAGAGGAGTTGTCAGCTAGAATGAACAAACACACAGGTGAGGGGACATACAGCACCCGCCAGGATAGCAGGGTGGGCAACAGTCTCAGAGGGAGGGCGGGAGCTGACACTGTTTGAGCGAGTTGGGGTTAGTGAGCTGTTCCGTCAGCGAGAGCAGTAGAAGGAAACTCACGCCTTAGACCGTGGGTCTCTCTTACCTGTGATACCCATTGTGGAGCTGTATAAATGTATGCTGCACAGACAGAGGAGAAGCAGCAAGAGAGATGGAGATGATGACAAGACCGGCTCACGTTGCTGCCTCCTCGCTTCGGCGCGAATCATATTGGTCAGCTGCCGCCGTCATCATGTTCGATGCTTTTGTCGCCACGCTCTTCTCCTCAAAACATCAAACAGCTCTTGACTTGTGGGCATTCATAGCGAGGCAGAACTAACACGCTCCACACGTGCTCAACTGCGTAAAAGCAAGCCACAACAGGAATAAGGACCGGGATTGTTCTAACCGGACCCCCGTTCAACCGGATTTCTGACCGGAAACCCCTCGGATCCGGTTAACGGGAACGGGAATCCCCGTTACTCCCGTTACCCCCGTTAGCCATTAGATATACTTTGTAATCACATATGTTTGATTAGCTTTGCTCACCTGCCCAGTCCCGGCTGGAGAAGTCACTCTCTAGGGGTCCCCTTGCATCCTGCCCGAGGGGCAGAGGCTAAAGGCAATAGAGAACAGTTGCAGGCCAGTCTACCGTGCGTGCTATGCTACTCCCCCTCCTCCTCATCCTCATCCTTGTCCTCATCGGAATCTTCTTCCTCTGACTCACCGTCACTCCCTAGCCCCCTCGCTTCCCGACGAGCCTTTTTTCGAGCTGCAGCATCATCCTCCGCCTTGCGCTTCTTCTTCTCATCCGGCTTGTGGGTGCGTTCTTCGTGAGGCGCTTGTACCGGCTCGTGGAAGTGGCAGTAGAGGTCATAGGTGCTGGATCTGTTCTCCATGACTCGATTCCAGTGCGCTTTGCACTTGGCTATGTATGGTATGGGTATAGGTCAGCTCAAGAGAGTTGTGCGGAGAAGCCGGAGGAGGAACGAACCGAAGTCCTGATCATTGTTGCCGGTGAGGGTGCGGTCGCTATTAGCCTTGTTCCCCTTCTTGCTCTGGGCCGCATTGCTGTCTTTAGCCATAGAAAAGAGCAGCGGAAGTGATGAGAAGAGGGGAAGACAAGACCTCGAGCAGGAATTGAGAATGGCCAACTTTGATTTGCCAAAGCTGTCCGGAGCTTGCGTCGATGATCTCAGCTTCGCTTGCACGCACTGGTGGCCTGAATAGCTACTATAAAAGTCTTCCCGTTCCCCCGTTCCCCCGTTGAGCAGCCGTCGGAATCGGCCTGGCGGATAACGGGAACGGGCCCTGACCTAAGCCCGTTATCCCGTTACTAACCGGAGTAACCGGCCCCGTTACCCGTTAGTCGCCCGGTCATGACGGTCCCAGTCCTTAAACAGGAAGGTGTGTTCGCTTCTTCTCCCTCTTCCCCCGCGGTCAGACACGTCACAGCAAAACGTTGTGAAGGGAGCAGAGCCAGAACTTAGAGCAGCGACACCGACCCGTGAGATGATAGCATGTACGCCTTATATTCTTTGCCGCTTACTCTCAATCCTGCTTTGCTGACCGGTAGCCTTTTCACAGCAGGCTGCTTACACATTACGTATAGCAATCTGAGTCTCCTGGCGCATACAAGCTGGCATCATAGACACTCTTTGCAGGTTCCACCCTTCTTTCGCTGATCTTCACACAAGGTACGCAGCTTTGCAAGCTTTTCCTGCTTATGCTTGCTGAGTTTGTTTTGTCGTTGGTCACAGCTGTCTCTCTTCCTTATTCTTTGTACCGTGAGTTTGGCTCCCTGACTAATTGCCGCGTTCAGCCCTGACATTTCCCTTCGGCCTTGCTGCAGATGGGTTTTCACGTGTGCTTCTCAGACGGTGAGTCTTGCATCCCTCGTCTTGGCCAACCCTATACTGATTATCACCTCGTTGTACAGTTACTCCCGGACCTTAGCCGCTGTATACCGCGTTATGCATGGAGGTGTGAGGAAGGGTGCGAGATGGGGTTTGTTCCTTTCCCCCCTTACAAGCCCTACCCGCTACTCTGACAGGAGACGACGGTCCTGTCAGCTCGTATGTGTGAGCGGGCAATGCAAGGGCGCAGGGAACGGCGGGGAAAGCAGCGGGAACGAGCAGTCGCTCAGGACTCTTGGCGCAGGTTTGAAGCCATAGGCCTTTGGGTCGTAATTATCGGAGCCGAACATCGCCCTAGTGAACTGCAAATACACAGGCATCACAAACAGTCAGTTACCTTGACCTTGACAAAAAAAAAGGGGGGACAGTCTCTGACGCACCGACGGATCTTCCACAATGTCAAGAGCTTCTTTCCCGTTATTTATCCACATCATTTCATCCTCCGTAGCCTCCGGCAGCACAGCCGCTTTCTTCTTACCCTTACCGCCGTGATCAATGGCATTGTCGGAAACCATTTTGCCTGCGCGCGACAAGTCAAGGAATAGTCAGCTGGATCAGTATGCAAAAAGCACACTGCAAGGCCAAGAGGGAGAGGGGAGGGGACTGACCGTGTTTGCGCACGTAGCTCTCCTCGAAGAGAAGTTGCTTCTGTACCTCATCGGGGAGTTCCTTGAAGCCCGACATGCACTTGATGGTGCCGCCGACAAGACCGCGGACTGCGGCATTGAAGTCGAAATCTGCATACAGCACCGGAAATGAAAGTCTGGTTAACAGCTTGTCCGTGATAGGGAAGAGGAAAAGAAATGTGCACTCTCAAAAAACCTCCACTCGCGGATCATCTGCTTCGCTGTCCATCCTGCTGCAGCCTTCCTCGCCCCCTTCATCGTTCTCGCCGTTGCTTGAGACTCTTCAGCGCGAACGATAACCACATCACCGTTCTCTGTGCAGAGCAGATGTCCCTCAGTGTAGGTCAGAATCCGGAAAGACAGAAAAGGGGACAACATACCGACAGCCTTGAGCGCTACTCCCTCGATGGTATAGTACTCATAGCCGCTAGCGGCCAAAACCTTCTTCATCTTGTTGCCGATGATGAGGATGGTGTAGAGGGAGTTCTGGGCAGAGGAGTTGTCAGCTAGACTGAACAAACACACAGGTGAGGGGACATACAGCACCCGCCAGGATAGCAGGGTGGGCAACAGTCTCAGAGGGAGGGCGGGAGCTGACACTGTTTGAGCGAGTTAGGGTCAGCGAGCTGTTCCGTCAGCGAGAGCAGTAGAAGGAAACTCACGCCTTGGACCGTGGGTCTCTCTTACCTGTGATACCCATTGTGGAGCTGTATAAATGTATGCTGCACAGACAGAGGAGAAGCAGCAAGAGAGATGGAGATGATGACAAGACCGGCTCACGTTGCTGCCTCCTCGCTTCAGCTCAATCGTATTGGTTCAAGACTGGATACAGCATCAATCACACTTCGCTACAACGCACCCGACTGCCCCCGCACCCCGCACCCCGTGCATGTCCTCTGTCACTGCCGCCGTCATCATGTTTGATGCGTTTGTCGCCACGCTCTTCTCCATACTCGGCATAGTCGGGGCCGCTCCTAATATAAACAGTACAAATAGGCCTCCGGTGAATGCAACTACAAGGTATAGCAGATGCTGGTGAGGACATCGGCAATTGCTTTCCTCCGCATTGGCAGCTGCTCTTCTCCTTCTCGCACGTGCTGTTCTCCTCCTTCCGCTGCTCCTTGCTTCCTTTAATCGCTAGCAGTTGCTGCTCTGTAGAGATGCACGATGTCAGCTATCAGGCTGGGAGACTCCCCTCCGCCCTCTCGACCTCACAGCCGTATACGCTTTCGTCCTCCTCGCCCCAGCGTCGGGCCGTCCCCATGTGGTCGCTTGACAAACCCTCTCCCCGGAAGCAGCGCGCCATTGTGCTCCGGTCTCCTTCTAAACCATACGCAGTCCCTCCCCTTCCCGCCAACATCACCGCTGAATCCCTCAATAACCTTCTCCGTGGCGGACGGGCCGAGCATCTCCCACGCCCCGTTGCAAAGACCGCTGAGAGTCTATTGTGCACATTAACCGGGGAGGCCCCGGTAGCCGGTAGCCGGTCGCCCTGCGACCGAGTATGGCGGTGGTCTTGACGACGTCCACTTCGATTCTTTCCCTTCACCCTCTCCGCATGACGAAGTCGATGGTCTCGACGGCGCATTGGGCGCCGCTCTGCAGGTGACCCAGCCTTGGGAGCAGTGCCTAGCGAGGCTGGAAATGGGGATGGGCTATCTGCGCAAGCTATGGGAAGGACAGTGGGTAATGCAAGGATGGGATGACAGAGAGAATGCTCTGCGAGTAAGTCCTGTTCCTTTGGGTCGCACACGGGACAGTATACTGAGCACTCTCTACATGTGTCAGCCGGACTCCTTTGTCCACTGTTTGGTTCGGAACGCCATTGCCTTCTGCGACTGTTCCGCTTTCAACCTCTCTTTCTCCTGCCTCCATCACCAACTATACCTCAACACCCTCGACAATCCCGACTCTCTCATTCATGGTGACCCCGTCCGCCGTACCTCTTCCCCCGCTGTTCTTCTCCTCATCAACCTACTCTTTCCCCTTGTCTTTTCCGTCAGTCAGTCACACGATGACAGGTCGTATACGAGCGGCAAGCGAGTCATTGTCATTTTGACCTCGTCAGGGAGGTGGAAATGTAGTGGAAATTGCGGCGGTACCTGCGATCACCGTGAAGCGGCAGTGCTTCTCGCAAAGGAGGCGGAATTGCTGGAGGAGGACTCAGATTCGCGCTTGCGCACCAATGGCACCTACAACATGGCTCTCTCTGCCGACGAGGAGAGAGAGCTTCTCTCAGCTACCGCAGCTTCTGCCAGCACTCGTACCTCTATCTCTCACCGCCCCCGGGGACCACCTGCTTTCCTTCGCCTCGCTTCCGACACTTCCTTTCCATCCTACTCTTTCGGCCTACCGACCGCTCACGACATCCGGCTTCCTCTTGACGACGCTGCCCGCCGTTCCTGTGGTCTGCAACTCGAGGACCTGCCGATGGCTGAGCGCGAGACTCGTTGGTCTTCCTGCACGGTTTTCACTCGCTACGGAGCACGAGAAGCCAGCATCGAGAGCGCTCGCTGCACTCGCTGCTGTCACGGCGCACGGCGCATTGGGCCGGATCTGCTCGAGGCTGGCGCTTTCAACTTCAACAACACCTATGTCTTCAGCCGGGAACTCTTCGATGTGTTCATCTCCTCCTTCTCCACGTCAGAGACGCCATTCATCGCCTTCCACACCTCCACTACCGACGAGTACGCCATGCACGGGTCATCGAGACCCCTCTGCTCAATTTTGACGTTCCGCCGCGCGGTTTTCGCCTTCGGCTCGCTGCTCCGTCTCGGCAGCGGAATGAGCTGCCCTTCCTGCGGATCGACGCCCTCACACGTTGTGTGTGACGGTAGCGTATTTGGCTTCGCAACCAAATATCTCAGCGGACACCTCGCACCGCCAACTTTGCCAACCGCAGAAAGTGTCGCGAAACCCGATGTCGCCCTCATGCCCTTTCCCTTGCTCGGCCACGACCTGCTAGGAATCTCCGCTACCGAGCTGAGCAAGTTCAGGGTCGAGGCAAAGGCATGGTCGAGAGAAGGACGGAGGCGCGCCGCGCTTTTTTGAGTCATCCCACCGATATTGACATTCCTCTGTCATACAGGTCGTGTCAAAAGACGCTATCTTCCAGATTTTCCCACCGTCCCTCTTCCCTGATCTCTCCGCTTTTGCCCTTCCATGACCCGTCTCCGCCCGCCTTGCTCGGACCGCGCCCATCTTTGGGGACCTGCAACAGCTACTCTCCCATCTGTCCACCTTTCTACTCCGAGCTTCTGTTGCCGCGCTAGTTGGAGTGCTGAACCGCCGCGCAGAGTGGCTCTTTGGACAATTGGTTGCGCAAAGTGGTCGCCAGGAAGAATTGCCCGGGTCTGCTCAGGCGCAGCCGGGTATCAATGACGACAAAGGACATCATGGATGAGTACAGGGGCGTGCTACGGAGCGGTTCGGGTGCGGAACCGGCCAGTCTATCCGGGAATCAAGGCGACGCCGATATTTCTGCGACAGAAATCACCTCCCTTCCCCTATTGCGCTGAAAATTGGCAAGGAGGCCAGAACAGCTGAACGCAAGCGGCGGCGTAAGTCTCTCGCTACACCAAGGCCTGTGAGGAACAGAAGAAATGCCGGGTTTGGGAAGGTCTCCTCAACCTAAACAAGTTCCGCCGGGGTGCAGATGTCAGCCTATCGGGCTGAGGGTTGGCAAGGAGTCTGATACAGTTGGAAGCAAGCTTCTGTAGGATCCGCTCACTCCGAACAGCGCTGTGAGGGGAAGAGGAAATGCCGGGTCTGGGAAGGTCCCCTCAAGCTGAATCCTCTCGCTTCTGTCACAACGCTCACTCCGGAGAGCCCAGAGTAGCATGTTTGAGACCGCTGAGTGAGCCTCGACACAGCTAGCAACCATTCAGGATAATTTACCATTCTTTATCACCCATTTTCGCGAGGTTGGTAATTTACCCACGTATTGAAAAGTTTTCAAGGGTAGGTAATTAACAATTACATACATAACCCAGCCCTACTTTCAATCCCTAGTTCTCACATCCCCCTGCAGAATCTCTCAAGCGTGACAAGCCCAGACACCTGTGTGTTTCTCTAAGCTTGATGTGACAGTGGTCGGAGGAGGAGGGGAAAAGACCAAGAGAAGGGAGGAAGAGCTGCAGCGACATCAATTGTACTCACCATTGCACTCGCAAGGGAACAGAACACAGGGGGAAAAGAACAGAGTGAAAGAGGGGAGGACGGGATACGGCGAGACAGAAAGGACGAATGATGAAAGAGCGAAAAACCACGGAGAAAGGAGAAAGAGCGGACGGCGGTGTCACCAACACGAGTCCCTCGACGGCCTCACGCCTGCCTCTTCCTCTTTTTCTCTGCCTGCGGGATGAACTCTTGCGAGTAGGGACGAGCTAGAGGGTAGCCTTCCCTTGACGGCTCCACGAAGGCCCCCTCCTGCCAGTTCCTCCCGTCTGCTGTCCTACTGAGGCGCCCTAGCGGTCGAGCAACAGTCCGGTTGTCGATGACGGTCTCCTTGATGTCCATTGCGGCAGGCTTACTCAAGGGGTATCCGTGCCTAGACGGTTCGATAAAGGCCGGACTGCTGAGAGAGGGGAGGGGAATGGCGCAGTTGCGGTGGGCTTGAGCCTCGGTGTGGTAGGTGGCAAGCTGGGCAAGGGGGTAGCCGGACCGCGCTGGTTCGACAAACGCGGGGGAAGCGAGGGAAGGAAGTGGGTGCGCCATGTTGATAGCAGCGACGGAGGCGTGCTGATTGACCGCAACACCAGGGATGGAGAGTGGATAGCCTAGACAGGAAGGCTCGAGGAAGGCCGGAGAGGCAAGGGAAGGGAGAGGATAAGCCAGTTGACGCTCAGAAAGAATGGTGCGAGAGTAGATGTAGTCGGCTGGGAGACTGAGGGGGTAGCCGTCGCGGGAGGGCTCAACGAACGCGGGGGATTGAAGGTTGAGGGGCAAGGCGACCGTCCGCTGCACAATCAACTGGCACAGCAACCAGCAACCGAGGCGCTCCAGTCTGGTGTCTGGGACGCCCTCTCCCAAAGTTGGGAGAAAGTCGAAGCGGTTCCTGAACTCATCCTCCCTCTCCATCCAACGCTGCTCAGCCCGCTCATAACTTCTGGCCAATCCCGCCCCCACCATCTCCTCCAGTTCCTCATTTGAGTAGCCCCTCCAATCCTCGCCCAAGCCCAGACGCCTAGCTCGCTCTTGCCTCTCCTTCCCCCTAAGCCAGTACACAATCTTTCCCCAACTGCTCCCCTGATCGTCCCTTGAGCTTGCAGAGGCGATAGCGTTTGCAAGCCTGCTGTAGTAACGGTGAGACCCGGCAGTCTTGGCCAGGCCGTGGAGTCGATGACATTCTTCGGCAATTCGATCTTGCTGCTGAGCGATGGAGCGGATGGCAATTGTGTTGTTGCGACCATAGGCAGCTTGAGACGGGTGGGCGTCAAAGTAGACAGTGGCAGGGCCATGGGTGGGAGGGTATCGGAGCGAGCTTAGCAGGCTCATGGTGAAGGTGCGAGGGGGAGGAGCGTTGGCATCGGTGGACCTGACGGTGCAAGAGAGCGTCACAGTTTTGTAGTACGTGACATCGAAGAGGTTGTTGAAGAAAACATGGACGTCGGTGCCGTGTACTTGAATTGGACCGGGGTTGCCGAGGTCGATGCGACCTTGGAGGACGGTGGTCGCAAAGTTGGAACATAGCTTAGTGATCTCCGGGTCGCAGTTGTATTTGCCATTTTTCACGAAGGTGGGATCGTTCGGGTTGGCCGAGTGGGCGTTATGGTGATGCTGCTCGACCATCTGATACTGAGCCGAGCAAAGAATAAGCTGGATAAACAGCGCATTCACTTGCAGAGGCAAGAGAAGATGCATTGGACCGGTGAAGTTGTAGTGGTCAAGGTGGCGGTGAGTTGGAGGCTTCCGGTCTTTTGCTCCAAGCTTTTGATCAACCCTGAGGTGCAGTCATGACAAGACCCTGAGAAGGAGAGAGAGGAGGGGGTTGCCGGTCCTGACAAGAAAAGGGATGTGTGAGCGCTTGCAGCGACATCTAGCAGGTGTGAAGAAAACACACGGAAGTGAACAGATCTCCAGCTCATAGTCCGGTTTTCAAGGACCTCCGATATGATTCTGGCAAAGATCTGCTCCCCCTCTTCCCGCTCCTCAGCTGAAAGAGCAGTCCAGCAATTGAGTAACGCTCCCACCTGTTCACTTCATCCTTGAACATATCCTCTGCTGCACCATCCTCCTGAGCCTCACTGCTAAGCATGCCACCACCGTTTCTCCTCTGTCTGAGTCAACTTCACATGCCTCAGTGTGCTGTTTCAACCCGACGCGGGTACCAACCTGATCCTCTTCCTTGACATCCAGACCTGCCTAGATCTGACAAAGCCTGCATAGCTGATTCTTGTGAGACAAGTATGTTGAGCGTCATGAGGCTGAGGCCGTCATCTGTGCTGCTAGGAGTTGCAGCCAAAGTACAGTAGATTCCCTCTATAAGAAACACATTGGGAGATCAGATTCTTGCTTCTTATAGGGGAGCATTTCTTACAGAGGTTGACATATACCATATTGTAGCCACTGTTCTGATTCCTTGTGAACTCTTCTTACCTTGGTCATAGCTACTCTGTGAAGCGAGCAAACAGAGGTCAAAGTCAAAAAGGCCAAACTTCCCTCAGTCCAGCCAGCCAAGGTGCGAAGCTGGAAAGACCGGAAACTTAAGGACGAGGGGTTGAATCCGAGCGTTTGACTTTTTTTTGATCAGACTACTCTCGTCCTCTGACAGAGAAGCAAGATGAGGTCCAATGCTTGCAAGCCTTTATGCATGTGTACAGAGAGCGGAATCTAGAAAAAAACCGCAGAAAGGCTTGTGTCCAAGCTCCCATCCACTCCTCCATCTTGTTGAGGACATCCTCCTCCCTCTCCTCCCGCTCCAGCTCTGGATGCGAGCACCTTGGTACAGCAAGGTCAACGGACGTTTCCTTGTGGTCTGTCCACCCAATGGTGAGCGAGCGGCAGGCGGCGCGAAGGGTTTTGACCGCCTCAGAGTCCTCAGAGAGGGCAATAACTGTGACGATTGGGTCGCTGTCCCCTCGATCCTGTGAAGGACAAGCAAGGCAAGGACACTCATAGCTGTCAAGACAAAGGGAGAGAGACAGCAAGGGAAGACGAGCGGCCAACAAGTCAAGCTCAGGAGGTTACCCTCTCCTGCAATCCAACTCGTTCAGGCTTGTGGCGCAGGAAGAAAGGCCACAGGCACCAGAAGCGTCTGTGACGACAACTGCTTTCGAGGAACACGGGGGTGCTCAGCAGTGAAGGTTTAACATATGTGTTCTGATTATAAGAAATGTGACCTTCTCAAGTGTGCTTTTTCCTTATAGCGGTGCTTCTTGCTTCACACCATAGAACAGAGGTGGGAGACAGCAAAATTGCGGGGCAAGACCTTCTTTCAGAGGATGTATCAAGGTAGGTCAGGGGATGAGGTAGGACAGTCAGCAGAAAGCTGAACAGTCTCAGCGGCAAGCGTGCGCCTGTCACCGGGAAAACTTTGCTACTTTCGATGGATGCTTTGCTCTTTTCGCTCGGCGGCTCACCGGCCTCGCCCGCAACCTTAATTTTTCTTCCGGGGTTAAACAGTGGAGCGTCCCTAGAGTCGGTCACAGCCTCGGCGGTCGTCCAGCCAACCAGCGCGCGCTCATCCGGTCCCCTCATCTCACCTCCTCCTCCCGCTTCACCTCTGCACCAACGCACATATACACACTGCCTTAGAGCTCCTCCTATCGCCTGTCTGCAAAGGTATCTGCGATTACATCATGCCCTTCCAGCTCACACAACCGAACAACAAGACTCCGACTCTTCCCTCGAATGCGACGCAGTCCTCCCTCCAACAGCCCCGCTGGCAATCACCTCTCCCTGTCCCTGCCACTTCTACCGCCTGTCTACAGACTAACTCCTTCACAGCTCCTCTCCCCGTACCCGACCCGCCCGTCTCTCATCGTCTTCTCCCATCTTCCCTCGCAACTCGACTCCCTCCCTCAAAACTCGTCCCTTCTTCAAGCACCTCGCCAGCCAACGCTTCTATCCCGCATCCAACATCATCTGCCAGAGTGAAGACCTCAACCCAGTCCGCCGCTCGACTTGCAGCTCTCGCTTCCGGGCGCGGCCTCTCTATCCCTCCAAGTCGAGCCCTTCCCAAATCAACTGTACCACCTCCGTCATCCGCAAGTTCCGGTCCCACACCCGCCTTCGGTCCTACGCCTATTGCCGTCAAAGCAATTATACATGACTGGGAAGTACTGGCAGAAGCATTGGACGAAGGGATCGAAGGCCGAGTGGTTAAGATTAATTGTGGGTTATGGGTAGTACCCGGATGGAACGGAGCACAGCAGCGAATTGATGTACGTTCACGACTGTTTGTGCTGTCTGTTATAGAAGCCCTAACTGATGTTCTTGGCGCTTCTTCATCACTTCCCCCTTTACACCTCCCTCTCCGTCTGCCGCCAAATCACCCCATCTCCACCCACCGCCTTCACCTCCAGCAGAAGAAGCACTGGTATCACCTTGCTGTCCACCTTGAGCGAGCCAGTTGCTCTTGCAATCCAGCGCGTACCATCGAATGTGTTCATCTTGAGCTCTTTGCTAAGGCCCGTCGCTTCTTTGCCGATCCTGTCGACTTCGACAGCTTGCCCTGCCATTTCGAGCTGGATCCGCCTGTCTACCTCTTCTCCGTGAACGGCCTCGCGCGTCGACTCCTCTTTTCTGTTGCCAAAGGCAAGGACGGCAAGCGGGTCGTCGTTCAGCAAGACCTCGACGGCGGATGGTCGTGCTCATCCTGCTCCACGTCGCGTTTCCATCACTGCGAGCGTATTGAGAAGGCACAAGATTGGGGTCAACAGGCAGGCGAAGTAGACCGGCAGGAGGAAGCGCGGGGCGATTAGAGGAGGCTGCGGCTGTGGTTTAGCCGGGAGAAGGAGAGGAAGAAGACGAAGAGGACGTCGACATGGCAGTCTCTTATCTCCCCCGTGCACCTCCCCGTTCCCTGCGTTTCTCACCTGTCCCTTGCGATGCAACACCACCGGCTATCGCCCTCCTTGACCAAGCTGCCCCGGCCTCCTTCCCGTCCTCGAACCTTCCTTCTCTCCTGCCTCTGGACGGCAATGGTCGGTGTCATCTTTGCAGACTTTGTTGGGAAGAGGTCCTGGACAACGGTGCAATGCTGGCGACGGTCCAAGTGTGAGCAGTCAAGGTTTGCGACGAGGGCGGGGAGAGAAGCTGTCAGCTGCAGGTCCATAAGTGTACGACATGCTTGCGCGGATTCATCGGTCCTGATCTGGCGGATCTCGGCCTTTTCAACCTCGGCAACTCCATCATCTTCACCCGGGAGATCATCGACGCCTACACCATCTCGTATACGGCATCAGAGACGCCGTTCGTTGCAGAATACGAACGCTACCATCGGTCCTACCTCGACCGCGGCCTATCTTTCCCCTCAATCAACAAGTTCCGTCTTGCTTACTACACATTTCCGCGCCTTGTCCAGCTCGGGACAGGCATGTGTTGCCCAGAGTGCGGAAGTCAGCCTAGGATCGTCATCATCGACGGCACGGTCACGGCGGCAAGGAAGAAGGTTCTTGGAGACGAATTGAGGCCGCCAACAAGGACCAACGCAGGAAGCGAGGAGCATCTTGGGGTCAAGGCGGTTGCCCTGCCGACATTCTCCGCTCCGGCGCTGGTTTCTCGACCACGAAGGATGCGCGCTCTTTCCGCCGAGAGCTGCTCGCATTCGCCAAGCAGCGGGGCTGGCATATTGCGATGCCGTTCTTACTTCAAGCCCGAGTCAGCGCCTTCAGCGACAAGTGGCCCCCTCTGGCACAAGCTCTTGTCAAGTTCCTCAAACTCTACCAAGGTACAGCACGGGGGCCAGTCAGGGATGCTTACCGAAATCTTCTGCGCCAGGTTAGTCCCCCTGCGTTTGTGCCCGACCCGCTACACCACGGACAGATTGACTTATAGTTGCTTCCAGGTGGCCAGCGAAGATATGGTCTTGCAAGTCCTCCCGCCTGTCGCCTTCACCCTCCTCCGAACCTTCCTCGAGACTAGCCTCACTACCGAACGTCTCGCTTCCCTCTGTTCCCTACTGCCCTGGTTCTTCGAGATCCAGCAAACTCTTGCACACACACAAGCATCTCAATTCCCCGCCGCCCTTCATACCTTCTTCCTTGCCCTCTTAGTTCGGGCAGAAGACTGTCATGCCACCCTGCTCGAAAGCTCTTGAACCAAGGGTCGGGTGCCGCCGGTGGACGCCCTGCCGCCCTTCCCTACGCCAGCCGAGGTTCTGAAGACGGGTGTTCTGGCCAGCAGCGCGCAGCATCGCTACCGTCCAAAGTACGGATTAGCGAAAGATGGAGGAGAGTCGGGGAAGTCGGAGGACTCGTGCAGGAAGTTCTATGGAAGGTGAGCAGTGTGTTGGCTGACATCACAAAGGGCTCTTGCTGACCATGACTTGTTGATTGCGATGCTGCAGTTATGGCCAGACCGGGCTTGCAGGAGGAATCATGGGTTTGTGGTGTCCTCACGGGATCTGCGTGGGATATCATACGATGCCTACCGCCGAGGGAAGGAACGATGTTTTCTCCATGCTGTACTGCTATTGGGAGAAAGCACCCGAGGTATATTCTGAGATCATTCTGCTTCCTTCTCTGCTGGCCCTCCCTTGGCTTGGCTTGTCCTTGTATACAAGTGCGTGCTGACAAGCTATCCTCCTTCCTGCAAGTGGTAATCTACGACTATGCGTGCTCTCTTGCTCAGTACTGCGTGGTCAGAGCGCCCGAGTTTTTTGCAGATACACGGTACGTGACATCCTATTCACCTTTCAGTCAGCTTTCCTTACGTCCACGCCGGCAGGTTCTTAATCGATCAGTTCCATTACCCCGGTCACTCCAAAGGGCGGCAGATGCAACAGCAGTCTAGGATTAGTTAGGTTAAGGGCGCTACGTACCTGACCAGCACTATCAACGTCCTACCGCCCCGAAGCCCTCGTCTCTTTTTCCTCTCTACGTCCCCTATTCACCATGTCAACCCTCGATCGACCACCGCTTCCCTATAACACGACACAGGCCAAGCGGGTACGAGAACTGATCAAGAGCATCATCCAGGGCAAACGAGGCCAGGTGACGACCGTCGTTGTCGACGACTGGCTGGAAGCCATGCGAAAACGCGGTAGGGCGGAAGAGTTCAAGAAGTTGACGGGAGCACAGCTGGTGGCAATGGCGGAAGAAATCAAGAAGACCAAAAGCTATGTCAAAGCACATGTGGGGAATGTAGTTGTGAAAACGAGTAAAGGTGAACCGATACTTTATCTGTTCAAGAAGCGTCTGCTCTTCGTACGCCCATCTCTTGTGGCTTGTAACTCTAGCCTGTTGCTAACTACCGATTGGGCTCTAGGACACTCTTACCAACCTGCTCCTCAAGGCACTTCAAACTCAAAACGCTAACTACCCTCCTCCAAATACAGCTTCGGACCGCCGTCATTCTTCCTTTGCTGAAAGTCGCGCTGAGCAAGAGACACAACTCGCTGGACAACACCCAGGAGTCACTCACTGTGTTGACCGTCCAGCCCAGGGTCACTCCAAACCGGAGTATCGCCCTGGCATCTCCAGCGACCTGATACTCTCCGACTCCGGTGCTTGTGGCCGGATCGCCTGCATTTCTGAACTCCTCCGCTTCATCTCCCCCGTCTCCACCGTCCTCGCAATCGTCCTTCTCTATGTTGCACCCAGACAAGCCGATTTCATGCTTGATGTTGCGGAAGCTACGACTATGCAGCCCTTCCGGAGCCTATTTGTCTGTCCTTCCTTTTTCTCCCAGTGCGCGCTGGTCTGATCTTCTCAAGCGCTACACTTGCAGGAGCCTGTTCTCTTCCCCTTCACTGGCTTTGCTCTTGTCGCTCACCTTCCCTCAACCGCTCATAAAGATCAGGGGGATGTGAAGGAATCATTCTGCGTAATGACGGTGCTGAGGGAGTTTGAAGGAGGAGAACTTGTGTTGCCGAGATACAAGCTTCTTCTTGACTACGAGCCGGGCGACATAATCGTATTCTACTCCTCCTTGATTGAGCATGCTATCTTACCCTTCCTTGGTAAGCCTTTCCTGATCACCTCAACACCTGCACTGTACCGGCTCTACTCGACGATCTTTGACTGACAGAGTCGCTGTCTTGCAGGCCAACGCTTCGCCCTTGTCAACTTCACCCGCTTGACCGACCTTGAGGCTGTTCTTCCTACTGTAAGCCGCCTCACTCTCCTCTCTCCAATCAGTACACTGGCACTATCACCTGCTGATGAACCTTTGCTCTGAATCCTGCACCTTCTCACCGCGGCCCATTTGACCCACCTTGCCCCAGCCTTTGTTTGAGCAAGTCAAGACATCTGAGTTTTGGGAAAGCCCACCAGTCGGATCTGACGAATGGAAGCAAGTGCGTTGAGTTTCTCTCCCTCGCTGTTTTCCTTTTTGAGCCGCTCGATGCGATAGCCACTCCCGTCCGCAGTATACTCACCGCCTGTACCAGCGCCTCAACATTGAAGGGCGCTACGAGCGTGCCCAAGCACGGGACGCCGCGGAGAACAAGCTCAGTCAGCCCGCACTTCTCCTTACCTTGACAGCCAGACACGCTGATTGGTCTATTCCGCTACAAATGTTCATTCCCTTGCTGCGGGTCGTGAGCCAACCAAGCGCGGAAAAGAAGCCGCGGAAGCCCTTCAGCAGGCTCTCTATGTAGCCGCCACCGCTGCCGCTGCGGGTCCATCCGCTTCCTCCTCTTCTCTCTCTCACGCCGACTCCATCTCGGTGTCTACTTCCTCTTCCGCTCTCACTCCACTCGCAGAAACCCCCAACACCGGGAGCGGTGATGACAGTTCACCCTCCTCCCGCCTCCGCCCTCTACACCCAAGGAAAGCAAAGGACAAAGTTGTACCCATGAATACTGGAGACTGAAAGAGTAGTAAGTTACACCTTTCCTCGACTCCCTTCCCCAAGCTCTCCTGAACCCACATGTGTGCTTCCAGATTGTCAACCGTTGAGGATTGCCTTCTTTCCCCCTTCTTCGCCTTTCTCCTCTCCTGCACCATTACGGTTCCTCACAGCCCCGCCTTCTTCCCGGCGTTGCTTGCAATGAGCGTGGGCCATCGTCTTGCGTAACACAGACACCATTGTAATTGTGATAGCAAAACGCCCCCGATTGTCATGGCTCATTTCGCCCTCACGACTGAATTTCGGAGTCAGACACAGGGTATCAGAGCAGACATCAAGCAGCTACAACAGAAGAGGGCTCAAAGGGCCGCGATGCTAGAGAACTGAGGAGGTGCGCCTGTACCGGCAGCAGCTAACTGCGCCTTCAGAGCGTTAACCTGTGCCTCCCATTCCTCCTTGTCCTGCCGCCACCGTCTTGTATCCTCGTCTGCCTTCCTTTTCTGCTCTTTGGCTGCGCGGGCGATCTCCTTCTTCTCCGCCTCCAACCTTTTTGTCTCTGCTTCCGCCTGTTGCCGTTCCTCCTCCGCCTTCTGCTTCTGTGATTCAGCACAAGTAGCTCGCTCGTTAGCCACCCTTGCTACTTCCTCCGACTTCATGGCCTGAGCAAGGCCTGTATAGGCTTGTTGTTGGGTGGCAATGGCGGAACCAAAGACCCTATCCAGAAAGTTGAAGACGTCGCCGCCGGTGCCGCTGAGCTGTTTGCCGCAGAGACCCTGGAACTTGATCTCCGGGAGCATCAGCAGAGAGTCGCTGGCGAACACATTATGCGTGATCTTGTGGCGCTTGCGGGATCCAGCCTCCATACCTTGCGGGTCATCGGTGTAGAGATACGGGTCTTGAAGGCGTTCGGTACTGCTTGCATGAAGGGGGGGTGGGCAAGCTTGATCACTGCCCGAACGTTGTTGTCATAGCGGGCTCGTCGTTTGCGCAGGTCCTGGATGAACTCGGCATTGCGGATGGCTTCCTCAGACTCTGCACATGGAAAAACGTCAATCACATATACTGGGCAAAGAGAGAGGGGGCAAATTGAGATGGCTTACCCTCATCTCGTACATCTCGGACTGTTCGCTTGACTCCCTTCGTCGACGCTCCCTCCTCCGTGCTCCCAGCTGAGCCACTTTCGCTTTCCTCAAGCTGCGTCTCCGCAGCCAAGTCCTGCTCGACTGTCGAGCTTGGAAGCACCACCTGATGTTCATGCAACTGGAAGTCGGGTTCAGGCACAACCGGCGGAAGCCCGCTAGGACCAGAGGCCGCGAACAGACCTGGCACAGGTTGCCCTATACAAGCCTCAAGGGAGGCCGCGAAGGCGGGATCCGCAAACACTCGCTCCATGGCGGTAAACTCATCCTCCGTAAAAGTCGGTAGCTGCAAAGTAGAAGCCACGGGCGATTCGAAGTCATGGAAGGGGAGAGGGGAGCCGAATGATGGGAACGGAGGGAAATCGTTGCTTGTCGGTGGTCCCACATTGAAGGAAGAGGAGTCGGCACGAGGGGAAGCGGCAGAAGACTGACGTGAAGGAGACGACATGACGACCGTCTGGCTTGATGGAAGTGCATCCGAGCTTGCAAGAGGGGAAGAAACCGGTTCGCGGTATGTAGATGAGGCAGCGTGGCGCTGTAGTGCCGGGGCAGTGATGGGCTGGGTAACCGCTGAGGATGGGGTGTGTGGGAAGCCGGTTGGCTGGGCAATGGGCAGGAAGGCGGAGGGGAGAGGAACGGCTGATGCTGAGGGAGTTGGATTGGCGGAACCTGCAGCTGGACTCAGGGAGCGAGCCGAGGTGGTGGAGGCAGCTGACGAGGATGTGGCGAGAGAAGGGAATGGCGAAGGAGCGGATGCAGGAGGAGCTCCAATAACAAGGGTAGCTGTGGCAGTGGAAGGAGAGGGCGAGGCTGTTGAACCGGCTTTTCCCGCCTGCGCTGCGGATGCTTTGGCTTGGGCGTTCAACGTGCGACCGTGGGAGGGCTTGCCTGTTGGGTAGGCAACACCAGCTGTTGGGCGCAAAGGCGCTAAGCACCACACACGTGACGGGAGAACATGGAGCGAGAAGGACAAACATTGAAGGTGCTTAGCATCGGGCCACCCCTTTGGATGAACAGGATGCGGACTGAAGAAAGCTTTGCAAGCATTCTTGCCGCAGTAGCCCATGGTGAAGATGACTGAGAGGAGGGATGAAGGAAGAGAGCGAGAGGGAAGGCGACGTGAACATGTGATGAATCGACGCGTTGGCGCGTCGTACTTCGTTGAATGATCAATCCACCACCAACGCGGGGAATGAGTCTTGCTGATTTGGAGGGCTATCCTGGTAAAACCAGCAAAGACGTTCACGGACACCACAGAAGCGTTTGACGGAAACAGAATTTACATTTGGCCGAGCTTGCTTTCCCGCCGGCTGACCTACCATTCCCCGTCGAAATCTTGCGGGTCCTATCTAAAAATTGCTTCCTATAGAGCAACATTTTTAATAGGGAGCCTTCTTATAGAGGGTATCTACTGTACTGTGGCCGACTTGGCAGCGACACTCACAAAGTTGTGCTTCTTCAATGGCCAGCTTGTTCGCAAGCATATGTAGAATAAGCTTCGGCACCACGAAGTACCCGGAACCAGGTATTTCTGCTTGTGGTTTTACTTGGGAGAAGAGAAGACAAGAAAGGAGAAAAGACAGATGATCTATCAACGGACAACCACCGGATAGAAACCACAGAAAGGGAGAGGAGAAGTTGAGCATGAGGAAAGATTAAAGAATGTGAGTGCGAGGGGCAAAGAGGCAAAACCGGCAACAGCGGACGACGTAGGACATTCTAATCGAGGTCGACACCCGAGTCCGAAGGGACATCCGCGGGGGCTACCTTGCGGTACTTGCGGCCATACGCGTCGTTATACTACAGCCAGAGCGCGCCGGATCAGCAACAAGTAGCGCAAAATGCAAGAGAGGAACATACAAAGAGGACATCACCCTCATCATCGACGTAACGGCACTTCTGGTAAGAGTTCCAGAGTGACTTGAACATGTTCTCATCTGAGTAGTGGTCTGTGTGATGGTGCACAGTGAGCCCAACACAGAAGAGGAGGACCAGCAGCCGGCTTACAGTGAGGGCCCAAGAACTCCTTCAGAGCGGCAGTAGCTTCCCAGGCGTGGTAGTGGGGGATCTTTGAACTGCTGTGGTGGGCCACGTGAGTCTCGCAGATACTGCAGAAGTAAGAAAGAAGAAAGAAGAAGCGACACAGAAGGAAGAAGTCAAAAGAGGAGGGAGGGAGAAGAGCAGGAAGGAAGAATGTGCGAAAGCAGGGAGGAAACGTCAGTACCGCCGTCCATGTTAGTCGGCAGGATAGACGACGCACCCATGCATAAGGTAAGGGCCGACAGGGCTGAATTAGAAGCAGATGGAAAAGACATAATGTCAGTATAGCTTCGGATTCTCGAAATGTCAGTATAGCTTCGGATTCTCGAAATAAAGATTGCGAGGAACCGAATTCTCGCGCGCTTGCAGAAGGAGAGTGCAAATGATGGTAGCGAGGAACGCACCCAAGCAGGTTGCGGTCGATGGTGCAAAGAGCGCCGCGCTGGAAGTTCCAAGTCTCGGCATTGTAGTGGGGGAGTTGCGGATCGGTGTGCTGGAGGTAGGTAATGAGGACGAGCCAGTGGTTCGTGTAGAGGTAGGGGATGCCGTAGTACTTGACGACGGCCGAGAAGCCACCGGCGTAGTAACCGAAGACAGTAAGGAGACTGATCATGCCGACGAGGAAGGCGTCGGAGAGCAGAACATCGTTGCGGTGACGAGCGTCAAAGATGAGCGAAGACGGCTCGAAGTCTGGGGGTGAATAGCGTTAGCACGTGTCGAGGCCAACAAAAGAGAAAGAATCAATACGCACGGTTGGTCCAGTTAGGGTACCAAAGCTGGCCAGACGCATTGCTGAAGAGGTAAGCGGGCCACCCGAAGAGCTGCAGGCAGGCTATGGTGAGTAGGACGCATAGCAGAAAGAGCTAGTTCAGACGAACCTGCTGGACAATGATCCAAGCAAGACGGTAGAGGGGCGCGTCCTCGAGGAGCTCGTCAAGAACGACGCCCTTCTCAACCTCGCGCTTCTTGCCAGTCCCCTTGGCGCCCTCCGTGAGGCCACGGGTCGAAGCGGTGCGGGGCACAAAGACCTCATCGCGGGTGAGGTGACCGGTCGCGGCGTGGTGCTTGGCGTGCGAGATGCGCCAGGAGTGGTACGGAACGAGAACGAAGGAGTGGAGGAAGAGACCCATGGTGTTGTTGATCGTCTTGGAGGTAGAGAATGCCTGGTGGCCGCCTGCGAAAAGAGGGAAAAAGGAGCGTCAGTTACGAAGCTGGTATGCGATGGTAGCTAAAGAAACGTACACTCGTGTCCCAGAATCCAGACACCGGTGCTATTAGTTATAGAGCGGGACGGCGACGAGTAACCAAGTGGGACGGAAGGAATATTAGTCAATACATCTGAAGAAAAAGCGCGAATGTCCGTGGACTTCTACCACCGCAGGTGAATGGAAGACTTACAAGACCCATCCCTGCACAAGCCAGTAAAGCGACCAGAGGGCCCACTTCGCGGCGAAGCCAGCCCATCCGTTTAACTGAGAACCACCCTCGAAGGAGAAGGCGCTGTCGATGAAGGACGCAGCGTAACCCAAGACGGCGATCATGGCATAGTCGCCTACGACGTAAGTGGAGGACCTCAGCGCCGAGCGCTCGAAGCAGTGGGCCGGGATTGCGCCCAAGAGCTCCTTGATAGTGAACTGCGGGACGGCGAACGCCGGATAGTCATTCTCGTGGGCGGTCAACGGAGAGGGCTTGACGTCGTCCGATTCGGAGTCGGAGGAGGCGAGGACATCGTGCTTGTCCTTGCTAGGGGCAGCAGCACGCTGGCGAAGGGTGGAGGTGGCAGCCATCTTGAGTGAACGAGGCGGACTGTCGAAGATGTGGGAGGTCGAAGGAGACGATAAGGGACGCTTCCAAGAGTCGGCTGAGCGTAGGAGAAGGAGAGTGTGAAGGATTGGGGCGAGAGACGTGTCTTGCGCCTGGGCAATCCTGCGAAGATTTGAAGGCTGTGGCGAAAGGGGACTGTTAGCGCAACGCTTTGGGCGGCGAGACAAGGACGGTATACACTGACTTTGAGCGACTCCGTGTGACGGAAGGAGCTGGGGGGGGCGAAGGAGAGACGAGAGCAGCAGCGAAGGGCGAAAATGCACCCGCTATGTTTCCCCAACCTGTCTTACGAGTTCTGTCTCGCTTTCGGAAGGGCCCAGACATCTTTTCCGCGGCCATCCCTGGCTATCCGCCACCTTGTTGTCGCCACTTGTCGCCACTCGCGACGCAATCCGACCAATCACAGCCTGTCTGCTTCCGTTCTCCGCCCAGTCTAGCGATAAGCGAACGCCTCTCGCTGCGTTTTCCGGTCAGTCAGGCTTTTACGGGCCCGCTGGCATACATCGAAAAGGCCAATGCGACTCGCTAGCTTCTATTTAGCCCTCGCGCAATTTTCTCTTCGGGCTCAAGCACGCCTTTCTCGAGCAGGCAATTACAGCTGCACTTGCTTCGCCGAGCTGCTGAAGATCAGCTCCGCGACTGCTAGGTCGCCCGGCACGAAGCGCTCCCACATGTGCGGCTCTACCAGTTCCTCCCAGGTCTTCCCCTCCGAAACGTTGTCGCTAAAAACAGTCGGCACCGGCTTGATGCTTGCCTCAAACACGTTGGTCGGGATCTCACCAGGCAGGTGTACAGTGAGGTGTGCCTGAGCGGCGCTGCAGACGTGTCGGACTAGATGGCGAGCATCGAAAAGTCGCGAGGAAGAACCGACTGCACATCACTCACGACGCATTAGTCCTTTCTGCTGCATTCTGCTGATCACATGGAACCGGTTCGAACTTACATATCTTCTCGGGAGCGTCCAAAGCAGCTTCCGCCTCTGCAGCGCGCCGAAAGAGCTCGCATATGGACATTCCGCCGCCGCGGATGTCGCTGACGTCGGACCCTAGGTCAGCTTTGAGGGTCACCCAGAACATAGAGCGCCGATGCATAGCACACGCACAAAGCGAGAGCGTTAAATAGGTTGATTGCTCGTTCGGGGTCGTCTGCAGGAAGAAGTTTGCCAGCGGTCAAGTCTGCAACGAAAGCGGGTCAATGAACGGCAGCGTGGAGAAGAAATGAGCAGTGGGCTGCTTGGGCCTACACAATCTAGCGCAAGCTTTCATCATTGGCGCGTGTAACCAGTAGCCGGCCGCGAAATCGAGGCGATTCTCCTTTGATGCTGCGAGATGCCGCAATGCGTACGCGAAAGCTTTCCCGGCAGCGACAGTAGGGTGAGTCTGTACGAGCCATGGCGGACGATGACGGTCAGTTAGGGCACCACGTATGCGACAGGCTAAGGAGCGGCGCACCTGGAAGGCCAATGTAGACACCGGATCCGACGGCGCCTTCTCGGTCGCGCAGTCGTCCATGATCTCTTCAGCAAGGTTCTTTGCCTCGTCGAGCGAGAATTCGCGCTCTTCATCGGGCCGTGACGAGCGGTAGTGGCCATCGATGATGGTCTCTGGACAACGTAGTGGACCAATCTATTAGCTGCGAGTGCACACTTGGCTGACGATTCGGTAGGCATTGCCGCAATGGGTAAGTAACGTACCAAGTAAGTGCATCTTGACCTTGCGCTCGAATGTGAATCGAAAGGTTGAGCCTTTATCTTCCTCGGAAAAGTCTGCCCATCGCTGCCGACCCTCTTGCAGCAGACCGAGAATAAACCGATACTGCATCGTAGCTTCGGCTGTGGGACATATGTCGTGAACAACCGCTCTCGTGAACCATCGCTCGGGGCTGAGGAAGCGGTGGATAAGAACGCACCGGATCGCAGCTGGCACTCGTTCATATACGCGACGACGAAAGAGCCGCGGATCAAGTGAGCAAGAGCGGCTTTCGTTCTGTGCAGGTCGGACCCAGCTGCATTAGCGCGTCCATAATTCGAGGAAACGAAAGAAACTGGGGACGTACTTTGGCCAACCCTCTTCTTTCCTTCTGTCATCGAAGTGCTTTATGACATCCCTCGGCACATTGTTCTGCTTGGTGAACTGGTCTAGGCCGTAAATTCCTGCGTCCCACTGCAGCTGTAGCTGCAGCTTGTCCGTTAGGGGATGCTCATGCGATTTGCCTTCAGGAATGTGGAACCCGCGGCTATCAGTAATAATTGCATCTGGTGGTAAGCGATATAATGACAGTCAGTTGAACCTGCACATTAGGCGGACAGATGCGAGGTGCCTCACCTGCGAGGTTCAGAACAGGACTCGGTGTAGGCGCCTCGACTTCGCCTGTCTCTCCCACCTTGCTGTGGACGTGGGGGCTCATTCAGCTCGCTCCCCTCCGATCCTACTAGAACAGAGACCAAAAGAGAACGTACAGCTTGTCGTCCAGCTCCGCCCAAGCCTTCTCGCAGAGCCTCCAAGCAAAGACAGCCGTCGTCGCGCTCACCATTCCGTCCTTTTCAGCATCACACCCGCCTTTGACGTAGGCATCATGCCGGTCCGCAAAGCCGAGTGAGGATTCAGCTTCGACGAAAAGGTTGGTCTGCTGCTGCTGCTCCAGCCCTCGAAGCGCAGCAGATGAAGCGGCCATGTAGCGAGATTTGGTGGCGGTATCCTCAGCCAAGGAGATGGCAGTAGCATCTATTCGGTTACGGAACGTCCCGGTCAGGATCGCTGAGTACGGAGAAGGCGAGCAAGACATACAGGATGTTCGGGCTGCTTCGAAGCTGTGCAGCCGGCTGAATGCTTCGGCTTCTCGAGCCCGAGCACGACTCCATTCCGGCCTCAACTGGCAGGCGGTAGTTGCATCGAGGAGAGCTGCAGGGACACTGGTGAACAAGTACTGAAAGGGAATAGGGCAAAGACAGACTTGCGTACCCAGATCATATTCGTAGAGTTGAATGCGAGTTGCGGCCCGGTTCGAGTACAATGCGGCTAGATACTCTTCGCGCTCGACCGTCGAGCGTGGCGTCGAGACGGCTTGAATGGCTTGCGAGTAGAGCTGCGCCGCTTCAGCCCACCGGGAAGATCGAAAAGCGAGGTTGCCTTGTTCTCGCAGAGCTTGCGAGCGCGCGAAGTCGTCAGCGGGATCGATCAACATGCTGAACTGGTACAAGCTCGTGTCAGCCATGTAAAGCTAGAGGAGCGGCACAAGGGCGCGTGCAACGTCGTGCAACCCTCTCTCCCCGGGTATCATAGCCCCGCCACAGCCTTACCGCAGCTCATTGACAGCTCCAACGCCTGCCACGGGCCCTGAACACCAAGTCAGACGCTCGTCCCGCACGAAGAACCTTGTCCCAGCTGCCGTCGCGGCGAATCTACATGCCCTTGACGATCACTTCGTCTGTGCCCGCTTGTCAGCCTGGAAGCGGAGACTCACCTTGTGACCCCGATATCTATGCCGAGCGTTGATTCTGGGCGTATAGATCTCAAGGAGGAGATCGACGATAGTACGAAGAGGGAATCCGCTTCACCGGCACCTTTCGTCGCTGCCTCCCTCTGCGGCAAGCGCCCCGCTCCGGTCATTACGCTCATGGCCTATCAGGACGTCGTGCGCACGGTCTTGCGGGGAAGTCGCAAGCTCTCTGGGTCGGCAGGCATCGGAACGCAATGGATGAAACGAACTAGTCGCTTTTGTGGCCGGCGCAGACACATTCGACGGCGAGAAGGACAAGAATACGAAGTCCAGGAGTATGGCCAGGAAGAGAAAGACAGCGAGAGGATACGGCGAGGCGAGCTCGGAGAAGGAAGGGAACTGCTGAACAAGCGAAGGCAACAAAACAACTTGAGACTCGAGCGCCTCTTCATGCCAACAAATCCTCTTGCTCCCCGGCGGGTGTTGGTCGAGACTCGGTACCGTTGACGACGGGAATAGGCGGAGCAAGGTCGAGTCCTGTCGCAGGAGCAGCGGAAGAAGTAGGGTCAGCGCAGGAACGAGATTTTGTCGGCAAAGAGAGGTAAGGCGCACCTGCTCCTGCACCTCCACCCGCGTCAATTAGGTCTCCCTGATACGCCTCTGAGCTGTGCTCGTACCCATTCAAGTTCAATCCCTGCACCCCGTCTTCGAGCTGGTGCTGGTACTGCTGCTCTTCGTCGTACCCACCTCGCTCGCGTTCCTCCTCCTCGGGTACTCCCTCATCCTGCGGTTCCTCCACCTCCCTCCTGAGTGCTGCCTCCCATCCCTCGGCAAATTCGCCCTGGTGGTCCGCGTCCTCCGGATCCGCCACAGCCCCGGCCTGCTTGCCCTTCTTCTGTTCCTCCAACATTCTCTTCCACTGCCCGACCGCTTTGCTCGCACAACTCGGGGCGTACGTCCTCGCAAACATGGCCGCCTCGGGCGCCCGGTCGGTCGCCAACAGCGTGTCGACACACTTGGGCGCGTCTGCGAGTTGCAGAGCGGACGCGAACGCAATATTGTAAGCGCCTTGTTCCGATGCGAGGTCGGCGAGACGGTCGAGGCCGGCTCGGTCGCCGGTTGAAGTGTAGATGAGGAGAAGGGCGGAAAGGTCCCCGGCTTGTTTGAAGCATTCTTCGGCAAGGTGAACCTTCCAGCCCTGAAGAGCGCGGTCTCCGACTGCCCGCCATTTGGCTTGAGAACCGAGATGAGGAGCGGAACGGGCGATACGGAGTGCCGTTTCGAGGTCGTCGAGTTGAATTGCGAGGTCGAACTTGTGATCCGGATCCGTCGATATTTCGAGAGCGAGGGGTTGGAGGTCGGGAGATTGGGCTTCGAGGAAGCGTGCGATGCGGTTCCGTTGGTCGACGGGAACGGAGGGGAGGATCTCGCTCGCGGCGTCGAGGTCACCGCGAAGAATGGCGGTCTGGTACTCGATCACAGAGAGGGAAAGCTTGTACGCGTAGAGGTTGACGTCCTTGTCGCAAAGGTAGATGCGGTTGTGTGCAGGAAGGTAGCCGAGGAGGTACATTTGCGAGTCAAAGTGGGTGATGGTGTGGGTTTGGCCCCCGACGAGGTAGTTGAGCCGGTTCGCTGCGGTCGTGTAGACGAAGCAGTCGCCGACCCACTTGGCCGTCTGCACCACCTCGCTCATCTCGGTCTCGAGGTCGAAGGCCTCCTCGACGCCCTCGTCGTCGATCTCCGCCCCGCTGTCGAGTGCTTGCTGGTAAGCGTCGCGGTCGAAGCGGAGGACGTAGAACGACTCCTCCCCGGCGATGGCGACGAGGTTGCCCGTTCCGGACCAGTGGACCTCGCGGGCGTCCACCTCGATGCGGCGAACAATCGCCCCCGTTTCCCAGTCGTAGAAGACGACAAAGCCCATGCCCTTGACGCACAGCAACGGACCGCCATAGATGCCGTCAGTCGTGTAGTTGACATTGACGAGGGCCGGTCGCTCCTTGAAGTTGCGGTAGACCTTGATCTTGCTCCCCGCTTCCCTTACCGCGTACGTGTTGGAGTCGCTGGCCCA
Organism: Rhodosporidiobolus odoratus; assembly: GCA_034387635.1. NCBI lineage: Eukaryota > Fungi > Basidiomycota > Microbotryomycetes > Sporidiobolales > Sporidiobolaceae > Rhodosporidiobolus > Rhodosporidiobolus odoratus. The sequence continues at coordinate 1,798,222 of JAOANU010000002.1, read as the reverse complement.
AGCAAACCCGACGCCCGAGCCGAACGCCTTGTTCCTCCACGCGAGCGCCGTATAGATGATGTATTCGCCATCGCCGCAGACGGTAACGAAGCGACCGTTCGGAGAGTGCTGCAAACTCGACGAGTAGACTTCGGTGTTGCCGAGTTCTCGAGACGGAATGGCCAGCTGCTGTCCATCGGGAATATCTTCGTCCGCCGTCGACTGTAACGCGACGGTGAGGACCTCGGCGTTGCGAGCGTAGACGACCTTGCCCGACGTGTCCATGCTGACCGACGGCTCTTCCCGGCCGATCTTGACTACTACGGCGCCCTCGTCGAAGCCAAAGGCGACATCGTTGCCCTTTTGCGCGTACGCGACGCACCACGCGCGCTCGAGGCCGTAGTCGAGCGTATTCTCGAGCCGGTAAGTCGAGGAGTGCCAGATCTTGACGGTGCCGTCTTCGGATCCGGAGATGAGGATGGGGAGAGAAGGATGGAAGATGGCAAACGAGACGTTCGAGGTATGGCCTTCGAGGGTCTGGATACAGGATTTCGAAAGGTAGTCCCAGATTTTGATGAGACGGTCGTCGCCGGTCGTCACGAGGTACGGCTTGTCGCCGCCGTGGTAGTACTCGACGTAGTTGACGCCCTTGTCGTGAGCGTCCAGAGTAAAGTTGGCGGTGGAGGAACCGAGAGACCAGACTTTGACCGTGCGATCGAGACAGGCGGAAGCGAAGGTGTTGGAGTCTTTCGGATTGAAGGCGAGGTTCATGATATAGTGGGTGTGGCCTTCGTAGACCTGCGGAAACCCAAGGCGTAAGCATCGATTGGCCAACATAAGCGAAGGGAGAACTCGGCGCGCCTGGATACATTTCCAACCCTTTTCCCAGTCCCAAAGCTTGATCGTCATATCATCCGATCCGGTCAGGACTAAAGGCAGAGTCGGATGCACGGCGAGACAGCGAATGTAGTCGGGATGCGCCTCGAACGCGGCGACCTTCTCTCCAGTGTTGTAGTTGAAGATGCGAAGGTGGAAATCATCTGACCCGCAGACGAACCAGTTCTTGCGGGCGATGAAGCGCACGCATCGAACGGGGACCTCGGTCACTTCGAACGTCTTGATGATAGCCTATGCGTCGTGAAAGAGAACAGTCAGTTTCTCCTCTCTTCCGTGCGGGCAAAGGGAACGTACGCCGGTCTCGATGTGATAGATGATAACATTCCCGGTGTAGAGACCAGTTCTATGGGAGGGAGAAAGAGAGAGTCAGTCGAGGTCTCCCCTAAAGGCGTGAGTTGCATCTATGATCGAGGAGAGGGAGAGCCGCGACCTAGTCGACACCAGCGAGCGCCCTTCTGGCGGTCCACGCGCCGAGGCGAGTCTGGCACACGTGCTCGAGAATGTTGTAAGCGCCCCTGTTCGCCGCAAAACCGCCCTACTCGTACACTGCAACAAGGCTTCGAGTCCCTCCTGCTCTAGCTGTGGGGCACATCCTGATTCACAGGGGTGACATCCTGGCCGCTTGGTCTTGGCACGAGGTGATGTTCAAAAAAGGAAGGAAAGCCTACATGAGCCCTGCATCGGTGAAAGCTGAGGGTTAGCACTCAATACAAGACAACAGAGCAGAGGCAAGGTGAAGAACACATACATGGTTCCTTGGGATGTACGTTGACAGCCTTTACTCGTGCACAGCGGGTGAGGAGCTTGCGCTATTGTGTTTGTCGTTACCGGGGGAGGAGAGAGATTGTGAGTAGGAGCGTGGTGTGTTGGGAGAGATGGTGCTTACGTTGATATCCAGCAACATGATCTAGAGCGTGTCCGGGAGTCGACACCGGAATGTAGTCGGGAGGTGGTGATGTGGAGGGGTGGGAGTGCCGAGGTCGAGTAATTGGGTATGGCCGGTGCTTGGCGGTGCTACTTGGAGTGCTCGGATCGGAATGCTTGATGCCCTGTTGCACTCTGTCCCGAGTTGCGTGTGGTAGACGAGGTTGTGGAAGCGAGTTACTTGGAGTCTCATCAAGAGGCGCGACTTGTTGTTTGTTTCAACTCGCAACTCTGTCAGGCTGATCGGGAGCTACCCTAGTCGACTTGAACCCCTCTGACTACACGCGCAGAGTCAGGGGCCATTCCCTCAAGCAAGTCGACACCTGTTGGCATTCTCATCCTCTTCTTCCTTCAACTCAAGTCCAACACACCCTCGAAACCATGCCTGCGACTTCGAACGATCACCTGCAGGTCACACGAGCACTACCGGGAATTTCCTCAGCCCCCTCTCAACCGCTCACGTCGACCACAACTGGCAACTCGCGTTCCTTTCCCGCTCCTACCTCTTCCACCTCAGCACTACCTCCAACTGCACCCGCTCATCTACCACCGGGATGGCTAGATAGACCTGCTCTACTTCAGATACAGCTATCACTCAGAAAGCAGCCGGTCCGTTACTTTCCCCCCACTTGAAGTCACTCTTGCACCTCCTGACATTGCATTTTCCCCACTTGTCTTCCCTGACCAAGAGTAACTCGATCCACTCCCTCGCGGCTCAGGTGACAAGGTTCCCTGTTCACTCGCAGTTATAGCTAAGCTGACCCGCTCCCGGTCGAACAGGCAAACGCTCTCGTCGACCATTCTCTCCTTGCCGATCACGTCGTTGATCAGGCTCACACCCTGTACAGAGCCGAAGTAAGGCCCTTTCCACCGTGAACCCAATCGACAGAGTCCTGAGACGGCGCGAGGTGCCTGGTTTCATGCCCGCAGCAGACCGCTCGAGGTCGAATGCCTCGTGGGCCATCGCGGCGGCTGACGAGCGTCGTGCGCTGCGCTCGAAGTCAGCGCCACTGCAGCACAGAGGGAATCGATCAAGGAGCTGCACTCCCGCCAGCGAGGGGGACTTTGCAGTATCAAGGACGAGCAGCTTTCGGGATGGCGCGCTTCAATCGATACCCAGACTGACGATGTCCCCCTTTGATGTCTAGCTCGCCTCGGCTCAAGCCCGCATTGCCCAGCTCGAATGCTCGCTCTCCGTCTATCCGCCCGGCCCTCGGCGCCCATCCTCTGCAGTTTTGGGCTTCGCCTCGATGCCTTTCTCTGAGCGCGACGCTGCCGATGCCGGAGTTTCGGACCTGAGGAAGCAGGCCGTCACGCTTGCGAGGTTGCTCGCAGAGGCCAGGATTGCGGTACGCGAAGAACGGCTCTGGCGCGACCAATCGAAGCCAGTCATTCCAGCCGCGAAATACGAGCAGCCTGAGCTGGCGGAAGCGATGCAAGGTGCCGGTGATGCAGTCGGCAGGAAGGGAGAGCCAATAGAGCGCGAGCGTAGGAAAGAGGGGTGGGCGCCCATCCAGGGCGATCTCGTCCTGCAGCTGCTAAACGAGAACGACGGGTTGAAAGGGCAGATTGAGGCACTAAAAGCGCAGGTACGATTCCTCCTCAGTTTCTGTACATCTACCGGTCGCCGACGCAAAACTCCCACGGTGCTGATTCGAATCGGGATCGCAGCTCGCAGCTCAAGCTTCTTCTGAAGTTCGTCATTCGGCCCCGCGACTCCTAGCCGGCTCGCATGATTCTTCTTCTGCCGCTCGCTGTCGACTTTCGCTCCCTTCTCCGCCCTCCTCGTCGGAGGAAGATGTCGACCTCGCCAAAATAGGCGGCTTCGCTTACGAAGGAAGCCTGCTCCCATCCCAGGACGCCGTCGCTCCCCATCTTCCGTCCGTTGCCACTCGGAACCTCCACGACGGCAATGGTCTCGCCTTGTCGGCTTCGCATGCCGAATCCTTCGAAGGACTGCACCAACTCGCCGCTGCTTCCGCCTCGTCGCAATCATCTCAGGAGCACGAGGATGGACCTGCTGCCGCTGCACGTTCACCTCGCACTGCCACGCGTAGGCAAGCCAACGCTGCTGTCAGCGCCGCACCTCGCTCGGCCGGACTTACCTGGGCGCCAGCTCCTGATACCCTCGGCGCGCACGGTGCCGGGCTCGATGCAGGCCCTTCGGTGGACAGCGGATCAACTCGTGCCTCGTTCGGCCCCGACAGCCGTTTCGAGGAGGAAAGATCGGATCATCGAGCGAGTAAACGCAAAAGGAGCACACGACTCGCCGCCAAAGCTGCAGAAGGCTCCGAATCTCTACCCACACCGCCTCTGCCTCCCGTCTCTCTCACCGCTGGTCCTCTCGATTTCAAGCCAGATTCATCCTCAGCAGCCTCTCCCTCGACGTCCTCGCGCAGCGGCAGACCTCTCGGTCAACGTCTGTCCAACTTTGACGTTCTCATTGAAGCTGCTGCCAACTCCCCCCTTGCGACTGCCACCAAGACCACGGCCAGCTCCCTCTCTACTGCGCGTAAGCGGAAGCATCGTCAATTAAGCGAGGAAGCGGAAGCGGAGGAGGTGGAAGTAGAACAGCAGGGACTGGAAGACGACGACGAGATGGACGTTGAAGAAGGTAGGTGCAAAAGAGGGGAAGGGGAGAGGAAGACGAGGATGCCTTACAAGAAGTGGACTGTAGAAGAGGACCGGCACCTGCTTGAAGCTGTCATCAAATGCGGGTGTGCGTGGGATCAGGTGGCGAAGCAGTGTCCGACAAGGGCTTATCACCAGGTCCGTCCGTCCCGCTCTTTCCTCTTCTTCCTCTTCCCTGCCGCCTTGGCCTTCCCTCCCCTGTCCCCATCGACTTCATTGACTGACATGTTTCTCCTTCGGCGCGCTTTCATCTCGCCTGTTCTCATGATGCGACGACGCAGGTTCGCCAACGCTTTCTCCGCGGCCTCGACCACGGCGAGGCTATCCCCCCCGAGCTCAGCCATCTCAAGGAAGCAGTGTTGGTCAAAGTCGCAGAATTCGAGGCCAAGAAGTACGGTTTCGCCTTTGCACTCCGCCGTCATCGCAACTGACCCCCTCCCTTTCGACTCTCTTTCCCTCGCTCACTGATCGACTACCCTTACTGTCGCACTCTGCTACCTGTTCATAGGGCACTGAAGAAAGCCGCCAAGGCGCAAGCAAAGGAAATCACCGAAGCCGCCAATCGTTCTTGAACAGGAAGCCGTTGCTGGGCGACATGTCGCGCGTCATGCAGGGCGGAAATGCGCAGAGGGCAGACTGCTTGTCTCGGTCCGGCCTCGTCTTTCGGTACTTGGTGTTTGTTCTTTGTTCCTACTCTGTTCTTTGTTCCTACTCAGTTCGTTATCTTCTCACTTGTGCCTGTTGTTGCCTCTCTTTCGTGTGCAATTGCAAGATGACCGCTTCTCTCCCCGCACTGCTTTGTGGCAACCAGGCCATGTAACGAGGCTGGGTGGGTACGGAACAGTGACTGCTCTACATCATCGCCGCTGCAAGCTACGATCGTCTCCACCTACGCCGCTGTGCCGCCTGCCAGTAGAGATACTCAAGCAAGCGCGTTGGCCTAGCAACGGCCGCCAATTCGCTGGCGGGAGCCGTGAACCCCAGCAAGTCTCCGAAGGTGTCGTTGCGGAACTTCGATTCCACTTCATTGGGTCCACGAGCGGAGGATGGAGAGACGGCGGTGGGTAACATCAACAACACTGTCGCTTAAGGCGCAAAGAAGCAGGCAGAGAGGACCTGAGAAGGGCAATGTTGTTCCGACTAAGGTCCAAGTACGAGGATTAGCCCTGTATTAACACTAATCGCTATCTTTTCCTTGCGGTTCTGTAGGTGGCCTGGTACGACTATGTATGGTGTGGCTGGTTCGTGAATGGTCAAGTGCAGCTTCAAGGAGTCATATCATACCTTCTTCGACCTGAGAAGGTCACCTCTTGCCTTAGAATCCACACCGCAGAAAATCTGACTTGGCTGTTATAAAACTGCTTCTTGTCGTGGGAGGGTGTGGCTCCCCTTCCTTGTACTATAAGTGCAGCCACAATTGTCTCGGCTGCCCGCATTAACCTGACTTATTGGGCTATCTGCTTGCAGTGCAGCAACCGTATTTCACCTGGGTTTGAGTGCTGTGTGAGCCAAAAACACAAAATGCCAGCAGTGGGTGGGCCAGCTGCAAGACAAGCGCTTCAGCGGGGCAAAAAGGCCTTCCCCGACCGGGAATCGAACCCGGCTCTTAACGGTGCTTCACACTCTTGAATAGAGAGTGATGAAAGCGTCATATACTGACCGATGTACTATCGAGGATTGTTGGTTGTTCGGCAGCAAAGAATCTCTACAGAGAGCGCAGACAGCACAGCACAAACTCACCTGGTTTTGCCCTCAAACTGCTCCTATCTCCCACCTTCCCTTGTGTTGCTAGACTACAGTAAAACCTCGCCTCAGGCTCACCCTTCCCTCTAGACTCCTACCAGTCTACTGAGGCAAGCGGTACTTGGCAGCTCTCCCACATAAGGTCAGCTTGCAGGTTTGGGAAGGTCATTTCCCGCAGGGTTCAGCCTCATCTTGATCTGGGTTCTTCAGGCTACCAATCCGTAAGTGATTGCTAGTAGTGTGTGAGTTGCTGAATCTTTGGTGGAGAGCGCTGAAGCTGTCAAGTCCGCATGGTGTGACCAACAACGAGGTGTGTGCAGCGGGTCGATGTATACCATCCTGTAGCCACTGTTTGGATTCCTTGAGAAATTTGTTTGCCTGTATTGTAGCTACTCCGCGGAGCCAGCATAAGGAAGTTCAAGTTGAGAAGGCCAACTCCGGTGTTGGCTGCAAAACTCTTTCCCAATACTCACAGATCTCAATGTGTAGTGTGCGAGCAATCTACAGCATTCTCTGTGTTGCACAAGTCTGCTCTGGTGTATTCCCAGACCATGCAGTGGACTCAGATGTCCTCAGATCAATCAGCTGTGCCTTTGCACAAACAGCTACAAACAGCAGTGATATTGGCAATGCCTCAAGATGCGACCCCTGAGCTGCTCATACACATCTCACGCTGCCCTGGTGCTCTGGCCTATCAAGTTGCCCCGTTCAAGGGCTGGCATGCCATGCTGTTATGACTAACTTTGGCCTGAATCAGCTACTTTTTGATTATAGTGGTGCTTTGTGCCTCACAGCATAAGATGTGGGTGGGAGGCCCCGATGCTGCTTCTTGTAGGCCAACCTTTGCATCTTGAGCCTTCTTATACAGGGTATGTACTGTAATGCCTGCGCTCAATGTGCTAATGCAGCAGGTTAAGTTACTTGCAAGTTACATGTTGCAAACGCGCTCAGAGCATCCTTCATGCACTGTTGATGTCCATTTGGGGCAACCCATGTGCATAGGACCTGCTGGTGTCGTGAGTTGAACAGCCCCACATGTCCTCACAGGTACCCGTACCCATTCCTAGACCAGGCTACAAGCTCCTAGTTGTTGGTGTGCAGCCCATGTCTAACTTTGAGCCTTGTTGTAGGAATACATTCCTATCTATACACCCGGTAAGTTGAGCTCCTTTCCTTACATTCAATCTCCTTTTTTCACCTCTTCTTGCTTCAAGTCTCTTTGTTGCCGGGTTGCATTCTTCACAAGACTACAGTCTATCTACTCCGTCACAGCCATGTCTCATGAACTACATCACAAGCACGGCAGTGCTGGGATGGAAATACATACAGTAGATTCCCTCTATAAGAAACACATTGGGAGATGGGGTTCTTGCTTCTTATAGAGAATCATTTCTTACAGAGGTTGACCTATAGCATATTGTAGCCACTGTTCTGATTCCTTGAGAAGTCCTTTCACCTTGACCATAGCTACTCTGTGAAGCGAGCAAAGTGAGATTGAAGTTGAGAAGGCCAAATTACTCTGAGTCCAGCCAGTCAAGGTGCAAAGGTGAGAAGGTCGGAAACTCAAGGTAGAGGGTTAGTGCTCGACTTTTTTCATCGGGCTACTCTCTTCCTCAATAGACAGGCAAGATGAGGTACAGTGCTTGCAAGCCTTCAAGCATGAAGCATGTGTACAAAGAGCAGAATCTAGGTCAAAAAAGGGGAAAGGATTTGTCTAAGCATCCATCCACTCCTCCATCTTGTTGAGGACATCTTTGTCCCTCTCCTCCTGGTCCAGCTCCGGATGCTGGCACACAGCTCCAGCAAGGTCAATGAATATCTCCTCAAAGTCCGTCCTCCTCATCTCAAGCAAGCGGCAGGCAGCGCGAAGGGTTTTGACTGCCTGATGTGCACGGGCTCAGCCTGACACATGCACTTTGTCGCTGTACAAGTGTCTGGCAGGGCATGCTGCAATTGCTGTAGGTAGGTAGGCAAAGATTTAGTGAAGTTGGCTGACCTTCTCGAACTGGCTGATAGATCGAGTCAAGGTTCCATGGTTGAAACACCTGGACAGCATGTGTTTGCTGGGTCGGCAGTCAGGTAGCACATTGCAGCATGTGGTTCATTGAGGTGACATTCTCCATGAAAATACGTGACTGGCAAGTGCAAGGGGCAGGCAGGACCCCTGCTTGACTCCTTGATGTTCCTTCAAGAAGCCATGTCTCAATACCTTTCAAGACAGCCCAGCATCTCTGCAGTGAGGCTGTCAGGTACAGGTTGATATGGCCAGCAGGGAAACAGGCATGAGCCAGTGTGGGAAGCGTACATTCCGGGGTGCAGGTGTCGCCAGCAAAAGTTGATGACCACGCTGGGGCTCGAACCCAGAATCTCCTGATTTTTACTTAATGCACAACTGCACTTCGTAGTCAGACGCCTTGCCATTGGGCCACGCAGCCTCCGATGATGGCCGCCCAAACAATAACGTACATAATCCTAAACCTACAAACGGAGGCCCAGAGTCAGACAGGCTGCCAAGTCCATCTTGGTGGATGTCAAGCACAGCTATACCTCACTCTGCTTCTGTCACAGGACAGGCAACTTAACGCTTTCGGGTAACGTAACATGCTACCAATGTACTTGTGGAGATGTCAAGGATTCACAGCCTGTATTAAGCCTTATACAGTGCTTTTCAGAAAGCTGGGCCGCGCCGGCTCGACCACTTTCTCAAATCAGACATCGGGTGACTCAATTCTCCTTTGTAGTGATCCGGACCGCTTGCAATGAATTCCTAGTATATACTTGCGCGGGTCTCGTCACAACACACGCTTGAAAGAAGCCGAGGACGAGGAGATGTCGTCGACTACCTCCTCCCGCCTCTCTCGCTTCTCCCGCTCATCCCTCATGCCTACTGCCCCCAGTTGATTGCTCGCTATGGAAGTCGAGTCCACTGCATCAACCGCTGGAGCCACTTACGTCAGCCTTTTCGACCGCTGGGCGACTAAACAGGCAGCGAGGGATCAGGCGGATGAAGAGGCGGAAGCGGCGGCCGCAGCGGAAGCTAGGGCGCGTTCTGACGCGGAAGATCCTCTTCTCAAGCCCTCTATCTGGCGTGGTACGCTCCTCCCATTCGTCTGCTACGCGCTCGCTGACTTTTGTGCCTAGGCGAGGTCGGGTCTTGTTGTGCGCTATGCGACGACCGCCTCAACCTGGCCGCCCTCCCTCCCGACCTGCAACAGACCTACAAGGACATCTGTGATGACCCGGAGGCCATACCCCAACCCCACATTCGCAACAAGCTCCACTTGCACCTCCCCATCTCAAAGACTGCCGCCTTTTGCGCCACTCACAAGGGGTTCTTCAAGCACATCCCAAAAGGTTTGAAGGCAGGCTATCCTCGTGAGATTGTGCCAGACGAGCTCGAAGAGTTCGTCCTCCTATCCCTTCCCCGGCCATTCTCTTCTGTTGCTGACATCTCTACCTTGCCTGTGCTCAGACAAGCCCGCAAACTCGCCCTGCAGCTCAAGCCGCTCGTCGAGGACCCTTCTCAGGACGAGAAGTATATCGACCTCAAGACCCATCACGAGGAAGGCAAGTCGAAGTCGGCCAAGGACAAGGCCAACGCTTTTCTCGGGTACACCGACTCCATCTTTCCTGGCTAGTAAGTACTCTCTTTGCTTTCCATTATGCTCTGCAACAGGCTCTGATGACATCGGTCACATTTGTCTGTTCTGCAGTCACGGCGACGTCGGCGGTCGCGTGTTCATGGACGTCCTCCAAGAATTTTACTCGATTAATCCGGAACACAACAAGACCTGCGTCAGCAGCATTGTTTCTGGCCGCACCCGCGCCAGCTTCTTCCTCGAGGTTCTCGTTCCCCGCTTGTCTCGCCTCTGTATAGCTCAAGACCGGAGGATATTGCTCGACCAGGCCGAGCAAGTCCGCCGCAAGAGTGTCGCCTTCGGCTTGACTGTGAGCCGCCTTAGCTGGAACAAGGAGAATGAGTTGGATAAGGAGAAGGAGCGTGGCGGATCCGCGTCGAGGAAGAAGAGCGGCGGGAGGCAGTCCGGCGGAAAGGCGGTCAATCTGTTCCCCTCCGACAGCGAGCACCCTGCCACCAACGAGGTAAAAGAACTCGCTCCACTTGCTCCACGCCGTAGCCGCAAGTCAACCCACCTCAGCACCGATTGCGACTATACCGACTCCCGCACCCAATCTTCCTCGAAGTCCGCCTCTGCCGCTGCCCCTCCTCCCAAACCCGCCCCTCCTCGCCGTCGCTCGGTCACTACGCCAGCCAGGCCCAAGGGGAGGGTCCCCTGTGCGCCAGCTGCCCCGTCAACCTCGGGCAACATGCCGATCGAGATTCACGCCGACAATGACGACGTTGTAACCATGCCCGCTCCTTCGAGCCCGGAAAGGGTCAACGAGCTTAAGGAGAACCCGGTTGTGAAACCCAAGAGGAAGTGCAGCAGCTCACAGGCTAAGGGTGGGCCATCTCTGCCTCACTACCTCTGTTCCGCGTTGATTGACTCCAGTCCGCAGACACTTTTGACCCGACCTCAAACGATGGCTACAACCTTCTCGGCAGCGACCCAAGCGAAGACTCCACTACGACGGTGAAGGGCAAAGCTCGGGCCAAAGCGAGGCAGAAGCAGGTCGAAAAAGCCGCCAGCATCGACGCCTCGGAGGCTAAGGCGGCATCCCATAAATTCTTCCTTTACGTCGAGTACACACACCCAAACTCCAAGCCCAAACGCGCCAAGGGCACCTGTGCGTTCCGTCGCAATTGCTCGCTCGACTCGCTCAAGACCCTCCTCGCGGAATTCGCCGGACTTCAGCAAGATCGCCTTGACTTCGGCACCCTCACCTATCTCGCGGTCGCATCTGCAAGCTCAAACACCACGGGCAAGACGTTCACCACTCTTGTCGACGAGCACGACTTTGCTGGTTTCGAGTCCGACCTCCTCAAAGAGTCTAAGAGACCGAACCCTCGCAACTTTGTTTTCCAGATCCAGCGACCTGCAATGCTCGCCCAGGCTAGTCTCTTACCTTTCCTCGTCGCGACAGGATTATATAACTAGCTGGATTCAATGACTGACTATTTCGGCTTTGCTCTCCTTCTACAGCCCGCTTCCGTCTCGTCCAAAGCTTCTGCGACCGGAAAGCAAAACCTCTCGGCAACAAAAGGCAATGGATCTATCGACAATGATGCGGTACGCCTCGCTTACTGCACTCGCTGTCTGTCTTGCCAATTGACAAGACTGTCAAAATCAGGTCGCGTCGAAAGTTGAACAACTCCTGGATCTCTACTCTGTCGACACCTGCGTGGAGGAGGGTCACGAAGAAAGTGCTTGCTTCCCTTGGGAAGGTAGGTGTTACAACCTGCTCGAGCATGATCGTGCGAGGTTCTTGGCAAAGAAGATTGTGCGCTTCATCCTTTTTTCCCCCTTGCCCTCACGCTGACCACACGTTCACCACAGGTGGACGCCGTCGAGAAGAAGTCCCCAACTCCGAACAATACGACTCCTCCCAACCATCACCTGTTCTCCCCCGCCACCGCCGTCGGTGCAAAAAGGGCAAAGGAGATCAAGAAGGCGCCCCGTGCCCTAAGGGCGGACCTCAGCTCGAGCAGCACGAAGGAGGATTCGGACGAGAACGAGGACGAGGGTAAGGGGGTCCGCCGCTTTTGAAGCCGACACAACCCGCTAAAAAAAAGGCCAAGGGTAAGGGGAAGAAGGAGAAGGGCAAAGGGAAGGACCACGGTGTGAAGCGTCGCAAGGTCGACACGGATGCGGATGACGAGGAGGACGACGAGATCGAGCTTTCGCTAAGTGACCGTGACTCGCCCGCCCGCGCCACGTCTCGCCGCCGTCGTTCTGCTTCCGCCACCGGTCCCTCTTCTTCTACCGCCACCACTTCTACCGCCGCCTCTCAAGTCCCCCCGCGCTTTCGCCGCTTTGCCCAGGCCTACCTTCTCAACGAGTCGACGGCGTTCACGATGTGGAAGATGGGGATGCAGTTGGGGACTGAGTATGCCGAAGAGGACAATTTCGATGACGAGGGGAAAGCGCAGTTTTTGGCATTGACAGATGGGCAGAGCGGGCAGTGGAAGCCGCTCGGGCGTGCACTCAAAGCACACGTGCAGAAGGTCAAGGACGGATCGCTTGAGCCGGACAGTGTATGACTTGTGCCTGTTTCTTCTCCAACTCGCTTTTGTTCCCTTCCCCCACATCCTTGCAACACAGATATAGTGTCATACAACAGCCTCAGCGATTAAGCTAGAAGAAAACCTGACCTTACAAGTTCCACCCGCAGTACCGAACGAGACCACGAGCAGCTCGCTGACCAACCCACATCCCCACGTCGAGGAAAATTTCAGCGCCGGCCATGCCGGTGTATGTGTTGTGGTGTTTCTTCATGTACTTCCGCACTGTGTAAAGGAGAAAAGGTCAATTCAGTGTAAGGCGGCAGGAAGACAGAGAGGAGCGAACTGAGGGCAAAAGCCCCCTCGATGGCGTTCATGTCAGGAGAGTACGGAGGCAGGAATAACAGAGCGCAACCTAGGGGAAAGAAATGTGAACAGGGAGAGGGAAGATGGAAGGGACGGGAGACTAACCAAAACTCTCGACAGCTGGGCGAATCATGGTGTGGTGATGGATCCGACAATTATCCGCGATGAGAACCGAGTCGGAGGGGATGAAGGGTAGCTGCGGAATCACACAAGGGATCGAGGAAATGGGAGAAGGGGACAAAGGTAAGCCGTATCAGTAGCTAGGCAGGAAAGCAATGGCAGGGCTGGCTCACTAGGTCTTCCATCAGGAAATCATAGAAAGAAGACGAGTTCAAAGCACCCGGAACGACCTTGACAGCTTTCATTCCGTCAAGGCCGAGGGCGCCGACGAGGGTGGACTTGGCAGAGCGAGCCCAGGACTCGGTCAAAACGGCTGGCTCGCCCCTTGGTCCCCATCCCCACCTCCGATACAGATTGTCGTCTTCCTTACCCATCTCGTCGATGTAGAAGACTTTGGCAGGATCCACATAGCGCCGGACTGTTTCCACGAAATCCTCCCTATCCTCCTTGTTGCGCTCTGCAGCGAGCTTGTGCAGCAGCTTGCGAGTATACTCGGCCCGATCAAGCTCCCGCCAGGCGGTGGAGATGCTGGTGTTGATGTTCTCCTCGAGGAGCTTCTCGACGAGTTCAAAGAGGTACACGTCCCGCCTTTCCTCTACCAGCTCGATGATACGGGCATGTTCGAGTGCTGACAGGCTGCGCGTGCGGCCACACCGGTAGTAACGGTTGTCGAGGCTGCCGGTAGACTCCAGTGGGGCTCGCCATTTCCGAGCGGTTCTGGGGTGGATGTCGAGAAGCTGTGCAACGGTGTTGGTGTCGCCTAGTTGTTCTAGCAGGCGAATGCAGTCTTGACGCTTGTGTATGTGGTAGGCAGTAGGCATGAGGAATGAGCGGGAGAAGCGAGAGAGGCGGGAGGAGGTAGTCGACGACATCTCCTCGTCCTCGGCTTCTTTCAAGCGTATGTTGTGACTAGACCCGCGCAAGTATATACTAGGAACTCATTGCAAGCGGTCCGGATCACTACAAAGGAGAATTGAGCGACCCGATGTCCGATTTTGAGAAAGTGGTCGAGCTGGCGCGGCCCAGCTTTCTGAAAAGCACTGCATCACACCCAGGATTTTATATGAGGAAGATGCTGACGTGCCTGTCTCTTCTTTCCCAGTCACTTGTGTTATATCCTTTGCAGCTGTGAGGCATACCCACAGTGTGCAACTGCAGTGTTCTCTTCTCATGGTCTTTCACACACTAAACAAGAAAGCCTCAAAGATAGTTGGCAGGGGGGTTGCATGGCCAATAGTGTGTCAGGCAGACAATTCAGCTTAACAAGAGTGTGTACAGGACTGAACCAGGGTGGCTACTTACCTGGCAGGCATTCTCATTCAGCAAGAGCATAGGGGATAAAGCTGAGCTAGGGTTGCACTCAGGTCCCATACTCACATCAGTCAACATCTGAAGTCCTTGCCTCTGCACAACCACCCCCCCTGTAGAACTCCAATGACACCCCCATGCCCTAATACGGAAGTGTAGCACAACTTTGTCACCAGAGAAACGTAAGGGAGCAATCTCATGCAGTCAGAAACCCGGGGTAATGGACAGGGGCAATGCAGATGGGCACAAGGAACCCAGTGGCTGTGCAACTATGCGATCGGGCATGGTAGCCATTCATCCTGTTTCAGAGCTGTCTGAGTAAGGTAAAACTCAGTGCCCATATGGAGACTGGATTGGTTGCACAATCTAGGGCCACCTCAGATATGGACAACACAACAACAAACCTAGCGCAGAGTTTCTCTACTCTCTACCCTCTACTCGGTCAATCTTCTGCCAACCCTTCCAATGAGCACTTCACCGTCGCAAACCACGTCCTACGTTATCTCAAGGGACAAAAACGTACGGATCGTCATTGGTTGCTCCGCCTCTGACCACCCAACCATTGTCGAGGCGTGGACCGGCCCTGACTTTGCAGGAGACCGCTTGGACAGAAGATCGACGAGGGATTCTTGGTGAAGGTCTTTGGCTCGACAGTGATCTGCGCTAGCAAGAAGCAGAAGACTGGCAGTACATCTACTCTACACGCCAAAAACGTCACCCTATTGTCCACCGCTCGTGCCACTATCTGAACTCACGACCACCTTCCTTCAGGCGCTGGGCTATATCATCCCCACAGCTGTGGTTCACTCTGACAACCAGGGCACCATCTCCACCATTCTCCACGGCGCCAGGACCGAGGCAACCAAACACATAGCAGTCGCTCACCTTTACGCTTGAGAACAAGTCCTCTCCGACGCCTGCCTCCTCGAGTACGTTCCGAGTAGCGCAAATACGGCCGACATCTTGACAAAGGTGGTACCGAGGGAGACATTTGAGAAGCACCAGAGGGTACTGGGAGTGGTGGCAGTCTAGCTGAGCGGGAGTGCTGGAGGGAGAAAGAGTTGGCAGTGTTGTCTTCCCCCACATCTATTTCCTTTTGTGATGATTAGAGTTGTTATTCTCTTCTATAGTCATCAGTAGCCAAGCGAGGATTGGGGTTCTTTAGTGGCTCCTACCCTAGTCCAGGCATGTCCCTCGTTACAGGATTAGATTGCAACACAGCTGACATGAAGGGCTCCTATCCTTGTCCAGACCCGTCCGCGGCCACAGCTGGGTGAAGGAAGGAGTCGGGAAACTCAAGTTGGAAGCTGGCTTGACTTTCCCTCACAGCTGCTGATTCAGACTGCCTGCCATGGTCTGTCACTTCTCTCAAGTACAACTAGAGACCCTCACGCCAAGAAAAATTGCCTGCTACAATAGTGTATTGGCCTTTCATCCCTTGTGCGATTGAGCTAATGAGGCCACAACATTATTATCTTCCAGTCTCCCAAGTTCCCTTTCCCTCTGTTACAGGGCTTAGTTCATACAGCTAGCGGAAACACAAGCTCCCTGTCACTAGTCTCACCAAGGCTTGACACTGTCAGATCTGTGTAGCCGCCTCCTGCACATCCAGGTGGATCTGCACAAACACTTGCTATTGTGGAGTCTCTGACCAGAGTAGAGCCTCTACACCAGGGCATGTCAAAGCAAGATAGTGAGAAGGAGTATCCAAGAGAGCCTTGTGATAATTCTGCTTGTATGTAAGTTGGAGAAGGACAAGGAAAAGAAAGCAAGAATGTATAACAACGGGGGAGAGAGATCTGGGAAAGGCTAGCTATAGCGCTTTAGCACTTTGTTGAGATTAGCAGGGAGCGAGCAGGGGACAAAAGAGGAGAAGGCAACAAGACATGTCAGAAGTCTGGCAAGAGGTAAAAGACTGTAAGGCTACAGGCTTCACTCAAGGTCAAGGATATAGGAGGCAACAAGATGAGACATGGACAGATGTTGAAGGATGAGCACGGCGCATTTTGGTTCTTCTCTTCACGCTCACGCTTGCCGGAGAACGAACCAGCAATACACTTGATACCCTTGTCGACCGTTGCAGCATCGAGCCAAGTGTTGGTCCCTATGGGCAACCTTCCGAAGACATCCCATCCTTTTTCCCACCCAGCCAACAGCATGGATGGCTTCTCCAGCTAGGGGAGTGTGTTGGAACATTTTCTATGGTAGGTGCGGAGCCTGACAGCTTCTCACAATGGTGCTGTAATCAGCTGTGCTGGCTCGGGGTTATGGGAACAGAGTGGGATTTCACAGAACCCTCCTTTCTCCCTGCATGCTCGCTCCGAAGCGCAGGAACTCCGTGCTCAGCTGATCCAGAAGGTGGTATAACAGGACCTGAAGGTCTGGGAGCCAGAGGTCATGATTTGTCACAGAAGTACAGCTGGGAACCACTATTCTGGACATGCCGTGTCCTGGCCACTTTCTGCTTTTCCCTGCATTGCTACAGCATGAGCAAAGACGGCAAGTTAATGTTTGATGGCTATGGATCCATCTTTATCGATGTGGAGCCTCAGAGACAACAGAGTGGTGAGAAGGGACAAAAGTTGGGATGAAAAAACCGTGTCTACAAGCAAACAATATGCTAGCATTTGCTATCTATAACATAATACCCCCCGATGTCTTAAGTTCTTTTTCCCTCGCTCCCTCTCTTCCACATTCCTCTGAGAACCCTGTACTGTCTATCTACTTGTACAGATCACACCACCCTACTCTACCGTTGTCGGTCATGGGTAGATTCTGAGGAGGAATGCTGAGTGATGGATCGATGCTTCCGTAGCGGATCTCCTTCCTCTCTTCTTCTTTAGCGTTCAGCAATAAAGGTTTCTTCACTGTTACCTTTGCCCTTGCTCCTTGCTACTCAAGCAAAGCTACCATCCTTGCTGGTTCCGCAGCCTCCCGACTGATTGACGTCGCTGGCCCCAGCACAATGAAGTGGCCCGGACAGAGCCTTGAACAACAGCTGTCTGGCTTGTGCAGGCTTTTTTGAGCTTCTATGGGTATAACACTGACCCCGTGGCGCGGCTGATCTTCTCTATGAGTGTGAAGCAAGAGAGGGAGAAGAATAGAAATAAAATAAAAAAGCTTTGATTGTCAATTAGAGCCTGTCTGGCGGTTAAAGATGACCTCCAGCAGGTATATGTACATCAAGACACGTATACCCGAGCCAAACACCTGCAAAGGGAGAGTCTAGAGGATAATGAATGGCTGTGACGGATCTGAGATGGCCGTCCAGTTCCCATGCTCTGAGGACCGTCTAGGGAAACATAGCGTTGATCCACGGCGCAAATACCGTACTTTGACCCTGTATCTACCTTTATCCAACGCCAGAACCAGACAGGGAGCGCTGGCAAACCTTGACTCAGAGGCTGAGAATACAGATACAGGACACAGACACCCTTTCCCCGCCAAAAATGGGAGCGTCAGTGGTGTGTCCGGCCAAGCGAACTGTCTGGGCTGGTGGTCACCAACCGTAACCCTTTTCATCCTTGACTCCTGAGATACGGACCTTGAGGTATGAGACGGGTTCTGTGGAGACACTGGGAACAGGAGGTCAGGGACAGTGGAGATCCAGCCGGAGTGACTGTAGGTGTAGCTATGTGTCCTTGCCTAGAACAGTAGCTACAATATGGTATAGGTCAACTAACGTAAGAAATGCTCATCTATAAGAAGCAAGAACCTGATCTCCCAATGTGTTTCTCATAGAGGGACTCTTCTGTAGACTCTCAGCCAAAACTACATACAGCCAACGGCACTCACCCCATGGAAAAGGTTCATCAAGGCAATCAGAAATCTGCCTGATGTGCACGGGCTCAGCCTGACACATGCATTTTGTCGCTGTACAAGTGTCTGGCAGGGCATGCTGCAATTGCTGTAGGTAGGTAGGCAAAGATTTAGTGAAGTTGGCTGACCTTCTCGAACTGGCTGATAGATCGAGTCAAGGTTCCATGGTTGAAACACCTGGACAGCATGTGTTTGCTGGGTCGGCAGTCAGGTAGCACATTGCAGCATGTGGTTCATTGAGGTGACATTCTCCATGAAAATACGTGACTGGCAAGTGCAAGGGGCAGGCAGGACCCCTGCTTGACTCCTTGATGTTCCTTCAAGAAGCCATGTCTCAATACCTTTCAAGACAGCCCAGCATCTCTGCAGTGAGGCTGTCAGGTACAGGTTGATATGGCCAGCAGGGAAACAGGCATGAGCCAGTGTGGGAAGCGTACATTCCGGGGTGCAGGTGTCGCCAGCAAAAGTTGATGACCACGCTGGGGCTCGAACCCAGAATCTCCTGATTTTTACTTAATGCACAACTGCACTTCGTAGTCAGACGCCTTGATTGGGCCACGCAGCCTCCGATGATGGCCGCCCAAACAATAACGTACATAATCCTAAACCTACAAACGGAGGCCCAGAGTCAGACAGGCTGCCAAGTCCATCTTGGTGGATGTCAAGCACAGCTATACCTCACTCTGCTTCTGTCACAGGACAGGCAACTTAACGCTTTCGGGTAACGTAACATGCTACCAATGTACTTGTGGAGATGTCAAGGATTCACAGCCTGTATTAAGCCTTATATCACACCCAGGATTTTATATGAGGAAGATGCTGATGTGCTTGTCTCTTCTTTCCCAGTCACTTGTGTTATATCCTTTGCAGCTGTGAGGCATACCCACAGTGTGCAACTGCAGTGTTCTCTTCTTGTTGTCTTTTGCGCGATAGTAGTGAGACCGGCAGCAATGCCTCAAGCAGGCTCATGCTTGAGAAAGTCAACAGCTTGGGACGCTCTGCTTGTATCCTACATATTTCTGTGCCAGTCATGAGAGTGTGTACCGCCTAAGCATCATGTCAAGTGGCAGGAGGGTTTGCTGCGAGCAGAGGAGTGTGGAAATGAACATGCATGACCTTCTCGTACCCAGAACCCAGATACCCAAGGACCACAGAATGAGTCCTTTCTGGCATGGCTGATCTGATTTTTGCAAGCTCTCAAGGTCAGCCCAACTCCTGCTGTGCTGTGTCTCAGAAGCACTTTGTCACAATGACATGACCAATACAGAGTCCACCAACATCGACCACATTGAGGGGCATGGGCTCAGTTGACAATGTCAAGCCTTGCTAAGGACGACAGGGAGTGAAGTGGCATCACTTGTCAGGACAAAAGAAAAGTGGAAGAAGAGAAAACACTCTTGCAGGTCACCTTGATTGTCCATGACTCCATCTGAATTGCACCACTCAGTCAAGCAGCTGACAAGCAGTTATAGACTGCAGTGAGGCAGTACGGCACAGACCTGTACTGAGTGGAAGGACATGAAAGGAAAGGATAATATGAAGAACCAACACTTAACACAAGGGAGTTGCACTGGCATGGCATTGACACTGGCAGACAATTTCTGACACACTGGGGTAGCTTGGTATGCCAGAACTGCCTATCACTCATGAGCTGACGGGAGGAAAGAAGCGGAGTTTTTGCGCGTTGACATGTCTCAAACAACTTGTGCTCATGTCAAACACAGCACCAGCACAACCCCCTTGCTGGACGCATGGGTTGCACTAGATAGGATGGTAATCCTGGCAACCAATAACATAAGGATAGATCATTGCAGGATAGAAACAGCGGTTGAGGAGACCATATGCCACAGTGGAGCACAGCCACAACAACGAGGGAGAGAGAGATGAGTCACACTACCTACACATTGCTGCAAGACGTACCATTGTCTTTGACCGGGGTAACAGAGACATCTCGCTTGCGGGAGGACCTGAGGGACAGATCTGGTCTGCTGTGGAGGGCAAAGTGCTACGTCTCGATCGACGAGCACGACTTAACTCCCCCAAGAGCTAAGTCTATTTCCTTTGCGATGTTCTCCTTCATCTCATTCCTCTACAGTCCTGCGCTCACATCCGTGACCTTGCAGCCTGCAGTCGGACCTTCTCAGGTCAGGAGGAATGTTGAGTGATCGGGATGTCGACTTGGGCTTCAGTACTTCTGTAGTTGAAGCTCACCGCTACATCTTGGGATCTCTCGGTCGAATATTAAGCTCGAATCACTGTTGATTGCTTTCGTGGCGGGAAGCTAGAGCACGTATCGACCTACACCCCATCTCTCCGCTCGACTATCGACTTCGCCTCGAGCTTGAGGTTGGTAGCTCTTGCACAAAGGCAAAGAACAGATAGTGAACAGGGTGCAGTACATACACCAGGAGAAGATGTGTTGGTTGTGAGAGTAGTTCAGAGTGGGCGGAAGACTTGAGGAGGAGTTGATGTTTGGTTTGGGCAGGTCAAGTTGGAGGAATAATTCTTTCTTCCCTCTTTCTTGCTTCGCTTAGCTTCAGTTCTTATTCTCCTTCACTTCTTTGGTTGGTCTCTACCTTTCCCTAGTTGTTCCTATCGCTCCTTCGTCATTGTCACCTTTGTGCCTGGGAGGATTGTGAGACAGTTTGTCGCGCTACTTACACTTCCCTATATAACCTCGTCTTCCTTTCTTTCCTTTCTCTTCTTCACCGTTGACACTTTGTTCTCTCTCGCCTCTAGGTAAGTAGTTCTTTCTTAGTTGACTGCTATACCATTCACCGTTCACACTTTGTGCTCTCTTGCCTCTAGCGAGGCTTCATATCGCTACAAGATGCGGTGTAATATGTTAAAGAAGAAAAGAAGGCACGATTTTGCTACAAAGCCAATCTCATATACAAAGTTGATTGTAACGCCACTTTTGGCATTTGCTTGTTGATCGGCAAATGATGATACCAATGGGGATAGATCAAGGAGTGGTACTGAGACAACAAAGCGAAAAAGACTCAGAGTTATGGAGACTCAATGCCAGAAAAGCACATTCTGGCATCTGCTCACGCCAACAAGCGAGTCTTTCCCTCTATGCCACATACTCAGGATTGAGTAGCAACTACATGACATGTCTGTAACTACCTTCTGCTCTAGCTGTGGGGCACACCCTGATTCACAGGGGTGACATCCTGGCCGCTTGTTCTTGGCACGAGGTGATGTTCAAAAAAGGAAGGAAAGCCTACATGAGCCCTGCATTGGTGAAAGCTGAGGGTTAGCACTCAATACAAGACAACAGAGCAGAGGCAAGGTGAAGAACACACACATGGTTCCTTGAGATGTATGTTGACAGCCTTTACTCGTGCACAGCGGGTGAGGAGCTTGCGCTGTTGTGTAAGCGTAGTATGATGATCAAGTGAGCAAGTGAGCAGGTGGTGACCATGATGGATTGTCATTGCCGGGGGAGGAGAGGACATGTAAGTGTGTTATTGCTGTAATGAGTGGCCCGGGCCTCACCTTTGCAAGCACCTGCGATCAGCACTTTCACACCACGGTCTCGGAATAAATGCATCTGGAACCTGTGGATTGTTGCTTCAGTGTTGCTGCTTGAATCCGTACAGGTACCCTGTTCTTTACTGGACAAGGAAATTGGGCCAACCATAGTGAAACTGCAGCCAGAATTAACAAGTCCCCTGTACATATCCTTGCCAAGAAATAGTTTGTGTGATTACATTCTTGCTTCTTGCAATCACATTCTTGCAGAGGCTAGCCTATACATATTGCAGCCTTTGGTCTGATGCCCTGCAGAAAATGTTTAGCTTATCTCTTGCTGCTCTGCCACTGTGAGCAGACTGTATGGCCAAGTTGAGAAGGTCAACTCAGGTCTTAGCTAGCAGAGTCCTTTCCACCACTCACGATTCTGTGCACAGAGAGTAGAGAAACTCTGCGCTAGGTTTGTTGTTGTGTTGTCCATATCTGAGGTGGCCCTAGATTGTGCAACCAATCCAGTCTCCATATGGGCACTGAGTTTTACCTTACTCAGACAGCTCTGAAACAGGATGAATGGCTACCATGCCCGATCGCATAGTTGCACAGCCACTGGGTTCCTTGTGCCCATCTGCATTGCCCCTGTCCATTACCCCGGGTTTCTGACTGCATGAGATTGCTCCCTTACGTTTCTCTGGTGACAAAGTTGTGCTACACTTCCGTATTAGGGCATGGGGGTGTCATTGGAGTTCTACAGGGGGGGTGGTTGTGCAGAGGCAAGGACTTCAGATGTTGACTGATGTGAGTATGGGACCTGAGTGCAACCCTAGCTCAGCTTTATCCCCTATGCTCTTGCTGAATGAGAATGCCTGCCAGGTAAGTAGCCACCCTGGTTCAGTCCTGTGCACACTCTTGTTAAGCTGAATTGTCTGCCTGACACACTATTGGCCATGCAACCCCCCTGCCAACTATCTTTGAGGCTTTCTTGTTTAGTGTGTGAAAGACCATGAGAAGAGAACACTGCAGTTGCACACTGTGGGTATGCCTCACAGCTGCAAAGGATATAACACAAGTGACTGGGAAAGAAGAGACAAGCACATCAGCATCTTCCTCATATAAAATCCTGGGTGTGATATAAGGCTTAATACAGGCTGTGAATCCTTGACATCTCCACAAGTACATTGGTAGCATGTTACGTTACCCGAAAGCGTTAAGTTGCCTGTCCTGTGACAGAAGCAGAGTGAGGTATAGCTGTGCTTGACATCCACCAAGATGGACTTGGCAGCCTGTCTGACTCTGGGCCTCCGTTTGTAGGTTTAGGATTATGTACGTTATTGTTTGGGCGGCCATCATCGGAGGCTGCGTGGCCCAATGGCAAGGCGTCTGACTACGAAGTGCAGTTGTGCATTAAGTAAAAATCAGGAGATTCTGGGTTCGAGCCCCAGCGTGGTCATCAACTTTTGCTGGCGACACCTGCACCCCGGAATGTACGCTTCCCACACTGGCTCATGCCTGTTTCCCTGCTGGCCATATCAACCTGTACCTGACAGCCTCACTGCAGAGATGCTGGGCTGTCTTGAAAGGTATTGAGACATGGCTTC
Organism: Rhodosporidiobolus odoratus; assembly: GCA_034387635.1. NCBI lineage: Eukaryota > Fungi > Basidiomycota > Microbotryomycetes > Sporidiobolales > Sporidiobolaceae > Rhodosporidiobolus > Rhodosporidiobolus odoratus. The sequence goes on along the minus strand of JAOANU010000002.1, from coordinate 1,775,242 downwards.
TTGAAGGAACATCAAGGAGTCAAGCAGGGGTCCTGCCTGCCCCTTGCACTTGCCAGTCACGTATTTTCATGGAGAATGTCACCTCAATGAACCACATGCTGCAATGTGCTACCTGACTGCCGACCCAGCAAACACATGCTGTCCAGGTGTTTCAACCATGGAACCTTGACTCGATCTATCAGCCAGTTCGAGAAGGTCAGCCAACTTCACTAAATCTTTGCCTACCTACCTACAGCAATTGCAGCATGCCCTGCCAGACACTTGTACAGCGACAAAATGCATGTGTCAGGCTGAGCCCGTGCACATCAGGCAGATTTCTGATTGCCTTGATGAACCTTTTCCATGGGGTGAGTGCAGTTGGCTGTATGTAGTTTTGGCTGAGAGTCTACAGAAGAGTCCCTCTATGAGAAACACATTGGGAGATCAGGTTCTTGCTTCTTATAGATGAGCATTTCTTCTGTTGGTTGACCTATACCATATTGTAGCCACTGTTCTGATACATTATAGACTCTTCTTACCTCGGTCACAGCTACTCTGTGAAGCGAGCAAACAGAGGTCAAAGTTGAAAAGGCCAAACTTCCCTGCATCCAGCCAGCCAAGGTGCGAAGCTGAAAAGGCCGGAAACTTAAGGTCGAGGGTTCAAATCCGAGCGTTTGACTTTTTTTTGATCAGACTACTCTCGTCCTCTGACAGAGAAGCAAGATGAGGTACAATGCTTGCAAGCCTTCAAGCATGTGTACAGAGAGCAGAGTCAAGAAAAAAACCGCGGAAAGGCTTTTGTCTAAGCACCCATCCACTCCTCCATCTCGTTGAGGACATCCTCCTCCCTCTCCTCCCTCTCCAGCTCTGGATGCGAGCATCTGGGTCCAGCAAGGTCAATGAACATCTCCTTGTGGTCTGTCCTCCCAATGGCGAGCAAGCAGCAGGCGGTGCGAAGGGTTTTGATCGCCTCAGAGTCCTCTGAAAGGGCAGTAGCCGTGACGATCGGGTCGCCGTCCCCCTCAATCCTGTCAAGGACAAGCAAGGCAAGGACACTCATAGCTGTCAAGACAACGGGAGAGAGACAGCGAGGGAACACAACCGGCCAACAAGTCAAGCTCAGGAGGTTGCCCTCTCCCGGAATCCAACCCGATCAGGCTTGTGGGCAAAAAGAAAGGCCACAGGCACCAGAAGCGTCTGACAACTGCTATTGAGGAACACAGGGGTGCTCAACAGTGAGGGTGTAATATATGTATTCTCAGTATTAGAAATTTGACCTGTTCAAGTGGGCTTTTTCCTCATAGCGGCGCTTCTTGCTTCCCCTCCACCATAGAACGGAGGCGGGAGACAGCAAAATTGCTTCCAATAGAATAGGGAGCCTTCTTGTAGAGGGTATCTACTGTACATGACCCACTCAAAGCAGCAGCCAAGAGCTTGTACCCTAGTCCAGGTATGGGTGTGTGTGTAGCCAAGTCACACACTCCAAAACTAGCAAGATATGTGCTTGCCCTACTCAGCCAGCAAAACCTTCTGTCTGGTGTACATAGTGTCAAAGAGAGAGAGAGAGGCAATGTCGTCTTCCCCCACTTTGCCCCACTCGTTATTCTAGTCGTATTTGATCAGGTTTGAGTTGGTACTCTCTTTTCTAGTCTTTCGTAGTTGGGCAAGGATCGGGGTGTCTTAAAAGCTCCTTTCCTTGTCCAGGCATGTTCATCTTTACAGGTTTCATTCTGCAACTATAGCTAACATTAGAAGCTCCTTTCCTTGTCCGGCCCGTGTGCGGCTACACATAGCTGCAAGCCGCTGTGCTGCAGTGACACCTTCTCTCAAAAACATTGCACACCTGTCACTTTCTGTCATTGAGGTCGTTTCTGTTTTCCCTGCTTCAGCACTACTTACCGTCACCATAGATTGCGCTGTGTACACTGTGACAAGCACAGTATTTTGCTTCTTGCCTTCCTCCGCATCACTTTGGATACTCGACTGATCACTGATGGGACCACCGCACAAGCTATCTCGGGTTGTGTATTACCCGCACACTAGCTCACCACCTAGATCCACTTTGCCACAATTTGTTGTCACGACGTCAATACGAAACGAGGTGAGTGGTGTCATGTCAGTGGAGACCATCTTACTCGCAAGGTCATTGATCATGATGTATCATCCTCCACAGCTAGTAATTTGTAACTGTGCAGACAGCATGCAGTCTGTGCCTTGTCTCGCAGCCCACTTGCATACACTCCCACAGTCAGGGCAGCTGGGGAAGTCTCTACTACCATCTCAGGTTGCTACGTCTTCCAGGCACCACAGGGCATATCTGGACAATCAGGAGCATTATTGAAATGATCAAAGTGCGTAAAACCCCACCTATTGGCAGGCTGTTTGAGCAAGCCATACACTCACAGCTTGCAGGTCCCTCTGTTTTAGCCCAGGCCTGCCATTTGCACCATCTCCCACTCCCAGATCTCTCTCTTCCCCTTGTCCCCCTGCAGCACAGCAGGCTGCTTCACCCCAATCCAAACCAAGTCCTGTGTCCAACCCACCACAACTCCTGGTTGAGGTAGAAGCACACCTAGCTGCCCATCCTGATCACTGCCTAACTTGTGGGGGAAACACCCAGAAGCTGAAGACAAAGGCATCCTTAGGAAGAAGGGGGAGAAACGGAAACGGCACCGTGAGGAGGAAGCCGGGGAGAGAAGGGCAAATAGGATATGGAGAAGGCGTGTGGAGGACAGGTGGGAGTTCCTCAAGACAAGCAACAAAGCTTTGGTTTTTTGACACCGAGAAGAGAGCCAGCAGTAAGAGTGGGACTCTTGAGGACCAGCAAATATGAAGGAGACTGAATAGGTGCTGTCAATGATTGCCCATCTTTCCTGTCTGTGGAGAGACCACAGTGAGACCACAGGGGGTCATTGTGCTTTGAGCAAGAGGCGGGAGCCTCGTACGCTCAATTGCAGCACAAGATTGCAGCCATGGTGCAAAGCAGGGGATGCACGATGGGGAGGCGGGCGGAAGACAAAGAGGGAGTGCGGGAAGGGGAAGGAGGGCCGGCTTGTTGAAGTGTACACGAAGGAGCTTTAGTTTAGCAACTAGCATCTGTGTGCAGGTTTGATAGAACCTGAGCTGATGGGAGGAGAGGGAAGCGAGTGCGGAAGGAGTCTATGTTCCAATGTGCTATCTTTTGTTGAGGATCGCAGGACAGCAGAGGGGCTCGCAGCTCTCATTCTGCGGACAGCTCACATGCCCCTGTGTGCTGCTTGATACCTTGACTGTTGGGGAATGAAGGGGAGAAAGGAAGTTGAGGGGAGGAGGGGAAATGGTCAACCGCGAAAGCACTCTGATCGACGCTATCACTTTGCATAGCTCCATCTACTCGTAGCTAATAGAGAGACTCGCTGCAGGTACGCTGTAATACATTTTGCATAGCTCCATCTACTTGTAGCTAATGGAGAGACTCGCTGCAGGTTCACCGTCTAAATTGACGGCCCGTAGCAAGTATCGAGTAAAGTGGACGAAGAAGAGAAAGAAAAAAGCGAGTTTCGCTTCTTGCATTTGCCCCTTTCCGCCCGCGACCTGCGTTCGTCCTTCAAAGGGTCACTGAGATTCTCCGTTGACGTGGACACGTCAAATCTGGCGCCACGGAACGGTGTCGAAGCTGATGTTCCCCACCGTTTCCGTCGGAGCCGCTTCTCGCTACGCGCCCTCTGTCGGCGCTGCGTCGCGCGTGCTGCGCCGTTTCCGATCGCCAACAGGACCGAAAGAGAGAGCTGTCTGCACCCGGCACTCTGCATCGCATCTGCTTGTGCACGTGTCGGTGACCTTTCCTCCCTCCATTTCTCGCTGTTCTCGATCTGGCCAGATGAACGACTTTGACCCACTGCATCCCGCTGCTTACGATCCGCAACTTCAGCAACAGCGCGTTCAGTCCTCCGACGACGCTGACGGCGACTTGTCATCAGTCGCTCGTCGTTCACCACTACCCGGCCTTGGTCGGGACTACCGCCCACCTGGCTCATCTACGGACGTTCGGGACTTGCAGGATGCGACGAGATCTGGCTGGATCGCGGCGCATGCTCCTGCTGGTCAAGATGATGGGGCGAGCGAAGCGTGGGGCGGAGGGGGAGCCGCTGGGTCGGCACAACGCCAAGTGGCTGGCGGCAGCGGTGGAGGGATGGTAGCTCGCCCAGCGCAGACTATCGATTCGCCGAACGGGCGTCGGAGGCAGGACAGCTCCGATGGCCCTGTTCGTCAGGCTCAAGGAGGACCAGGGGACGGTCAGCAGCGGGAAGGCTTCGTTAGGATCAGGATTATGGGCATTGAGCGAAACAGGCGGGACACCTACATCAAGTTCAATGCTGAGGTGTGTCAGTCTTACCGCGACCTCAACCTTTCTTGCTGACCGCCATTTCGACGCAGACCAACCTTCCGAACTTCCACCACTCTGCCTGTAGGCTTTGCCGACCCTCATTACTGTGGGTCACACTCATACCTCGCTTCCGCGCAGATCGCGCTGTCTCTCGGTCCTACGGCGAGTTCATGCAGTTTCTTGCCGCCCTTTCCGTCACCTGCCCGCAATCCATAGTCCCCGCCCTCCCGCTCGCGCAAACATCGGCTGCATCGGACGAAGAGGATGATCGGTTACTCAAGGCGGCGTTCCAGAAGTGGGCAATTAGGGTGACTAGCGATCCGGCGGTGATTCGTGACGATGAGACGAGAAGCTTCATCGAAAGTGACTTTGGTGTACGTGATCCCGCTCGACTCAGACCTTGCCACTGTTCACACTGCTCGTTCCCTCAGTACACCGCTCGCAATCGGAAACGTGCCGCCGGCTCCTACTTTTCCCGCACTTCCCGCCTCCCAGGCGAGCAAGACGACCCCCTCACTTCCGCCAAAGTCTCCATGGCCCGCCTCGAAACCACCTTCCACGACACGGCGAAGACAATCGACCGGGTCTCGAAGTCTCGAAGAGCGACGGCGGGCAGTGTGAACGAGCTGGGAGGTCAACTCGACGCGTTCGCGATGGCGGAGGCGTATGCTCCGCTCGCCAATGGCTTCAAGAGACTGGCGAGAACAATGAAGGTCGACGCGGATCTGCTAGCCGTCCAGGTGCGTCGTCTCCTGCTACTGAGAAGCCGTCGTTCCAAAGCTCACATTTAGTTGATTGCCCTGAAGTCGATTAGCGAGCAGGTCACCTTCGGCGATGTCTTCGTTTATCAGTCGGCAAATGCACGATCGGCCAAGGTGACTCATTGTACTTTTCCTCCAGCGATAACCACTTACCTACCACTTCTCTGCAGGAAACCCTTTCGGGTCGAGACGCGGTCGTCGACGAGCACCGAACAGCCGTCAAAACTACGATTACTCGACGTCGCAACATCGAGAAGCTCCGGAGTGCGTCCTCGTTACGCGCAGACAAGGTGAACGAAGCGCTGGAAGAGCTGGATGAGGTGAGTTGTTTCTCGTCTCACTGCTGTCCCTGGCCCAAACACACTCCTTCCGTACCAGGCTCAACGCTACGAAGAGACGCTAGGTCGACGACTCATGGGCATCTCCACCAACCTTCAACCTTCCCTGACTCGCCATTCCGTCGACGCGCATACCGATCTCCTCCACTCCCTCCTCGAGCATGCTCGTACCAACTTAGTCTACGAGAAGCAACGACTAAAGGAGTACGAGCTGCTTCGCCCGGAGATGCGCGCTATCCGCAAGCCCGAAGCCGGCGTTATCTACCATACGACCCCGTCGGGGGCCACGATGGCCCGCTCATCCAGCGCCGCCTCTGCCGCTTCCACCTCATCCCGCACGGGCGCACCTACCGGAGCCCACCCGTCGGCTTCTCCTACGCCAAGTCGTACCTTTGTTGGACGAGGCGCCCCCAACTTCGGCGCTCCTACGACCAGCACTTCACCCGCCTTGCCGCCTATGAACTCGTCAGATCCTCTCGGACTAGCAGCAAACACGCAAGGTCCAGATCTCAGGTCCATGGCGCAATCGACGCAGAAGAGAACGGTTAGGAGTATGGCGAGTTCTGTGCAGGTTGAGGGAGATCGCAAGCAGAGGGTCGACGTGCGTTCGTGTTGCCCGTCTCCTACCCGCTCTCGCTGACGCCCGGAACCTTCTCTTGTACGAAACAGGCTCGCATGGCAGCCTCTATGCTGGCGAACGGGTTCTGAGGAGGGGGAGGGGACATATTTTCGTACATAACTCCATACTTGCTGGCTTTTCGTGTGCTTGAGACGACTTGGAAGGATTGCGGTTCGCTACATCTTGATCACCGGAGCGCGACATGTCCACCTGAGGGCGACAAGTAACTTTAGACGCCTCGCTACCGAGACACCTGCTAACTCGATGAGTCTCACTCGCCTACTCAGTCCCGCCAGTACCCTCTGCGCCGACAACCGCTTCCAACGGTACCGTACGAGGCTGACTCTGCCGCTTACGCACCCTGGACCGCTCGTATGACGCGATGGGCGCTTCAGCCTTGTGCTCGTCGACGCAATGAAAGGAATTTATCGATGGAAGGGGCGACAACGTTGAACGGCGACGGGCGCCATTGCCAACACTGAGCACAAAGAACGCATTCGGAGTGAGCCAGCGAAGTGGATGACCGCACGGATAAGACTGCCCGAATCGGACGGAAAGGGTCCAGAACGCGGCGGAGTGAAAAAAAGGTGTTCCGGCGACGGGGTCGATGGTGTGCTTTCAAATCCGTTTGACGGGTTGCTTAGCTCGCGTCAGCAGCTCTTCCCGTCTTCCGGTTGCACCAAACGCTCTCTTGGACTCTTCACATCCACTCAGCAAACCTTCCCCTCATACAGAGCCGTATCCGTGGACCGCCTCACCTTCTCAACTGCACCTCCCTCGGTCTTCATCCTCCCCATTCATCATGTCCATCGTGTCCATCGCTGCCTCCACCTCTGCCCACTCTGCTCCTACCGCCGCACACACCGACGCCGCGGTACCGGCCCCCTTCGATCCCTCCCAACTCGATGCCGTCAACGAGCAACTCGCCGATGCCTCACCTAAGCAGATCCTTGAATGGGCCATCGACCACCTCCCCGGTCTCTTTCAGACCACTGCGATGGGCATCACTGGACTCGCCGCAACCGACATGGTAGCGAGCATCTCCAAGAAGCGGAAACAAGCCCACCTCGTTCCCGTCATTTTCGTCGACACCCTGTACCACTTCCAAGAGACGCTCGATCTCGTTAAGGAGGTCGAGAAGAAGTACAAGCTTGAGGTGCAGGTGTTCCGACCACCGTCGGTTGAGACTGTTGCAGAGTTTGAGACGCAGTACGGAGCGAAATTGTGGGAGACGGATGAAGACACCTATGACTACCTTGTCAAGGTACGTTTCTCTGTTCTTCCTCCGCGTCCTCTTATACCCATTGACCCTGTTTCCGTCCCTTTGCTCTTCCGCGCCTGTCCTGTCCTCCCGCCCGTCAGGTTGAGCCCGCCCGAAGAGCCTATGACACTCTCGGCGTCAAGGCCGCCATTACCGGACGTCGACGATCGCAAGGAGCCGACCGCGCTACTCTCCAGCCTATCGAGATTGACTCGACTGGCCTGATCAAGGTCAATCCTCTTTGCCGATGGGGCTTCGACGAAGTGAAAGACTACGTCGAGATGGCCGGCGTACCTTCCAACCCGCTGCTGGACCAGGGATACAAGAGCATCGGCGACTGGCATTCGACGATGAAGCCGAACGAGGGAGAGGGGGAGAGGTCGGGACGATGGGCTAGCAACAAGACCAAGACGGAGTGCGGTCTTCACAAGGTGCGTTTTTCGTCATCATCCGCTCGCACCGGGCAAAGGTTGACACTGCATGTTCGCAGGACTACTTCGCGATGAAGCGTGCATTCGAGAAGAAGCAGCTCGAGGGAGCGCGCGCCGCGGCCGACAAGGCTCGCGGCGAGGCGGAAGTGGGCGAGTCGTCCGTCTCGCTCGACGGCAAGGCAGAGGATCTCGGCGCTTCCTTCAGCGACCTCAAGCTCGGCGCCTAAGCCTGTCGACACCCCAATCCCCTCGCATCTTAGCTTCGCCCCCTTGTCCACCACCAGAATGTACTTAGATCGCTTAGAGCCGACTCCGTATTGTCGTTGTTTGCGCGTACTGGAAGACGACGGACACTTAGTATTTCGTAGATGTTTTGTACTCGCAGCCTGCATCGTTCTTTGTTGCTATTCCCTCGGATCTCCCAACTTCTTGGCCTACAACAGCGAAGTGAGGAGAAAAGGACTAGAGCACAGGAAAGCAAGGCCAAGAAGTCACATTGTGGCAGGCTAGTGACCTCGAACAGCAGCAGCGGGACGCCTCTCACACCCGAGCAGAAGACGACTGAGGTAAAAGAGGACCAGATCAGGAGGGTTCGATTCTTTCGTCTCGTCCAGCTCCCGTCGTTCTCTCTCCAGCGCGCGGAGCCGTACAGCACTTCAGCTTCGGTCTCTGCATCGACAACCTCGGACGAATACTGCCTCCGCCCACCTTGTCCTCGTCTTCCTCAGTCCCGCCCATCCCGTTCACCAACACCGGCTCGTCTTCGCCCCAGCTTAAGTTGATAGACGTGATGAAGGAGGAGGAGCATACATACCAGTGCGGAGGGGGAACGCAGCGGTTTGCGGCCGCGATCGGGTTAGGGGGGCGGACGAGGAAGGACGACAAGGCTGGTGGGACACAGTCTGCGGGCCCTTCAGTGCGGCAGGAAGAGCTGGATTGTACAAAATCGGCTGTGCAGGCTACTCAGACGTCATCTGACTTCATGACACACCGATTTCGCTTACGGCAGCGACGGAAAACCGACGAGATTGTGCATGTTCGTCCCGCTTTTCCAGCTATTTCATCCTCTACTTGCCTCCCTTTCCTATTTCTGACTCGCACTCTCGGGCCTGTGCTTCAGGCTGCTCCCTCACGCCAGGACCATGGTGCTCTTCCGCTGGATTGTTCTCGCTGGATGTCTCGTCTTCCCGATTTCGCCAAGCTAGATGAGCTATACATACCCGGAACGCATGTGAGCCACTTCCCCCAATCCTACTCCGGCAGAGTCGACGTGCAATCTGTTCGGCCGCTTCGACTATCGCGCCCTACGAACACTGACGACGGTTTCGGACCACCGTATCTCGCAGGAATCCCTGGCTCTGCATTTCCCGCTCCTCGGTTCTATCTGTCAAGACACTTCCCTCACAGCTCAGCTTTGTGGCGGTATCCGGTTCCTTGACCTACGCTTCTCGCTGCTTCGCGACCGTCCGTTGCGCTTCGCTCGCAAGACCCGGGCTGCAGAAGGCGAATGGGAAATGTGGGCACACCATGGACCGATCACTCAACTACGCCGCGCAGAGGAGGTGTTTGAGGAGGTCTACGCGTGGCTTGAAAGCGAGGAAGGCAGGGGAGAAACGGTGATAGTTAGCTGCAAGCAGGTATGCTCTCGGTTTCGTGCTGTCGACCCCTTCCTCGCACTCTCCTCTTTTTACCTCCATATCATCAAGCACGCCCCTTCGGTAGGTCTTCTGCCCGTACGCCACGCCTTACTTATCTTTCCCACTCTGGACAGGAAAACGCTGCTTCATCTTCCCTATTCGCCTCCACCATCTGGAAACTTCTCGACACCCGCAGAGCTCTTTGGTTCGACAAAGAGCGGTGGCCCTCTCTCGGTGAGGTCAGAGGGAAATGCGTCATGTTCTGCAGGTTCGGGTTCGAGAGTGGACGTGCGTTCTTCTCCTTTTGCATCCGCATGGAGGACCTGCACCTTCACCGTGCCCCTCGCTTGCCCTCACTGCACTCTTTTGCACGAGTACTAACGTCCTTCTGCTTGCCAAAGGCGGCCTGCATCCACCAACCTGGCCAAACGATTCTCCGGCACCGTGGCAAACGGAAATTGGTGGCCGCGAGGTCGTAGTGCAGGACTGGGTCACTCCTTCACTCCTCAACCCACCTCAGCGTCGATCACCGCATACTCGAGCCAGGTCCCCGACTAACCGCCTTCCTTCCACAGTACGGCTTACCCTCCCTCCTCGCTATCCCTCAAAAGGCTTGCCTGGCCCTCTCTCTATTCAACCCTTCGACCCCGGCTTTTTTGTCGTCCAACCGCCCGTCGCAACGCATAGGAACGACAGGGGGCGGGAACGAGGGTCCAATCCCGCCACGCCTGAACTTTCTCTCCTCGGCCTCTCTACCTCTCGCACCACCCTCCCTTTGCGCCAGAGGTTTTGGATGGCCACGCCTTCGTCTCGGGATACGCGGGGTCAACCAGCACTTCCTCTCTGGGTTGCAGCGACTACAGTCTACCCAACGACGGGAGACAAAGGGAACAAGGTATGAGGAAGGACAGGGTGGGATGTTTGTCATGCTGGATTTCTGGCAGGAACCGAAGGGATTGGTGCCGTGTATCATTGGGCTCAACTTTGGTTGATGCTGGGCTAGATAGACCGAAGGAGTTTGGCCGTGCGTTTTGTCTCTTCGTTCTGTCCTCGTTCTTGCCCAGCGCAATCTTACGCCGGTGTGTTAGAGCTCGACCTACGCTTCGCGATACGAGAAGTTGCTGATGCTTGGGGCTGTACCACATTGAGCAGGCCAACCCAATATGCGGCAAGTCTCGTCGTTCGCTGCGAGCGGTTTGGTACGCGCCGTCGCTACCGTGCTTGGAGCAGGACGCCTGGAGACGTAGCCTCTCGATTGCAAAAGATACGCGTCGAGTGTGGCCTTGCAAGGGGTGACCAGGATGCTCGGGTCGAAGCATCGCCTGACATGGAATATCAGACGCGGGGAAGAACCAGCGGCAGTATGGTCGACTTTCAAGTTAGAGTGCGACGCGGGGTCCGTTCTGGGCGATCGGTCTGTAGAGTCTGTAGAGCGAGAGACTGTGAACCCTATCCACTTCGCTCCCGAACTCGGCGTTTGTGCACAAGCGAGTGAGAAAGAGACAGCCGAAAACAGAGTGGGAGAGGAGGCAAGCAAAACCAGACCAGAATCATGTTGCTGTAACGTAGAGAGCAAAACATTACAAGCACTACTTGAACTGCTGCATCTGCCTCTTCTTGAACCTCTGCATCGTAATCTCATCCATACTCTTCCCATCTCCTCTCCCTCCTCCTCCTCCTCCTCCTCCATACCCTCCTCGACCACCTCCACCTCGATTGCCACCTTTACCCCGAAGATGATGATCCGGATCCTGATTAGCCGGATCGGCCGCTCGAGCGGCTTCTTGTTTCGCACGTTCGAGAGCTGAACCGTCCGATTCGAGGGGACGACGGTGGCGGTAGACTGCGTGTGTGGGTCGGAATAGGGAAAAGGGGACGGGGGTGGGGTGAAGGCAGGGCGTTGAAAAGGGCGAGGCAAGAGCATGGTCAACGACGAGAGATCAACGGGCAGGGAGGCAGAACAGCACACCCGAGGAGGGAGAGAGAGAGAGAGAGAGAGAGGAAAAAGAGGCAAGGGTGCTCACATCGATCGACAGCAAACTCGTCCGCCTCGGGATCTTCAGCCCGTCTTCGAGCGGCTGCGGCTTTATCTTCTTGTAGTTTTCGTTTGGCCTTTTCGGTGGCTTCAATGTTCCGCAATTTGATGCTGTGTTTCGAGGAGGGAGGGTAGGGTAGGGAGGAGAAGGGTCGACGAGGGTCAGTATATTCGCGAACGGGTGGTGTGGGGTTGTCAGAACGGGGACGAAGGTTGGGTGCGAAGGGGTGGGACAAGAGGTCAAGAGAGCGTAGGAGAGACGCGCACGAGGCGGAAGCAGAGGGATTATGTGCAGACTACGGGGGAAACATTCGAAACGTACTCGATTCCCAGATCCACCTCCGGAATACCCATCAACATACTAGCACTCAAGGTAACATTGCCCTCCTCCTCGTCCTTATCCTTCTTGCTCTTCTCCGTCTCGACAATGTCATCAAACTTGTACTTGTCCGAGACACGGTAGAGGTCGTCTCGAGGATCGTGAGGTTTTGAGGATTTCGTGGGTGCCGAAGCGGGGTCTGGGGCGCGTTTTCGGGCTAGTTCGGCGTCGATGTATGCGAGCCTGGGGGAAGGTAAATATAGTTGTGAGGCGAAGGGCGAGAGGGAGAACGAGTGAGAAGCGCAGGTGGGTTACAGGAAGGAATTGCGAAGTAGAGAAGGATGAAAGGGCATCAGGGGACGAAGTGATCAGGCAAGACACGGCGAGGCGGAAAGAGAGTCTAGATGGAAGACGCACATGTGCTTGTCGACATCTACAGTGTTTGTCTGGCCGGTAAAGTTGTCACTCTTGACAATCTTGCGAGCTTTCGCCTCTGGTGCATCACTTCAAGAAACCGAACCAGACGTCAGCGTTCCATATGGAGCAACAATCGCATAAGACACCACATGCGCCCACGGACAGAGGACTGTAGTGGGATCCAAGATTGTGCCCGAAGGAGAGATGAGTCGAGACCGTAGACTCACCCATCATCCCTCAACCGATCCTTCCCCGCCCCTTGTCGGATCCCACCATTCGTACCCTCGAGCATCCCATCCTTGTTCATGACCGTCCCATCTCCACCTGCGCCTCCTTGGCCGTCTCCGGCTTCTTCCCGCTTGGCTCGCTTTTTCCGTTCCCCCGCGTTGAGGCGTTCGAGGTCTAGACCGGCGGTGGAGCGTTTGAGTCGACGGAGGGCGAGGAGGGAATCGAGGGTTGAGCTGTGAGTCACGGTAGGGAGGGAATGCAAGGTCAGCTAAAGGTATTAGATGATCGCGCGGAAGAGGCCGTTGTCGCGAGCGGGAAGGCAGCCGCCGTGTCACAGTACCGCAGACAGATGATACCGAGTGTCACGGCAGTTCGAAAAGCAGGACAGGCCAGAAAGACGGTCGGAGAGAACAGGTTGACAAAGAGGAAAAGGGAAGGAAAGGTAGTCAGACTAACCTCGTCCCATCGGCTTCCAGTTCTGCTGCCGCGTCGGCCTCTGCGTCTCCATCTACGGCGTCTCTGTCAGTGGTCGACTGAGGGTCAATGCCGCTGGGAGTCTTGAAGCTGAGGGATCGACCTTGAGGACGCTTCTTGCGTTTAAACATAGTCGGTTGGTCTGCCTCGACCGCGGCGTCGGAAGCTTCGGGTACAGGAGGTGGTAGGGAGGAGGAAGGCATCGTGTGTTTGAGTCGGGAGTTGCAGGTTAGTTGAGGGGAAGTGGACGAGGTCGGAGATGGATGGCTTTGTCTGGGCAGCGAGACTGTGCGAGGTGGAAGCGGGGGGGGGGGGGGGGGGGGGGGGGGGGGGGGGGGGGGGGGGGCTGAGGAGGACGTGAGTAGATGCTTGTGCTAGGGTTCGAGTTGGTTGGATGCGAATAAACAAGTTGGCGGTTAATTTGCTGTTCGACTCCATCTCTCGCCGTTACTCCCCATCAGCTTGTGATGCTAACATTCAGCCTGCATTGGCTACCTACTTCTCGCAACAACACGTCCACCGACCGCCAGGGCTTGTCCCGAGCTGTGGCCCCTCATCGCCTCATCGTTTCTCATCACGCCCCATTCTGTATCATGACGGTACTCCGCTATATAAGGGCATGAACGCTCGCTCTATACCCTCATCAGCTTACTCGAATCACGCGCCTGGATTGACCCGCGCGACCTGCCCGTCTTCGATTCCCTCTTCGCCCCCCTCCCTTTCCTTGACCCGCAGTGTACTCCCTCGGCGCTCAAGCAAGAACGGGACTAGCAACCTGTATGATAATGACGACCTGTACTGCCCACTCGCACACGGCTCCAGCTACGACCGTCTGCGCCCCGCTCAGCATTTTCCGACTCCGGTCTCTTCCGGCTTTCTGATGCCCCTTTCATGCTACGCCGGTCGCTCCTCGTTGCCCTTGCCAATGATCCACCTTCTCCTCTCCGCCCATGCGCCAGCTACGTCCCGCGGGGACTAGCCTGACTGCTTGGAAGGGTCGGAGGAAGGCAGCACGCCGTTCTAATCTTTTCCTCGACATACACACTAGCGCACCTCGTTTTGTTTGATTTCCCGCGGACGAGCACGGCGGTGCGCCACTTCAGGTCCGAGGAGATTCTGGCAGCGTGCGGCTTGCGCTGTCTATATCCGTGCTAGTCTCCTTTGACCCCCACTTGCACTTCCGAACTTGTACGGGCTGCCTGGCGGAGAGTCTGAAGGTGACCACGAGTTGCACAAGTGGGCAGAGACAATGATTGCGGCTGAGATGGCGACGCTGGAGAGCACGAGAGAGGAATCCAGTCCAATTCGAGATGAGTCGCGAGGCGGCGATCAGAAGGAGAAAAGTCTGCGGGCTGATTTCAAGTTCTGGCTGTGCTGCCCCCCGCGGGATTTCTCTCGTCTTCTCCGGCCCCTCGACACACTTGCTCGCTCTCTCTCTTCAACAGAGAGAACACCTCACACTACACTACTCGACTAGGAACCGAATGACCGCCCTCGCTTCTCCTTCTCCCTTGCAGTTTGAGACTACCTTCCCTCACCAGCCGATGGCCCACCCCTCCTCCTACACAACCTCATCCGCATCCCTCTTCCCCCCCACATCTCAGTCTCAGCAACTACAGCAACCCTCGTACGGTGGAACCTCTTCAGCGGTAGAAGAGGATGACCTCCTCGCCCTCCTCTCTTCCGACTCATTCTCCTTGGACTCGGCCCGAGATCGTGAACTCCTTCTCCTGCAATCCTTCCTCAAGGGCGTGATCCCTACCGCCTCCTCCGACTCGACGGTCCATCCGCAACCCCCACCCCCACCACCCCTTTCAATTTCTCCCGCCTTTCCCTCGGCAGTCGTCGGAGGGTCAGCTCAACAACAACTGCGCGAGTACGCTCAACAAGGTGGACTGTGGACAGCCGGATCAGGTGCAAACGTCGGTTGGAAAGAAGGAGCAGGAGAGGGATCTCGAGCACCCTACGGATCACCTCGCTCGTTCGTTTCTACCGCCGGTATGGGGCCTTCTACCTCTCTCCTCTCGAACCCACCCATGTTCCCGCCTCCTCCTTCTTCTTCTTCTTCTGCTGTATCGCCACACCGTCCCGCCACCTCCTCCGCCTTCCCTTGCTCTCCATCAGCTTTTTCGTCCCCACCCCCACCCGCTCCCGCAGCAAGAGGTCGAGGGGCTGGTCTCCCCTCCTCCTACAATCATACCTACGGGACTCGCGCACCGGCTTGTAGTCGGGAGAGGGTACCTACGCTGTCGAGCTTTGGAGGAGGAGAGGAAGAAGTAGGAGGAGGAGGGTGGAAGGGACGGTTGAGGAGTTCTGCGGCTAGGAAAGGGGGTAGGGAGGAGGAAGAGTCGGCGGAGTTGGAGGAGGATGCGATGATGATGGATTGAGACGACGGCGGAGCTCCTTGACTCGTACTCTATTGGCAGTACCCTGCCGCCCCCCGGATCACTCTTTTCTCTTTCCCACCTCCCTCGCCTCACCCCTTCTCTACTCCTCCCAGTCCTGGCCATCTCTCTCCTTCTTCTCGTCGCCTTCTCAGCACTGTTGTCACACACCTTCTCTCCCGCGTGCTCCACTCCGCTTCCCTGACGCTCAGCCATGTTGATAACACCTCGCCATCTGCTCCTTTATTCGATCTGTTTACTATTTCCCCTTTCCCTCTCGCCTTTTTCGATTGCTTGTTTACGCCCGGACGTCTCTTGTTGATGATAAAAACAGTATAGACAGTTGAGTAGCGATGGCGCTCCAGGGGCGGGACCTGGCGGGAGAGAAGATTGCGGGAGAATTCGAGGCTCGGCGAAAGACACAGGAAACAAGCAAGGGCAGCTGGCAACTCTCGGTATATTACTGTGCTAACTGAGGGCTCTTCATGGCGACTCAGCTCGCTCGCGATGAAGCCGTGGTATGCGAAATTCAGTCTCTCTTCTTTCGTTTCGTCACCTGCGTTCCTTCAACGACACATCCCAACAGCGCCTTCAAGCTAGCGCCGGCGTTTCGAGAAGCGCAATGACCACAATTCAACAAGTCGACTCGCCTCCCTCGACGCCCTCCAGTCCGACATCGTCGTCGTCGTCCTCCATCACCTGGCGAATCCTTCACCTCGCTTACGCACACGTTCCTTGGTGGCTATGGCTACTCGTACTAGCGTATGGATGGGTTAGCTATACCGAGAAGGGTCGCAAGGTGCAACATTCGGTGAAAAGGTAAGTCCGAGTATCACTTCCCTCCTCGAACAGCCAGAGCAGGACAGCGTCACCTGCTATACATGGCGCAACGCTGTCTAGCTGCGATACTGCCACACCTCCGAGCTCTTCTTCCCCCTCGCGTGCTTAGCTGTCGGCTGTCCGCTCATATAACTGATCCCGTTACTTGTCCCCTCACTCTCACAGTACCCGCCGTCGTCGTCAACCCCCTCCTCCCACCCCTCGTCCCGACCTAAACCCTCGACAACCCTCCCGCCCCCGCCCGTCTCCTGCCGCATCCACCTCCTCCACCACCACCGCCGCTCACTTGCGCAATTCTCCTCACCTTTCTTCTCGTCGTTCCTCGTTCGCCCAGCCTCAACCTCAAGGTCGTCGATCCTCGTCGTCTTCTTACAGTAACGCGCAGGTTCGACCTGCTCCCACCTCGCCTGCTCAACCACCACCACCACCGAACGCTCGCTCGACTTTGTCTTCGTCCTCTCTCCCTGTCCTGACGTCTGCCGGACTTCCCCTTGCCCGTACTCGGTCTCACTCTCGCCCACGCAGTACCCTTGCACCTCCTTCTCCTCGGGCTCAATCCCCTACAACTGGAGGCGGAGGCGGAGGCGGAGGAGGAGGAGGGAAGAAACGCGGTCGTGGAGGAGGAGAGGGGGATGAAGGGGAGGGCAACAAGAGGTCAAAGTTGACGGAGGAGTGGCTCCCAAGCGAGGAGGACGAAGGAATGCACGTTGAGGTGGAAGGGGAAGCGGAAGAAGGAGAGGGCCAAGCTGGGCCTGAGGGGGGGAAAGGGTATAGCAGTGATGAGGCTATGGAGTTGGATCAGCTGGCGGCTTCGAAGGCCGCGGCGAGAGGAGGAGGAGGAGGAGGGAAGAAGGGCGGTGGGAGAAAGAGGGAGGAAAACGGTGACGGTGACAGAGGGGAAGGTGAAGCCAAGCGTTCGCGACACTTTGATCCGCCCTCGCAAGTCGATTCTCGTTCTCAACAACAACCCCGTAAACGCCCGGCCAGACCCTCTCCCCCTTCCTCCTCGGCTTCTTTCGAAACCGAAGAGCGCGCATCAGAGGGACAGAAGAATAAGAAGCAGAGGAGGTCGGCCCGGGCGCCTCTCGCTGGGAGTAGTGCAGGAGGGAGTGGGACGAGGGAAAAGAGGGGGATTGAAGATGTGTCGTTTGATTCCAAGGATGGCGTCTCTTCGGAAGGGGAAGACGGGGAGGGGAAGGTTAGGAATGCAGACTCGGATGTGGGGTCGGGAGGAGAAGAAGACGGTGAAGGGGGAAGTGAAGAGGAGACGGAAGAGACTGAGGTACAGGAGGCGGAAGAAGAGGAGCGTCAAGATCGCTCGAAGCGTCGGCGTCAGGCTGCCGGGGTGACGAAGCGGTTCAGGTCGAGGAGGGAGAGGGACGAGAGCGAGGATGAAGACCTGATGGGCGACGATGACTTTTTCTCTCCTCCGCCTTCATCGTCGACTCCAGCAAAATCAAAGGGAGGCAAGAACCTCCCCGCATCTACGAAGAAACGTCTTTCGTCTCGCTCCTCTACCTTCTCCCGCAAACACCCCTCTTCATCAACCTCATCCTCCTTCGCCCCCGGCGGTAGCGTCAAATCTCGATCTCGCCGTCCTTCTCTCGCCTCCTCCAGCAGCGATACTCCACGCAAACCTGGCGAAGAGTGGGTCAACCACGAAGGCGACAAGTACCGCATCACGCTTGAAGGAGTGCAGGAGAGGTTGGTTGAGGTCAGGGAGGTTAGGCGGAAGTTCAGGATGCCGAAGGATTCGAAACATTGGGATAAGGAAAAGGTTCATGAGGTGCGTCTTGCTTAGTCTTCCGCTCTTTCCCTCCGATTTTGAGAAGGAAGCTTCCGATTGCCGCTATACATGCTGATCCCCCACTTCTTTTGCCTTTCTTGTCTTTCTCTTTACCATCGGTCCAGGTCGTCGTTGAGAAGTGGGTCACCTCGGACGAGTATACCGCCCTCCTTAATCAACGCAAACTCGCGTGGCAGACCTCCTTCGAAGACGAACAGCGCGAGAAAGCAGCTGCTGCCGCTGCGGCTGCGACTGAAGGTGAGGGCGACACGAGCATGGGCGACGCCTCGACCCTTACCGACTCGCCTCAACGAGGCCTACAAGAAGAGAAGGAGAAGGGCATCTACTATACCTCGGGTGTGGGAACACCCCTTCGAACCCACTCTGGATTATCCAAACTCTCTTCTTCTTCCTCCCTCGGCGGCCTCTCGAAACTCTCCGCATCTCCATCCTTCTCGAATGCTCTGTCAAAGTTGTCCGCCTCGCCTTCCTCAACTTCTCTCGCCGCTTCCACCGCTGCAGGACGATTGAGGCTCCCTTCTGCTCTTGGGGGTATGGGAAGTCCGGCTCGTGGCAGCCCTGCTTTCGGAGGAGGAGGGAAGAGGACTTGGAGCGCGACTCAGGCGAGGAGGTTGATCGAGGACGAGGGAGAGGAGAGGAGGCAGAGGGAAAGGAGGCGGAAGGCTAGTGTTTTACTTGGAGGGGAGGAGGAGGTCAAGGAGGAAGAACGGAAAGTGGAGGAGGGGAAGGGGGAAAAGAAGATCAGGTTGGCGGATTATGTGTTGCCTTCTGACGTTGGGGTTGGTGAGGAGAAGAAGGTGAGCCTGCTCTATTGTAGTCTTCTCTCGTTGCTCTTCTGCGAGCGGGTTGGCGCCGGTGACTGACACCTTTCCGCCTCGGTTGAACAGATCGCTTCTACCACTACCTCTTTCATGGCCACGCCCACATCCTCCGCTACGAAATCCTCTGCTCCTTCCTCGTCACTTTCAGATCTCTTCCCTGCGGTTTCTGCTCCCTCGACCTCCACTCCAGCTGCGTCCGCGAGCAACGCCCCAGAACCCCCCAAACCGGCACCCTCATTCTCCTTCGGCGCTCCCGCCTCATCCGCCTCGGCTCCTTCGCTCGCCACGGAGAAGAAGGCAGACGAGCCAAAACCTGTACCTGCTATCGGCGGATTCTCGTTCGGCGGGTTGGCGCAAAAGCCGAAGGAAGAGGAGAAGAAGAAGCAGGACGAAGCCTCGGCTCAGCCTAAGCCGCTCCTCGGGCTGGGAGCTGCATCCCCTGCTACTACCGCTGGAACGACGGCAGCGCCGGCGTTTAGCTTCGGCACGGGCCCCTCTCCTCTTACGTCGGAGGGAAACAAGGACGACTCCAAGCCCTCGCACGGGTTCTCTTCCCTAGGCAGTGGTGCGGCGTCGAAGACAGAAGCGGAACCCGCCAAGCCACTTGGAGGATTCACCTTTGGCGCAGCCACCCCTGCATCGTCGGCGATGCAGAAGAAGGAGGCAGAGGCATTTACCAGCGGCGCAACGAAACCGTCTCTCGGGTTCTCCTTTGGCGGAGCGACCATCCCTACCCCAGATACGTCCGTTGGCGAGAAGAAGGATTCTCTCCCGAAGGCTGGGTTTAGCTTCGGAGGTCCTCCCGCACAACCTGCTCCAGCAGTTGAAAAACCCGCCGCAGCGTCGCCCTTCTCGTTTGGCGCTGCCTCCGCTTCCGAGCCAAAGAAGGAGGACTCCAGCACCCAGCCTGCGTCGACCGGGTTCTCCTTTGGAGGTCCGACCTCGACTTCCACGGCCCCAACCATCGCTTCCACCCCATCGACACCTGCATCCTTTTCGTTCAGCACCGCGCCCGCTCCCACCACGGCTGAGAAGCTTTCCACCCCCGCTCCCGCCGGCGGAGGCTTTTCTTTCGGCGCCGCACCGACGTTCGGCACTGCCCCGAAGGCGGAGGGACCCAAGCCAACTCCAGCTCCGGCAGCATCTCCCTTCGGTAACTTCGGCGCGGCGACCCCGTCCGCCGCTCCCGCTTTCGGCCAACCCTCGTCTAGCGCACCCGCTTTCGGCACTGCCAATTCAGCTCCGTCCTTTTCGTTCGGGTCTTCGACTGCTACACCTAGCAGTGCGCCAGCCAATGCCCTTACCGCAAACCCTGTAGGCGGTTTCTCCTTCGGCGGCCAACCTTCCGCAGCATCCACCGTGTCGTCGCCTTTCGGTGCACCGGCAGCTTCGACAACGGCAGGAACTGGGTTCAGCTTCGGAGGAGGAGCAGGAGGTGGAGGTGCTAGTATGCCCAGTTTTGGTGGCAACGCAGCAGTCGGGGCAGGAGCAGGAGGTGGAGGGTTCACGTTCGGAGCTCCTGCTGCAGCCCCGGGCCCAGGAACGCCAGGGGCGACCGGAGGAGGAGGGGGGATGTTTTGTGCGTGTCTTGATATCCTTGCTCCTTCCCGCTACTTGGCCGATCGAGACTGACCGCGAGTGGGTTCTGTCTGTGCAGCTTTCGGAGCCTCGGGAATGCCAGCTGGAGAGGAGACGGGTAGCGGTGCGACACCTAGGAGGAGGCCGGTGAGGAGGATGCCCGGGAGGTAAAGGATGATCTTTTTTGAGGAGCAAGGTGAGGAGAATAGCAAGTACAGAATCAAGGCGGAAACATAGTTCGTTATCGTGGCCCCGAGCTTTCGCGACGAAGGCGTCCCGGCCTCGAAAGAATGTACCGAACGATTCTTGGCTTCTGTGAGGTCTCATCGAGCGGCTGACACAGTGACCGCCTATTCCCTCGCTGGCTTTCCTCCATTACCTCTTTCCTGGCCAGACTCGGTCTTACTTCTGGGTTCGGAGAAGAAGAGACACGGTCGAGGCGTTCGGAGTAGCTTGATAAGGCCGGAGGAGTGAGACGAAGAGGAAAGCGCTTCAGGGGCTTTCTCCCTCGCAATCTCAAGCCCTATTCACGTTCTACCCCTTCTGCGAAGTATGCGAGTGCTACCTCCCTCGCGAGGTCTTTGCCGGCCGCCTGCACTGACCTCCTGAGCGGAAGTAGCCGAGAAAGGCACACTCTCCGGCTCCCAGTCTCGCATCGCTTTCAGCCTTGTGCACTCTCTTTCTTTCTTTCCATAACTTCCAAGACTTGAACTAATCCCCCTCGTGAGCTATACCGGCTCCATTCCCACCCCCTTTCTCAACTGCTCAAAAACGACCAAACTAACGAGACTGTGAGGCCAGAGACGGGCGAAACACATTGAGAAACCTTTCATGAAGGAGAGAGGGCCTGTGGTGCGAGAGACCGGGGGGGAGGCAGGGCGAGGAAGGAGGAGAAAGGATTGAGAAAGGTGTGGGCGAGGAAAAGAGCGTGAGCGACGGACACGAAGGGGCGAAGATAAAGGAGGGGCTCACCTTCATTCCGTAACAGCAGGGCAGCGCAATGAAAAGCATTGCTGTACTGACCCGTCTTGTCGGTCATCATTCGCACCTGCAGTTCACCGACAGCACCCATACGTTAGTGTTTGCGCCCAGTCTTGCACAGCAATTGGGAGGAAAGGTGGCAGGAGAAGCGACGGAGTAAGCCACGAGAAAGAAGAGAGCAAGCAGACCTTGATCACGTCCACTGGGTTACTAGCTGCAGAACAGCAGAAACCCGCAATCGCGCTCGCTGCCAGGTGAGTTCGGAACCCTTCCTGGAAAGTCGAAGGGAAATCTCGCTTCAGCCTGCAGTCGCAAAACCCGTCAAGTCGATCCTGGCGGTCGTCAGAGGAAGAGGGGAGGAGATAGAAAGAGGGCAAATGGGGGCAACGCACATAGTCTTGAACTGATCATAACATCCCAATTGACTACTCGTCAAGATTCCGGCTCGAATCGTAGTAGGCCAAACCGCTTTATACAATCCTTTCACGCCTTGCGTCTGGAGGATCTCGGAGGCGTGAGATCGGAGAGTACCAGTGGCGGAGGGGGCTTGAAGGCGAACTTTGAGCTGCAGTCATGCGTGTCAACAGCTTGAAAGGGGAAGGGATTTAACGAAGGGAGAGAAGACGAACGAGATCGGCGGGGTTCGCAATGGCGGCTCCGACCATTCCGCTAGCCATTCCTGCTGCTAACTTTGTGCCGAACCCATTAGGGTCGGCTAAGGGGACGGACTTGACGAGAGTCGACTTGACGAGGTCGTAGCCGCCCATTCGGATGCCGCTGCAAACGTTTAAGATGGGCCAGTCAGCACATACAAATGGCTGCATCATAGCGATGTAAAGTATGACGGTGGGTGGGAGGCAGGAGACAACGAGCGAATGCTGCATCATCGACAATGAATTAAGACTTGGGAAAGGAAGAAACCGCACGCACGAATAACTCCCTTCCCGCAACAAACTCCCCGAAAGCCCCTTATACACGCTTCGCAACCCTTCGTTTCTGACCATCTCAACTGCAGTCCTGAAAGCATTGGTACTTCGTACGGTTTGTTTTCCCGTTTTCTTCGAAGTGGATTTCAACTGCAGCTGTTGTCGCACTTTGACGCTGTGGAACCCCGGAGCAAGCAGGTCAGTACGCGCTCTGGCTTACTCGACTACGAGACAGTGAGAAGGTCCAGAGGTCGACAAAGGGACAGGCGACGAAGGCGGATCATTCAAGCTGTGATGGGAACTTGAGAAGCGGATCTCAGGGAAATCACGTACAGATCCGCCGGGTTGGTCACAAGCGCTGCAGTCTACACGCAGTCCGACCGAGTCAGTGGTGGTATCCTGCATCGTCTCCTCGCTCAAAACGACATCGACCCGCTTTCGCACTTCAACGTTTATTCCCGTTTCGCTCCCGTCGATCCGCACAAGCAGCGAGATGAAGCTCACCATGTTACTCATACCCGCCAGCGCAATCTTCTTACCCAACAACCTCAAGTCCACGCCCCCATCCGCTGACTTTGCTACCGCGGCATGATTCGCTCCGACTTTGGGGGAGGTGGTGCGAGTGTGCGCTAAAGGAACTTCATGACCAGGCGGATCCAGAGGTGCTGGAGCTAGGGCGTCTGGGTGAGGTGACATGCTTGAGAGAGCGAGAGGATCAAAAGGGAGAAGTGGGGAAGCCCGGCTGCCGGAGAGAGCGGCTCGGAGAAATCCCAAGCGGAAAGGCGCCGGTCGGCCCGCTCACGGACGCCTTGCGACTCCGGCTTTCGATCCGCCGACTGTCGCATCTGGTCGCTAGCTCAGAGCCCAGCAGAGTACCAGAGCGGAACGCATCATAGCCATAGCCGGTACGCGCGGAAACGAGTCCTGTCCTTCTTCTTCCTCTCCTGTTACCGCCGGCCGTTCCCCGCCATGGGTGCTCGGCGAGCATGACTGAGGGAGAAGGGCATCACCGCACGACCCGAAATCAGAAACAGTCAAATCGACTTTATACTTCCTACAGTGGTTGTCGCTCCAAAGTTGACGCTACTCCGTTGAACGGCTTTTATTTCCGCCTGCGAGAGGGTGGATCGTCGAAGGGGCAACTTTAGCGAGAACGAAGACTTTGTCTAGTTGAAAATGTTGGTTCGGTCTTTCCACCTGCCGAAGAGTAATTAATCCGCCCGCCACGAAACAGGGTCAGCGCGCATACTCTCCCAACTCCTCCCCACCTCCCACCTCAGAACCTCCGACAGGCAGGGCAGAAAGGGCAGCTCACCCCTCTCCCTGAGCCTCATAAACGCCCCTCTCATCCGCCTCTTCAAGGTCTCTCTGGAAATCTTTGTTGGCCTTGAGGACGACGTCGATCTGGGCTTTACCGAGCGGGGTGCGGTGGGACAGAGCGAGGGATTGAGCGGTACGGACCTGTCGGGGGAATGTAGGCAGTGCGTAGGCGGATGGAGAAAAGAAGGGCAGGGAGAGAAAGACAGGGCGCGGGTTAGTCGGTAGGACAGACGGTAGCTATTGCGGCATACGAAGTCGAAGCGAAAGGAACGCACGATATTCTTGATCTGCCGTCCGTTGATCCCCTGTTCCTTGGCCAACCTGTCCAAATAAGCTACACTCACGTAGCTATCGAACCTGACACCCTTCCCGCTCTCTACCAGTTTCTCATTCTCCGCTGCGTGGCCGTTCGGCAGAGAAGGTGTAGGTGTAGGGGACGGGGACGGCGAAGCCGAGGAAGATGAGGATGAGGCAATTCCGACACCGGCGAGTTCGAGGAACTGTCGCCAGATGATCTTGCGCTTCGGGGCATCGAGATTAGGGTAGGTGATTGCGCTGCGTCAACCCATCGCCAAGGTAAGCAGCAGTACTCGCGCATACCACAAGGCCAGCAGGGGACACTGAACGGAAGAACGGGGTCGGTGAAGGACGCACAGCGAGAATCGACTCAAGAACGCTTCATCGATGCTTCGAATCCTGTTCCAACGGTATCTCAGTCAGTCGCACTTTCCCATTCAGTGAGACTAGGACAGAGGTCGCACCGGTTTGTGGTCAGAAACAACACCCCAGAGTGATGTTCCAGCATTCTCAAAAACACGCTGACCATCGCATTCCTCGACACGTCGGTGCGCTGCCGGGCTTCAAGGAAGACGTCCGCCTGTAGAAGCGAGGTCAAGGAAGAACGGATGGGAGAAGGGAGGACAGGGAGAGATTGTGAGGGACAGGAAGGGATGTTGCGCAAGATGAGGAAAAAGGAGATGATCGCCCGTCAGTTTACCGAGCGCGGCACTACTAAGTTATAACGAGATGAAAAGGCGAGGTGGGTGTACCTCATCGATCAACAGCGTCGCCCCCCACTGCTGAGCAATGTCCAGCACATCCCTCAATCTCTTCTCAAGTACATCGGCGTGAACACCTGTAGAGCACCGAAATGCCCCAGTGAGCACACGGGAGCAAGAATGCGAGCGCTCGCGGCGTGCCTTGAAATATTGGAGATTGCAACGTACCGAGTGACCCGGCTCCAACTGTGTAGAGGGGGACTTGCAGCGTTTCGGCCACGGCTTCGGCGGTGAGAGTCTTGCCGGTACCGGGTAGACCATGAAGAGCGATCACCTGCCGAGTCCGCACAATTCGCGGGTCGCAACCGAGCCGGAGACAGTAGTTTAAACAGAAGAAAGCAGGGTGAGTTAGGAAGGTCAGCCGTGCGAGACAAGGGTTGCTTGAAGCGCATCAGAGTAGAAGAAGGGGGACGCACCAACCCTCCCCCTTTCCCGTCCACAATATCCGTCACGACTTTCCTCTCCTCCACCTCCTCCCCCTCCCCTTCCGGCCCTTCTTCGCCTTCCCTCCTCTTCTTCCCCTTACCCCTCCCCCTAGCCCTCCTAACCGCCTCATTATTCTCCACCAACCCCTTGACCAATTCCTTCGTCTCCCTATCCAGAACCAACTGATCCCAGGCATTTTCTCGGAATTCGATCGGGGAAAAGTCGGTCACGGAGAGCTCTCCCCAATCGCGTTGCAGGAGGGAAAAGCCGGGGATTGTGGGAGGGAGGAGGCACAGGTCGGAGGGAGGGAGACACGTGGAGGAGAGGGACGGGAGAGATGAGGGGTGAGGGAAGAAGGGGTCCAGGCTGCACGTTTGGAGGAGTTTAAAAGAGTGTGGACGGAAAGGGCTGTCAGTGGGCAATCTAGCGAGGTACTGAGGAAGGAACAGCTTACGCCGACGCATAAAGTGAGTAGGACGGAGGGTCGTCGTCGTCACTGTACAGTGTAGAAGAGTTGTGAGAAGAGCGGGTCAGTAGGGATGACATTCGCCGCTGTCAACATGAATCAGATTGGAATGCAAGGAAGCAGGACGTACTCGTCGTCCCACATCCCGCTGCTACTGGGGTTCATCCTCTTGTACGACTTGACATCTACGACGGCCCTCCCCTCGGCCTGCAGCCAACACTCGCAACAAATGTCAGTCCAAGTCTTACCGTCAAAGCGCAGGGTGACCAAGAAAAAGAGCGTACCCTAGTCTTGACCACCCTCCTCGACATGCCGTCACAAACTAACTGCATCAACACCCCTTTGTAGTTCAAGAACCGAATCCCACCACTTTCGACCAGAGCGTCCGAAGAAAGGCCGACGTAGAGTTGCCCTCGTTCGGTTAGGGTAGTGTGGAGTTTCGAATCGAGGGCGAGGGGTTGAATGGATAAGGACGAGAGGCGGCGGAGGGATTTGAACTGCACACGGCAGGGAAAAGGAGGTCGCGAGGCGGATGAGGGAGATGAAGGGAGGGTCAGCAAGTCAGGCGAAAATTTCTGCATCCGCCACTCACGCAACGCGGGCAGCGAGAAAGGTGGTAACGAAAGGCCGGCCAGTCTTGCTTACCTTGACCACCTTCTCATCCACCCCAACTCTCACAAACTTATCTCCATTCCAACTGACCGCCACCCCACTAACACAAAACGCCATCCCCTCCCTCGTCATCCTATAATCCGTACTTCTGATCCTAAATGCATACTTCTCTCCTGACAATTCGTGCGTGGCGACCGCGAGAGAGCGAGGTGGGAAGAGGTAGAAGAGGAGGTCGAAGGAGATTAGGGCTGAGGCGTGTGGGGTCGGGATGCTACTGGACGAAAGGGCGGTGGCTGACGTAGATGAGGATTCAGTGGGAGAGGGGTTGAGGAGCCGGTTTAGTTTCGCTTTACTGAGAGCAGAGAAGAAGCCCGGTCAGTACAGTCAAGCAGGGACACTGTATGACCACGTATCGGACGAGTCGAGAGAGCTGGGGACGTTGAGGAAAACTGCGAGCAGCGGGGGAGACAAAGGAAAAGAAAAGGAAAAAGCAGAACGTACATGGGAGCAAACATCCCCTCGAGGTACTCAACCAATACCCGGAGCTGTTCTTTCTCAACCTTTTGCTCTTCCTCCGTCAGGTCCACCTCCCCAATCTCCAGCCCTCGCTCCTCTACCTCTACCTCGACTTCTCCTTCCCCCTCTTCCTCCCTCCCATCCTGCTTCTTTCCATCCCCATTGAGGTACCTCTTGAGTTGATCCAACACCCGAAACAACTCTCTCACGTCGATCTCAGGTTCATCTTCAAAGATGGCTTCGCATTCTTTCAACCCGGGAACGGCACGCGGGTTGCGCAAGAGCTTTTTCAGAGCCAGGGAGTGCGGGGTGAGAGAGATGTAGTCCTGTGAGTGTGAGTGATTTTGAGATGATGGATATCAGAGAGGACGAGCAGGGAGGGTATTAGGGGCGAGTTGGGAGGACGAAGGAGTGAGTGAGCGAGCGAGCAGGGGAGAAAGGTTGCATGAGAAGAGAGGCCAGTGCGGCACGAGGGACAAGACGGCGTATCAGGCGCGATAAGGTCAACAGGGAAGG
Organism: Rhodosporidiobolus odoratus; assembly: GCA_034387635.1. Classification (NCBI taxonomy): domain Eukaryota; kingdom Fungi; phylum Basidiomycota; class Microbotryomycetes; order Sporidiobolales; family Sporidiobolaceae; genus Rhodosporidiobolus; species Rhodosporidiobolus odoratus. The sequence continues at coordinate 1,748,126 of JAOANU010000002.1, read as the reverse complement.
TTAGCATTAGTCTGATGATCAGTTCGAGAGAGGAGGTCGATGCCTGAGAAAGCCTCCAGAAGGCCAGAAACGAACGAACCTCGTATCCCTCGTACTCGGCACTCTTGGGCCAAATCCTCTCCATCGCCGTGAACAACATCTTCTTCTTCCTCTTCTTCTTCCCCTCCTTCCCCTCAGCAGTCCCATCATCCGAATCAGACCCAGACGACTCAATCTCATCCAATTCCCACCTCCCAGTCGAAGCCGAGTAATGCTCCCGTTTGGTCTCGTAACGCTTGTCTGCGTCCTTGTCTCTCTTCTTCTGACTCTTCGTCTTCTTGCTGTCCTTGCCGTCGGACTTGGCAGTGTCTGTGTCGCAATTTGAGGATAAAAGAGGCGAGGTGGGGCTTGAGCGATTGTAAGAGTGAAGGGCGTAAGCGAGGGCTGCGGTAGAGAGTGTGGCAGTTGCTGCTGTCAGTGCGAGCTTGTGTGTGGGAGTAGCCATCTGCTCTGAGATGTACGACGAGAGCCAGGAGGTGAAAAGAAGCGAGAGAAGAACTCCAAGGAGCGTCGAGTCATCAGTATTTCGCTCGGAATCTGCGGTAGGGCTGACTCGACACCTAGCGAGGGCCTTACGAGTCACGCTGCCTCAAGTCTTGTCAGAGGTTGACAAGGAATAGCTTGACCAGCGTCAAAATAGGAATTTTCTCTTTCATGTGAGGGAGAAACCTTCGTTCGACTGTGTTGGTCAGCCGTGGATCCAGTCAGGAGAGCGGAGGGTATGCTACACTACGAGTACACATCACACAAAGGAAAGAAAAGCAAAGAGGTATCGACAGACAGAGAATCGAGGGTATATAGTGCAAGAGAGAAGGGCCGACGATGGGAGCATACCCGGCAGGCCAATCAGCGACATGAGTGCGCATGACACGGAAAGCGCCGCCCTAGGGAGCTCTACCTCGCAGCACCCCTTGCAGACTTTCTTCAAGTTGTCGATGCAGTTGCTCTGTTCCGGACCCTAGTCAGCAAAGCAGATGGGGCAGCCCAATCGAAAGTGAGGGGAACAGCGGTGGGTGAAGAATCAATAGGACGCACCTGCCTCCCCCAAAACCCCCTCATACTCGTCATTGACCCTCTTCATCTCCTTTTCCAACTCTTCAAACTCGGCATCGTCCGTCTCCTCACTCTGAGCCACTACGCCTCCGTCTTTTATTGTTGCCGCTGCCCGAGTCGAGTCGTCCGGCAAAGCCTCGATGAGGAATTCCAACTGTTTCGCTTTCCTGAGAAAATCTGCGACGAGTTCTTTCTGGTTGTCTGCGCACGCCGAGGCGGAAACCTGGGTATCAGTCAATTGTGCCTTCGAGCTGAAGGGAGAAGAGGCCAGAGCGAGGACGGACCAGCAAAGGTGTGGGGATCTTCGGCGCCGGGAATGGCTTGAGTGACGGGAAAGTTTGGGTTGAGGGGTTTGAAGGAGGATTTGTGTGAGAGGTAGTGGAGGGTCGAGGAGGCTATGCGGATGAGCTGTGAGGTATCACGCTGGGGTCAGGTATGTGATTCGAGAGGGAGAACGGAGGTTGCCAGTGCAGAGCTGGGATGGGCAAGTGGGGCAGGAGGGAAGAAGACGGACGTCGTCAATGGTGTTTTGAGTTTGGGTGAGGCGGTCCACTGCAGTGAGATGGTCAGTATGTGTGTATGCAATGGTTCACCCAGCAGGTAGAGGAGGACGTAGGAGGTATGGAACGAGGAGGACTGACTGTGGGTCAACTCGAGGTCGTTCTGCATTGAAGTGCGCGTGCCCTGCTTCTGTCCCTCGTGAGGTACGATTCCGACTCGCACAATCTAGCCAGTGTGCACCTTGAGGTCAAGTCAGTGCATGTTCCGAGAGAGATTCGATGGGACAAGTCGAATTGGAATTATCGAGTCGCGCTCTCTTGTTTCCTTTCCCCCCCACGCATTCTCGCTTAGGACAGCTTCACTAGTCAGTCTGAACCCTTTACAGCTACACCCAGCCACACCCTCCCTCATACCCCTCGCCCCTCCCACTCCCGCCAACGTCCGATGCCCTCCGCCTCTCAAGTTTTTGATCTCGCCATCTCAGCTCGCCCCAACCCAGCCAACAGAGTACCATAACTGATCATGTGAATGGATTGGTGCAGAACCATGAGTGATAACGGAAGCGAGACCCCTGTTGTTGCCGACGTCGAGGTGAACGAGGAGGTTCAGGTCCAGGAGACTGAGGCTCCCAAGGGCAAGATGAGCGTCGAGGCGAGTCCCCATTCCCCCCTCGGTTCCATGCAATCTGCTCTGGTCTCGCGCGCACGGGGCGATTTCGGTCGGGTGTAGTGCGTCGAGACGGGCGGTGTTGAGCTTGATCGGTCGGAGGGGGAAGTGCTGCCCGATTTGGTTAGCGGGCGCACGACCCTCACTGCTGTAGGGCTACGCGGCGCAGTGAGCTCGCAAAGGAGCGGGAGAAGCGCGTGCGAAGACGCGACGATGGAGGCGAAACGACGTGCCCACTTGAACACATACTAACCCATTCATCCCCTTCCCGCCAACAGGATGCTCTCCAGCACGTCCTCAAGACCTCCCTCGTCCACGACGGTCTCGCCCGCGGTCTCCGCGAGGCGGCCAAGGCCCTCGACAAGCGTCAGGCCCACCTTTGCGTCCTCAACGAGTCCTGCACTGAGGGCGAGTACGTCAAGCTCATCGAGGCCCTGTGCGCTGAGCACAAGATCAACCTCATCAAGATCTCGGACCCCAAGCTCCTCGGCGAGTGGGCTGGTCTCTGCAAGGTGAGTTCAATCCCTTTTCTTCTTTATCTGCTTTCTTCCTTTCTTTCCCCACCTATTTTACGTCTTTCTTCCTGCGCCTCCGCCTCGCTCCCTCGTCGCTATCACCTCGTCGTCGCCTTGCCGCTACGTTGTGCCACCGTCCTGTCCCATCTTTTTTTTTTCTCTAACCTCGCCCGACCCTCCTCTTCTTCCTCATTTCCCTTCGTGCGCCTACTGACGCCCGCTTTGCTTGCGTCGTCAGCTCGACAAGGATGGCGTGGCTCGTAAGGTTGTTGGTTGCTCTTGCGTCGTTGTCAAGGACTACGGACAGGAGTCTGAGGCACTCTCGGTCCTTCTCGAGTACTTTGCGCAGCGTTAAAGCCTGAGTGCCATAGCTGAGTAGAGTGAGGCAATGTTTAACTACATGTGTCTCAATCAAGTGTGAACCTGGACTTGAGAGGCGAAACGAGTTGAGAAGAGAGTCGCGGTTGTCTGAGTCTCTGAGTCCCGACTACAGTTCCCTGACTGTACTCCACCTTCTCCCTGCCATCCTGTCTCGTGAACCAAGCTGCACCGACCGTATCCTCTCCAGCGGCGGGGGTTCAGCAAGGAAAAGTCATTTTCGGCTCTTTGTGCTGCACCTGTAGAATTACTTTTCTGCTTGAGCCAGTACATGCGCAACAAACACTTTCTGGCTCACTCGGCTGATGTGGTCTGCCCGACGTACCCAGTGCAGCAGAACAAGCATGCCACATTGGACCTTCTCAATCTGCTTGTGCATGACTCAAGTTTCTCCTGTTGGAAGACCCCGGTAGCCTGTCCCTTCTGCTTTCTCTGCATCGTAGCAGTATGGTCATTGCACGCACAGCTTGCGAATAATTAGTGAATCAGGCTGCGGTCAGAACGAGGTAACCGCCAGCAAACGCCAAACGAAGGCCTCGGTCTGATCGGGCCCCTGAGTCGCCTTCTGATTGCATATGCGCTCGAGAGCGACGTATGAAGTGCAAGCTAGTGATCTGCCTGTCCGCACGCCCTTGACACGCCCACGAGGAATGCAAAAACAGATGAGACACCTTGCACCGCTCCCTGTCCATTTTTTCTCCTCTTGTCCGCGGTGGGCCACCCCACCTCGTCTCCTCTGTCCCGGCTTCTCCTTCCCTCGCTCTCACTCGCCACACTCATTTCTCGCCACTACCCGCCAATTGCAAGAGGTCATGCTAGCCTACGCCCTCCCGCTCTCCCTCTCCCTTGGCGTTGTAGGCGCAGTGGCAATCGCCGTTGTCTTGGTCGAGGTTGTGCCGAGAGTTCTCGAGGAACGGCAGAGACTGCTCGACAGGAGGGAAAGGGAGGGCAGGAGGCAGAGAGTGCCGGTCAGAGCTAGGGGGAGAAGGGAAGCGAAGGAGGAGAAGAGTGTGGCGAGGGGAAGCGGGATTGAACCCAAGAGGGGATGGGGGTTTGAGGTGAGGAAGCGCAAGGGGAGGAGGGTACGTCTCTGTTAGCACACTCTCTGCTCTCAATCAAGCTGATCACGAGTCGATCTACAGCAGGGAACCGCGATCTCGGAACCGGAGGCTCAGCACGTCCTCGGTGGCGACCCCACCGACCTCGAAGAGAATGTCGACGACGACGACCTCCCTCTCAGCCGCTTGTCAGCGCCTCCAACGTCGACGACACCCGTCACCACACACCCCACACCCCCGGCACTCACTCCCGTGCCTACGGGAACGACAACGCGCAGCAGCGGCGGCGGGACAGAAGCGTTCTTCTCCCCCGACCTCGCCTCGGAAGTCGCAGCAGCCCCGACCTTCATTCCCCTCCTCACGGATTCAGAGGTCCAGAGATCAGCGGCGACCCTCGAGAGGAGTCCCACCCTCGTTTCTTCCCCCATCTCCGATGCCGACTCGACTTTCGCTTCTCCTGCCCTTCCTTCTTTCTTTTCCCCTTCGGCCGCGTCTACTTCTACCTTTGCCTCTCCCTCTCTCCCGGACGATCCGTTCAGCGATCGTCCCTCTACCGCCACCAAGCCCTCGAAAACTACAGGAGCAGTCACGCAAGAAGAGAAAACCGAAACTACCTTTGACCGCCCTTCAGACTCCCCCTTTCCCTCTCCCGCTCCATCTAGCGTCTCAGATGGCTGGGTGCGCAGTCCCGCTTTGAGCGTCACCAGCTCGACCGAGGAAGACGGAAATGGGTGGACGAGGTTGAGCGACTCGGGCTCGGAAGAAGGCGAGTGGGCAAAGGTTCCTCGCTCGACGACCGCGACGGGTGCGAAGAATGTGGGATCGGGCCAAGAGGAAGGTCCGGCGATGGCAAGGGCTTGATCGGTTGCGCCTCCCTGCTCTACTTTGGTTGTGATTTGGCCCCTTACTTGGCCCTCCCGATCTTCACTCTCTACCATCGCTTTTGGGCAGCTCTGTACACTTGCAGAATGTAGCACTGATATGTAGCTCTTGCCTTCATGCTTTTCCGCCATTCTCGGGCGTCTCTGCTAACGGGAACACTAACCACTGGAGCGGAAAAATGGCAAGCCAGTCCTCACGGCGCTGCGTACCATACGAACGAGCGCCAATCCCGCGGAGTCTGATGTTGGCGGCGCTGCGAAAGTATACTCTGCCGTGCGGGCTATCTCGTCACTTAGCTGTACCTTGAAGCGAGGAGGAGAAGTTGGTTGAAGCAAGCAGCGAGTAAGTAACGCACGGGTATGGTCTCGCACGTATCCGTCGTTTAGTCGGCATGAAGCCTCCTCAAAGGGCTTGTGATTGTGTAGCAGTGCGTCGACGGACGATGCATCGAGGAAACGAGGAAATTTAAACGAAGGCCAAACAGAGTTGGCTCATCTTTCCCTCTCACTCGACCACTGCTACTGATTGTACACTGCGTATACAACTACACCATAGTACTTGCTACACTGCTCGGCTGTTCCCAAAGCTATCCGCGAGCTTGAACCGGCTATTCACCCCTCGCGCCTCCCCTCGGCCTCAACTTCTTCCCATTGTGAGCTCCCCTCTCCCTCCCCTAAACAACGCAAGACGTAGCCATGATAGCATTTTCAGGACTGTCACAAGCGCTCAACGTCATACGCAACAGCTTCGACTTGAGGATGTCAAGCCATCCTCCTGCGGCTTCTTCCGTCACGGTTGACCCTATCATCTTCACCCCCTCCGACCTCGCCTCCCTCACTCCCCTTCGCAAAACCTACCCACCCGAGGTCATGACTAAAGAAGTCCATCTACGCTACAATGAGGCGGCGGGGATATGGGAACGGGCGGCGATGGACTGTACGCAGCTCTTGCCGCTCAGGAAGCTCTCGAGGCGAGAAGAGGTCAAACGGGAGTTGATGCAGAGGAGTTGGAGATGGAGATAGCTAAGAAGGAGGAGGAGAAGGAGGAGGCGCTGTACAGAAGGGGCGGACGTGCGTCCAGTTTTTTTCTCGTTTTCCTTTCTCTTTCGCACACCGGCTCTCCAGCTAAGCTTCCTGCCTCACGCAGTACTCGCCATACTCTACTTGGCGTACCTGTATCAAGCGAAGCTGAGTGGTATCAACGAAGAGACGTTTCATGAGGCCATGGGGATTGTTGGCCAGGGTCAGCTGGTTTCGGTCAACGACCTCGCCAGGCTCGCTCGAAGCGCAAGCGAACCGGCGGACGAGCAGAGTGCCGGTACTCAATGCGATCAAGGCACGTGCACGTCTCGAGTTTGTGCAATCATTGTGTGGCTGACCCTGCTTCCATGTAACATTACAGGCCGCTCACGAACTCGCTCGAATTCCCCCACATTATCATTCTCTTCCGATACTTCGAGTGGCACCAGCTTTCTTCCTGGCGCCAGAGGGCAACAGGATTCTTTCGCGAGCGCCATCTCCCGGTTTACCGGCACCGCAGCCCTTCCACGTTCGCACACTCTGCACGGTCTGCCTGCCGCCGCGAACGCCGTACCCATGCGCCCTCCGCCTCATAACACACCTTCCGGCATTGCCCTCGTACGCTCCTTCTTTTCCAGATTCGGCCTCATCAGCCAAGTGGAAGAGAATCGCTCTATGAAGCGCACCGAGTGACAAGTCAGGAGTCGACCTGTCTAGTGCCAGAGGGGTGCAAAGGCGGATGCAGCATGAGTAGCACGCTTTTTTGCGCTACAACCGGAATAGGGGAGGGGGATGGCTCTCAGACTGTGCTTCGATTTGTTCCTGTTGTACCTCGCCACATACTCGATTTCTCCCGATCTCTATCTTCCTTCGCCGTCCCCCTATGTTGATGTCCACATTAAATCAGATCCTTCCACGTTGTTACCTTGTAGTTGGGTTCCATCGTGTACTACTAGCCAGTCGTGAGCCAACCTCGGAGTGCTGCAGCGCTACGTTCCGGCACCCGGCTGACCGGCCTGCCCCTCAGTGTCCTTCTCTCACCCCTCTGCTCCGTGGTAGGCGTCCCCCGACGTCTCTGCACGAGCTTAGTCCTACTGTCAGTCTCGACTGCCAGGTAGCCAAGAGAAGCAGAGAAAACATACTGAACATCCTCTTTCATGCACCTTTTCCAGGCGTTCAAGGTCTCCTGAGATGGGCAGCAGCTGAGAACCCGCCTGTGGCTGTTCCCGTCGCATCGGATGGTGTAGTCCTACCTGCGCACGGGGGTCCAGTCCGGACATGTCCTCCCACGGTCCTGTTTGCGCTCCCGCTCCTGCAGCCACCCTATTTTTGAAAATGGACGTAGTAGCATACCAATCCCTAGGGGAGCTGATAACGGTTTCTGTCACCGTCAAAGTTACCAGCGCGCTGCAAAGGCGACGCCACGACAAGTGCTGCGGAGAAGGGGGCAGCGCCGGAAGGGTAAGACCGGAACGAGCGCCGCCACAGCAGGAGAACGAGACTGAACCCCAGCTTGTGGATCTATGGCAAGGTTGGCGGAGGCATTACGTATCAGGGGCGGCAGCCCTCGAAGACTCCTCAAACGAAAAAAAAAGACGGGGTTGCAGTGTACCTGAGTAGGAGACTAGCGGCGGTGCGAAGTTGATACGATCGGACCGGGTTGGCATACACGCCGGACTGGTCGGATGGGGATCACGGGGCTGCAGGTCGAAGTCGCCAAACGCTAATGTTGTGGCATTATAGTGCTATCCTATTGAAGACGCAAATTGATGGAGCGGCGCAGACCGAGAGACCTCCCGCGGTAGCAGCAAGACAACTAAAGCGTCGAAGACATGGGTAGGAGCGGCCTGGGGCGGAAGTGCCGGAACGAGACGGATTTGCAGAAGCTGGCATTGACGAGCGTCGGAGTGAAAGCCGTGTTGGGGTCGAGTGGTGGCCAAAGTCGACCCTGACTGTTGCGCTATGCGGAGGGGCGGGCTGAGTAGTCAGTGAGAAGAATTGCAAGGGATTGAGCGGACCGATCTAGAGGAAGGAGGAGGCAAAGTCGACGGCGACACAGCGGTTGAGGTTCGTCGCTGACTGGCCAAGCGGTCCGCCAGAGGCCGGATAGCAGTATCGTGGGTACGACGGGGCCAGACATGGCCTTTGAAGAGGTGTTCGACGGGGCGTAAGGAAGTTGATCAGTTGAAAGAGATGTTGAGGGCGGAAAGAGGAGTCGGGTCTCTAGAGACTACGCCGAAGGTTGGAGAGTGTATACTAGAGCGAGTTTGGCGAGTCCAGCTGTTCTACTGATCACTGCAATTGATGTGTGGGTCGCGGATTGAAGGAGTTGGATGTCAAGTCGTTTCTCATCTTTATTCTCACTCCAGAAGTAGACAAGGTTGACCAGTATGGACATTGACGACATCTTCAAGGTATACTCTACACTCTGAGGTACCCCTTCTGTTTCCCCCGAGGGCTGATTAACATCCTCGCACTTTGACAGCGTCCCCCTCTTCCCAAATCCTCAATCTCAAACCCAAACAAACGCAAGCTAGACCAACCTGAACTCGACCCCGAATCCTACAAGTCTGTCAAGCTAGACTCATCCACCGCACCAGGGTCAACTCGACCAGGTCGACGAGCAGCGGCAGGGGTCACTATCGAGGATGTACAGGATCAAGACGGAGGCAACAGGGGAGAGTTCGCGCCCAATGGAGACGCCGACTACTTTGAGGAAGAGGACGAGGATGGCAGGTTCTAGTCAGTCTTCCCCGTCTCACCCTGTCTCTCGCCTCGACCTTTTCCCCCACTTTCCTTTCCACCAGCCCGCCTCACCGTGTCTACTTCGCCTTCTGACTGTCTTAAATTTCATCACCACCTACAGTGGCGGCGGTCTCTCCACTGTTCAGAAGCAAGTCCTCAACATCATGGATCGACAAGGCGGCGTGGACCAGCTTCCCGGCGAAGACCTCACCCCTCAAAGCGTTCGAAAACAACTCTTGAACCTCGAAAAGGCGGTCAACAAGAACCGAGATCTCAGGACCAAGTTTCCCAATGATCCGGAAAAGTACGGTCCTGCTAATCCTCTGCTCTTACCTGTCCTGTACTTTCACTTGGTCTGATGATCCTCTCTGACCACTTTCGGTTTCTTGATAACGCACAGATTCGTCGACTCCGAGTTCAACCTGCTCGAATCCCTAAACGCCCTCCTCCTCCTGTCCGTCTCCCCCGCCCTGACCTACCCCATCCTCCTCGAAAACGCCACTCCCAGCACCCTCGCCGATCTCCTCTCACACGAAAACACGGACGTCGCAATCGCCGTAATCCAGGTCTTGGAAGAGTGGGTCGATCCGGAAGGCTTGGAGGGGGATGAGGCTGAAGAGGATGAGGGGGAGGATGAAAGGAAGAGAGCGGCGGTCAAGGGGTTGGTAGATTCGCTGGTCAAGGAGGGTGTGCTGGAATTGGTGACGGCGCAGTTGGCTAGATTGAACGAGGAGGATGAGGGAGAACGAACGGGGGTGTTTCATACTCTGAGTGCGTCGAGTCGTTCCTTCCTCCCCCTCCCCCCCCCCACCGCTCTCTCTTGCTTGGTTCCGCTGAACTGACAATCATCTCGCGCGGTTCATCTGCACCTTGGCTACACAGGTCTGGTCGAAAACCTCTTGACCCTCTCCCCCACCCTCGGCACCTCATTCCTCTCCCCCTCATCCTTCTTCCTCTCCTACCTCCTAAACCGGCTATCCTCCCTGTCTCTCTCTAGTCAAGACCAAAAAAAGAAGTTGGTCGGACCAGAGTACGACCAAAACCGTTTCTACGCCGCAGAGATGCTCGCTCTTGTCCTTAGTTTGCCTTGGGAGGTTGTTGAGGGGGTCAGGGAGGCTAGGATGAGGGTTGCGCAAGAGGACAAGGAGGGGATGAATGGGGTTGATAAGCTGTTGAAGGTCATTTCGGTGCGGTCTCATTTACCATTTCCCGTTCTTTTTCTTGAATGGCTCTAACCTGCAATCAGCTCGCTCGCCTCGTCTCTTTCTCTCTCTTTTTGACCGCCCGTGACTGATGGACACTTCACTACTGACCAGGTGTACCGCAAACGAGACCCAGCCTCGGGAGAAGAACAAGAGTTTCTCGAGAACTGTTTCGACGCTCTCTGTTCTTGTCTTTCTTCCCCTCTTCCCCCTACCCCCTCCCCCTCTTCCTCTTTTTCTTCCTCTTCCTCCCCCCCACATCCCGTCAAAAAAGCCTTCCTCACCGGAGAAGGTCTCGAACTCCTCCTCCTTCTCCTCAAATCCACCTCGAAATCCAAAACCAACGCTGCCGCTGCCGCATCGTTCTCGAGGATCGGTGTGGCGATCAAAGCTCTTGATCATGCGTTGCAGGGCAGACCGGGAGCTGAGCTGTGTGAGAGGTTTGTAGAGGTCTTGGGATTGGGGAGTGTGTTCAAGATTTTTATGGGCAAGGTACGATTCTTCCGCCCTCTCTGTCTCCCTCCTTAGTCTTTTTTCATGCCTCCTTTCCGAGTCGAGCTGACTTTACCTCTCCTTCTCACGCCACAACAGACTACCTCCACCAAGTCCTCCACCTCCACGTCTTCAGCATCAGCAGCGAATCTAACCCACGAAACGACAACCCACCTCCTCTCCCTCTTGGCCTCACTCTTCTCCTCCCTCCCCTCCGACTCTCCCTCCCGCCTCCGACTGATCTCGAAATTCATTGAAAACGATTATGAAAAACTGGATCGGTTGGACGAGATCCGGGAGGAACTCGAGAACAGGATAGCTAGGAACACGGGGCGAGGAGGCCAAGAGGAGGAGCCAGACGAGGACGAAGTGTATTTGGAGAAATTGGAGGGAGGATTGTTTGGACTCCAGATGGGGGATTACGTGGCGGGTTGGGTTTGTATGGAGGATGACGGGGTGCGCTGTTCTTTTCTTCCTTCTATCCTTTACTCCGCTCTATCCTTTCCTCCGTACCCTACCTTCCTTGCCTTCGCTCCTGCCGCTCGTCCTGTCCCCCCGCCCCCCTCCTCTGCCTTCGAGCGAGAAGCAAAGTGCCCTCGATAGCCTGTTCGATTCCTGGTTCTAAACATGCCACTGACACGGTTATCAACCCGGCCCCCCCCCCCCCACAAAAAAACCAGGCCCGCGAACACCTCTCAATGCTCCTCTCCCGACGTGGCAAATCCCTCAAAGACCTCGTCGAGGTTTTGGTCGAGTATCGGGATAATATCGGCGACGACGAAGAAGGCGCTGTCGAGACTCGACAAGAAGGAGAAAGCGGGGGATCAGGAGAGGGAGAAGACGAGGGACAGGAGATGGTAATGATGAGTGAGGGGGAAGAGAGAAAGGCGATTTTGGATCAACTGGCGAGGTATTTGGAGAGTGTAGCTTGATACTTGCATGGATGAAGGATGGCGCGCATAAAACATTGACGGCTACCTGAAGTCAATGGCTGCGAGCGAAACGACTAGCCAGGAGGATTTCCTCGACTTGCATTTGCATATCAGAGCTCCCTCGAGTCTTTCTGATCTCACAGCCGAGGAGGGACAGAGAGAGAGAGCTATACATGACTCGTTGCAGAACGCACAGACAAAAGACGTGATACATAACAGGGAAGAGAAAACGGCACGACACTCGCTTCAGAATCCGTCCATCTCGTTCACGCCCTTCCTTTCTACATCCCCCTACCCTGTTGCGCCGCCAACCTAGCCGCCGTCCTCCTGCTGACCGGAGCCTGATTCTCCCCCCAAAGCTGCGAACTCCCACTAGCTTTCCCCTGGGCCCTCATCCTCCCCAACTGCCGCTCTCGTTCCCTTTCCTCCCTCGCCGTCGCAGCAGCAGCATCTCGCCCGTCCGTCCGGCCAGCGCCGCCACGCATGTCGAACCCGCTGAAACCGGAGGGACCGGAGTGATCGAACAAGTCGGCTGAAGGGGGGTAAGCTGAGGAGGAGGAAGTAGAGGGTGGCGAGGTAGGTGAGGTCAAACCGCCGGCGCCGCCATAGAGGTTGCGTCCCAGGCCCGAGGCGGAGGCGGATGCAGAGGAGGAGGAGACCATCGTGCGAGATCCACTACCACCACCAGGGGGGCCGCCATACAGCGAGGTCGAGGTCGAGAACGGCGATGAAGAGGGTGGGGAAGAGACCAGTGTGCGAGAAGACCCGATGCCTCCGCCGGAGGAGGAATTGGAGGGCTTGCCGACCATGGTGCGACTACCTCCGACGGGGGGCGCCGCATGCGAAAGCGGCTTCATCGACAACGACGAAGAGGACTGTGCCGGGGCTCGCATGCTCTTCTTGCTGCTAGCCGACATTCCCCCGTACCCGCCTTGTTCGCTCCCCGAGTCACTCGAGTAAGTCGAGGTCGGACGACGCTGATATCCCGCAGACGGACGACTCGATCCCGCCCCTGAAGCCGCGGCCACAGATGCAGCGGTGCTGTTGATACTTCCTGCGCCAGGTCCGAAGCGGGAGGAAGTTCGAGACTCGAGGTCGGATTCGTCTTCGTCTTCAGCGCCAGAGAAGGGGTAACTTGGCTGTGTGCGACTGAAGGACGGAGCGCGACGCTGCTGCTGCTGGGACTGCTTGTGAGAAGGGGGAGGGGGAGAAGGCGAACGAGACGGCGAAAGGTCGAACCGGTTGTTGTTCTTCGTGTTGTCGTGACTGGGCTTGTTCGAACGTGCGGAGTAGCGGAACGAAGCCGCGTCCGAGTCCGAGTCCATCGCCGTGGGGTAGGAGTAAGGGTTCTTGGCTGACGGAGGCGGGTCGCGGCGACGGGAAGAGGAAGGAGGGGGGGCGTCGCTGTCGGACTCTCCACCGAAACCGTAGTCTCGAGTCTGCCTCTGTCCGCGTCCGTGTGCCTGCGCGGACCCGTGTCCATGCCCGTACAGCGAATTAGCCGACTTGGGAGGCTTGTCCTCATCGCTCGACTCTCCGAAGGAAGGGTCCAGGATATTACGAGGAGGCTTCGCATTAGGCTTGACCGGCTGTGGCCGAATAGGCCCAGTCGAGTTCGAGTAGCTGTACGAGCTCAGGTCTCCAGGCGAGACAGGCGAGGGGATGGGAGGAAGGGGGCCCGTCGAAGACGTGGCGAGGACGGGGGCGTGCCGGCTGAAGGAGGAGGACGAAGGAGGGTAGGCGGGTTGATCGTCCTTCTGCTGCTGCTTGCGGCTCGAATAGCGCTCGTCCTCGGATGACTCACTGTCCGAGTACCGCCCGCGGCGCTTTTGCTCCTGTACAAGACCACGTCCAACGCCCTGCTTCTTCGAGGAGGACGTCGGGTTTTTCCGATCGTGCTCAAACACGGTGATTTCATTGAGTAGCTTGTGCGAGTCGTACGAGTTGGTGTCGAGGGGGTCGGGGAACGCAGGCGCACGCGACGTGACGGGGCTGCCGGGAACGGAGCGAATCCCCCTTGCGAACTGCTCCTCGCGAAGACGCTTGATGTCTCGATCCGGAATAGTTGTCGAGTTGTCTGCAGCGAATACGGAGCAGACGTGCGAAATCAGTATTTGCTACGAGGCTGACAAGTGCAAGGCGAGAAGAAAGGAACTTACGAGCCGCGTTGATCTTGGCAAGCCTATGCATCTCGGTATCCCCCTCGCTCTCACTCCTGACCGTAGCCCTCGAGGAAGGCCTCGACGACCTCTCTGAAGCGTCCGAGTCGGACCCAGTGTCAGAAGGAGGAGCACGCCGACGTTGCTGGCGAAGCTTAGGCTGATCCGGCGCCTTACGAGGAGGTGGTGCATCACTTTCGCTGTCGCTGTATGCCGAGGGGGCAGGCGGAGCCTGAGGAGGAGGCTTGTTGCCCGAGCGGGAGGAGGGGCAACGAGGAGGGAAGTCGAGTTCGCTGGCGTCGTCTTGATCCCATGGAGAACGCGAAGGGGGAGCTTGCGGTTGCTTCATCGCCGAGCGAGAGGAAGGGCGAGCGGGAGGCTCGTGGCTACGTCCAGAGCGGGACGAAGGGCGAGGTGGAGGGGGAGCGTGGTCGGGTGAAGGAGCACGACGATCATGGCGGGAGCGGGGAGCGTCGCTGACATCGCTGTCGATAGGGGCCGGAGGAGCCGTAGGCTTGCGTCGAGAGCCACGCCTGGTGGTACCTTCCCCGTCCGTCTCTACATCGGTCCGAGACCGCGAAGGTTGCCTCGACCTGGCCAACATCGCCCTCTCCTGCTCTTCCTCACTGTCCGAGTCGATCTTGCGCCTACGACCCTCGCGTTCGCGCTCGACCGTTTGCTTGGCTTCATGCTGGACTTCAGTCGCGTTGGACACGATCTTCGCTACCGACTGGCGAAGATTCTTGAGGCCCGCATCGAAACCGGCGGAAATAGACATGGCACGCTGACGGAGGGCAGGACGAGCCGGCTCAGGCTCTTCCTCGAGCTCGGCGGGCGAGTCGATGTTGGAGGAACCGTGGTGGCGATGGCGAGATGAGCGGACTCGAGCGTGGTCAGGCTCGGCGGAGGGAGGAGGACGGGAAGGCGGAGGAAGGTCGTCTTCGGACTCGCTGAAAGGTTGGCGGCGGCGGGAGGACGACCGCTTCGAGCGAGTCGGCTCTTCATCCGCCGAGTCTGGCTCGACGATCTTCGAGCGCCTGGACGATCGCGAGGCCGAAGCGGCGGCGGCTGCGGCGGCGGCAGCAGCAGCCTTCTCCTGCTCCTTCTCCCTTTGCCTCTCCTTCTCCCGCTCTTTCTCCTTCTCCCGCTCTTTCTCCTCTTTCTGACGACGTTCATCCTCCTTCTGTCGACGCTCTTCCTCCTTGACCCTTTCTTCTTCCTTCCTGAGCTTCTCCTCCCTCTTCCTGAGCGCCTTCTCCCTTTCCTTCAACTCCTCCATCCTCCTCTCCTCTTCCTCTTCTTCCTCAGCCGCCGTCTGACCCGCCTGCTCAAAGTCACTTTCCGCCCTCGCAGCCCTCCTCTTAGCCCTAGCCTCCCTCCTCTTCCTCCTCTCCTCCTTCCTCTGAGCCCTCGCTTCCTCCTCTTCAACCTCCACCTCAAGTACCTTCTCCTCCACATTCCCCAACGCAAGTTCCCCTTCAGTCTTGAGCAACGCCCCAACGCTCTTGATCCAGCCTCCAAAGACTCCCTTCGCGGTCTGTTTCTCAGGTTCAGGCGGTGGCTTAGCCACTACTTCAGGATCAAAGCCCTGTTCTTTCTGCCTAGGCTTACGAGCCCCACGGTCCTTGGATGCTGACCTCCTCTTGGCGTCGAGCAGGGTGACCTCCCCGCCGGCAGGGATATCGAGTTCATGATCGTCGACGTTGCCCCTCACCAAGGTGTCCTCGTCCGAGTCGTCCCGGCGATGGCGATTACGCGAGACGGAGCGCCAAGAGGGCGTGCGGTCGAGCGGCGGTGCGGATGCAGGAGGAGGGGCAGAAGCGCGAGGCGGGGAACGTCCACGTCCTCCTCCGCCTTCGGCTCGCGGGGGAGCGGGCGAGGTAGACCGGATAGGAGAGACGGAATGGTGTCGACGAGAAGAACGAGGTGGCTTGAAGGCTGCCGAAGCGGGGGAAGAAGGAGAGATGACAGCCTGGGGGTGGGCAGAACGAGGAGGGGAGGAACGAGCACGGCGAGCTGATTTGGGAGGGGGCGAAGGCGACCGTGAGCGGGAGCGAGAACGAGAACCACCGCGACGAATGACGCGCATCGGAGCCTCTTCTATGGCAGTCTCAATTTTTTCGAGGGTGCGGTGAGAGCGGGAAGAGCGAGATTTGGGTCGGGTAGAGGGAGGAGGGGAAGGAGAACGCGAACGAGAACGGGATGCTTCGCGAATCTTCCTGACCTTCTCCTGCAGTTCCTTCTCCTCCTTCGCGAGAGCTTCGCGAGCTGCTCGAGAGATGTGACGATGGTGCGGGGGCGAAGCCGACCGTTCGGGCGAGACGCTAGCGGCACGTTGCTGGTGACGACGGGAAGAGCGAGTCTCAACTTCGGCAGGAGAGGACGGAGAAAGAGCCCGCTCAGAGCGCTGCGAGCGGGAAGAGCGCGATTGCGCAACGGGAGGAGGAGAAGGCGAGCGGGATGGGCTGGCAGGCTTGGATTGGGAAGGCTGGCGGCGATGGCTGCGAGAAGAGCGAGACGCTGGCGGAGGACTGGGGGACCTGCTCGGCGAGGGAGACTTCTCCTTGCGGCGACTCGACCGGGAAGGGGCTGGCGCCGCTTTAGGAGGAGGAGAAGGCGAGCGGGAAGAAGAGGCCTTGCGTTCGCTTCGACCGCGACGACTCGACGCAGGCTTGGGCGGGGGCGAGGCGGAGGGCGAACGAGATTCATGCTCAGGCTCGGCGCGGCGCGACGACTTGCCAATGGGCTTAGACTTGACGATCGGATAGGCAGGTTTCGACAGGTCTTCGCGCTCTTCCTCCTCCTCTTCCTCACTTCTTGTCGGCTTCTTACTCCGAGAAGACCTCGACGAGCGTTCCTCGACAGCAGGGGCCTTGCGCGGCGCGAACCCCTCATCGTCACTCGCTTCACTGCCGCCCCGTGGAGGCTTGATCCACTCATCCAGAGGCGGTTCTTCCTCTTCAGGCGGCGGAGCGTCCCAGTCCTCCTTTGACGGCGCAGCCGGTCGGTCTTTCTTCGTCAAGCGGGAAGATCTTGAGGCGGACGGTGTTGAGAAGCCCGGCGAGGAAGGGCTGCCATACGCGGGCGAAGGCGGAACAGGTGGAATGAGCAGCTCGTTCGTCTTGACAGGGCTCAGCTCGCCGCCGTCGGAGGGCGGAGCGGCAGCCGGACGGTCGAAGCGGGGGCGTTCGTCCGCAGGCGAGCCAGGAAGGGGAGAAGGCGCGCGGGAGGCGGCAGCGGCTAGAGCTTCGGGGGTGCTGTAGGGGTCGGTACCATCGGGAGGTGGGTCGTTCTCGGTACCCTCGCGAGAGTAGGAGACTGAGCGGTCGGTGTAGGCGTGCTGCATAACGCCAAAGAACGTAAGCGGGCTGACGGATAGAGGCCGGATAAAAAAGGAAAGAAAAAAACGCACCCAAGTCGCGCAATGCTGATCCTCCTGGAAAATGTAGAGAGAAAGGTGAAGTTTCTGTGGAGGCGTGCACCGTCAGTCTAAGCAATGGCTGGAAGAGTGGGAGACAGAAGGACGTACCCCATCGCCCGTACTCCTTCTCCAGTTATTCGTCAATAACGCGTACATAGTATCCCGTTCCCTCTCACTTACGACATCATGGATATAACTCCCCGCCGCAAAGTTGTTCCTCAAATACCTCAATACACCCTCCCTCTGTACATCCGTCCGGAGTGTCTCCGGAAGCGAGTCCTTCGTCGGGTCGACCTCGTGTGCGAAGGGGATGATAGCGGCGTTCTCGGGCGGACGACCGGCGGCAAACTTGACGTGTAAGAACGGGGGCATAGTCTTCTTGTCGTTAGACGGTGTAATAGCACGGGAGATGAAAGAGGAGAGCCGTTTCTTCGAGGACGAACGGGCTCGGCTGGACACTGCAGAGGAAGATAGGGAGGTTAGGACGTAGCGGAACGGACGGAGAAGGGGATGTACGCACTGCAGAGTGTAGCCCTGCGGTCTTATGGTGGAGGGGGAGAGACGAAAGAGGGCAGAAGCAATCGCTCCTGAGGATGACCCTTCCGCGGACCTTCCGAGAACGACCAGTGAGGCGGCGTACGTCGACGTCCTGGTCTGCTGCCGTTTCATGGTGCCCAGTCAGGCGCAAGAAGACAGGCAGCGCTGCAAGAAAGGCTCAAGCAACAGCAGCTCTCAGCCGCACTCGACAGTATGACGACTTCACCATGATTGAGGGGGAAAACCTGCAAGTGCTGCAATACCCAATGCGTACCTCCATCCCTACCTTCCAACTAAGAGCTCTCACTATCCGGATCATTCCGTCGTACTTGCCGTTCCAGCTCGTTAAGGTAAGCGTCCTCGACATGGGGATCGAGTTTCTGAACTGCTTCGCAGAGGTTGTAGACGTAGTCCTGCGTGGACGGGCTGACTGTGAGCGCTGGTTAGGGAGGGATGTTAGAGCGGACGCACCTTGTTTGGTCCTGAAGGGCCGGATGCCTTGGCGATGCGAGCGCCCAGGTCGGCCATTTTTTCGCCGCCTGCAAAAGATGCGTTATCCGTTTCTGCGACGTAAACGCGCACCTTAAAAGTAGAGTGACGGAGGACGTATCAGCACGGATTTGCCCGGACATAAACAGGCAGAGAAGGAATGAGACTGAAGGACTCTTGACTGACATCCTTCTCGACCACGACCTTCTCATTCTTGTCGTTTACGCCATACACATCCACCGTTTTCAAGCTGTATCCATCCTTTTCTCGGTGATCGAGGTAGGCCCAGACGTCGTCGTGCTGTTCAGGCGAGATATAATAGATTCGGCCTGCAAGTAAAGAAAGGTGGGAGTCAGCCAGGTCAGTTGGCGGTGTTCTTTTCCCGATCACAGGAGGAGCCCAGAGGGGCGACAGCTGACCCCATACGGGTAACGAGCTCTCGGGGTCATCCTAGAGCAGGAAAGATAGAGGGAAAATCAGCCCATGTCAGAGAGCGGAAAGAGCGACTTTCCGTACCGTCCGATGTTTCGCCCAGTCTGCTTCAGTCACCAACGTTGCGACTGACGGCAGTTTAACCGCCCGGGCATATCAGCTTTATACTCTCCTGCGCGGGGATGGACTACACAGGAAAGACTCACCTCGTCCAGGATTTTCAGGCGTTCCACGGTGGTCATGGGATTTCTGCCAGAGACAAGAGGCTGAAGTCAGCGTTCCGGCAGGAAGCTCGAGTGCTCGAAGGGACGCACCTGAGCAAACCGCATCACGAAACCCTCGATGAACCCGGGCTTCGACTCGAGATCAAAAGGAGGACCCTGACATATCGAAAGTGGGTCAGCCGGCGCAGGTAGAGTGGCTGTGGGAAGAGCAGAGGCGTACTCGCCTTCCATATCAGGCTACCGTAGCCAAAAACGGCGGTTCCAGCGGAGGGCATTCTGGATGTCGAAAGGTTCCGAGGAGAGGGGGAGAATGGTCAGCTCGCAGTTATAGTGGACGTGCGGGTTGCTCCGTTGATATCCATGCAAGACAGAGTGGCCGCTGCTCTGCTGGCGCTCTCCCTCGACTCCATCGCCAGCCTCAAGCTGAACCTCATAACTTCTCCCTCACCGTTGACCCGCGTACCGGCACGAGACCAACGCACCAAGTGTAGGCTGTAGAGTCGAAAAGGGCTGGTGTATAAGCCTTTACAGCGTAAGAGCGAGTCGACGAGAGTAGTCGCGAAGCGAATTCAAGGCGAAGGAAGAAAAAGTTTACACACTTTCAGCGATCGGACCGAGGTGAATTCTACTTCTTCTCGCCGATTTCTGAGTCGCTTGGCATCTCCATCGCGAAGCTGCAGGCGTAAGCACTTCCGCTCTGCGGTATAACCTGCTCCTCGTCGAAAGCATCTTGACGATGCTGCGGGAGAAAGGGAATGCACGCCGCACGGTGCTGAGAAAGACTGGGCAGGCAGTGCAAGGTCACAACGCAGTACGCACAGCGCACCCCTTGACTTGTGTGCATACAGCTGCAGGAGTACATTCGACGCTGGGTTGTACTTGCCACCCTAGTGAAGCCCTTTTTGCTAGCTCCTCCCGACACAATCACCCACCTTCTACTCAGCTCCGATGCTTGAGCTTAGGTACATGGAGGAAGGTTGCTCGAGGGGGGCCGGTGAAAATGAGGCCGTTGAAACCAGCAGACGATGTAGAGGTAGCTTGGCGCGAGGAAGAGAGAAGGGCGTGGGCGGTAGCAGTAGAAGAGCCGGGCACGGGAAGGGCTGCGCCCGATTGTCGGAGCGCAACTGTGACTGCAGCTGTAGAGTCGTCAATGATGTCACTAAGCCGTCGGCCAGACGCGTGAGGTTCGGCAGAGGAACCTTAAGTCGACGACAAGCGGTAGAACCGTCACTGCCGTGCAAGCCTGTCTGCGCAAAATACACCTTCGCTCAAACGGACCACCTTGAAAAGAGGGAGACAAGGAGAGAGCACACCGTCATCCCGTGCGTCCGGTTCTTATAACTATGGGACATAATCGTCAACCCCGGGAAAGTCTGCAAGAACTCCTTCGAGCCCGTATGGGCTCATGCTGAGCAATAGCCTTGAGCTGTACTTGCCCGGAAAAAGATGTGACGATAAGTCTAGTGTTTGAAGCAATAAAAGGGATGTAAGCAGGCTTTTCCTCCTTTCGAAGCAGCGAAGGAGAAAGGGACTTACCTTGTCCTCTGGGCAAATAGCAAGCGGCCTTGACTACCATACTGGGCTAAATATGGTGCAACTTGATGTCCGTATCCCTTGATGTACTCCTCGCCCCAGTGAGTAAGCATTCCACCTCTCCAAAGTTCTGGACGTTCCTGATCACAGTGAGCCGCACGTCCTCCTTGCCGAGCTAGTCAAGCTCATCCGATGCTGTGCTGTATAGGTCCAAAACTCTGTCGAAGCAGATGCTCAGGGCGCCGGCGCGCATGAGGTTGATCTGGATGCACGAGCCGAGGTAGAAAAGAGGTAGTGATGCAAATCACGGAATTGGCTGCTGCTGTGCCAGTACAGCAGCCTGCTACAGGCAGGACCACGCTTCATCCACTTTGTGGGCGGTTGGATGCACGAGAGACGAGTTATCGGGCGAAGGGTGGGCGAAGGCGGAGCAGTACGGCGCAAAGGATCGGGCGACACGCGGGACAAGGTGGTGCGCGCGACGAGTCCGTGTGAGCCTCGAACGGTGTACAGCCTCAGAACTCAGTCTTGTACGGAGCGGAGCGGCGAGTCGTCTGACGGAGATGGGCTGAGCCGGTTGAGCGACTTTCCATCTTGCGTCGTTTTCTCTATGCAGCTGGAAGCTATCATGAGGCACCTCCAGATCATACGGAAGAGCCGATCTAGCACCCGCACGCCATCAGCTCATGCCGACGAAGATCACCTCCTTTAACCGCTTCGACAGACACTACGATCAGCTCGTTTATCAACCGTTGTCGAGAGGCGATCAACGTCGGAGGGCGTACGGGCTCTCACGACTATGGCGCTTTCGTGCGACGAAGCCAGAACGAGGGTGAGATGTCCCCCTCCTGCCGCCGATGGAGGAAGTGCGGATCGAGCTAGGTGCCGAAGCGGGCTGCACAAGGCTGGCGGGAGCTCTCAAGTGCTTGATCTGGTGCGATGATCTGTGCATTGTAAGCTGTAGACCCCTCTCTTCAACAGAAAACAACCGATCTGGGCTTTCCCTTTTCTTCTCCTTTGGCAGCTTCCGGTTTCGGAGTTCCAGGGTGCGTATTCCTTTTCTCTTCTTAGGCCTGCATCTGCTGCAGCGCAGCTGCGTGGCGTCCTGACGTGCAAGACTTTCCGCAGGAAAACGAGCTCGATTCTCTAGCCTCGGCATCCGACCTGTCGCTGCCCCTATCGCGCCTCTGGACATCCGACCCTAGCTTCCCATCGACTCTTCCAGAGAAGAAGTCTCCGAAGTGCTGCTGCTCTGATCGTCCTATGTTGAGATTAAGGCGAAGAAGGAAATCAAGCTCCTCTACTTCCCACTCTCGCATCGCTGTTATCGCGAACATCCCCGGGAACGTCAGGGTGGATCGGAGCTTGTTTGGAGCTGCATCACTTCCTCCTGTCCTGCTAACGTCGTCACAAAAGTGCTTTTACTACAAGCACGACCGGCCAGCGCAACCAATCTTGCAGATTTTCCTTCGCACCCTTCCGTACTCTACAAGCTCGGTCACAGTGCGGTGCACCTATATATACGTGGGAGAGCGGCGAAGAGGCGCCATAGGCGCGGGGGCTCAGAGGGGCTCAGAACTCTGCAGGGCGCGCTTGAGGTGACCGAGGAAATGGCTTCCGCGGTCAGGGGCGGAGCACAGCCTCGTCAGCCCTTCAAGTTCCCGAAGACGTTCATCTCGTTCCTCCTCTCCACCTTGTCTCCACCAGTCTCTGTGCTCCGCACTCTTTCAAACATGCCCTACATCACCTCGCCGCCTCCGAGGGCTGCTGGGCG
Source organism: Rhodosporidiobolus odoratus (assembly GCA_034387635.1). Taxonomy (NCBI): domain Eukaryota; kingdom Fungi; phylum Basidiomycota; class Microbotryomycetes; order Sporidiobolales; family Sporidiobolaceae; genus Rhodosporidiobolus; species Rhodosporidiobolus odoratus. Next base: position 1,726,075 of record JAOANU010000002.1, on the reverse strand, counting down.
TCCGGGGAGATCTTCAGAGCGGCGCTCTCCTCCTCGGTTCCCTCTGCTTGTGCCGCGTCCCCTGCTTACGATGATGGAGGATGATACGACCCCGGCGAGTAACGCAGGGGCTCTCGTGCGGGCTTTCGACCTCCTACAATCCGTCCAAGCACGCAAGCCCATGGCCTCCGGTAGGCTACCAAAATTACTCTGCAAAACATCACGAGGTAAGTTAGGCTGATCGGTTTAAACCGGCTCCCAGGTCTATCGGCACTTGCCCTGCGTGCTCTTCTCTGCGAGGCTCGGACTCCTCGAGCTTTACCGTCGTACCTCCTACATCCGCTCGCTCAACTGAGATTTCGAAACAAGCAATTGATGAGTCGCCATTCCTTTCCTTCTAAACGGGCGCATGCCATCTGACGTTTTCGCTCGATCTACACCCTCTCGAAATTTCGATTGTGGGGACGGATAACATGGCAAGAGACCGAGAGCTTAGGGACGAGGTTTACGACCTCATTGCGGGTCGGGTGCGTTCGCTCTTCCGCCGCGGGCTTTGACCTATCTGACCTCTACTGCCCGGATGCAGGATGCGCCTTACTTCTTCAACAATCGTTATCTCATCACCGATCCTCAAGGAGGGAATCAAGAAGGAGACCGGTCGTACGTGTGGAGTTCGACCTCACTCCAACGTTCAAAAGCTTCAGCGTTAACGAGACTCGGTGTATCAGCGGTACGCCCAGGCTCAAGTATTGCCTCGAAGTCACCATCCAACCTGTCCTCCCATTCTTACATCGCCCCTCCGCCGACGTCCCAACAAACCTCGTAATTTACCATGAACAAGAAGGAATCCAAAGCCAAGTACCTACCCAAGGCGCAGCAGCGGTCCTCGTGATGAGCATAATGCGCTACTACGACGAGCGGATCAAGTCGGGTCGCCGTGACGGCGATCTCATGGACCGATGTGCTGTCGCCATGCGCTACGCCGTGCGCGGGGCGGAGCTGTGGCGGCAGGATGATGCCAAATTTGCTGAACTCAAGCTCACCGGAGACGATTGGGATGAAGCCGTCAGCCTGTTACTCACCGAGACGCGGTACAATGCGATCAAAGACGCGTTGCCACGTTTCTTCACCCCCAGGGAAACGAGGTTTTTGACGGAGGGTGAACTACATTGCCTGTTCTCGGGTGCCAATGATGACGACCATCTGGTCAGAGTCACCGAGGCAGAGTACGACTTCGCTTTCAGAGGTATCTTGAGGCTGTTTCAGGTGCGTCTCGGCCTCCTGCGGCGCTTTTTAGCACGTCGTCGTCCTTCGCTGATGGTTTTCCTTTCTTCCTCTCTATCTTGCGCTTCTCTCTCCCTCTGCCCTTCATCTCGCACGTAACAGCGTGGGTTCCCCCAGGATCTTCGAGTGAGCTCCTCTGCCTTTCTCTCTCGTTGCCTCGATCTATCTAACGCCATTCGCCACTTTACGCAGCGATCCTCATCCGACATCGCCGACGAGCTCGCCAACATGACCATGCACTCGGTGTCGAAAGCCTGCACCCCTCAAGCCAGGCAGCGGGGCAGTGGCGGAGTCGCGGTACTTGCGATGTAGGATGGAAGGGGGCAAGATCAGGCGGAAAGGAACCGTTAAGGCGTATTGGGGCATATAAAAAACAGTGACATATGGTATCCATTTACATACTTATCTCGTGCGGCTCATTTACTCCCGATTCGTCGTGAGGAAGTGAATGACACCCGGGTAACGCTGTTCCTTACCGCCTGGCGCCGTCGGCCTTGCGGTACAAGACTACTCTCGTACCAAGCTCTGCTCTCAACGCCAGTATACCTTTGCAAAAGCCGGAGGGGAAGAAGCAGGCAACTTCCTGTTCGACCTTTGCAATTGTCGCTGATTGTCGTGACATTCGATGAAGGGAAAAAGGGGTCATTGTCCAGAGGATAGACCTCGAGCAACCCGGAGTAGCTGTGCTCGGAACCTTTCAAGTGGTACAGTTTTCTTAATCTGCCCAAGACACTCTCATTAGCCGCGCTGTTCTGAGCGACCCGAGCCAATTTCGTCAAGCGCCTCCTTTTCTCTTCCTTTCCCCCAACCTCTCTCAAGATCGCTTACCGGGCCACTAAGCCCATCCGTAAAGCTCGTACTCTTTCTCAAGTATGGCTACAACAAGCCACGCCTTGTCCCGTGGCTCGCTCGAGGTGATGGGAAATGCAGGTGGGGACGTCGACGAGACCGTGGTCAAAGGTGAGTAGTCCGCTTTCCGCTATATTGGGGGTTTGTAGAGCATCGCAAGATCATTACACGCTCTTGTCGAGTCATACTCAGCGAGCTCGGGCGAGACGAGGCCTTCTTCTGTTGAGGGGCGAGGACAGTCGGGTTAAAACCACAAGTCCGCCTCCAGCTGCAACTCTTTGTTGCCAGTCCTTCCCAGCTATACCCTCTTGAGGTGGGCTATCCATGCCTCAGCTACACCGGCACGATAGCGAGCGCCGATCGCAGCACTGACTGCCATTTTTCTCTTTCCCTTGCTTTCCACAGACCTCATCCAGTACCTCTTCGACCCTTCTTCCGCTCATCTTCCCACCTCCTCCAGAACTATCATCTCTCCCGACCTCCTCATTGACTTTCCCTATGCCCCTCAACCCGTTCCCAACCCTGTCACTCCGGACGAGCTTCGCGTAGACCGCTTGCACCAGGTCGGGCTTGCTTTGCGTGCAGCCACCGTCCAGGCGCTCTCCCTCTTCCGCCTTCCAACCCTCGCCGTAAATCTCGTCCCCGGCGCCGAGTGGCAACTCGAAGTCAGGCGTATTGCCAAAAGCGACTGGGACGTGGTTGGCTCGCCGGCGGTACCCGCTGGGTCGACCATACTTCAGGCCTCGTCGCTGGACCCTCCAGGACTCGTCGAGACATGGACGGCGGAGGTCAGGTGGCGCCTCTCTCTCGGAACCCACTTCGGCCAACAGCCTCGTCGTAGCTTCGAGCCCGGTCCTTCTCTGGGCGCCGCCGCCATCGCTCCACTCACTCAAGAGCCCCTCCCTTGGAGCAGAACGAGTAAGGCCCGGACCGTCGAGCTGGTCTTCGTCCCGAAGCCGCTCGACCCGGTTGAAGTGCAGAAGAGGAGGGAGAAGGAGAAGGTCGTCTCGTCGGATCAAGGCGAGTTCGAGACGTTGGAGAGCAGTGGACTCGCTGAGCGCGCCGGTGTCAGAGCGGGGTCGAGCGGTGGCCTAGTGAGGTCATACGAAGGCGTGGGATTCCAACTTGAGAAGGTCACACCGGCGGGAGCGGACGACCTCGATGAGCCTCTTCAGCCTCTCCAGCTCGTATACGCTCGCTATCGCCTTTCTTCATCTTGCCAGCCTTTCGGTCAACTATCCTTCGTCCCGTCGTTCGCCCGCAGCCAGTTCCGCTCGCTTCTCTTCACCCTCCTCGGATGGGTTCTTCCCCTCGCCTTTGCCTTCCTCCAGTACTTTCACCTCGACGCTTCTCATGTCCTCTCCACCCATGCTCTCTACCGTACCGGAACATCGCACAAATACGACCAGGGTAAGAGCAAGGAACGTCGCTCCTCTACCTCCTCGCGTCGTCGTCGTCGGTCGCTCTCCGCCTCCGCAGCCCTTCTTCCAGCGAGCTCGCTACCCCCTCAAGGTATTCACGCACCTAGTTCCATCGATACGGTCACCCCCGGTGAAGAGCAAGCCTTGGCTCGCATCGCCAGTCTTTCGAGCGAGAGTGACGGCGACTCGACTATGGCATCAAGGGGAAGGCACCCGAAGCACCTAGGTAGGACGAGGCGTTGGAGCTCCTCTACTCCTGCGGCGGAAACGAGACACGCTCGCTGCGAAGGCAGGCAAGCAGAAGGTAGAAAGGGAGAAGGCAGCGTCATCACCAATGCCGCGCTTGAAGGCCAGAGCCTCTTCGCCTCGCTCGTCGATATCTGCAGCTCCACCCTTGAAAGCGTCCGTGGAGCAGAGCAGGCTACCCGGAACCTTGCCTGGGCCATCCGTCGCCTCGTCATTCTCTTCCTCCAGCTCTTACTCGCTACTTTCGACGTTCTTCGAGAACTCCTCTTCCCTGCTGTCTGCTTCGCTATGAGCGACGGAGATCAAGGGCTCGGAGGCGAGAGACCGCAGGGGCTGAAGAGGCGTTTAAGCATCAAGAGCCCGGAGAAGAAGGTCGGGGAGGAGGGGATCGGGGGGAAGAGGGCGAAGAAGAAGGAGGGCGAGGATGTGGGAGACACGGTCCCGAGCGAAGAAGAGGATGGCTCAGGCTTGGAGTTGGCAGTGGCCGGCAGGGAGGACAAAGAAAGGGTGGAAAGGGCGAGGGGAAGGAGCTCGACGGCTCCGACCAGCCTCCACAAGAGCGCTATGAGCAGCCACGATGGGTGCGCTCCTCCTCTACAGGTCCTTATCCGCGTAACATGCGCTGCGCACAAGCTTGTACTTGGGCTGGACTGATGCCCCGCCTATTGTTCTTTACCGTCCGACCTTTTTTTCTCCTTCCGCTGCTAGGTCCCCCGTCCTCCCTTCGATGCGCAAAGGGGTCTCTTTCGGAGCTTCCGCCGCTCTGATCCCTCGCCCTGATAGGCCGCTGGCCGACGAGCCAACGTCGCCCAACGTCAGCCCGTCTCGCTCAAGACCGCTCATCGCCCCCCAAGCTCAGGTTATCATTGCCGACGCCTCAACCGCCGAGGAGACATTCGAATTTGCCGATAATCACGCTGAGCACGGCGTTCCGCAGGTGACGAGGGACCTTCCGGTCGAGCGGGACCAAGCCGCGAAGGAAGTGGCGCTCCTTTCGTCGGTGGACAAGGGAGACGGTTTCGTTCCTGGCAGGAGGAGGCAGAGCGTCGACGAGCTCGTCAGTCTCCGCTCCACCCGCGGCATCGCGCACGAGGCGGATAGACAGGAAGAAGAGAGGCTATGGACTTTGCTGAGGGAGAAGAGCGAGAAAGACGAAGTGAGGTTGAAGGCGGCAAAGGTGGTATTGGAGGCTTCGAAAAAGGGGAGGCAGGGGAAGAAGGACAATGCGATTGAAGAGACTGAGAGGGAGCTGGAGAAGAAAGTGGAAGACATGAAGGATAGGATGAAGCAAGAAGCGGAGGTGCGTTTTCACCTTCCATTCCCCTCGGCGCAACATCGCAAAGATGGCCCATCCTGTCTGGCTATCCTTCCCTCCCAGACGATGGGTGATAAGCTGATTCCCTTTCGTGTCCCGCTCTTTGACAGGACGAGAAAGAAACGGCCACCGAGAGACTGCCCTTGGCCGCCTCGCTCTGTCGCTCACGCTCGGCCCGTTCCGACGAAGTTCCGACCCCTGTCCACCGTCTCGCCAACCTTGGCTTCGGAGATGACACCCCTTCCGGCCTCACTAGCGGCGTGACTAGCGGCATAGTCTCGCCTCTTTCTGGTCTTGCCGCCGCAACCCTTGGATCCGCACCTCCATCGCCGGAGCAAGTCTCCACTCTCAAAGCTAAGCTTCACTATCTGCAGCCGAGTCAGCGGAGGAGCAGGACAAGCGGGTTGGACACGCCTGGAGCGCGTCCGTTAAAGGAGAAGAAGGCCGAAAGGGACGAAGAGCAGCACGAAGCGGCGGGACGTGGTAAATACGATTCAGCGAGTGATAGGGAGGAAAGGGAGGAACAGGTACGCTTACCACTTCCCTTCGCGAGTCGTTGAAAGGGAATGTCGCGGCTGACCTTCTCAACTGCCAACAACTCTTGTTTCTTCTCGTCAAGCAGACCTCGACTCTAGCTACCACCGTCGGACACACTAGAGATGAAGATGAGCCGGGATCGACCAATGCTCCCAACTCACCCAACACCGCCGGCAAAATCGCTTTTTCGACTCTTTCTTCCCGCCCCTCCATTTCCTCTCCGTACCGTCTTCCCATCGAGACCATCCACACGCCCCCGACTGCTTCCATCTCGCCCGCGGGCTCGCCCCGTCTACGCAGGTCGAGGGAGGAAAGTGCGGAAGAGAGGTTGGAGAGAATCATGCCGACTGGAGTGAGGATCGGTGGGAAGAGTCAGGAGACTGAAGAGGGGAAGGAGAAGGCGATGGCGGACGAGGACGAAGAATCCAAGGAGCTCGTAGGCGGAGAGGGTGGGTACGCCAAGCAGCCGCACAAGCAAGAAGTGCTGGAGGCGGATGAGGAAGAGCAGCAGGACGAGGCGCAGCTCAAAGCCGTCGAGGCTGTCAGCGCCCAAGGTACCGAAGCTCAGCCGACGATCTCTTCCGCCTCCTCAGAAACGGTCCTTCAGACTCCCGGAGGCGAAATTGCGCCCATGAATCCCGTTGGAAGTCTCGACAATCTCCCACGCGAACACACACAGTCCAGGTCCGCAAAGAGCGAGGCTCGGTCCGTCCCCGCGCAGTCGCCTGCTGTGGTCAGAGAGGAGGAGGACAAGGAGGCTAAAGTCGAGTCAACCGGTTCATCGACTTCTTTACCCCTTGCTATTCTGCGCTGACAGTCTCTCCTTCTTACATCGTAGCTCTTCCCCTCTCCGACTTCTTCACCCCTCCTACCCATCCTTCCTCCTCTATCCAGTCGACAGGGTACCTCTCTTCCGTTACACCCGCTCAAGAAGCTACGATCACTTCCACGTCCCCTTCCGGCTTGTCGCCCGAAATGGCTCGCCGTCCGTCTCTCCCGCTCTCATCTGCCGCTTCATCCTCTGCTCCTGCTTCTCCCGTCACGGCGCTGACCAGCCCAGAAATGCGTCGCGAATCCTCCTCCGGCGGCTGGTCTTCCCAAGGTGGACCTCCTTCGCCGGATCTCACAAGGGGCAGCGTGCAGATCCACCCAGAGCATGGAGTGAAGTGGAAGGCGGAAAAAGAAGGGTTGCTTGTTGTTTTCGTTTCCTCTCCTCTGGCAGGCCTCGTAGCTTTTCCCCAGCTCTCGCCGTGTGAGGATCACTCGCTTGCAAATCTCTCTCGACTGACCGAGCCCTACAGTGAGGGAAAACAGGCAGCTCGTTTCAGCAATCGAGAAGGAGCTTAAAGCGGAGAGAAGCACGACAAAGGATGAGCGACGAGATTTGCTCGAAGAAGCATGCAAAGATGAGGAGCCGACGCTACAAGAAGGGGGGAATGGGAGGATGCTGGGGAATAAGCGGTGCTGTGGGATGAGGCGATGATGGGAATATTAGCTAACGGACAAGTATACAAGCTCAACGATGACAACGGCGATAATAGGGGGGTACTGCAAGAACCCAATGACAGGAGGAAGACGAAGTGGAGACGAGGACGATTAGCGCGAGGCAGAGAATCTGCGGGCAACTTGACGACGCCGCGCTGCAGATGGGACAAGGCAAGGGCGAACGCGGCGAGACCGGCAGCGGTACAGAGGTGAATATGTTGATCGAGGCGACGAGAGCGACAGAGTTCAGGGAGGAGGACGGGACGATGGGAAAGATAGTAACATCGCGCAGAGCTTGGGTATGTACAAGGGAAGCTGGAAGTCGCAGTCGGTGGGACGGGGAGAAGCGAGTCGTGGTGGGTGGGAGCGAGCGAGGACGACCCTTAAAAGGTGGAAGTGACGGGCCCCCTCGAGCGAGTTGCGTACCCAGGCGTCCAGGCCGTCTGCATTGTACGATGGGCCTCGTCAATCTCGGCGTCCTCGGCGCTGCGCTTTCGAGACGTGGTCGAGAACCAAGAGGCGAGAACGACGGCGGCCCTCTCGACTTCGACTCGCTCAGCTTCGAACCGGGTTGCTGTTGCTGCCGCCGCCAGGAGGAGGTCGAAGCGATTGATGCTAACTTGAGTTTGGGCGGGGAGGCTGACCTTGGCCGGGCTGGTACCCTTCTTGACCGTGACCGGGTTGGTTACCTTCTTGCCATTGCGCTTCGGGGCGGTTTTGGCTTTACCGGTACTGGTGGGCCGAGCCCTTTTCGCCGACTTGACTGTAGCATTGGTAGTAACGAATCCGGAAGCGCTGGAAGATTCAGTGGGACGGATGACGATACGTGGAGCGTGAGCGGGGGCAAGAAAAGCGACCCTGTCGAGGTGGGAGGGGGACGAGTTGGTCGGCGTAGTCTCGCGATTCTCGGTAAGGGACGCGTTGGGGACAACAGAGGCTTGCTCAGTAAGAGTCTGTTGCAATGTGCACGCGTTCGTCAGCTTCGCGATCGAGTACAGCGGGAGACGATCAGAGGGAGAGAGAGGTGGGGCACTCACTGGAGCGACGACGGCTCGACCACACGAGAGGAGCGAGTGAGCCCCATTGTCGATGGCTTGTTCTTCAACGCGTGAAGCTTCGAGGCGTGCGACGGAGGAGCGAGTACTGATCATGGTAGAGAGTGAGCGAAAGGGAGGATGAGGTTGAGAGAAGCGAGAGTAGCGTAGATTGTGATAGTGTGGGTAGGTGTCGACGTGGGTATACTCGTAGTGGGAGTACAGTATATCTTCTAAAGGGGGAGACGGAGGAGAAAAGAGAGGAGGAAGAGAGAAGCGGAGATGAGGACGTGAACTTGAGAATGTCGAATCAGCCTGATCGAGGAATCCGAGCCTGAATCGAGGCTGAGGGAATGTGAGCGTTTGCGTTCCTCCTCAGTAGACTCGGTATATCGCCGTGCAAGGCCGTAGTGTGAGAAGAGATGGCATGACCGGCGTTGGAGGAGAAGGGGAAAAATAAAAGCGAGCTGGAAAATGTAAAGGCGCCGCCGAGCCACAAAGGTTGCTCGACCTTCCTACGTACGTCGCGGGACCCCGAATCGGACTGATGACCATCGGACTAGCCAGATTGCTTACGGGCTGGCGAGGTCGAAAGAAAATTTCGGAGAAAAGGAGGGAAAAGGGGCATGGCGGTCCATTCTCCGTGGCTGCCCATGTACCTGTCAGAGATATCTGCAGAATTAGTCGCAAACTTTGTAGAACATGTCGAGCAGTATTCTGCCGCGAAGCTGATGATCTGAAAAGTGATTTCCCATCAGACCTGGCTGAGAAGGTCCGGGTCGTTGATCCTCTCTCGACGACGTAGACGCAGTTGTAGGGTGCAAAGGAGGGCATGATGACGGTGTGTTTGTATCTCACTGCTACGCCCGAGCTCTCTAGCCGACCGGTCCACCTCGCCGGTCCACCTCGTCCTTCCGATCCCTCCCCTGCGGCCGCATCGCCAGCCGTGCATTGAGTGCGAGACCTCGCTCGCGGGCCGCCCGAGGGAGCAGCAAGTGTGGTACTGGAAGTGGGCGAAGCCACGTTGATACTTGTAGGAAGCCACGATAAGGCGGAGGGAGGTCTTCAAAGCGAAAGATGTGGACAGAGAAATGCGAGTCGGGAAGGGAGGCCAGGGTAAAGGCTCGGAGTGGCGAAAGTGGGGCTGCGGGAAGAGCCGGAGTCTATGTTCGGAATGAGTGTCGACTTGTGAGCCGATTGGTGTCAGGGCGGAGAGCTGAAAGCGGGTGTAGAAACGAAGAAACAGTGACATGGCACAGCGGTATTGGGGCTGAGGAGGAAGGACAGGTGAAGACGCCGTGCAGCGCGGGACAGTGAAATCAGGCGCAGCGCGAGCTGAAGTTCCATGTTCATTGAACTGAAGAGAAGCATGAATCGGTTCAAAAGCAGATTCTGGCGGAGCAGAGGAAAGCAGGTTGTTCCGGTCACTCCAGATGTCGTATGGCTTGTACGAGTCTACTCCGATGTTCAGAGTGAGTTACTCAGCGGACTCCGCGCTGCGACAGGGCGTTTGCGCACCGTCGCCAATACTTCCTCTCCCACCGCGTCCTCGACCATCCCCGACATGAACATCCCTTCTTCAACGGCTGAGCGCCGTATAGTAACCGTAGGTCTACAGTAAGCTACCTCTCTAGTCCCGAGACGGCGTCTCCATTCAAGCAGTCGCCTCTGTCGGTCAGCAGATGTCGACGAACAACTTTAAGTATGTCTACCCTCCCTCGAACTCGACGTGCGGCGGATTACTGATAGTGAGGTCCCGTCTAGGGCACGTATGAGGACCATCGGACCATGGCCATAGACGCGCGCGGCAGTAGCAGCATTAGCGAGTAAGGGCGCGAGGTGGGACGGTCGGTTGCGAAGTGGGGAATGAGGTCGGCGAGGAAGGGATGTATCTGCTGGCCAAGCGCTTCTCGTTGGCTCGCACAGCTAATGCTGTGGCCCTGACCTGCAAACCCGTACAGCGTAACATGGTAGATAGCTGGGATGAAGTGGAAGTCAATGCTACTCTCGCAAGTTTGCAATGCATTGCTCGCTCACACCGTGCGGCACTGGAAGCTGTCACCGCGGTACTCTTCTCTTGTTTGCATGCTCGTAGTTTGTACACACGGTGAGAAGGAAGGAGGGGTACACCAAAGAACAGAACCCACGACCGGATGGGAAAAGAACACAGGTTGTGAAGATGGAAGACAGCCAACGGCGAGAGAAAGAGTTGCAGCTGTGCAAGATCAGTGGTATGGTATGTCTGGCGGTGCTGGATGAATGTAGGTCGTGGGAGACTATGAGTCGAGTTTGACGCAAAGGATGGAGAGGTTGTCCGTCGAGAAGCTCCTGCAAAATGGCGGTGACGAAAGTCAGCCAATCCGGCGCACGATAGTGCGGGAACGTGAAGACCAAGAGGTTTCTGGTGGAGAGAAAAGAAAAGGAGAAATGCACGACAGAGCGTAATCCAGCAGAATCTGGCTCGCCTCCTGCGCGTCCTGGGCGTTCTTGATAAGCTCAATACTCTCCTGATCGCCACATACGTCCCAGAGCTGTATATGGGAGATTGCAAGACAGCAGGAAATCGAAGAGCGAATGAAGAGGGTTGATGCAGGGGAGGGCGATTGAAAAGAAGGGAACGAGGTCGGTCAGTACACGTCCCGTACAGCAGCCTCGGCTTCCTACGCCGACATCGCCTGAGAGCTTTAGAAGCAACGAGTAGCAGACGCACCCCGTCACAAGCAACGATCAACCATTCATCCCCCGGACCAAGACTCGTCTCGGTGGTAAACGGCGATCCCACCACAAACTCCTTCATAGAGGAATCTCCAAGTGATCGGGTCACAGCGAGGACACCTAGGTGCGGGTAGTCAGCGCGGCTGTTGATTGTCGGTGCAGTGAAGAAAGGGACGTACCGTTGACGCGGTTGTTCAGGACAAAGCCACCGGCATCGGAGATCCGCTTGGCTTCCTTCGCGTCCGATCCTTTGTGGTCGTAGGTGAGGCGAACGGCGCGGCCACCGCGGCTGCGTAGTGGCGAGGCAGAGTGGAAATGATCGATAGGACGGGAGGCGAATGGCAGAGATGAACGGGCAGAGTTGGGAAGAAACCAGTCAGCGAAGTGCACAGCCAACGCATCGCAGGCGGCACCGTGAACCGATGGTGAGGGAATCGACTGAAGCAAGGAGCGTACGACAAGACGGCCCTCGCGTCTCCCACATTCGCCGTATAAAGCGTCTTCTTCGCCGCCTTCTTGACCTCTGCCGGACCCTTGACTTCCACATCCGGCGTCTTGACACCCTGCATCCCGCTCATAGCCGGCGTCAAACTCGACACATCCCCGGTGAACTCGCTCGACTTGTCCTTGCCCGTCAACATGTTCTTGATCCTACTCTTGACGTCCTTAGCGCTCGTACCGCTCGGTGCGGCCCCGTTTCCATCCGCTGCTGCGTCAGCCCCATTCTTGACTTCGTCGAACCCTTCCACGCTTTGCGGGCTGACTTGAGGCGTCCCGCCTTCCCTCGCAGCTTTGAGCGCACCTTCCGGGTGACCTAGCACCGGACCTTCCTTGACCTGCACTCCCGCAGCCTCGCTCACGCCAGCCGCATCGCCAACTGCTTCACCCGCTTCGTCTTCGAGGCGGAGGAAGACGACCGCTGCAGTGCAGCCTGAATGGGTGTTTTCGCTGGCGGCAAGTTGGGAAAGCTTGGTATCGACGAGGTGGAAGGTACTGTTGAGGAGGTCGGGTATGGGAGTGGCGGGCGCTTTGCGAAGGTTGTCGAGGAGGTGCTGTGCGATTTGTGGGAGATGTAGGAGAAGTGGCGATGGTGAAAAGGGACCCGATCGTTAGAGCCCGTGTCGGTAGTGGAAGGTCACATCAAGAGGGCAAAAGCGCACCTCGTGGAAGTGGACCCCGCAGTACTCTGCAGCGTGCTTTCCGGCGTGACCGTCAAAGATAGCAAAATACCCTTGTCCTCCTGTAGATCGAGTAGTAGGGGTTAGAAGGGCTCTTGTCAGAAGGAGCGACAAAGAGAAAAAGGCAGATGCAACAGAGGAAAACGCACGAATGCCTCCAAAGTCGTAAATGAAAGCGTGGGCGCTGCGCCATGGTAACACAGTCAGTACTCCTCGGTAGCACGAATATGACTCGTGGCTGCACCGTACTCTTCCATTGTCCTTCTGCACTTCTTGTTCCGGTCGACACTGACGCCAACCTCAAACCCTGCACCCTGCTCGTTCCGGTCGTCCGACCCGTCTAGCCTTGGGTGCTGATTCAGCCTGCCGTAGGTCTCAATGCCTTCCGCCAGGGTTTCCTCCGTGGTTTGGGTGTTCGGATCGCTCATAGTGCGGTCGTGCTTGTGCGGCCGGCGGGTGGAAGAAGGAGATGGATCCGAGTTGGAGTTGACTGCGTCGACGTCGATGTGGAGCGGGGGAGGAGTAGTCGACTTGGCTACCTCAGGGGAGGAGCGGAGCGAGCTTTGGGAACGGCGGGTTGCAAGAATGGTGGGCGAGGATTCTTGTGGGAGGAAGACGGTCTAGAGGCGAGGCTGCGGGGAAGAAACCGGTCAGACTGGCTACGCTCTCGAGAGACTCGGGACGTATGATGGGCTTTTGGAAGTATCGAACGACGCAGCTCGAAACATTCAGCGTAGTACTGTCGACTAAGGCCATCATATTCGCACGGCATCGCACGGCCTCTCTTGTCGACTCCCAAGCAGCTAGACCGCACGCCGTGCATCGCTTTCAACATGCCCAACGTTGTCCCTGCCCCTCAGTGTCCACGGGAGTCAGACATGACGTCCGGAATGACCTTGGACGGAGTGAGCGTCATCCCGATTACTTTCGACGTAGGCCGCGAGTGAGCTGTAGAGGTGTTGTTTACCTTAAGAGACGCTACAGACTGCTGCAAAGGCGGTTAGTCGAGGCGACAAGCTGGTGAGGTGCGATAGGTTACTTCGGCTCGAGGGAAGAGCGGAGTGGGGTCGACGGGATTAAGTGCGAGATGGATGAGGGGCGTAGGTGCTTTGATGTGTGCGAGCTGAGGTGCAGGAGGCAGCGAGCGTGCGTAGCGTCTTATGAGAATGCACGGCGCAAGCACGGCGCGTGTTGACGACGTCGTTTCCCTAGAAAGGGGGGAACTGCCAATTGTCTCATCAGCCAGTTTCACACTTCTCTTCTTCTTTTCCCCCGGCCACGACAGATCACCCTCTTCACCAACCTTCCTTGCTTTCTCTTTTCTCTACCTAGGAGCCCGGCTTCGGACCCCATCGAGTTGAGTCGGCTACGCTCAGTCAAATGCTCCGGCCGCAGAGACGAGCTCCAAAAACTACTGACCTTCTCAAGAAGAGAATTCCCCTGTCGGCGTCTTCAGCAGGCTTGGTCATGGTTGACACTGCCAAGCAGGGTCCAGAGTGGCACACCTATGTGTCTTGTGCTGGCTGGTCAAAGAGCCCGGTTCAGAGGACTTTCAATAAGTCCGGGCCATGACTTTCAACCGGATGCTTACCTTGTGCAGGCGGAACTTGGAAGCGCTGTCTTCAGGAGAAGAGAGGTGTGAAGGGAAGAGACAAGGTCTTCGCACTGCTTGCTGCGTATTTCGATCCTGCTGGCGAGGTTGTGGATCATGTGAATACCACCGTACTCGTCGCCACAGCGAGAGACAATGGTAAGGTAAATGAGGGTGAGATAGGGTTCGACGCTGGTTTTGAGAAGGCGAATCATCGAGGGGAAGGGAAGGCGCCCGTGGCTCGCCAAAGCCGCCCGGACTTTGCGCAGCCAGCACTTGGTGTCCTTGTCGAAGGAGCTGACAAGGTCGGCGACGCAGACATCGTGGTTGTCTTGGTCGAGAAGGAAGAGCATGGCAGGTTCCACTAAAAAAAGGTTGCTGCGTCTGCGAGTAGGCGCGATTGCGAAGGGCGACGACCGTGTCTGCAGCGATCTTGGCGAATTCTACCGAGAGGTGGAAGTCGGCGTCAGCTGTAGACGCTCAGTACTAGCTGGAAGGCAGTAAAAGGAGTCGCGAAAGGGGTGGGCCAATGCGACGTACCGGAATCCCTCTATACTACCGATTGCTGCCTGCTGATAAGATACTCCTTGAGCCGCGCTAGCTCAACGGCCGTATCCGTAGGGAAGCCAGCATCTTCGGGGACTCCCTTCCCAGCACGCTGAAGTTCCGCCACGGCTTCCGCTTCAACAATCTCGATCTCAACTTCATCGTCTCGTGCGGGAGGTTCTGCAGATACGAGTGCTCCATCAGGGGAAGCGAGGACGCAAAGAAGGGAAGCTGGACTCACGAGGAAGAGGAACGTGAGAAGTCGAGGCCGAAGTCGAAGTCGAGGTCGAAGCTTGAGGAACGCGAGGAGCGAGACCTGGGCCAGTCGCACCTGTCATACTCGCACAAGGTCGCTGATCAGCGAAGGCTCAGAAAGTTGTAGCGCAGGAGGAGACTCACCGACGAGCGACGGAACATTGAGTTGGATCCGGGAGAGTGCGGCAAGGGCGGCGGGACCGGTTTGAGCGGGTTTAGGGGAGGATATGTAGCCATCTTGAATTGCTTGAATGACTTTTAGAGCGGAAGAAGGAAGAGAAGGAAAAAAAGGAGGTGCACCGCTTGTCCACCTTCGACGCTTCCATCAGGGTCGAAGTGTGAGAAGGACTTCACGTCTTCGCTTCCGTACTTCAAGAGCTGTAGAGGTTGTATCGTCTACCCCACGACAGCTCGTTTACGTAGTGCAACGCGAGAAAGAGAGGCATTGTGTGTCCGGGTTGAGAAGGTCAAGGCCAGCTCTTCCGTCAAGTCAGCACGACAATAGAGGGAAGCAAACCTATATTACACGTCACAAATGTATGGCTAGACTTGCACTGACACTCGAGAACCGGGTCTTCAAGAAGAGAGATCAGAATTCAACTGTTTCAAACGGAGAGAGACGGGACGTCAGCGACGGAACAAGACGAAACAGGCTCACTCGCGACTGATATCAATGGTGCAGGACAGAAGAGTAGAGAGGAGGCGCGTTAGGAAGAGATGGGGTGGGAACGCACGAGACTCTTCAATGATCCCCGACAACAGTTCTCCCGCCTCGCCGTCGCCAAACCCGGCTATCGCAGGTCGGACAGTCAGCACGAGCAAGGAGTTAGACAAGAAGAAAACGAGGACCCACGAGCCAGATCGAGTACGCGGCGTTGCGGCAATGCCCCCCTGACCAATTCTGGCACGTCACCCGCCTTGTACCCGACCATCTTGAGCCCCCTCGGCACGTCAACCTGCACCAAGAATCGAGCAATCCGGTCATAGACGACCTGGCCGACGTCGGAGTCGGGGAGTTGAGCGAGGTTAATGTTGTCTTTGAGCGAGTCGGGGGCGAGGCTTTCGAAGATGTCGGCAATTTCGCGGTGGCGGGGGACGTTTGAGGGAGCGGTGAAGCGGAAGACTGCTGGGGCCGACATGGCTACAGATACACCGTGCTGTGAAGCAGGCGATCGAATGAAAGTAAGCGAAGAGTGAGGAAGGAAGAAAAGCTAGCGAAATGTACCGGAATGAGCGGGTGGTCGACCTCGTATCCGGGGTGTTGATAGCGACCCTTGGAGTAGTTAAGCGACGAGATGCCGTAGCTGATTCCGTGGCACAGCTAAGCGGGCAGAAGAGGGTTAGTTCAGCTTGGTTGCCGAGGAAAGCAGGAACCCCCAGACCCCGGGCGAGGACGAGGCTGACGCACGTGCACGCCCGCATTCCCTGCGTGGGCGATAGCAGACCGACATGGCACGAGTGAGACGGAATCAAGGAGAGATACATAACGCGAGGAAGTGCCGAAGGAAGGAGAAGAAGGAAGACGAAAAGCAGGAGGAAACGGGGGCGTCAGTGAGTTGTGTATATCTCCGATTAGCCAGTGCAGCAGGGGCGGTTCAGAGAATGAAGTTACCAAACCCAATGCCCGCGAAAGTGGAAGCGAGAAGCATCTGGCTTTTCGCTTCGCGGTCGTCTTGATTCTTTGCGACTCGCGGGAGGTGCTCAACGACTTGTCGCAAAGCCCAGGAGCTAAAGACGTCCGAAATGGGACTGCAAGAACACAGGAAGTCAGGACCAGGGTATGAGAAGGGAAGTTGTCAGCTGGGACCTGGACCAAAACCCCAAGGGAAAAGGGGGAACAGCGGCGATGGAGAGATGGAGGAGCTGGTGAGTAGCGTGAAGCTGGCTCACTTGCTTCCCTGGTAGCTAGGTCGTAGCAACGGATTGCTCGGCCTCGGCGTCCTCTCGTAGTAAGGGATCGCGGTGTAGGACTCAAGCGCGCTACAGGAAAAAGAAAGTCAGCACCTCCCCCTGTCCCTCCCCAGTCCACAGCACGAGAGAGAGACGTACTGAAACAACACATCCAACCCACTCGAGATATGCACCTCTCTCGGGCAAGAATCCGTGTTCAACGGGTCGACAATCCCTAAAAGGGGACGCATAGCTCGATTCGCGATTCCGGTTTTGGCGGAGAGGTGAGGGAGGTCGGCGATGGCTGTGCCGGTAGTCTACATGCCGAAGACGAGTCAGCATTTCCATTCAAGGCGGAAAGAGGAGAAACAGGAGGAGCGAATGGGAAATGAAAACGCACCTCACTCCCTGTACCTGCGGTAGTAGGCACGGCAATCAGAGGTCGAAGGGTCTTCTCGATAGGGAGACCTTTGCCGATGGGGGCGTTGATGAAATCGTAGAGGTCAGAGTTGGGGTAGCAGGTGAAGAGGTTGGCGACTTTCTACTCGCGGGGCGAGGGGTGAAGATCATTTGCCAAGCGGAGCGAAGGGGAAGCGGTAGGGTAGAGCCACGTGTGGTGAATGAGGAGGAAAGAAGATGTTGAGGAGTCAGCCGGCGGTAACATAGTGAGGCAGAGGGAGAAAGACGAACGCAAGTATCAATGACGGAGCCTCCTCCAACCGCTAGGAAATGACTAAAGTCATGCTCCTTAGCGAAAGCGATGGCTTCTTGCCACCTGGGTAACCCCCAAAGTCAGCAAACGAGGAAAGACCGTCAGAAGCATCGGAAGGGATAAGAAAAAAACGCACGACTCCTCATTCGGTTCAACCCTAGTCCGATCAAATACCTCATACTTGACTCCATTGTCTTCGAGACTCTCAAGAGCCATGCGCATAGGCAAGAGTTTGGCAATGGTGGAATCGGTAAAGACGCCGACTTTGCGAGCTTTCTGGTTGGCAAAGTCTTGTCCGACTTCCTGTACTCGTGTATGGCGTGCAGAGGAATGGCGGTAGAAGGGGGAAGGTACCGATCGTCCGGGAAGGGGAGGGGTCGAGGGCCGAAGAGGAACAGCAATACATGAAAGTGGGGAGAAAAGGCAATTGTCAGTCGCTGTCACGCTGGTATTCAAGCTGCGGAGACGGATCGCATTCATACCCAGGGCGCTTTAAGGCTAGCACAACCCCTCGTAGTACATTCTCAGCGCGACATCTCGCTGCCGAACGGCGAAAAGACCTTGGAAGTGGGGGTCTCTTCGGTGAATTGACCTCCCATTTCCTTCCGCTCCCCATCGCCTGTCCCCAAGCCGCAGCACCAAAGCACAGATAACAAGCCGCTACGCACCCTGGTAACCCCCTCCCCGAACCTCAGATTACTCGCCGCAACCTCAAACGCATAATCCCCCTGAGGAGCTTTGGCGTCAACGGGAGTAGCATAGTGACGAGCTCTGCCGCCTGTACGCAAGGCGGTAAAGGCGTTTGTGACGTCCGAGAGAGAGTTCTTGTGGGTTTGAGGGCTGCAGATGGGACAGCCGCAGTGGGAGCGGTGGAGGGATTGGAGGAGACGGGTTGCGGATTGACGAGTGGGGCGGGGTGGCATGGTTCTGAGTATTGCAGGGAGTCTAGTGTGTGAGAGATGGAGAAGGACAAGGCGAGGAAGGGAAGTGGGGGCGACGCTCACATTTCGGGTCGCCCGTTTCCCGGTCCGATAATTCGGCTCACATTACCCGATCAAATCTACTACTTCTTACTTTTGTATTCTTCTGAATTAACTGCATCACCAATGTCTCATCTCGGCTGTTACCTCAGGGGAACCTGTAGATTCCAACTCACTGAGCTCGCCGTAACATCAACAGTCTCATCCAGCTACCGTCGAACTGCTCTCGAGATGCTGCCGCTGGTCAGAACACGACTAGCCTGCACTCTACTACTCGCACGACCTATTCTCCCTCTGGCCCGTCCCCTCGTCGCATCGTCTTTCTCAACCTCCGCACCTTCCTTCAAGGCTCATGTTACCCGCGCCGCTTCTCGCTCAACGCCCCACAACGCCCCTGCAGACGCAGCTCAGGATCCTGTCGACTCGTATGCCCTGGCCTCGACTATCCGCCGCAACTTGACCTCGCACACCCAACTCCCACACATTCTAAACCTTCTCACCTCGGCTCCCAAATCCGCCGCCACGGTAGTGACCTGGAACGTCCTCCTCCTCTCTTTGTTCAACCTCCCACCCTCCGCATTGCCACAAGGCACGGGGGCGGGATCGGGCGAAAGTTGGAAAATCCGCAAAGCATACGAGGTTTGGATGGAGATGAAGCGGAGGGGGGTGAGGCCGAGCGCGAGAAGTTTCGGCACATTCTTGGCTGGCGCGGCTAAAGTGGTCAGGAGGCTCGAAGATAAGGGGAAGAAGGGAGGGAGAAAAGAAGCGACGAAGGAAGTGAGCGCAGAGATTCGGGCCAAGGTGGAGACGGTTTGGAAGCAATGGGGGGTGCACGGTGCGCGGGTTTTGAGTGAGGCGGAGAACGAAGAGGCAGGAGACAAGAAGCCGGCCGCGCGGAATGGTTCAGGTCTGCAGGCGGACTTGGATCTCGGGTTCGAAGTAGGGGAAGAAGGGGAAGGATCGAGTGATGGAAGGCTCGATACTCCGGCGCATCTCTCTTCGCATCCGACAAATCAGTACCTCGCTTTCCTTTCTTCGTGTTTTGCCCTCGCGTCTTCCGCCTCTTCGCCCTCAGCCTCGCAAATCCTCTCTCAACTTATGACCGTCTTCCAGTCCATGCCTCTACCCTCTGCGCCCGGAGCTGCGCCCAACCCTCTGGCACGCACAGGTATCTCGTACACTCTAGCGTTGACTGCCCTCCGAACCGCTCTACAAACCCCCTCTTTGCCCTCTTCTTCTCCCCAACCAGTCGCAGAGTCCGTCGACTCAGACGATGGTCCGACACCGCCGGCCCCTCACCAACTCCTTACCACGGCCCTCTCAATCTGGGACGACCTTCTATCCGCTCCACCTGCCCTCGAAACTCCCTCTCCCTACCTACTCCACCCCTCTCACCCCACTCTCCTCCTATCCCTCTTCCTCTCCGTCCCCTCCTCCACTCCCCTCCCCGCCCCTCTCTGGACTCGCGCCCTAACCCTCTCGCAAACCACCTTCGGTTTCGTTCCCCCCTCTCAACTCTCCTCCCTCTCCCCTCCTTACCCTGCTGATCTCGCAGCCCCACTGGCAAGACTCGATGCGGCGGCTTTTGGAGTGGTTTTGAAGGTGGCTATGAGGGCGGGTAAGGTTGGGTGGGTTAGAGGGTGGTGGGAACAGGTCAGGGATTTTGAGGAGAGGTTCGGGTCGAAAGAAGGAGGGTGGGAGAAGGAGGTTGGGACGAGGGAGAATGCGGAGGTTGTGATTAAGGCTTGTGGGATGAGTGGAGATGTCGAGGGTGTTGAAGGTAAGTCCCACGAAACCTTTCTCTGAGCTTCGTCTCTCCCTTTTCGCTACTGCGCTCCGTGACCACGTAGTAACGCTGACATGCCCCCCACGATGACAAACGCACGCACGTCTTCAGCCATGATTACCTACCTCACGTCCCCCTCTTCCCCCTCCCCTCCCACCGTCCAAAGCTACACCCTCGCCCTCCACTCTCTCCAAAAAATCGGCACCCTCCCCGCCCTCACCAGCTCTTTCCCCATCTTTTCCCAACTCATTCAACATTCCTCTTCTCAAGGTTCTTCGAGCCGCCGTTCTTCTTCCACCCCTCCTTCTCCTTCTCCTTCCCTGAGTGGGGAGAGGGAGAGGAAGGGAGAGGTACCGAGGAAGGAACATGCCCAAGCGGCGACGAGTTTGTTGCGACTCGCGTTAGGAGTCAGGGATCGGAGTTTGGTCTGGAAAGCATTGAAGGTGGTCTCGGGACCTTTCGACCTTTCAGCACCCCCTTCTCCCTCGTCGCCTGCGACCGAGTCTGCGCCTCCAACGTCTGCCTTTTCTCCCTCCAACTTTGCCCGGCCACCCGCAACTTCGACTTCAGCCTCGACGTCAACTTCAAAGCCCCCTCGAGCTGAAGACACAGCCCTCGCCATCGTTCTCACCCAAGTCCTCGAACGACTCCTCCGAGCTCCAGTGGACAAATTCGATCTCACTCCGCTTGTAGGGGAAGAAGGAGTGAAGAAGCTTGGAGAGTGGGAGGGACGGTTGAGAAACTTTGCTGGAGCGTCAGGGAGGGAGAAAGGAGGGTTTGATGCAGAGATGGAGGGTAGGAGGAAGGGGTTGAGGGAGAGGGGGAGGGAGTTTGTTACTTCTAGGATGGTGAGACAGCGAGCGGCTGAAGAAGTAAGGGAGCAGGAGGAGAAGGTGGAACACGAAGGAGGGGATGGGGAAGAAGGGGAAAGGAAAATTGGAAGGAGAGAACGAAGGGACAAGTGGATCGAGAAGGCTAGGAAGGATTGGGCGGACAGGGATGTTGAGAGGGACGTGTTTGGGGTGGATGCGAGGGGAAGGAGACCATCATCTGGACTCAAAGCGGCAACGGACGAACATGCGGGCGAGGAGCGTCCGAGCCGATCGTCTTCACAGTCGCGATTGCGGTCGCGGTCACATTTCGACCTAAGACGGGAGGGAGGGAGGGATAGGGATGTGAGAGGTGGGTATGAGGGTCGGGAGAAGCGGGAGAGGGCGAGGCCGGTGAGGGAATTCAGGGGAAGACCGGATCGGAGAGAAGAGCGGAAGGAGAGGAGGAATGAGGGTCAGAGGTGGAGGGAGGAGAACGGTCGGGATCGGTCTCGAAGAGGTAGGCGGGACGGGGAAGGAGGAGGTGGGGGTGGGGGTGCGAGTTGGTTGGATGGACTGGAGTAACGGATGAATACGCTGAGGAAGTTTGGAGATGGTGTGTTGTATTTCGTATGTTTCGCTCACCTCTTACCTTGTTCTCGTTGCAATAGTTGCACGCATTTCGCATCTCATCTCACTTCAGGCGGACACAAGAACGAGAGGAACGAGAAAGAGAGGAACCGAGCAAGAGGGAAGAAAAAGAAAAGTGTGAGTCTGGCATGGTTTCGGCTCACTCGCGCGTCAGAGAGCTGTCTCTGTATGTGTATAGCTACCCCCGTACAGCTGGATCTGAGTTACCCCCACGTTGTCGCTTTGACCCTCACTGTGGCTCCGCGACTGGATCTCTGCTTCGTCCTCCTCGCTTCGTATCCCTCCAAACTACTGCACGCGCTCATTAATAGCAGGACAGCTACTCAAGGGTGCCAAGATACAAGGTAGCGTGAACGCGCGTCGCGTTCAGCAGGACAAACCCCAAACGCCTCCTCTCATCTCCATTAGTCCAACTCTCCTTCAATAACCCCCACCTAGACCCCCTAGAGATTGGAGCGGGGCAACACACGCGCTTTTCCTTTCCCTCTACACCGTCCTTGTCACCTGCTATATTGCGGTCCACGTCGATCGACTACCAGCGCGAGATGGCTCCTCGTCGCTCAACCCCCTTAGGTTTCACCTTCTCCACAGCAACTAGACTCGCCACCTTCGCTCTCTTCGCCCTTGCGACTGCCGGTACGGCGCAAGCCGCAACAGGAAGTGGGGGAGAGACGCCTGGACATGCTAGTACCATTCTCGGAGGAGGAACTCTTGAGCAGATTGACCCCACCGTCGTCAACCCTAACAAGTAAGCCCTTCCCCCTCCCGCTGCTCGCTCACTCGCCCTCCTCGAGCCTTTGCGCAGCGTAACTGGAGCGGACTAGCTGTTGTCTTGCTTTTCACAATCTATTCCTCGTCTTGGTCCTAATCTCCTTGCCGTCCCTCTCTGGTCTCTCGCGCAGACCCATCGTCCTCATCGTGATCCAGCTCTCGCTCATCATCGCCCTCTCGCGATGCCTGGCCTACTTCTTCGGCAAAATGCGGCAGCCCAAAGTAGTTAGCGAAATCTTGGCCGGTGCGTCGCCATCTTCTCCATATCTCTTTTTCTGTCGCTACGTCTACTGACGAGCATCCATGCTTAACGGTACGCAGGTATTCTGCTCGGCCCTACGGCATTCGGTCGGATCCCAGGCTTTACCGAGCATATTTTCCCGCAAGCTTCCATCACCTACCTTACCTTGCTGAGCGAGGTTGGACTGGTCTTGTTCCTCTTCTGCGTGGGGATGGAAGCCGATATGGGATTGTTGAGGCGAAAGTACGTCACATCGATCGTTCTCCCTCAATGCTCCGACATCGTCATCGCCTCACCTATACCTCATTTCCGCCGGTTAAGCGCGCGACCTGACCTTGTCGTATCCCTGCAGCCTTCGACCGTCCCTTTCTGTATCCCTTGCTGGTCTCGCTGTTCCCTTCGGAATTGGCTGCGCCGTTTCCATCGGTCTTTTCAACCAATTCGGCGAGCCGGGGGTCAAGTTTACCACGTTCATGACGTGCGTCTGCCTCTTTCTCTCCAGCTTCCGGCGGCCACCAATTTGCTCTCGGCAGTATCCGCGCAAGGGTCAGTTGATTGACGTGGACGGTTTCTGTGCTGCAGCTTCATCGGTACCTCGTCGTCCATCACGGCTCTTCCCGTCCTCGCGCGCATCCTTGGCGAGTTGCAACTCATGCAAGACAAGGTTGGCCTGGTAGCTCTCGCTGCCGGAGTTGTCAAGTACGTCGTGCCCATCCTTTCCCGCCTTTCTCTCCTCGAGCGTCTGCAGCTCGTATTGACTCACCCACGCTTGTCCCTGTCACTGCTCAACTTTGCAGTGATGTTATCGGCTGGGCTTTGCTCGCGCTATCGATTGCGCTGGCAAACGCTGGGAAGGGAGTCGTGGTCGTCTATATTCTGCTCACTTTGGTCGGGTGGTACGTGCTTCTCTCTTTTCTGACGCCCCGTCCTTTCCATTCCTGCGTCCGCCTACTCGCATCGGACCTCTTTGCCATATCCAGTACTGACACTCCTCGTTTCTCCTTGCCCACCTCGCGTAGGATGCTTTTCCTCCTGTATGCGTGCCGCCCCGCTCTCGTCCTTCTCGCCCAGCGCACCGGATCGTATGGTCCCAACGGTCCGACCCAGAACTTTGTCTGCGCATGCCTGGTCATGGTGCTGGCAAGTGCTTTCTTCTGCGAGGTGATCGGCACGTTTTTTTTTTTGTCGCACGCCTTTCTTGCTTTTTCTCGGCACTTCTCTGCATGTCCCTGAGATCGAGACTGACATGGATTCTCGTACAATAGGTATCAGCGCCATCTTCGGCGGCTTCCTCGCCGGTCTCATCATCCCTCATCATTTCTGTCACCCTCTAACCGAAAAGATCGAAGACCTCGTTACGCAACTCTTGGTACCACTCTACTTCGCTACCAGCGGATTGAGCACCAACTTGACTTTGCTCAATTCGGGGATCATCTGGGTGCGTGGCGTCCTCTTTCGACCCCCGCCCCCCTATTCTTCTGACTCACTTCAGCTCACTGATCATGATCCGACGTGTTGCCTTATCTGTAGGCCTGGACGATCTGTGTCATCCTCTGCGCTTTCTGCGGCAAATTCTTCGGTTGTGCCATCGCTGCTAAACTCACTGGGTTTAATTGGAGGGAAAGTGGAGCGACGGGAGCGTTGATGAGTGCCAAGTGAGTCCGATCTCTCCTCCGCCTATAGCCGCCTCCACCAAGAGAAGACGAAGGAGACTGACTCTCTGCCAATCACTCGTACAGGGGTTTGATTGAGCTTATCGTGCTCAATCAGGGCTTGCAAGCGGGGATCATTAGTGAAACGGTTTTCTCCATCTTCGTGCGTCGGCTTCCCCTGCCGTACCTTGTCCTTCTATTGACACATTGGGCCAACCTCTTTCTCTACTCGTGCAGGTGCTTGAAGCTCTCCTTCTCACCATCGCTTCCACTCCCCTCACCCTCGCCTTTTATCCGAACCGTTTGCGATCTTCCGCACCCTCGCCTTCAGGAAGTGGAGACGGTAAATTCGCTCGTCACGACGGGGCCCCGACCAATGCTTTACCAGGTGCGGCGAACGGTGGACTTCCTTACAAGGAGAAGACTAGGTTTACGGTCGTGTTGGATCAGTTGGAGAGTCTTGGGGCGGCTATGGTGTTTGCGAGTCTGTTTGCGTCGCAAGCATCGCCTTCCTCAGCCTCTCCGGTAACCATCGTTAACGAGGCTACCGCGAGCAATACTATTGACGGGACTGTCACCACCGTCACCACCGCTACCGATGTCAAGAGCGGCGACCTCGGGCTCTCGACTTCTTCCTCGAGTGAGGAGGGCTCAAGCGAAGAAGGGGGAGCGTCGACTACTCCAGCTCGTACGGCGGATGTCGGCAAAGCAGTCGCAAAGGGTCAACATCACCAACAACAAGCAGGCGTCGTCTCCCTCATCCCCCTCCGTCTCGTCGAACTCACCGACCGAACCTCCTCTGCCCTCCTCGCCGTCTCCTCCCCCTCTCAGCTCCTTTCTTCCGACGCTCTCATCGGGCTCTTCCGAACCTTCACCTCCCTCTTATCTTCTTCTTCTTCCCTTTCGACTTCGAACGGGAAAGGGGTACGAGTCGATGCTGAGAATGCTGAGTTCAAGGTCGAGCAACAGGAGAATTGGGCCGAGGTGGTTAGTCGGTGTGCGGAAGAGGTGGGGAGTGAAGGAGTTGTGGTCGGTTGGAAGATTGGCTCGAATGGTCACCATGGTTCGACGGGAGGAATGGGAAGGAAGGAAGACGAGGGGACGCGTACGTTCCTTCTTTTCTTCCATTGGGGCATCTGTCTGTATCCTGTCACTGACGAATGACTGTCGATGGA
Source organism: Rhodosporidiobolus odoratus (assembly GCA_034387635.1). NCBI lineage: Eukaryota > Fungi > Basidiomycota > Microbotryomycetes > Sporidiobolales > Sporidiobolaceae > Rhodosporidiobolus > Rhodosporidiobolus odoratus. The sequence continues at coordinate 1,700,973 of JAOANU010000002.1, read as the reverse complement.
TTTACGCTTCATACAGTCCCCCTCTCAAACCCCTTCTCCCACCTCTTCCCCTCAACTGGCCTCCCCCCCTCCTCATCCTCTAACCTCGGCGCCTCATCCTCTCGTCCAGGTCTCACACGCACCGCCTCAGCCTCACACTCGCACCACGCCGCCGCCCCTCGTTTCGCATCCTTCCTCCGTTCCCTCTTCCTCGCCTCAAGTTGCGACGTCTCGGTCCTCATCGATCGGACCAACTCTTCCTCTCTCTCTTCCGCCGCATCCGAAGGTGGAACAGACGGGATGCGACTCGTCGTGCCTTTCTTTGGAGGGGCAGACGACCGAGCCGCGTTGGAACTCGCTGCTCAGATTGTTCTGCGAAGCAATGGTCGGACAAAGGCGAGGGTTCTGGTGATCAGCAGGGCGGCGGAAGAGACGGTGGAAGATCGGGCAGCGTCCGGAGTCTCTTCCTCTTCCGCGCAGCAGGAAGAGGCAGTGAAGAAGGGGGAGAGAGAGGAGGGAGAGGGGGATAAACTCGCCCATTCTTTGTCTCAGCAGTATGGGCTTACCCATGCCACACACGCTAGCCAGACGCATTACCCTGGGACGACTGCGCATCCTCGCACTACTCAAGGTGGTGGTGGAGGGGGTGGGTTGGCGTCCGAGACGGCCGATTCGGTTCTCCTTTCTCACCTCGAAACGCTCTTCTCTTCGTCTCCTTCTACTCCGACTGACGCCTTCGTAGTCCAACACCTCTCTACTGCTCACCCACTCAAAACCATGCTACGACACCTTCCCTCGCCCTCGACCGCTTCATCCCCCCGGGACAAGACCCTCCTTCTCCTCGGCCGATCCCGTCGAGACGCCCCTTCCCACCGAACGGAATCCACCGCTCTCCTCTCTCAAGCTGCAAAAGAGGGTCGATTGAATGGAAATGTGGTTGCCAATGGGGAGGTTAGGAGGGCGGTAGGGGAACCGGCTACGGCGGTTCTGTTGGACGGCGGCGACGATGACGGGGGTGAGGGAGGCGCAGCAGGAGGAGGTGGTGGTGGGGTGGGGTGGGTCTGGGTGGTTCAGAGTAGGTGGACTAGTGGGAAGAGGGGGGCGTTCAGGAAAAATGGCGATGAGGCGTGATCCTTCTCCCGCTGTTTCCCCTCCTCCCTACCTCTCTTTGTACCTATCGTTCTTTGTCCTCGTTTTCTCGTTGTCAGCTTTGCAGCTCTTGCTTTTCCCTTCGTACATAAACCTCGACTACATCTTTCCGTCTCCGGGTCGTTGCTTTGCCCTCTCTTTTCCGTTCTCTTTCTTCATCTGTCGTTGTTTCCCCTGGATTGATGTGGTCTGAGCCTGTTGTGATTTGCATTGGCATCCCGTGTTGCCGCCCGCTGTCCCGTGCGCTCGAAGCAGAGCCCGTGCGCTCGAAGCAGAGGCCCGCGTCTGTTCTCGAAAGGACACGCGGTTGATGGCGAAATGAGAATTTGAATCTGTCCGCTACAGCCAGAGAGTGGGAGTGGGTGCATGTCGATTGCTTGAGCGAAATGCTACGATTGTTACAAGCCATTCGTCGCACAATCAGTATTGCAAGCCGCTTGCTCGAATGAGATCGAGACCAAGATGAGACTCAGTCTGGCCCGGCTCTCCTCTTGGCTTCCACCCCCGTTGCCTCTTCTTCGAAGCGCCTTTCAGAGTCTGTCACGGTCTCATTCATCTCAGGTCAACGCTGCTCACACACGCACGATCGCGTAATCTTTGCCGACTCGCTCCCGCCTCAAGGCCCCATCCCCACGTCCGCCTCGGTACGTCTTGCTTCCTCTGTCTTCCGATATACGCGCGTGGCATACAAGCGTGGTCCGCTCACCCCGTCCGAACACGAACAGATCCTCCCCCTCAGGCTACAGTGGACGCCGCAATGTCATCTCTTAACCCGTCAATTCATCTACTACTATCACCTCGAACCGAAACTGTGGACGGATCTGGTGCTCAAGGCCGATAGCATGATGGGAGAATGGCGGGAGCTTCAGTCTCGGCAACAACGTTCGGGCTTGAGCGAGACCGAGCAGCTCGCATGTGCGAAGGCGGTCGAGGAGGTGCATGACAAGATGGAAGAGCTGTTGCGGGGCGGCGGAGGTAAGGCCAACCCCGCTCAAGGAGTCCCGTTCTTTCGTTTATTGACAGACCTGGTCTTTCTCCCAGTGCTCGCTGGCTTCTACACCGCTTTCATTGCCGCCGCGGCCAGGAGAGGCATCACGCAAGCCGAGGTCGATAAGGCTGCTGAGTGTTTTGGTTATCAAGAAGCATTTACACTGGATCAGGTCGAAGACCGCGTGCGAGAAGAACGGGCCAGAGAGCAACATGTCGACGAAGGTGTGCACGCTCTTCCTCGTCGGAAACACAGATTGCTGAACACCTCTCTGTACAGAGCTTCGAAGTCCTCGGGCAGACCGCGTTATGGATGACTTCGGCGCTTCCAACACGAGTTCCCCCTCTTCGTCGCAATCATCCCGAAGCTCCCGCACTTCCGCGACATCTCAAATCTCGAAAACTATCCCTGTGCACAGCAATGGCTCAGAACTCCTGACGAGGTCAACCGCTCTGCCACCAGCTTATTCGTCTGGGCCGTCTTCCTCCCTACGTGCCCGCCACAACCGCGCTTCTGCACACGACCACAGACCCACAACTCACTCCCTTTCTCGACCACCCACACCGCCCCGCCTCGAAACACGACGGAATACACAGCTGCTTCTCGGGTTGAGCAGCCAGACTTCTACTATCGGCGGTTCCATCGCGTCGCTTCTGACCCGCCTTGCAAAAGTCAGCAGCGGCCCCGCCTAATGAAGCTGAGCACGCGGGATAGCAAGTGCTTGGCTCTTTAGTCGATTGGTTCTTAGCAGGGAAGGTGGGAAAGTAAATGGGGTGCGGGGCATGAGTCTCATTCTCATTGGATTTTGAATGTTTGTTTTTCCGTACTGCGACATCGCTGGAATCAGGCTTGGTGTGTTGCAGTAGACTTGACTAGTCCGGAGCAGCCCTGTTCTACAGCGGCTTCACGCGCAAATCATCTCTAGCTATGGCAGCCAACGTCTCAAGGGATAAGGGAAAGAAACACGAGCGACCGCAGATAGGTTCGTTGGCACTCATCAACACGGAGCACATGCGAAGCCGAGATAGGAGGCGGCGGGGGTGGAAGATTGGCCGCCAAAGGAAAATCGCCTCCAGGGGTTGCACTCGTGGGATCGTTACGCACACTGCTAGGGGCAGCAGTCGAAGATCTGAACGAGAGTGATGGAGCTGTGTCGGCAATTCCAAAAGGGGGTGCACAGAAGAGGGTTGGCGGAAAGCGAGAGCGGCGGAGGGGCGTCCGAGGGCTTCTCAGCCGTGGCAGGAGCGGGCGCGGTGCTGAACGAAAAGGCTGCATGGGCCAATGGGGTGGAAGGATGGTAGATGCCACAAAAGTCAAGGTCGAACTACCAAAGGAGAACCCGGTCGACAAAAACTGGGTCGTGGGTAGCTCCTTCTTTGGCTTGTAAGCGGAGGCAGCGCCAAACGAGAAGGGTGTCGCTACCGGGGTTTTTTTTGACTGCCACAGCAGGTTGGGCGGGAGGACCACTGGAACTGAACCCAGATCTCGGGAGAGAGTCCTTCTTCTTGCCAATGGACGTAACTGGGGTAGAGACGGCCGCTCTGCCAGAGGAGACCGCGAGAGCCAGTTTCGCTGCGCCGCTGGAAGTCGCATTTTCCTCCTTCTGCTGCGTCATCAACGGCGCTGCGCCAAAGCTGAAACCCCCGAGTGGCTTGGCAAATTCCGCTTTTCGCGCCGTACTCTTGTCTGTGAAGGAGAAATCTGAGCAAGGGCCTGGCTGAGGCGTCAGAATCGTCCTTCTTTCCCTCCGATGTAACAGTAGGGGGCCCACTGCCAAAGCTGAACGCCGGCGCTGCTGCGGGTCCAGTGTCCGTAATAGAGGATGCCGTGTCAAGCCCGCAGAGCGGCTTAGCCTGAGCTGCGGCTTCGTCCTGCTTCTTGTTCTCCTCTTTGTCCAGTGTAGCGATATGAAGCCTTGCTAGAGGCGAGAGAGAACGAAGTGTGAACGGTGAAGAAGAGAAAGGAAAGAAAGGAAGACAAGGTTATATAGGGAAGTGTAGGTAGTACGATGGACTGTCTCACAATTCTCCTAGGCACAAAGGTAACACCAACGAAGGAGGGATCGGAACTTGGGAAAGGTAGAGGCTAACCAAAGAAGTAAAGGAGAACAAGAACCGAGGTGGAGCAAAGCGAGAAAGAGGGAAAGAGAGGTTCACCTCTCCGACTTCGACCTTCCCAAACCAAACATCAACTCCTCCTCAAGTCTTCCGCCCACCCTGAACTACTCTCGCAACCAACAATCCGCGACGAGGCGCTCGACACGGCGCATGACCGTAGCGCTCTTCCGTGCATCAGGCGATTGAGTAAGCTTCCCTGCAGCGCAGGCCTTGCAATCGGAGAACGAGAGACCTGATTTCATCCCCTCCACTGCTACGCCCTTTCCCCCTCCCGCCACCAGCTTCTCTAACCGCTCACCGCTGATGTGCCCTGTACGAGAGTGCCAGACGCGAGCGTCAGTACTACTCGGGGTTGCGGGAAAGACGGCCAGATCGCTGGCTTTGGGAGGAATAGGGGGCGAGACGGGGATTGGGAGAACAGGGAAAGGGAGAACTCGACTCGCCTCTACAGTGATGGATGCGCCGATCGGTAGGCGAGCAACGAGGCGGCGGCGTTCGTCAAGGAGGGTGAGCGTCTTGTGGTTGTTCTCAAAGCGAACCCCTGCCATCATTAGCCTTGTCATTGATAGGAGATTGAGAGATTGACACCTAGATTTGGTACCAGCATTACCCCTGCAATATGGACGGGACCCGCCAGAAAGAGGAACTTGAGGGTCCCCTCGCCAAGTGCGGCGCCGGCGCTGCCGAACGCCCCGTTGATTTTGCAAGGGGTGGCATACGGCTTGTAATCGTGGAGGTGATCGCGACGGGTGGTGAAGTGACGCGTGGCGCCAGAGTCAAGGATGTATTTGGATGGGAGCGAGATGTGAGAAGAAGGGAATGCGGAGGAGAATAGGTCGGGGACGTAAGAGGAAACAAGGGCGTTTTCGTCGTGCTCGTCGTCCGTAACTCGGAAGAAACGCGGAGCGGTCTGCACTTCTTCCTCGACAATGGTATGCATCGTTTTGCGGTACGGAGGGGCCGTTAAAGGTGCATCCTCCCCTCTGAGAACATTGCTGTTCTCCCTGACTAACTTGTCGAAAAACGCAGCTTTTTCTTCGTTGGTCGGCTCGTGCGCTTCCGCCATTGCCGACAGGCGAATCTCGGCAATTTTCCGGTTGCCACGAGTCGGGAACGGGATCTCTTCAATAGATCGGACAAGCAGAGCGTCGGGGTTGAATGTAAGTGAGCATTGGTGCTTTCTCAGAAAGTCTCTTTCAAGGACTACCTCGTCCTCGACCATGGCAATTTCGAAACGCTGACGTTTCGTTACAGGTCCGACTGTCATCAATGCGTAGCAATACGCGTTGACTTTACTCTTCGACCATTTCGTACCCAGCCGGAGCACATACGGTTTGTCATAACGCTGCACTTTCAATCCGCGTGCCGATACCGTGTTCGGGTGGATGAAGGTAAGCGAAGATCCATTGTCAATCGTAGCGGAATGACCACTAACACCGCTTAAATCGATAGAGATTACAAACGTTGGCGGAAAGGCTTTGTCTGGTTCACTTTGAGCGACCGAGTTCAACTCAGCGGATCCAGGTTCATCCAAATCCATTGGCTGTTCTTCCAGGTCGTCATCGTGACTACCATTTTCCACGGCTAACGACGACGTCCCACCTGCAGGTGGATTGTCGTTGCCGCTTCCGCTGTCCGTCGAAGCGTTGTCTTCTTCCGAGGTATCCCTCTCGGAACCCGGGTCACTGACCAAATTCATTCGGTTCAGTTGGTGTTCCTTGTCGGACTCGGTAAGTACTTCTTCATCCCAACCCAAGGTGGCGTCGGAATCGAAGTCGCTGACCTTCGCAACTTCCTCCAGGAAAGCTTCAAGCGGCAACAGTTGGAGTTCAGGAGCAGAATCGTAGGTCTCTCCTTCGCTGCTACTGCTGGTGCTGTCACTGGAACGACCCATGCTTCCCATCTTGGGTTTGGACTGCTTGGAGCGGCAATCGGACGCATAGTGCCCTTTCTTGCCGCATTCGAAGCACACGTCGTTTTTAAGGCGCTCGCGCTTCAACTTGCTTGTAGCTGACTCATTTTGGTTCGCAGAGGCGCCTATCGACCGGTGTTCAGTGTGAAAAGGGGTAGTGGTGACGCGAAGAAGGTGTGAGGAGAGAGACAAGGAACTTGAGTAGATCGGCAGCAGCGGATGCGGGAGCTTCTTTTCCTTAAGTCGCTCACGCATCTTACCGCTTGCTGCCAGGTCCGTTATATGTTCTCTTGTATATTTTCTATTGCAACTGAAGTCGCTCACGCATCTTACCGCTTGCTGCCAGTCTCTCTCTGTTGTCGTCTAGTTCTAATCGACTTGGTAGCACCTTCCCCGTCACACGACCTGAGGGACTGAACGACCGCCAAGACGGACGACGAGACCGTTCCAGCACCGCTGGAGCGCGGCAGCAGCAACATAGAGCGGACTGAACTCGACGACGAGTCCCGACTATTCCCCCCCATCGGCCCTCTCATCACTTCCACCCCTGAACCCAAACTAGCGCCAGAACACGACGAACCTGGTACTGCACCTCTACTATCGCCTATCCTACCGCACTCCCCATCCCAAATCCCTTCTTCTCCAACCATGTCCTCCTCGACCACTTCCCTATCTATATGGGAACGAGCCTTCACCGACATCGGCCCTCTCTCTTCCTCTACCTGGCCTCGCTGGCAGGATCTCCCCCCCAAAGCTGTCTCCGCCCTGTCCAAAGTCCCCGGCGCCATCTTCTACCTCGATGGCACAATCCCCTACCCCGTCTACGACGCTTCCAACATTGTAAAAATCCTGAGCGACACGACCAGCCGATCCTCCTACAATGATTGGTTCAAGATTACGGACAACCTCGTCATGGTTGTCGACGCTTACGGAGGAACGGACGCTAAGGCGAGGGTAGAAGGTTACGAGACGAGATACGGTGATGCGCCTAAGTTATGGGAGGAACTCCAGAAATGGTTTGGCAGGACCGGTACTGGAACGGAGCGTATCGTGCATATTGCGGAGATCATGAACTCGAGGTGGGACGAGGTCGATTCTCCCTCCATCTGGATCAACAGCCTTCAACGCCTCCAGTCAGTCGTCAACCTTGCGTACCGACAAGACGCCCTCGAGTCCACCGACCAGACATCCAAGAGTACAAAAGCTGACCTTCTCTGCTCGATCTCCGACAATTTCCTCCGCGACATCATCATCGCCTTCCTTCCCGAGTCCTACGCCACCCCGCTCTTGCTCAACGTCACATCGAAAATGACCCTCTCCGATATCAAGACTTCCCTACAGAACCTCTACGACTCCCGAGCCGGTCGAGAGACCATCGCCGCCGCCGAATCCGCCCACCGTGCCCTCGCTTCTCCCCCCGCGCATACTGCCCCAAACCAAGCCTACCCGCGCCCTCAGCGTGGACGAGGAGGTCAGAGAGGACGAGGTGGAAAAGGTAGGAGGAACGGAGGAACTCGTGTGCCAAAGCTCACGGCGACGAAGTTCTCGGGCTGGGAGAAGTGGGAGCACGGCACAATCACGGACTTGGACGGTATTGTGAGGTTTAAGGTACCGGAGGGTATGTGCTTTGGGTGCTTCAAGATGGGGCACTATGCTTCGGCTTGTGCCAGCAATCAAGCGAAAAGCAGGGTGGAGGAGATGAAGAAGGTAGGCATCCGTGTTCCTCTGGAGGAGGCTATGGGACTACACGTCTTCGACCTCAACTCCGGCGCAACGCACGACGAGTCCGCCAGGATCGCCATCAACGCCCTCCTCGCCCAAATCGACGTCAACGCCCAACCTCCCTACCCCTCCCCCTCTGCCAACCCTTTCCTCCCTGCTGGTCTCGTCCTGCAGGCCGACGTCGACGTCGAGCTCCAATTCTACCATGTCCGACTCGACGACAACGATGCAGCAGAAGCGACCTACCGTGCGACCCCTTCCACCTCGCCAAACTTCATCCTCGACTCCGGCGCTAGTCGTCACTTCACGACCGAAAGGCAGTTCCTCCGAAACTACGTCGCCTACACGACACCACGTAAAGTGGGTGGCGCTTTTGGGAGCGGAGGGCACGCATTGGGCAAAGGAGACATATGTAGCGATATGATGCCTCGCTAGAGGCGAGAGAGAACGAAGTGTGAACGGTGAAGAAGAGAAAGGAAAGAAAGGAAGACGAGGTTATATAGGGAAGTGTAGGTAGTACGACGGACTGTCTCACAATTCTCCCAGGCACAAAGGTAACACCGACGAAGGAGGGATAGGAACAACTTGGGAAAGGTAGTGGCTAACCAAAGAAGTAACGGAGAACAAGAACCGAGGTGAAGCGAAGCAAGAAAGAGGGAAGAAAGATTCATCTCTCCTACTTCGACCTTCCCAAACCAAACATCAACTCCTCCTCAAGTCTTCCGCCCACCCTGAACTACTCTCGCAACCAACACTCCTCCTTAACGAGATCCCCAACCACCAGCGGCCTCTGGCCAACCAACCAATCCGATCATACTCCCTAATTCCTTGGCCCGCTTAGCGGGAAGAGCCTTCGTAAGAAGGTCGGCGGGATTCTCGACGCCGGAAACCCATTCGACGTTGACGAAGCCACGTTCGATTTGCTCGCGAATGTAGCGAAGCTTGACGTCGTGGTGCTTCTGATGTTCAACGTAGTCGGGGGAACGAAGAGAATTAACGCCGGAGAGATTGTCGGAGCGGATGGTGAGAGGGGTGTCGTTACCGATGGGAAGAGAGGAGAGAAGGGAGGAATACCACTCGAGCTCGACCAACCCGGTTGACATCGCCGACAGCTCAGCCTGAAAGGTAGAGCGAGTGACGGACGATTGTAGGCGGGAGATGGTGGAAAAAGGAGAACCATCGAGGGTAAGAATGATGCCGGAAGTAGACTTCCTCGAAGAGAGGTCGCCGGCGAAATCGGAATCGACGAATGCGACTAAACCTCCTCCCTTCTTCATGTCGAGACCGAGAGAAAGGCCGACAGAGGAAGTAACGGAAAGATAGGCGAAAATGCGCTTGACGAGGTTCCAATGATGAGGGCCCGGGTTAGAGGAGAACCTGGAGGCGACGCCGACCGCGAATTGGATATCGGGCCGAGTCGTCGCGATGAAAAGGAGGGAACCGACGGCGGAAAGGTACTCGCTCGTACGAACTGGTTGTCCTTCATGAGCGACGTATTTAACGTCAGGCTGGATAGGAAGATGAAGTGGCTTGACGTCCTCGAAGTTGTGAAGCTTGAGGGCCTTCTTAATGTGGTTCTCGACTCGGACAACGACTTTGCCGGAAAGGTGGTCGTATTCGATCTCGCGACCGAGGAACGTCTGGCCATTGAGGGGTCCTTGAAAGGTAATGTCGAACTCTTCGTCGACCTGAGAAAGGACGTTAGAGACGACGGACTCCTTACCAGCGATCATACCGTCGTCGACGTAGACGAGGTAGAGGACGAAATCGGCACCTATGCGGCCGAGATAGAGAGTGGCCTCGTCCGAGACTGCGACCAACCCAAACTCCTCGAACTTCTCCTTCGTATGAAGATGAAAGGCTCGCCCGGATTGAGGAAGTCCGTAGGCGGCCCGAAGGAGACGGTAAACCTCGTTCTCACGCCCCTCGACCTCAAGATGCGGTGGCTGTTTGATGAAGACCGGCTCACCGCTCGTCTGAACATTCGCGCCGAGGTAGGCCTTGGCGAAGTCGGTAAGCCAGACGGGAAGACGTTAACGAGATGCGAGGATAAGAAAGAGAGAAACGAGGTCCCATTTCGGGAGAGGGGTGAAGGTTGGGCCGAAGGTCGAGAGAAAGGGAATGGTTTTACAACCTTGAACGACTAACCTCGACTTGAGCTCCGCCTCCTTCTTTGAAGGAGAAAGACGGGCATCGAGGTGCCATCTCGTACCTAGAACTTTCATTCCAGGGAATGGTTTATAAAGTTCGGACGAGACGGCGCCCTGTTTCTTGAACCCATCCCACTCCTCAATGAAGCCGGCCCTCCATTCGTCCGAGTAGATCGAGGACAAAGCCTCTTTCGAATTCCTCGGAGTACTGGGAGGGGGACGGTCTCCAATTGAGAAGGTCTTCTTGACGTTGGCAAGAGCCGTGTCAGAGGAAGCGAAGCCAGGTAAATAGAACAGGGCATAGTGATCGCCTTCATCCGGCTCGAAGGCAACGGAAATCAGGACGACCCCTACGACGTCCGAATCGGAAGTATCGAAAGAGGAAGATAGCGAACCGAGACGCTCGGCGCGAGAGCGTTCGGAGAGATTTGGATAGGGCTCCTCCTCGTCCCCAATGCGAGTGAGAACGGGAGTGGAGGAGGGAGAGACAGAAGTAGGAGCTGCGGGGGAGGTAGTCGTTCTCCAACCGCCGAAGAGGAAAATAGCGCCCGGCGAATAAATTGGCGACGACGAATAAATCCCGCTCCTCTCCTTCTTGGAGAGCAGCTCGGAAGCTTGCTTCTCCTCGGCGAGGTCCTCATCATCCCAAAAGTAGTCATCGTCTTCAACATCCCGAGAACCTAAATCCTCCGAATCCCTCTTCGCGACTGAAACATCCTTTGCCCAACGAAGATTCGTCCCTGGGGCACCCTTCTCCTGGACGCGATACGCCTTACGGCCGCGACCTTCTCCAACGCCAAGGAAGATGCCCTGTACAGCCTTATTGCCGAAGGTAGGCGCGTCGGGATCATGGATCCAGACGTCTTGGCCGAGGACGAGAGGCGCGGAGAGAGAGAAGAAGGGAGAATGCCGGCCGAAGAGAAAATGATGAGGGGTTTCTCCTCGGTTAGGAGAATAGGGAAGGTTCTGGGTAAGGAAGAGTGCGAAGAAGAAGACCTCCGCCCAATACTTCTGGCTAAGGTTGGCCGAAGCAAGGAGAACGGTAACGCGATCCTTAATGGTGCGCACGAAGCGTTCGGAACGACCGTTCTGCTGCGGGATATAGGGAACGGAGTAGGAATGGGTGATGTTTTCGTCGGCAAGCATCGACTCGAAGGCTTTAGAGGTATACTCGGTGCCGTTGTCGGTCTGAAGGATGGTCGTCGAGGAAACAGGAACCCGGGAGTCCTTGAACCTTTCGCGAAGTCGAGCGATGATCTTGCGAGAGGCGGAAAGAACCTCCGTCTTGTCCTTAAGAGGTTCCCCATCAACCCAACCGCTAGCCTCGTCGACGAAGATGACGAAGTCTTTGGCGTCCCACCACGACTTAAAGCGGAAGGGGCCAGCGAGGTCGGAATGGAGACGCTTGAATGGTTTCAAAGCGTGCTTCTCGGAGATGGGGAAAGGAAGACGGGTGGTCTTGCCGAGGCGACAGGCGGGACAGGATTTCTCGAAGAACTTGTTGATGTCGGTCGTGGTAAATCCTTTTACGGCGCCGAGGCGAAGTAAGTCGCGCATCGCTCCTTTGCCGGGGTGACCGAAGCGAAGGTGAGCGATAGAGACGGCTTCAACGCGACTGTCGACGGAAGAAGAGATAATGGCGGCGACGGGATCTTCAAGAGTGACCTGAGGAATGCGCTGAGCGCCCGTAACGGCAGAAAGGACGACGGAACGAGACGAGGGAGCGAGGATACGATAGCCGGATTTCGACGCCTCGAGAGTGAAGTCGGCGTTGAGGAAACGACCGGTGGAAATGAGGTTAAAGGCGCTCGAGGGAACGTGTAAGGCGTCCTTAAGAAGAACCGTCTTCGTCCCAGAAGGGGTAAGCGAGACGATAGGGACGCTCCCGACTCCGACGACGAGTTGCTGAGAACCGTTGACGGTGATGAGGGACCTCGGCAAGAGCTTATATTCGGTAAACCTCGACCGATCGGCGACGACGTGGCTGCTCGCACACGAGTCCAAGTAGAACGAGGTGGGCGCCTGATAGTCGTCGTCTACCACTTCGATGGTGGCAGCAGAATAATCGACCTTCTCCGTCCCTCCCGACCCTCCGCCCGAGCCTCCACTCTTCCCTCCTCCACCTCTACCCTTCTTCCCTCCATCGTTGCCATTACCCGACCCTCCAGACCCTAACTTATTCTTTGGGTTGGAAGGGTTCGACCAACACTTCTCCGGATCATGGTTCGGCGCGATCTTCTGGCAGTGCTTGCACTTCGGACGAGTCGTCTTCCTACCACCGGTAGAGTTTGCGGAGGATTTCGAAGCGGTAACGAGGGCCGATGAAGACGAAGAAGAGGAATTGCCGAGGATCAAGGAAGAAGGAGAGTCGGAAGAAGAGGTAGAGACGGAACGTTGACGATTATGCTCGTTCCGGACAGCGGCAATAACATGGAGGGGATCAAACTCCGAATGCTCGGCTTGGCGATAGACGGTAATCCACGACTGCCAGAGAGCGGAGGAAGGGAGGGCGGAGAAGATGAACTCGGAGTAGATGAGGTTGAGCTGGCGTTGATCGGCACGAATAGACTCGGTCGAGGAAGAGATATCGGGAACTTCACGAGAGAGAGTAAAGTTGATAGCCCGAGACGACGCGAGAATTTCCTCGTGGATATCGAGGAGTTTGCCGACATCGTTGCCAGCGCGGCTCTTGGCGGAAAGGAGGGAGGCGATGATACCTTGAACGGTAACTTGGTCGGTGAGCTCGAATCGATTGCGAAGGTACTCCCAAGCTGCCGACGAATTGTAGCCGATAAGCTGATTGGTGAGAGTGTTACTGACCTTGGCGTAAATGATGTTGAGCGCCCGATCCTCGCCGGATTCCCATCTCTCAACCGCCCTAAGCCCTTCCGCCGTAGGTGCCGCCGGGTCCACCACCGTAGGTCGAGCGGGTGGAGTTTGCTGGACCATATCCCATACTCCTCCCGTCCTAAGCGCCCGCTCCATCCTAAGCTTCCATCCCTGAAAGTCCTTCCCGGTCTCGCTCAGCGTGTCGACGTTCTTGAGATAGGCGTAAACGCCAGAATCCAAAGGAAGAGGACGTTGAGCGGCCATGACGATAGGAAGAGGAGGTGAAGAAAGTGCAGAAGCGAACTGAGAAGGTCCGGGTAGAGGAGAGGCGGGGGCTGGAGAGTTCCGACGGGAGAAGATGTAACTACCGGGTGATTCACCGGGTAAGTTGACGACTACGGATTCAGGTGGAACAAGGAGAGCCAAAGGAAAAGTAGTCCGAGTGGAAGAGGAGGGTAGTACGGGGGGAGTTGTCGCTACAGGCGACTGATCTGGTGAGGTAAGCCTAGAGTGTCGCGGACGTTATAGTCGGCGAGAGCTCTGACTGCGAATCTGTAGCGATATGATGCCTCGCTAGAGGCGAGAGAGAACGAAGTGTGAACGGTGAATGGTATAGCAGCTAACTAAGAAAGGACTACTTACCTAGAGGCGAGAGAGAACGAAGTGTGAACGGTGAAGAAGAGAAAGGAAAGAAAGGAAGACGAGGTTATATAGGGAAGTGTAGGTAGTACGACGGACTGTCTCACAATTCTCCCAGGCACGAAGGTAACACCAACGAAGGAGGGATAGGAACAACTTGGGAAAGGTAGTGGCTAACCAAAGAAGTAACGGAGAACAAGAACCGAGGTGAAGCGAAGCAAGAAAGAGGGAAGAAAGATTCATCTCTCCTACTTCGACCTTCCCAAACCAAACATCAACTCCTCCTCAAGTCTTCCGCCCACCCTGAACTACTCTCGCAACCAACACATAGTCTTTGACCTGGAGGGAGGTCCGGTGGGTTTCAAGGGAGTAATGTTGGTGCCGGGTCTCGGGGTTAATCTCCTCTCGACAACGAGGACGATGATGGCAGGGTTGGTGTTCTCGAACACGAGGGAGAAGATGCGGATGTCAACGAAAGATGGGAAGGTATTGATGGAAGTCGTGGTCGCTCCGACAATGGGGATATCAGGGCGTCGAGTGCGTCTCCTCTCCAACCCCTCTCCCTCCCCTGAGCACGCTTTCCAACTGAACGGTGCTGACCATGCTTCACGCTGGCATCGCCGTCTAGGTCATCTCTCACTCGAGCGCCTAAAGAAGTTGGAAAGCTGTAGCACAGGGTTGAGTGGAATAAAAGAGGCGGGTCTCCTTCACTTGTGCGATGCGTGTGAGAGGAGTAAGGCGGTGAGGAAAGCGGTGGAAGGTGAGGCGGAGCATCCGCCAACTCGGCAAAACGAGTTGGTACATTGGACACTTGGGGACCTTCGCCGGTGCGAGGGGTCAGAGGGGATCGCTATTACAACATAGTCGTCGACGGCCACACCCGCTATATGTGGGGAGAGTCCATGGCGACTAAACTCGCCATTCCCGCCGCCGTTGTCTCGCGCTTGAAGAAGGTTTCTCAAGCGGGAGGGAGCGATACTATCGTCTCCTTTCAGTCAGACAACGGTGGTGAGTTTGTAAATTCCACTCTCTCCCCCTTCCTAGTCAATCGCGGCATTCAACACCGCAGGACCGTCCCCTACACACACGGCCAAAATGGCTTCGTCGAAAGGCGCTTCCGCAGCCTCCTCGAAGTCGCCCGATCTCTCCTCGCAGGTTCCCACCTTCGGCTCTCCCTTTGGCCCTACGCCGTCTCTTCCGCCGTCTACCTCTCCAATCGTTCCCCTACCACCTCTCTTCCAAACAACATCACGCCCTACGAAGCGTACCTCGGCCGCCCGCCCGACCTCTCAAACCTCCGGGCATGGGGTTGTCTCGCCTACCTCTTCCTCACCCCGGAGCGCAGCACCGGCCCAAACAAGCTTGAGAACCGCGGTATACCGGCGAGGTTCATCGGCTACCCGGAAGACTCGAAGGGTTGGCTGTTTCGGGTGCCCTCGCAGCGGAAAATCGTGGTGGCTTGGAGTGCGAAGTTTGTGGAGGACAAGTTTGATGATGAGAGGAGCAAAGAAGAGGTAAGGAATTGGGAGGGGTGGATTGACGAGTTTTCAGAAGCGGTGACGGAGGAGGAGGAGGTAGTTGCAAGGGAGGGTCAGCGGGAGAAAGCCCCGCAACTCGAGGAGGAGGAGGAGACTAATGAGAATTGAGGTGCGGAGCGCCTCCCATCTAACCCTCTCCCGCTCCGAGAACAACCACCTCGACCACCGGCTCCTCCCGCCAAAAACCTTGTTCCCCCTTCCAAACCTCGCCGCTCCTCACGCCTTCAAGGCGATCAAGCCGAGTTCTACCAGCCTCTAGCTGGCGCCCCCGTCCCTGCCCCCGAATCCACTCCTCCCGAAAACATAGCCCTTTCCACTTTCCTTCCTCCCGAAGCCGCCGCTTGCCGCGTGGCAGGCTGTCGTCGAACCGCGCCTCGCCGTTATCCAACGACGACGCCCTCCTCTCCATCCAAACAACTCACTTTTGAAATGTCCCTCGCTTTCGCTACCCATGACCCCTCCCTCGACCTCGACTCTTCCTCTTCCTCTTACCTTACCTTCGAAGTCTCCGCCTCATCTACTCGCTCCGAGCTTCGCGCCAAACTCGAAAAGGCCCTCTCCACGTCTCCTGCATGGAACGGGTCTCTTGACGAACCAAGCTTCAAGCAAGCCATGGCCGGCCCGGACGTGGAAAAATGGATCGACGCAATGTTGACGGAGTTGGCAGCCTTTGAGGCGACCGGAAGATGGGAAGAAGAGTTGGTGGATTTACTGGCAGGAAGGCGGGCAATCTCGGTGAAGTGGGTGTTGCTGATAAAGAGGGACGCGGATGGAAGGGTGATAAAATATAAGGCAAGGCTTTTCGCGAGGGGGGGTATGCAGGTGGAAGGGGTGGATTTTGATGAGACCTTCTCGTCTACAGTCCGCCTATTTGTCGTAGAGTGCGCTCTTATAGGTAGATGGACGGATTGGCGGGGGTGTGTCCTGCCCGCCGATAAGCTGAACGGGTGGCCAGTTCGGCGCTTTCAAAAAAAAAGTGAAAGGCGTCGTGTGCGACGCCTCACTCGCTCGAACAAAGAGAGATTGAAAGGCCAAAGGATTGTACTGGCAAGCAATCTAACTCAGCGTGAGCGTCTACAGAAACTAGAGAGATGCAACGTACCTGGCGAGCAATCTAACTCAGCGTGAGCGTAGAGAAAGAAGGCAAGCCAAGTTCGCGCTCGAAGCCAACCTCATCATCCAACATTCAACAACAACTCAACCTCAACTCCTCGGAACGGATCCCCCGTGCCATAACTCGTTAGAGCGTAGCACAACTTAGCCGTCCAAGTAGTCGTAAGGGAGTGTTCCCTTACAACAACTCGGGTTCTCTTCTCCTCGCATCTCATCCAACCTCTCACTCTCGCACAAAGCACATCGGCGTTCATTATCATTTCACCCGAGAACTTGTCGACAACGGTACGCTCACCCTGAAGTGGATCCCGACGGACGACATGGTGGCGAGTTTTCTGACGAAGGGGTTAGGAGGAGCGAAGCACGTTCTGTTTTCGGCGAGGTGTGGATTGAGGGACCTCCTTTGCGAGGGAGGGTGTGAAAAGGGGTAGTGGTGACGCGAAGAAGGTGTGAGGAGAGAGAAGAGGAACTTGAGTAGATTGGCAGCAGCGGACGCGGGAGCTTCTTTTCCTTAAGTCGCTCATACATCTTACCGCTTGCTGCCAGGTCCGTTATATGTTCTCTTGTATAGTTTCTATTGCAACTGAAGTCGCTCACGCATCTTACTGCTTGCTGCCAGTCTCTCTCTGTCGTCGTCTAGTTCTAATCGACTTTGAGCACGAGGGGTCTCGTCTCGCGGTTTTCCCCAGGTACGCTTCTTTTCTTGCGACCGCTTGGTGTTCGAACGGTAGTCGTCGCGGTCGCGAGGAGTGTACGTGGACTGACTTCGATTACGCCCTGTCTGTCTCAATAGCTTCGCTTGACCGCCTGTGCTACTGAAGGCCTCGTAATTGGTCACTCAAGCGCCTCGAGCGCGCGCGTTTTCCGCTGCGACCTCATGCATGAGGATCTGCTCTTGCGCAATGGCTTCGTTGACAATCATTTCGTACGTCACTTTCTTCGATTCGAAGCTATCAGCATAGATTGGCCATACCTTGCTTGTGATTTGATCATCAAGAGCGTTGATGAATTTCTTCTTGAATTCAAACTCGCTTGTCTCGGCCTTCTGAGCAGCGAGATCTTCAAGACGAAGGGAGAGATTGTTCACTGGAACGTAAGTACCGTCTGCCTTCCACTGGCTAGTCTTGTTGAACTGAGTCTCAGCATCTCGCATAGCAGTCACACTGACAAAACTGATGAGTGTGGAGGAGTTGAGAGAGGAAAAGGGAGGAGGAGCTGGAGAAGGAGACGATGGAGTCAGTGTGCTTGACTGTTACCCTTCGTGATTACTTCCTACCCTTTCCTATCGTCTTTGATATAGTTTCTTTCTTTGTCCCCCCTGACGTGTTCCTTCGTTGGAGACGGGCTGTTGCTTCTTTTCTTTTCTCTTCAGTTCCGTTTCCTCGTTTGAAGCGTCTCGTATCTCTACAGAAACGTTGCTTAAACAGTTTGATAACCTGTGCCAGTGACCATGGCAAACGGCGGTGACCCTTACCCGGGCGGTAATGTTCGTTGACCGCCTGAACGACGATCTTCGAGAAAAGTTCTGCAGCCCGCCCTTTCACCATCCCTTGAATGTGGGCGGCGGCTTCGAGTGCATCGGGATCGATATTAGCGGCTAGTAGGTAAGTACGGCTTCCCCTAGCCCACTTGTCAAGCGTAGCATGATCTCTCTTTGTACCGTCGTAGGCATCAGGAAGAGGGACCTTAGCCCCAGAACAGTGAGTCCTCTTGTTCCAGTTCTTCTTTTTCCGGCTGGCCGAGCTCTTACTCCTACTTGCAGAGCTGTCGCTCGCCTCGGAACTGGAGTCGGAGGAATCAGAACTGCTAGAGCTAATAGGAGGATCCGATGGCGGACCTCGACCCGATCTTCTGACAGGCGGCTCTTTGTCGCTACTAGTTGAGCTGTGCTTGTCGTCGCTCAAGTCTGAGCTGCTGCTCGACGAGGTCGACGGAGGCGACAGGGGAGGGTGCGGGGACAGCGCCCGACCCTTGCCCTTTTCCTTCTTCTTTTTCGAGGGAACGGCTACTGACTCCTTGATTGCAGAGCTCCCATCCTTGACGGCCGCCACGACGCTCTCGACAGCCTGGGACAGGCTCGCGTCAGGGACTACGCCTTCAGCCTCATTGATTTCGGCTTGGATCGACCTAACCGGTTTCAACTCAAGCTCGGCGAGACGTGCGCGCAGCTTGGCGGCTTTTTGGTTGCGCTTCTTCTCAGCCGCGCACTTCGGCGCCAGATGGACTAGCAGAGCGGTAGCGGAACCAGCAGTACCGGCTTCACCACTCACCACGATGGGCGAGGTAACAGGGTGAGTCCTTTTTCCGCTGCCCTGGTCTACGATAGGCAAAGCAACCGACTTGTCGGCCTTCGCAGACTCAAGAGGATACGTAGCGCGCAGATGGGAGTCGTCGACCAGCTCGCCGCGAGTTGTAGCAGGAGGAGGCAAGTTGCCTGAAATGCGACGGTTTAAAACGCGTGCGCCTTTCTTGCGACCTCTCAGCTCAGGGCTGCCATCGTCGGTAGAGTAGCTGTTGGAGCTTTTGGCTCCAGGAGTAGGGCTACAAACCCTACCGGCGCTCTTGCGCTTTGAGCGACGACGGTGGTGGGACCTGCCCATGCCTTCGTCGGCGCTGTAGTATCCGCTGATCTCAGCAGAGTCTTTCTCCTGCGGCAGGGGCATGACACCGAAGGCATCTTGCTTCGGACAAGAGAGGCTTCAGCTTTCTCCTTGTTACTCACGAGAGGACTGGTTTCCTCATCGATGGGGGACAAAATGCTACGAGGAGTCTCTTGCACCACTCTCGTTTTCCCCGTTAAGTCCTTTTTCCCTTTTCACCTTCCCGCATCTTCACCCGTGACCTGTACACTCTTCCATCAGATACCCTCTTGACTTCTCTCGTGTGGCCTGCAGACGGACCCTCAAGAAGTGATGAGACAGATGTTGAGTGATCGGTCGACGGGTGGAAGCTGGCGGGACTTGTAGAATTCCTCTCCTTCTTCACCGCGACACTTCCTCCCCTCTCTATATCGGAATTAAGCTCGAATCACTATCTTTCACTCTCGTAGCGGGGAGAGAAAGATCTTGCTTGACGTTCCATCCATCCGCCTGCTCGACAATCCGCCTCGCATTCAGCTTGAAGTGGATACGCCTTGCACTTTTTTGATAGTCGACTTCCGACATCAGAGCTCGATACCCTCTCGAGCTACCTACTCCCACCATTTCGTCCTCTCGTTCCTCAGAGCGGCCCGACTCTGTCAACCCCGAGTCGTCCGCCCTTCCGACCCTCACCTCCTCCTCCTCGGCATCTTCCTCCGCCGAGTCGTCTTCTCTCCCTTCTCTTAGTCTCCCCCGTCGATCCCACCGACACACTCGAAACCCCTCCTTCTCTCCTTCCGACCTCGACACTTTCCTCATCGCTCGTCGCTCTCTCACCCGCTCCGTCCGATTTCCGACACTCCCTCCGGTTTCCCCCACAACCATGTCCCTCGCCGACGCACCTTTCCAGTCCCTCTCCGACCCCGCCGACCAATGGCGTGGAGAGAACGTGGACGGGGCTTCTGCGGCTTCCTCTCGCCATTCCGTCAACTCCCTAGCTCGTCGCGAACGCGCTCGGAACTTATTCGAAGCTCAGCAAAAGGAGCGGATGGCCAAATTCTTGGCCGAAGAAGAGGCATTGCGGGAGGAGTTGGAGGGCAAGATGAAATTGGAGGACGAGGCTTCCGAGATGGAACGCCCCGTAGGTGGTGGTCCGGGTGGGTCAGCCTTAGCGGCGGAGTCGGGTGTCATTTGGCGTCGGCTGGAAGACCTGGAGCATGAGGCGGCGTCCTTGCGCCGCGTCCTCGGTGTCAAGGAGGATCCTCTACCACCTCAACCCGTCGCTACCCCGCCGGTCCTCGCTCGCTTTGGTGTCAAAGTTAAGGTGGACAAACCCAAGCCGTGGACGGGTGTCTTTGAGGAGCAGGCGAGGGAGATGTGGATTCGTTCTGCGTCTCTATACCTAGTCGGTAATGAGTTGCAGTTGGGCGCGGTTCTAGATGAGCATCTCACTCCCGCTCCCTTCTATGTCGTTCGCTCTCTCTTCTCTCCCGATGCTACTCACGGCCATCTCTCTCCCCAAGCCTGGTTCGACGCTTGAAACCGGCGCTCCCCTTTCACCTCCGTTACAGATGTGTTCGCCGCAATGCGTTCCCACTGGGCCGACGATCATGCCGCCGAAGACGCCTTGGCACGCTACCGTGCTGCTACGCAAGGTTCTCTTCGGGCGCGTGATTTCGGTGCCAAGGTGGACGCTCTCGCCGATGCGTGTACGGATCGTCTCGTCGACGATCTGGACCGCAAGACTACATTTGTCGGAGGCCTCAACGCCGCCGTCAAGGACTTCGTCAAGGACTTCGTCAAGACGCAGTTGGCATCTCGTGCGGCTTTGGGCAAGGTGACCGCAACCTTCGAGGACGTCGTCAAGATCGCCGCCCTTACGGATGGCCTTGCCGGGTTTTCGTCGAAGAAGACTTCCTCTTCATCCTCCCCTCTTCCTTCTTCTACAAAGAAGACTGCTTACGAGTCTTCTCCCTCTCCTTCCTCCCCGTCTCGTCCCGCAGTGCCCTTCTCTAACTGGATCGATCAAGCCGTGGATTGGCAGCAGAAGAATCCGACGGCGGACAAAGCCAAGTGGTTTGATGCGCATGCGCAACCTCCCACTAAGTCGATTCGCTGCTTGAATTGCGGTGAGATGGCCGGCCACTATTCGAGGGCCTGCCCGAAGACGCGGAAGAACCCTAAGGTGGTGGTGTTGGCGGCAATGGCCAAGATAAGTCGTTCCCCCGCTCCGCCTCCTCCTGCTCGCGAGCCTACGTTGGATGTCGAGTCCGCGAACCGCTTCACCGAGCTCGCCAACGGCGTCTCGAGTGATTCGGGAAAAGCGGACGAGGAGTAAGGGGTGGCCCACCTTATTCCTCGCGATTTCCTTCGGCCGCTCTCCCTCTTCCCGGTGATGAACCCTCGCCATCGACCGCGGCATCTTGCCCATGTCGTGACCTCATAGCGCGTGGTATTTCTGAGGGACGGGGCGAGCCTACGGTGGCGGAGCTTCGGGATTTCCTTTCTTCCCGGATCCTCTCCCCATCGTCCTCCTCTTCTCTGTCCGTACCACTACACGATCCGCCGCGTATTAGTGACACATTGACTTCTTCGTTACCTGTAGGCGTTCCTGCAATCCACGCTCTCTCACCCGCCACTGTTCCAGTAGCTGAGAGAGAGCCGGAGAACCGGAAGCCGAAAAGCAAACCCAAGAAGAAAGGTGCTTCCACTAAACGGGCTACGTCAATTCCTCTTCCTCCGGAGACCGTGCCGTCCCCGCTGACGGTTCCCGCCCTCTTTGGTAATGAGCAGACTCCGTCGACGGCTCTAGTCGATTCCGGTGCGCAAGCGGATGTCCTTTCCCCTGCCTTAGTCCATCGAATGGGGCTACGAGTACGAAGACTCGTGGCTCCCATTCATGCTGACCTAGCCGGAGATGGGCAACAAGTCCGCCTTTCGCTATTCGCTTCAACTTCCGTCAAGGTCGGTTCGATCCTCAAGAATCCCCGTTCCTTCTTTGTCTGCCCTCTCCCGCCGGGGGTCGAGGCGATTCTGGGTGTACCCTGGTTGCGGGACACGGGAACCGCCGTGTCTGCATCCCGCCTGTTCTTCGCCCCGACCGGTCCGAGTGAAGATATCTTCGACTTCGACACGGGTCGCTTCTTCGACCAGCCGCCTCGCAACTTTGCCGACCTCGGGTTTGTCGACCAACAGATGACGGCGGAGGAGGCCACGCGCTTCGCGATATGTGCCCTCTCCGCTGGCGTTCCTCCTTCCCTCGTCCACGACTTCGTCGACTCCATCGAATTCGAGCCCCACAATCCCCTTCTCGATATCGACGACGATGACCCGGACTCTGAAGATCTCACTGAGGAGGCTGCACGAGCCCAACTTGCGGACCTTCTGAGCGAGTTCGACGATATTTTCGTTGATGAGCTTCCGGGTCCACCTCCTTTCCGCCCGGTCAACCACGACATCCCGCTTCTCGACGCTGAGAAGAAGATCCGACCGCACGCGATCCGTATTCCGGACCGGTACGCTGCCCAATGGTCGGCTCATCTTCGCAAATTCGTCGAGACGGGTTTCTGGTCTCCTGCAGCCCTCGACTCCGCCTGTGCTATGTTTGCTGTACCAAAACATGACAAGTCTCAAGCCCGTTTCGTCATCAACCTTAAGCCCCGCAACGACAACACCGCCAAACTTGCTTCACCCATTCCTGACATGAAGCAGACTCGTTACCGCGTAGCATCCCACCGCCGGCGAACGAAGCTGGACTTCAAGGGGGCATATGAGCAAGTTCGTCTCAACACCGCCTCCGTTCCCCTCTCTGGCTTCGTGACGCCCAACGGCACTTTCGTTTCTCACGTTATGCAGCAGGGTGATACTAACGCGCCTGAGACCATGCATCGTGTTTGCTACATGATGTTCAGCAAAGCGATTGGTCGCTTCCTTGATGTGTTCTATGATGACGTTCTCGTTTACAGCAACACCTTCCGCGCCCACCTCCGTTACCTCCGTATCATCTTCACCTCTCTCCGGCACTATCGCTTCTACCTCTCCCGTTCCAGAGTCGAATTCATGACGTCGACTATGGAGGTTTTAGGTGTGGTGGTGGATGAGGAAGGCGTGCACGTTACGAGCGAGAAGTGGGATGCCATCCAGAAATGGCCGGAGCCTCGGAACGCTAAGGATATTTTGCGTTTTATGGGGACCTTGCAGTGGATGGCGGATCACTTGCCTCGGTTGAACGAGATTGCAGCTCCGCTGACTCGTTTGACCGGGCATGTTCCTTGAGATTGGTCGCCATCGGCGGCTCTCTCTTTCTCCCTCCTCAAGTCGCTCATCCCAGAGACGCTGATCCCCTTGAATCTCGCAGCGGTCGACGGGGGAACCGAGCGCCTCTTCCTGTTCACGGACGCCTCCGTGTTTGGTTGTGGCGGGTGGATCGGGCAAGGCCCATCTCGCGACACTGCCCGCCCTTTTCGGTATTTTTCGTGCAAGTTCAATTCTGCGCAGCGGAATTACACGACTACCAATCAGGAGCTACTGGCAGTGTTTGTCGGATGTCGCAAGATGCACAATCACCTGGTGGGATGGCACTTCACGGTCGTGTGTGACCACGAACCGTTGAAGACGTGGTTGACCCAGCCGCCGAAGCAGAGTCGGCGCCATGTGAGGTTGTGGGAATCGTTAGCTGAGTACGATTTCGACTGGGAATTCATTCCCGGAAAGGAGAATACGCTGGCTGACGCGCTCTCGCGCCTTGCGGAGCTCGAGGAGGACGGGACCATTACTGACATTCCCTGCGCTCCCGAGCCTGAACCTTCCCATGACGACCCTTCTCCTTTCCCCTCCTCGCTCACCACTCGTGCTCAAGTTGTTTTCGCCTCTCTCTCCGTCGCTCTCGATACCGCCGAACCCTCGCCCGTCTTCCTCTTCCCTCTCTCCGCTCCCTCCTTGCCGTCCATCATCTCCAATCTCCCCGAAACATTCCTCTCCGCCCTTCGTCTCTCGCTGCCCGCAGATCCGGTCGTTGGCAAGGTTATGGCGGACGTGGAATCGTTCACGGGTTTTGTGTTGGAGAATGGTCTTCTCTTCCGAAAGGAGGAAGAAGGCCTCCGGTTGGTCGTGCCTCGGGGTGAGTTCCTTCGGGACGATGAGCGTGGGTCCACCTTGGTCGAAACCGTGGTGGACCGATGTCACGAGTTGGTGGGGCATCTGGGCGCCGTCAAGACGCTGGCATACGCCAGGCGTTTCTTCTGGTGGAAGACGATGCACCATGATGTGGTCGCGTTCTGCCGGTCATGTGAGCCGTGCGCTCGGAGTAAGAGCGCTGTGGGGAAGCCGTATGGTTTCCTACATCCTCTCGACCCGCCCGCGCGATGCTGGTCCAAGGTCGGGATGGATTTCGTCGTCGGTCTCCCGGTCGTCCTTCACCGTGGCGCTCCCGTCGACTCCATCCTCACTGTAACGGATTATCTTTCCAAGATGGTCGTTCTCATTCCTCTCTCTTCTACGGCAACCGCCCTCTCCGTCGCCGAAGCCTTCCACTCCTCCGTTTTCCGCCGCTTCGGCCTTCCCGCTACCATCGTCTCCGACCGCGACCCCAAATTCACCTCCAGCTTTTGGCGTGCCCTCAACTCGAAAATCGGTACCTCTCTTGCGATGTCGACCGCGGCGCATCCTCAGACCGACGGTCGTGCCGAGATCACGAACAAAACGGTCGGGACCATCCTCCGGATCTTCTGTGAAGACCAACCGGACGATTGGGCGACCAAGCTCGTCGCATGCGAGTTTGCGATCAACTCGGCACCGTTGGTGGCCACAACACTGGCGCCGTTCGAGGTCGTCCACGGTTTCCTTCCCTCCGCCTGGCCGGCTGGCAGTTGGGACTCACAGGGGGACTTGGGAGCCGAGGGGCACGCCAAGCGTGCTCGCCTGTATGCTCTTCAAGCTACGGACGCGATCATCGCGTCGCGAATCGCAATGACGGCTCAGGAAAATCGTCACCGCCGGAAGGATGTCGGGGTGTTTGAGGTCGGTGGTCGCGCATTCCTCTCTACTGCGGGTCTGCGGTTCCCTGCCTCCCTCTCTTCTAAATTTATTCCCAAGTACATCGGTCCCTTTCCTATCACCTCGGCCAACGTCTCTACCTCCACATACACCCTCGCCCTTCCTCCCCATTTGCGCCTCCATCCCCGTTTCCACTCCTCTAAACTCCGCCCCGCCTTTCCCAACAACTCGTCCCTCTTCCCTCATCGTTCTTTCGACTCGCCTCCTCCCGTCGTCCCCGCCACAGACGCCGCCGAAGCGGAGTATCTCATCGAGAAGATTGTATCGGATCGAGTGGTTCGCGGGAAACGGGTCTTCCTCGTCCGTTACCTGGGGTATTCGGCGTCGGAGGATCAGTGGCGGCCGGAAGCGGAATTACGGGCGACGGCGAAGGAGTCGTTGGACGCTTATTTGGCGCTGACGGCAGCGAGGAAGCGGGTGGCTAAGCCCGCTGGCCGAAAGAAGGCGCCGGATATGGCTACTTTTGGTCGAAGCTGAACGCTTCGTTCTCAGGGGGGAAGAGTGCTACGAGGAGTCTCTTGCACCACTCTCGTTTTCCCCGTTAAGTCCTTTTTCCCTTTTCACCTTCCCGCATCTTCACCCGTGACCTGTACACTCTTCCATCAGATACCCTCTTGACTTCTCTCGTGTGGCCTGCAGACGGACCCTCAAGAAGTGATGAGACAGATGTTGAGTGATCGGTCGACGGGTGGAAGCTGGCGGGACTTGTAGAATTCCTCTCCTTCTTCACCGCGACACTTCCTCCCCTCTCTATATCGGAATTAAGCTCGAATCACTATCTTTCACTCTCGTAGCGGGGAGAGAAAGATCTTGCTTGACGTTCCATCCATCCGCCTGCTCGACAATCCGCCTCGCATTCAGCTCGAAGTGGATACGCCTTGCACAAAAGCTTCTTCACACTGTCATCTGTAGGCTCTTCTTGCTCCTCTTTCTCAGAGGCAGCGAGCTTATCGTCTTGCAGGCGGCTCCTTCGGCTTTGTTGCGCAGGAGTAAGAAACGGATCGTCAGAAACGCTTTCCAGTAGCGCTGAGGAAGAGGGAGACTGCTTCTCTCTCGCCTCGCGTACGGAAACGTCTTCAACTTCATGCATGGTAACGGATGACATCGTTTCAAACTGAAACGAAGTACACGGAGGGGTAGGTAAAGGTAACTCTCAAGCGAAGAGACGAGTTTGAGTAGGTGAGGAAACTCGAGGTGATCAAGACTCGAGGGGATAGCAGACGGTCGGAGTAGCTAATTCCGAGCGTAAAGTAAAGACTTGGTAGCGGGGGACAAGCGCTAACAACGAAAGCAGATAAGTTTGTTTGTCTGAGAGAGGTAAAAGAGAAAACGGAAACTGTTATTGCAGTTCAAGGTTTCTCTCCGGGTCTCTAGCCACGGTTTCAATCGAGTTACTGTCGGGTAACTATAACTACGATCAACGCAGTTGAAAGAGACTGTGTGCTAAAAAACTGAGACGCCCAGACGAGCGCGGCGGGCGATCGAAGCAGGCGACACGGGAAATTGGGTAGAGAAGTAGAGAGAATGCACAAGAATAGCAGTAATAGTCTCTGAATTGCGGTAGAACCAACAGGTGTGAGAGAGCTTGCTAGCGAGCGAACAGACGAGAATAAGATAAAGAGAAAAGAAGAGGAAGGGGAGCGGGGAAGCTACGGCTACGAGGTGGAACAAAGGGAAACGAGAGAAGAAAGGAAATGTGTCTTAGGAAATCGGACACGGAGAGACAGCACCTTTAGGCGCGCTCGACCTTGACCTTGGAGGCGGGCGCATCGTCTTCGTCGTCAGAGAGCGTCCTGTGCGAGCGGAGGAACGCGAGTTAGCTCCGGTCGTTACAGCGCGCTTGGACTTGGAATGATCTCTCTTACTCTCGCTTCGGACAAGAAAAGGAAGGAAACCGCCAGTTACACCACAGCTTTCGGCATGACTGGACGATACAAAGACGAAGGGAGGATAGCGAGAGGAGGGCGAGGTGGGGTAGCGCGAAGGCAGAGCAAGGTACGACAGTCAGAGAGCAGAGAAAGCGAGCATGTGATTGCCCGGGACAGGCGCACACGTCGAAGCATAGCGTTCCAAGGCAGAAGGATCTGTGTATTTGAAGCTTGCCGGTTTCGCGCTCCGCACCCGCCGGCAAAAGTCTACATCGCATTCCTAATCTCATTACCACCTTTTCCTAATCCCTTCTTTTCACGCTCATTCTCTTCACGCTCATTCGCTCCTCTTCTCCAGCTCCTGCTCCGCAACCCACTCCAACTTCTCCACCCGCTTCGACACATCACTCTTTCGCTCCCTGTCTTGCACGAAACATGAGCATAGACGAACCCAGACATCAAGCTCAGGCCAGCAGCCCTCGAGCAAAGCGCGCGCCCGGTTCCGGCACGCCCAACATCTCCGACCATTCTGTCATGGAGATGGCAGATTTGATGACTGGCGCAGGAGGTGCGGCGGACTCGCAATAGGGATCACCGGATCTGCCAGTAGTACGTGTCATGTCATTCGTTGAACGGCGCCTCGGCGCTGATCTTCCGACTGAGCCTCAGATTTCGGAGTTCGCTGATCGTAAACCTGTGCAAACTGCAGACCGTCGAGGAGAACGTCCTCAACGTCGCTCATGTGGTACTCACCGAAGATCACGCGTCCTCTCTGTCCACTAATCAACCTGCGAGACGAAGGAACACCATTTCTCGCGGCCGCAAATCTGGTACGAGGCTGTCCTTCTCGCCGGATAGTTACAGCACTCACATGCACACTACACAGTGTACCTTTTCCTGCTCTCTCTCATTGCATCCATTGTCTGCGTAGGATGTTTGTGAAGTCGTTAAGAAGGACTTGACGGTATTGGGAGGCGAGGTCCGTCTTTTTCCTTTTCCTGGTGACTGTATTCCTCAACAACGCTGACAGCCGCACAACAAAACAGGACAACCCGCTAAGATCCGTAAACCTCACCCTTCTCGTTCCTGGTTCCTCTTCGGCAACTACCAACATTACCGGATTCTGCCACACCGAAAAACTAGAATGCGTCCTATTCTTTCCGACCAACGCCACCTTGCCCAACCTCCACAACACAGAAGTTGTCCGACGCGCCCCTCCAATGTCTCACAGTTCTCATACTCCACAAACCCCCAGAGTCTTCGACCCCTGGCATCGGAACCCAATCTGGGTCGCCTGGCAAGGGGGTTTTATCGTTGCATATCTCGCACTCTTTGCGCGTTCGTAGATCACGCCTTTGCTAAGTTTACTGGTTCACATTCGTAAGCGCTCTTGTCACACTCCTATCTCTGCAGTTCACCATGTTAACAACGCTTTCTTATCCGTCGTACAGAGGCTATCGCTTTTGCCGAAGACCAACATCAAGTGCAGTTCTTCAAAGGCCAAACACTCACCGTCGCCGAAGTGCACTGGTACCTCCTCTTTGCCGACGTCAATGCCGGTGCAATCGCCTCCGCTGCCATCCTGTCCGGCCTTGGAATGCCTCTGGCCGAAGGGCATCTGGTTGTTCTAGGTATACTTGGGTTAAATTCCCTGCCATTCTTCTTCCTCTTCGTCTGAAGCCATATCGGCCCTTTCTCAACACTTCTGCGTCATCCTTCTCTCCCTTCTTTGCATCCTTTTAGTAACTCCTGCCGCCTCCTTTGCATCTCACTTTCCGCATTTGCCTTTTCCAATTTTGTCGATTCCCTCAGTACGCCGACGTTGCTGCCCTGTCTCTGATTTGCTAGTACTATACGTGTTGTTCCGCGCCTCTGCATATCAAGTCACTTTCTCTCTCCCACCGCGATCTCCGAGACAAGGAGGGGAAGAGTCTGCAATGCACCCAGACTCTGCAGTGCTTTGCCAAATCGCCTGCAAATCTATCGGTCTTTGCCAGCCCAGCTGCCTACCGCGGGCCTCCGAGAGAGTGGACGGTCGAGTCTAAGCCGCGCGCGGCTGGGAGGGCGGAAGATGAGATGAGCCGGGATGGGATGGGAACAAAGAAAATAGGGGAGAAACAGATGAAGTGGGACGACGAGGCGGCTACAGCAAGAGACCAAGACGGCCTGCGAGTTTGGATTGGGTCTTGATCACGTTGGAGAGGTAGGAGACCTGGGTGATCTCTTCACGCTGATTCTCTTCACACTCATTCTCTCTTCTCCAGCTCCTGCTCCGTAAACCCACACCGACTTCTCCACCCGCTTCGACACATCACTCTTTCGCTCCCTGTCTTGCACGAAACATGAGCATAGACGAACCCAGACATCAAGCTCAGGCCAGCAGCCCTCCAGCAAAGCGCGCGCCCGGTTCCGGCACGTCCAACATCTCCGACCATTCTGTCATGGAGATGGCAGATTTGATGACTGGCGCAGGAGGTGCGGCGGACTCGCAATAGGGATCACCGGATCTGCCAGTAGTACGTGTCATGTCATTCGTTGAACGGCGCCTCGGCGCTGATCTTCCGACTGAGCCTCAGATTTCGGAGTTCGCTGATCGTAAACCTGTGCAAACTGCAGACCGTCGAAGAAAACGTCCTCAATGTCGCTCATGTGGTACTCACCAAAGATCACACGTCCTCTCTGTCCACTAATCAACCTGCGAGACGAAGGAACACCATTTCTCGCGGCCGCAAATCTGGTACGAGGCTGTCCTTCTCGCCGGATAGTCACAGCACTCACATGCACACTACACAGTGTACTTCTTCCTGCTCTCTCTCATTGCATCCATTGTCTGCGTAGGTTTGGGTCTTTATGTTTGTGAGGTCGTTAAGAAGGACTTGACGGTATTGGGAGGCGAGGTCCGTCTTTTTCCTTTTCCTGGTGACTGTATTCCTCAACAACGCTGACAGCCGCACAACAAAACAGGACAACCCGCTAAGATCCGTAAACCTCACCCTTCTCGTTCCTGGTTCCTCTTTGGCAACTACCAACATTACCGGATTCTGCGACACCGAAAAACTAGAATGCATCCTATTCTTTCCGACCAACGCCACCTTGCCCAACCTCCACAACACAGAAGTTGTCCGACGCGCCCCTCCAATGTCTCACAGTTCTCATACTCCACAAACCCCCAGAGTCTTTGACCCCTGGCATCGGAACCCAATCTGGGTCGCCTGGCAAGGGGGTTTTATCGTCGCATATCTCGCACTCTTTGCGCGTTCGTATATCACGCCTTTGCTAAGTTTACTGGTTCACATTCGTAAGCGCTCTTGTCACACTCCTATCTCTGCAGTTCACCATGTTAACAACGCTTTCTTATCCGTCGTACAGAGGCTATCGCTTTTGCCGAAGACCAACATCAAGTGCAGTTCTTCAAAGGCCAAACACCCACCGTCGCCAAAGTGCACTGGTACCTCCTCTTTGTTGACGTCAATGCCGGTGCAATCGCCTCCGCTGCCATCCTGTCCGGCCTTGGAACGTCTCTGGCCGAAGGGCATCTGGTTGTTCTAGGTATACTTGGGTTAAGTTGGGTGTTGATGTTTGTTCGGGTTACATATGGACGCTGGAAAGGGGGCAGGGGAGGGCAGACCGCACTAAACATGCTTTTGGTGGAAATGATCACTCTAATTGTGGGTTTTCGCCTCTCCTGTTCTCTATAACCCAGCCTCGATGATCGGCCCACAACTCCCTTACTGACTGTACTCGATCTTCCTGGGCTCGTAGCGTCATTCCCTGCCATTCTTCTTCCTCTTCGTCTGAAGCCATATCGGCCCTTTCTCAACACTTCTGTCAGGAAACCTCGACTGATCATATATTGTATTATATGGGCAAATTGACCACCACGAAGTCAATTGAGCATATAAGGCTTGATATAATCAAATATAGTTTCTCGCGACAAACTTGTTCGAGGGGTCATCCAACTTGGCCATACTTGGACGCCGCGAGCTTATTTGCCCTTGCTAGAGCACATTTGCTCATTTTTCCTCATATAAGACCACATGAGGGCGAGTCGAGCAAAGATGCCTTCTCGAGCAAAGCAGGTTGAGAAGGACAAAACAGAGCAAATCCGAGCAAATCAGGTAATTTTCCGTCGACGACGCTTGCTTGTTCGCTTGCTTACAACGGCTCGACGGACCTCTGGACTGTCCAGAATGGGTACGAAAGTGTCTGATTGCCTCAGTGCCAGTCGCCCGACCGTTATATACGCCTTACCATCTCCTCCGCCCCGACCCCCTCCCCCTCCTTTTCCTCCCTCCTACGACCCTATCGGAATCCAGCGACATGCAAGCTGCCGTGTAACAGTGACGCAGGTCAGCGCCGGCTCGCGGAGACCGCCAATAGGCAGGAAGATAAAGAAAAAGCTCACCACACCCTCCTTTCACACCCCATCCTCCTCACGACGGCTAGAAGCTTGATCGGCGCGAGCTATAGGTGGAGGTAGACAGCGAGACGAATACGTAAGCCGTGCGCACCCGCTGCATGCCCGCGAGAGATCCAAAGGGGAAAGAAGACGAACCTTATTTCTTTTTCGCCGCGGCCTGCAAACACACGAGGGGAAAGCGGGTCAGCGGCTACCATGTGCACACCACGAGGTCTTGAAGGTGCCTAGAACAGCAGAACGAGGCGTACCTTCTTCTTCTTGTTCTTCTCCTTCTCCTTCTCTTTGCCCTTCTTCCCCTTCGGGTCGTCCGTCTTCCTCTTCTTCTTCTTCTTCTTCCGCCCCTTGTCCTCCGAGTCTTCCGAGTCCTCGTCATCCTCCTCCTCGTCGTCGTCCTCCTTGTCCTCGTCGTCGGCATCCCCTTCGGAATACGAGCCCTCGTCCTCCTCGCCATCGCTCTTCTCGCCTTTCTTCTGCCCTCTGCCCCCAAGCGGCTCCTCCTCATCGGAACCCTCCAGCTCACCCATCTCGGCCAGCGCAGTCGATATTGAGGTCGGGTTCTCGTCCTCGTAGTCCTCTTCGGCGGAGCGGGCGACTTTGATGATGTCTTTGGTGAGCCTGAGAAAGAACGGTGTTTAGCGAGCGAGAGTGAGATGCACAGAAAGGCGTACCTAGCCCAGACCGCCTTTCCCACCTTCCTCTTGGCGAGGTCGACGTAGTCCTTCTCGTGCACGGAGTAGTAATTGCCGTAACGGGTCGCGCTGAACTCGGGGATCGTTCGACTGGCCTTTCGCCCTGTACTTGCGGCCGGTGTTGGGTTGGTTTGGAGCAGGATTGTTGAGGTCGTTGAGGCTGTTGGGAAGCTGTCGAGGAAGCAAGGGTAGGGACGATAGAGAAGGGAGACGGAATGCGATTGCTGTCCGTGGCGGGAACGATGGCGTCTGGAAAACCGGTCTTGGGCTGATAGCGCACGATCATAGTCTTGTCGGGGAGAGGGAGAGGGGAACGAGGGCGTGACGGAGGGATTGAAGGCGCTGCAGTGAGGAAACTGGTCAGTGAGGAGTACGAACGAAGAGGGCTAGAAAAGGAACATACCCTTTTCCCCATCCCGCTGTTCGTTTTGCGTGTTACCCTGTGCCCCCTCAGCATCGAAACGGTACTGCTCCTCCTCAAAGTCCCCGAAATCCGCCGGATCCATACCGCCAAGGTTGTTCTCGGAATCGTCGTTCATCGCTGTCGCAGCGTCGTCCCCTACAGCATCCCGGTCGAGCTCCACATGTCCGCCCTGCGCGTCTCCTTGGGCGATCGCACCGAAAGGACGGCGAAGGTTAATTTCGGAAGAAGTGGGGGATATTTGAAGCGAGCGCGAAGAGGAGGGTGAGGCCTGCGGCGGTGGCGAGGCAGCGCGGGGGCGTTTACGGGGTGGATCTAAGTCGTTCAGGATACGGATAGGCGGTGCAGAAGCAGTAGGAGGGGGTGGGCCGGCCAGGGAAGCGTGAGCGTCGAGAGCAGCGTGGCATTGAGCGACGTGTTGCGCGTACGAGCGCCCGACCTGGAATTGGCCTTGCTGAGTATTGACAAAGCACATAGCGTACAGACAAGGGTAGGCATTAGCGGTGAGAGTAGCGAGTTGAGGAGAAAGAGAGGAGAGCGAGCCGAATGCGCTAAGTCCCGTGATTAAGGAGCAAATCTAATCGTTCCTTATCTTGCTTTCGACGCTTCTCTCCTCTCTTCTCCGCATCCTTGCGAGCTGTGGTCCTGGCATCGCACAGCTGTAATAGACAGCTACGCTCGCTACTAGCGACAGCGCCGCATCTGGCCGGAGTAACCCGAGCCTAAATGGACATATATGGTCAAATATAACCATATATGCTCGCAACGAGCAAATGGAGTCGGCCGGAGCAAATATGTCCATGTCGCGCCGCAGCGAGCCAATTTGGCTCAAAGGGGTAGCAAAGTAGAGCAAATTAGGGCATCCCAGGTCGTCGACCATATATGGCCAGATATGTGATTAGTAGCTCCTTCACGTTTTCCTGACATCTGCATCATCCTTCTCTCCCTTCTTTGCATCCTTTTAGTATCTCCTGCCGCCTCCTTCGCATCTCACTTTCCGCATTTGCCTTTTCCAATTTTGTCGATTCCCTCAGTACGCCGACGTCGCTGCCCTGTCTCTGATTTGCTAGTACTATACGTGTTGTTCCGCGCCTCTGCATATCAAGTCACTTTCTCTCTCCCACCGCGATCTCCGAGACAAGGAGGGGAAGAGTCTGCAATGCACCCAGACTCTGCAGTGCTTTGCCAAATCGCCTGCAAATCTATCGGTCTTTGCCAGCCCAGCTGCCTACCGCGGGCCTCCGAGAGAGTGGACGGTCGAGTCTAAGCCGCGCGCGGCTGGGAGGGCGGAAGATGAGATGAGCCGGGATGGGATGGGAACAAAGAAAATAGGGGAGAAACAGATGAAGTGGGACGACGAGGCGGCTACAGCAAGAGACCAAGACGGCCTGCGAGTTTGGATTGGGTCTTGATCACGTTGGAGAGGTAGGAGACCTGGGTGATCTCTTCACGCTGATTCTCTTCACACTCATTCTCTCTTCTCCAGCTCCTGCCTGCTCCGTAAACCCACACCGACTTCTCCACCCGCTTCGACACATCACTCTTTCGCTCCCTGTCTTGCACGAAACATGAGCATAGACGAACCCAGACATCAAGCTCAGGCCAGCAGCCCTCCAGCAAAGCGCGCGCCCGGTTCCGGCACGTCCAACATCTCCGACCATTCTGTCATGGAGATGGCAGATTTGATGACTGGCGCAGGAGGTGCGGCGGACTCGCAATAGGGATCACCGGATCTGCCAGTAGTACGTGTCATGTCATTCGTTGAACGGCGCCTCGGCGCTGATCTTCCGACTGAGCCTCAGATTTCGGAGTTCGCTGATCGTAAACCTGTGCAAACTGCAGACCGTCGAAGAAAACGTCCTCAATGTCGCTCATGTGGTACTCACCAAAGATCACACGTCCTCTCTGTCCACTAATCAACCTGCGAGACGAAGGAACACCATTTCTCGCGGCCGCAAATCTGGTACGAGGCTGTCCTTCTCGCCGGATAGTCACAGCACTCACATGCACACTACACAGTGTACTTCTTCCTGCTCTCTCTCATTGCATCCATTGTCTGCGTAGGTTTGGGTCTTTATGTTTGTGAGGTCGTTAAGAAGGACTTGACGGTATTGGGAGGCGAGGTCCGTCTTTTTCCTTTTCCTGGTGACTGTATTCCTCAACAACGCTGACAGCCGCACAACAAAACAGGACAACCCGCTAAGATCCGTAAACCTCACCCTTCTCGTTCCTGGTTCCTCTTTGGCAACTACCAACATTACCGGATTCTGCCACACCGAAAAACTAGAATGCGTCCTATTCTTTCCGACCAACGCCACCTTGCCCAACCTCCACAACACAGAAGTTGTCCGACGCGCCCCTCCAATGTCTCACAGTTCTCATACTCCACAAACCCCCAGAGTCTTCGACCCCTGGCATCGGAACCCAATCTGGGTCGCCTGGCAAGGGGGTTTTATCGTCGCATATCTCGCACTGTTTGCGCGTTCATATATCACGCCTTTGCTAAGTTTACTGGTTCACATTCGTAAGCGCTCTTGTCACACTCCTATCTCTGCAGTTCACCATGTTAACAACGCCTTCTTATCCCTCGTACAGAGGCTATCGCTTTTGCCGAAGACCAACATCAAGTGCAGTTCTTCAAAGGCCAAACACCCACCGTCGCCGAAGTGCACTGGACCTCCTCTTCGTCGACGTGAATGCCGGTGCAATCGCCTCCGCTGCCATCCTGTCCGGCCTTGGAATGTCTCTGGCCGAAGGGCATCTGGTTGTTCTAGGTATACTTGGGTTAACTTGGGTGTTGATGTTTGTTCGGGTTACATATGGACGCTGGAAAGGGGGCAGGGGAGGGCAGACCGCACTAAACATGCTTTTGGTGGAAATGATCACGTGTATAGGAGTTTTGACAATCTGCGGACTCTACCTGTGGGTTTTCGCCGCTCCCGTTCTCTATAACCCAGCCTTGATGATCGGCCCACAACTCCCTTACTGACTGTACTCGATCTTCCTGGGCTTGTAGCGTCATTTCCTGCCATTCTTCTTCCTCTTCGTCTGAAGCCATATCGGCCCTTTCTCAACACTTCTGCGTCATCCTTCTCTCCCTTCTTTGCATCCTTTTAGTATCTCCTGCCGCCTCCTTCGCATCTCACTTTCCGCATTTGCCTTTTCCAATTTTGTCGATTCCCTCAGTACGCTGACGTTGCTGCCCTGTCTCTGATTTGCTAGTACTATACATGTTGTTCCGCGCCTCTGCATATCAAGTCACTCTCTCTCTCCCACCGCGATCTCCGAGACAAGGAGGGGAAGAGTCTGCAATGCACCCAGACTCTGCAGTGCTTTGCCAAATCGCCTGCAAATCTATCGGTCTTTGCCAGCCCAGCTGCCTACCGCGGGCCTCCGAGAGAGTGGACGGTCGAGTCTAAGCCGCGCGCGGCTGGGAGGGCGGAAGATGAGATGAGCCGGGATGGGATGGGAACAAAGAAAATAGGGGAGAAACAGATGAAGTGGGACGACGAGGCGGCTACAGCAAGAGACCAAGACGGCCTGCGAGTTCGGATTGGGTCTTGATCACGTTGGAGAGGTAGGAGACCTGGGTGAGGACGCAATGAAGCGGGAGAAGGCAGGCGAGGGAGAAGGATGTCGAGTCAGGTTGCGGAAGCTGAATTGATGCCGGCGGCAGCGTGGGCCGACCGCTTTTTGGCAGGATATACGGGCGCGAGAGAGAGAGACACGCACCATCAACACATCGGCCAAATGCCCATTGAATTCTTCCTCGAACCCATCCAGCTCTCCCTCAGCCTTCTTCTTTTCTCCTCTTCCAACCTTTCCACCAGTGTTGACCTTGGGCACCGACCCGACCGTCTCCAACAACCTCCTTCCGACCTGAGCGTTTCCCTCGCGCTTACCATCGACGACGTCCTGCACGTAAGCGATGGTTTGGTCGAGCATTTGAGCGACGTGAGAGAGGAGAGAGGAGAGCTGAGCGAGAGGGGTCTGGACGGGAACGTCGGCGTCTACTTCGCCGCCCCCGGAAGACGAAGAAGTCGAGGGTTGAGGCTGAGTGAGGTTCGAAGTGAGGAGGTCCAACCCGGCTCGGTCTTGTTCTTGAACGCTAACCTCTACTTTGATCGGGGAGAAGGCGGAACCTCCCCCAGAGATGGGAGTGGCGAGGTACGCTTGAATGGCGAGAGTTTCTGGGTCCAAGGTGAGGTGGACCGCCGAGGATTGCGAGGCGGCAGGGGAAGAGGAGGAGGTTTCGGAGGAGTAGAAGGAGTGGATCAAGGGGGTGTAGGAGTTGAGCGAGGCGGATGTGGCGAACCTGCAACGGGTGCAATAGGATAACGGGAAAGAAGAGGAACAAAGTCAGCGACACTGGACCAACGGGACTTAGAAAGCCGCCTGGTGTCGTCGCGGGCAGTGACCTCGAAGGTCGCCCAACGAGGCCTGCCGTGCAAGAGCGAGGCGACCTTCGCAAGTGAGAATCCCAAGTGGCCAACTGAAAGTGAGGCCATCCAACCTCGCTCCTATGACGTCGCTCGCTCTACTCCACAGGCCTGCACTCCGTCGAGCTTGCGTTTGTCGCCCACGACGATGTGCCAGGTCTTCATACCGCGCCGAGTCCTAAGCGAGGAGAGATTCGCTCGCTTGCTCCTCGCTCCTGCACCGCTGGCTCGCTCGTAAAAGCGCGCTGCAGTAAGATGCTACCGCCAGCGCCAGAGGATGGTCTTGCCGCGACTCCAATCGCCGGCCTGGACCGGCGGGGTAGTGCCATGCTCGCTCGCTGGCGATATGCTCGCGGACTGTATACAGCGCCAACCCTGCCTCGCTCGCTCGCGCTTTGCTCGGAGAAAGCTCATCGAGGGCTCCTCGCGCTCGACGACGCTGGCGCCGAGAAAAGCAAAAAGAAACCCACCATCCCACGACCGTTTCTTTGGGGCTGACGCGGGCATGCAGCTCGGTCAGGGCCTTGTGGTGATCAAAGTCGATGGTGACGCGAGCCTGCTGCTGAACCTCGTAAGGGACGGGGAAGGCGTTTTGGAGGTGCAGGGTGCCATCTTGAGAGCGTTGACCGAGGAGGGTACCAAAGACGCGGTCTTGGTTGGCGGGTCTCCTCAGGTGGGCGTCTAGGAGAGTGGCGAGGACCAGAGGGTGGGCTTGTACGGTGGAGATGGGACGCGAGGTGGACGAGGGGAGAGCGGGAGGAAGTGCGAGTGAGAGTGACATGGCAGCGGGTGGGTGGGTGGGTGTAACTGAGTGGGTGTACTGCGGGTGTACTGTAATCCACTCTAGCCAGTCGGTGGTCAACAAAGGGGGAGATTCGAGATGAGCTCGACTTGCTCCTCGAGACCCACTCCACCTCAGAACCCACAACTACCCAGACTAGACTAGACTAGAGTCGACTGCAGCCATGGCTGATCAAGTGTTCACAAACACCTTTACTCACAACCACGGTGGAGAATGCTACTTTATCACCCTCGACCCCAACTTCTCAACTCAAGTACGCACCACCAAACCAACTCACTCCCTATTCACCTTCCTTTACCTACTCACGCTGTCACTCTACAGGTAACTGAAGCTGCCACCATCCTCTCGCGCACCCTCCCCGCCTCAACCGACCGCGACTCGTTCATCTCCAACCTCGTACAAGCAGCCCAAGATGCCACCCCTCCCACCCCCGAAGGCCTCGTCTTCAACGACGAAACCCAACAGGAAGAACCCGCCAAACCCGTCGAAACCCCTCAAACCCTGTCGGCCAAAACCGACGTCGTCCGTCGATTGATCAAGGCCGTCCAAGAGACGGACAACCTCAAGACCAAGGACGATCGCGAGTTTGAAGCCGTGTCCAACCTCTTGGTCCAGCTCGTTCTCGCCCACCTGAGCGGCAACAACGAGAAGGAGGGACAGGACGAGGTTGACCAGGCGGTCGAGACGCTCGTCAACGCTTATGCCGTCACTTCCAAGCCTTCAACTGCCGCCCCTTCGTCCACGGCGCGTTACTCGGCCCTCCAGACCCTCTTCAACGCTCTCCCTTCCTCTTCCTCATCGTCTTCCAAGCTTCTAGTCCTGCAACGCCTCGTCGCCTTTACCGCCCAAAATGACGACCTCGCCATCCTCTCCCCCGTTCTCGCCAATCTCCCCACCCTCCTCTCTCCCATCTCTGTCCCCAGATCAACCAAAGACCAAACCGTCGAATCCATCGTTCAAGCTCTCGTTCGCGAAGGCGCCGAAAAAGAGGCTCGATCTGTCCTCGAGTCGTATGGAAGTAAGGAGGGTCGGTTGGCCGACGTGCAGGTTCTTTTGACCCTCGCTAGCTCGGAAGTGTTCGACCTTTCCCCGCTGGCAAGCTTGAAACCTTCCTCGCCCTTCGCCGACCTCCTTTCCGTCTTCTTCTCCTCTTCCTCTTCTGCCTCTCTACCTGCGTCTCTCCCGACACTCGAAGGCTTCGACTCGGTCACTCTCGACAAGGAGCAACTCGAACGCAAACTCAAGCTGATTCAGTTGGCTGAACTCTGCTCAGAGAGGGTAGGGGAGACGGTCGCTTACGAGGAGATTGCGACTAAGCTGGGACTGGACTCCAAGGGTGGCGAGGATGGAGAGGAGAGTGGAGAGGAGGTTGAGAGGTGGGTCATCGATGGTACGTTTTTGCACTCTTTTCATTTTTTTCTTCCCTCCCCTCCTTTCCCACTTTACCGCGTTTTTCTCCTTCTCAAGGACTTCTTGATTCGCCCTACTCTGTCTCAATCCTCGAATCATCTTTGCG
Source organism: Rhodosporidiobolus odoratus (assembly GCA_034387635.1). NCBI lineage: Eukaryota > Fungi > Basidiomycota > Microbotryomycetes > Sporidiobolales > Sporidiobolaceae > Rhodosporidiobolus > Rhodosporidiobolus odoratus. The sequence continues at coordinate 1,662,049 of JAOANU010000002.1, read as the reverse complement.
AAAAACTGACCTCTTCCCTCCCCTACCTGCCTCCTTCCCTCATATCCATCATCCCCCTTTCTTCCTCCCCATCTGTCTCCCCATCCCTCTCGCCTCTCGCCGCCGCCTCCCCTCTCCCTTCCCGCGTCTCCTCCCATCCTCTCCCGCATTCATCCACTCCACCCCACCCGACTACCAGCCATCCGCGCCTCCCTCCTCCACGGCCGCCTCTCCCAACCCACCCAATCCCTCTCAATCACCCGAGCTCTGCCCCCCTCCACCTCGTCCTCGTCATCCAACTCGGGAGGAATGGAAAAGAAACACTGGGAGCTTGTGCTGGAGAGGTTGAAGGGTTGGAAGGAGGGGTTGGAGAAGGTTAGGGGGGCGGCCGACAGGGCTGTTGGGGGTGGGAACGGGGTTGTTGGGGAGGTTGAGGCTTGAGGCTTGAAACGGAGGGGTGGTTACGTTACGTTACGCTGTTTCTTTCCCTTCCTTTTTCTTCTCTACATCCATTCATGTGCGCGATTTGCGTATAGCGTATAGTGCGTGCGTGCGTGCGTGCGTGCGTGCGTGCGTGTATAATCTGAAACCGGGCAACAATCCTGCATCTTTCCTTTCCTTCCTCTTTTTGCCTGTTGACTCTTTGTGCATGAGGATCAAACGTGACTTGCGGTTCAGAAAGTTGGCAAGGCCAGGAGGAAGACGAGGAGAAGGATTGATGGCTTGCCTGCCAAGTGCTTCAAGTAAGCTGTCTTCGGTTCACTCTCGTCTCGCCCGCAGTTGCATGCAGCCCCGAGATTCTTCCTCGTTTGTATAGGAGCCGCTGGTCAAATCTCTCTCCTCTCACAGAAGATAAGAAAGGTTGAGGAATAGGTAGCTCGTTTCGGGCTGCAACGACAAGGAGCTGAGAAGCAGGAAATACGAAGAATATTAGGACCGCGACCCAAGATGGGCAACGAGATATACTTGCAAATGCATGCATATGCATGTGAGAGTGAGAAGTCGAGGCTACAAGAAGGGGAACGAGGGACTGAGGGGAATGGGATTATGCAGGGGAATAAGCGGTGCTGTGGAATAAGATGTGGTGGTTGTGTCAGTGGTCGCACAAGTACATGAACAACGGCGACGGCAGCGGTGGAAGGAGGCACTGCAAGAGCGAATTAGGGAGAAAGACGAAGTAAGGAAAGGAGACAGTGTTCTTGGGATAAAGATAGGGCGAGAGTCTGTGGGATGGGTGAATGTGGATGGGGAAGAGGGGGTAAACCAGGATGGGTAGACGGAAGAGAGTGGTGTAGTGAAGTGAAGACAGGGACAATGTGGGACGGCAGGAAGGTAGCCCAAGTCGAGAGTCGAAGGGAATGGAAACGGGAGGAAACTGCAAAAGTAGGGAAAGGAGAAAGGCAAAAAATATGCGCGCGAAGGATCGGGCTTGGTGACCTTGGAGGCTTGCAGCTCGAGCTGTTTAAGCTGTCGAAGCAGCCTTGGTAGTAGGGCGCCTCAAGCGAGCCGAGTAACGACGAGCCGGAACATCGGCGACCTGAGAGGTGGTCTCAACCGAGGCGCTCTCCCTAGCGTTCTTCACTCACGGGAGGCCTCTTCGATCTCGGCGTGTTCAGCGCTACGCTTGCGAGACGTTGATGAAAACTGAGTCACGAGAAGGAAGGCTGCCATCTCTACTTCGACTCGCTCAGCCTCGACTTGCGATGCTGCCGCTGACAAGAGGTCGAACCGGTTGGCGGTAACATGAGCGGACGCGGAGAGACGGATCTCGACCGGGCTGGTATCCTTCGTGACCTCGACCGAGCTGATCGCCTTCTTCCCTCTACCCTTGCCGGCGATCTTGGCTTTGCCGGTAGCGGCAGTGCGGGCCTTTTTCGCCGACTTGACTGCAGCCTGGGTAGGGACGAATTCAAGGGCGTGGGAAGCCTCGGAGGCGCGAATGAGCATGCGCGGCGCGGGAGCCGGGGCAAGAAGAGCGACCTTGTCGAGGTTGGAGGGGGACGAATTGGTGGGAGTGATTTCGCGACTGTCGGTGAGGGACGCGGTGAGGACGACGGAGGCTTGCCGAGTAGGAGCCTTTCGCAAAGTGCACGCGTATGTCAGCTTCACGTTCGAGTACAGCGCGAGATGGTCAGAGGGAGTCAGAGGTGGGGGACTCACTCGTGCGACGGCGGTGTGACGAAGCGAGACGAGCGACTGAACCCCGTCATCGAGGGCTTGATCTTCAACGCGCGCAGCTTCGAGGCGTGCGGCGGACGACCGAGTAGTGATCATGGTAGAGGAAGGGAACGGGAGGATGAAGTCGAGAGAAGCGAGAGTGGAGTAGACTCTGAGACTGAGTGGGTGCAGGTATACTCGTAGTGTGGGTACAGCGCATTTTCTACAGGGGGATGAAGCAGGTAGAGGAGATCAGGAGCGGAGATGAGGGAGTGAACTTGGGAATGTCGAATCAGCCTGATCGAGGAAGCCAAGTCTAGATCGGCCTAACGAGCCGTACAGATGATGCTGATGCACTCGATAGGAAGGATCTATCGTTCGAGAGTGCTGCGTGGTCAATGGCCTCACCGGCGTCAAAGCAAGTCAGAGAATAACGAGCGGGAAACGGGAAAATATGTACGAGTGGCCGGGCGACGACTGTTCCTCAGCCTTTCGCCATACTCCGTGGGACCCTGTCTGGAAGCTCGCGAGGAAGGAAGTAGCCGGGTTGCTCGTCAGCTTGCGATGTCAAAATCGATTGTCGAAAAAAATGGGGGAAGATGGTTGTGCATTCTTCGTCTCGCCGATCTTCTGTAATCTGCGATCGTGTTCAGGGTGATTTGAGGACCTGTGGAAGAAGTCGAAGAGTGCTTTGCCATGAAGCTGTTTGTGTAGAACGAGGTTTTCCACCCGACCTTCCTGAGAAGGTCCGGGTCCTTCGTCCTCTCTCAGCATCGACGCAGCCGTAGGGTCTGGGATAGGGATGATATGACAGCATGGATGTATCTCACTGCTACGCCCAAGCTCCATAGCTGACCAGGTCACTGTGTGCAGGTCCAACCCCACCATCCGGTTTCTCCAGCTGCATTGCCAGCCTTGCCTCGGGTACGGGACCTCACCGGGAGTCGTTGAGTAATGCAGTGGGTGATGCTGTCATACGAAAGCGCCGCAGTGATGCGTAGAGGCGAGTATCGGTCGTAAGAGCAGAGTTGGGGGAACATAATGCGAGTCGAGAGGGAAAGCAAGGGGGAAGGCTCAAAGTAGCGAAAGTGAGGTGACGGAAGGAATCGAAGCGTGTGCTTGACCTGTACGTCGACTTATAAGGCGCAGGGTCGAAGGATGGAAAGCTGAGAGCGGGTGAAGAAACGGTGACAAGGCACAGCAGTATTGATGTCATGAGAAGGAAGGAAAGGCGGAGACACCGTGTAGCGCAGGTTGGCGAAGTCAGGTGCAGCGGAAGGTCAAGGTTTCATGCTCATTGAGCGTGAGTTGAAGCATGAAACCTTTCATGAGCAGATTATGGCGGACGAGGTGAAAGCAGGTTGTTCCGGTCACCTCTGGCATCTTATGGCTTGTCTGACTATACTCGGGTACTCAGCGTGAGTATCTTGAAGGACTCCACGCTGAAGCAGGGCATTTGCGCACCGTCGCCAATTTTCCGACTTCCACTTCGTCCTCGACCATCCCCGACACCAAGATCTCTTCTTCACCGCTCGAGCGCCGCGTTTCAGCTGCAGATCGACGAAAAGCTACCTCAATAGCATATGCACGGCGTCCTCATCTCAGCATCTGCCGCTGACGACCAGGAGATGTCGAGGAACAATCTCAAGCATGTGTACCCTCCCTCGAACTCGACGGGTAGCGGCTCTATGGTGGCAGGGCGCATCGTCAGGCCGACTTGAGGACCATCGGAGGAAGGAGACAGGCGCGCAAAGCAGCATCAGGAATAGCGAGTGAGGGACTGTGATGAGACGGTCGAGTGCGAAGTGGGGAATGAGGTCGGCGAGCGAGGGAGAATGCTGCTGGAAAAGCGCTCCCCTGTTGGCCCTCCGGGATAGTGCCTCGGAGCCGATGTACAAGCCTGCACGGCTCACCATTGGATGAAGCTGCGGTGAAAGGGAATTCATGCCAGTCTCATACATTGTACAGCAGTGGTCAACTGAGAGCTTGTATCGCGATACTCCTTTCTTGATTGTATGCTCGTAATCTGTACAGAGGCAAGATAGGAAGCGGGCTACATAAGAAAACAGAGGCGCGACTAGAGGAGAAAACGGTGAGGTGAGATGGAAGACAGCAAACGGCGAGAGCAACGGATATCGGCCGAGCAAAGATGAGTGGTATGGCATGTTGGGCTCAAGTAGAGCAAAAGCAGGTCTCGGTAGACAATGAATGAATCGAGTTTAACGCAAAGGTTCGCGAAATGTCATCAGTTTCAATACAGAAGCCAACCTACTTACCTGCGCCCCCAATCGCTGCGAAATCCATCAGCCCTACCCGCCCTGTATCTCTAGGATGTTCCCTGGCGATCCTCGACCTCAACAGAAAAGTGACGAGTTCAGTCGGTGGTTCAGGGTCGAGGGAGGAAAGGGTTAAATAGGGGTCCAGCGGTGAGGTTACGGCCATGTTCATGAGGTGCTGTCATGGTGAACAAGATGGGTTTTAGTTGAGTACGCCAGTACTGGCAAGGCAGGAGCATGTAGAGCTAACCTCAATCAGCTTTTTGAGTTGAAAAGCGCGGGGTTCGGCTTGCTCTTTTCCAGCGGCGTGAATATAACGGTGTAGGTTGAAGGCCTATCGGCGAGGCACGTGTACTTGCTCAGCAACGTGGAGGCCAAAGCGAAAACAGCGAAAGGCGGTAATGTGAGAAACGGACGCACCTCGATCTTACGTCTCTTCCTCTTGCCTTGCCCTTCTATCGCATTCTCCTCAGGCTCTTCTTCAACCAGCTTCTCGTCTACAAATTGGACTAGCGCTCTTTGCAGAACGCCGAACTGCTCATCGAGCGCTGAGAGGCGCGCTTGGGCGCGGCTGCGTTAGAAAAGGCTGTCAGAACCGCAACATTATTGCCAGCATGACTGCACGAACTAGCCAAGTAGAACTCACAGAACGAGCACCTCGCCATCCGGTTGCTGCTCATCTTGCCGAGCTTGCTGCACACGCTTCGACAGCGAGGTATTTAGCTGCTCAGCATCTGCAAGATACACCTTGTCGCTGTAGGGCGGAGGAGCCTGTCAATCAAAATGTGCTTCTGCGTAACGAGAGGGAGAAGAGGGAGAAGGGGGACGTACCGCTCCATCTTCCTCTCCTCCTCTTCCTTTCTCTTCCCCTCCCATTCGAGCGTTCTCTCCAGCTCCTCCACGGTGCTTTCGATGCTGTTGCAAGCCATTTCTTCCGCAACTAGCTCGGAGCGATGCAGAATCGGGTCTGGAGTTGCGGAGGAAGCATCTGCGAGAGCGTTCAAGGGGGTCAACTTGGCTGAGGGGGAGGGAAGAAAGAGAAGAGAAGGACGAGAAGCTACTTACCTTCCCGAAGAACGGAAAGGATAGCTTCTAGACTCGAAAGAGACTGCTCGAGACTTGCGAGGCGCTGCACTTGGCAGGAGCGACAGTCAGTAACGGTGCAAACAGCGAGGAAAGGAAGAAGAAGTGCACTTTGCTCCCATCAGCAACGGCCGTCCTCGGATCTGGTGTTGCTTCAAGTTCGTCCTCGAGCTTGAAGAGACACTGGGGATCAGCTTGAATACCTAGAGGAGGAGACTGAAGTCCCTCGCACCTCCTTCAACTGTTCCCGCAATTTTCGATTTTCCTCCTCGACCAAGGCAGCCTCGCCAAGGACCTCCTGCGCTCTCTCCCACTCTTCGCGATCTCCGTCTCCATCCGCCCCGGTCTCTTCAGCTCGTTCGACATCCACATGAGCGGGTTGTTTGGTCGCCGACTGATGAGAATCTGAAGGCGGTTGAACCCTGCCGCAGGCCTCGGAAGTGGTGGCCGCTGGTTGCGCAGAGGTCGAAGAGGTGACGCCGCCAGCCATGACAGACTACGTCGTAGCAAGCGAAGTGACATCGGATTCAACCCGTTTTCATCCAACTCTCTCGAAGCCGGACTCATCGTATGCCTCGTCTGATATTATTGCGCAGCCAGAAGGTCGGAGCAGTATCATCCGCAGAGGAGGTTGCGAGCCGCGCAGGGCGCGTAGTCTGTCACCGTTCTCTTGCCCAGGAAACCCGGAAAAAGACCAATCTAGTAGTTGCGACGCGTACAACCGAACCCTCTCATGCCTTCGATGCAGGCCTCGCCCAGACACATCCACCTCGAGTACTGCATCTGCGCCTCCCTCTCGCACCCGCCTCTTCCTCTTGCACCCTAACCAACTCTCGATCAGTCCTCACTGTGCTACCTCACAACCTCATCCAACCGCCGCCATCCAGCTAAAGTTCACCCCAAGTCGCTCGCAAGCCCTCTCAAGTTCGCTCAGTGGGGACCTCTGTTCCCCTCTCCCTCTCCCCCCGAAAACGACGGGGAGGATTCCCAGATCCACTCGTTGGAGGGTCGAGAAGCGAATCAAGGCGCGTGAGAGGTCTTGCTCTGCTTGAAACATTCGAGTGACCAGGTAGGGCGGTTTAGGAAGAGGTGGACGAGGGAAGAAGAGGGATTGATAGGGCGAAAATCGGCGGGGGTGAGGCCCAGGTGGAGAAGAGGAGGTTCCCCAGTGTAGAAGATGTGGAGGCGAGAATGCGTGGGTGGGAAAGACTGAGTCCAGACACGCCGGTGAGGTTTAGGGTGTGTAGGGCGGGGTACGAAGCGAAAAGGCTCGCGGGAACTTCTTGCGATTCGTCGAGGTCGGGGAAAGTCTCGCTCAGAGTCCCATCCAGCGACGAGGAGGAGGGGGAAGTGGAGGCGGGGTAGATCTCGTGCTCATTGAAGTGGAAATACGTGAGAGAGTTGGCAGGCATGAAGCGAGAAAGGCGCGAGGAAAGATCGTTTGATGTAGGACGGGGAGTGACGCTTTACAAGGCCAGGTGAAAGGCAATAAGGTAGTCCAAGTCCGCAGGAAGAATGGCGAGGGCGGGTCCGTGCAACCTCTCGAAAGCGAGGGTGAGGTCGCGAGTCGGAAAACGAGGTGCTGATAGTCCTTCCAAGTCGCCAACGTCACCTCCCGCTTCGACCTGCATCAGCTTGATACTCACAAGCGCCCTATCCTTAAGGGCATCTGCAAACGGGATCAACGCGGCCTGGCTCCCTGGATTGATCTTCGACGCCCCAACCGTAAGCCGCTCCACCTTCGCTCGACCCGGCGCACACAACACTCTCCCCACCCTCTGCGCCCTCCTACAAACCCCATCGCCTCCAAGCTGTACACTAACCCGCACGACCCTAGTACAAAGTCAGAGCAATTCCTCCTGCCAATCTCAAGAATTTCTCATTGACTTGGCCGTGGCAGATTCTCAGAACGCGGGTGGATCATCCGTGAGCTGATCAACGTCCTGGGGGAGGCGTTCGAGGATGCGAGAGCGGGTGAGGTGCGAAGGGTGCGCAGGAGATAGAATTGCCGTAGACGGTTACGGGAGAGGGAGGGGACGAGGTAGGGTTGGTATCAGAGAGCTTCGCGGGCCGGGTCAAGGAAGCTGCGGCGGGTGAGGGCGACGGCGTAAAGCGTACGGGTGACGCGACCTGCAGTAAAAGCAAATGAGGATGTTTGGTGAATCGCAAAAACACTCGACGAGAAAAGGCGGGAGGGCGACGGCAAAGAATGCGTTGATCCACCCGCATGCTGCCGACCCTGTTCTCCCCATCTGAGATCGGCTGGTCCAGCACGTCAGACTTCTAAACATATCTCCTCAGCAACTCGGGCGGGAGTCTGTCCAGAAAAGACGCTACTGGCGGTTCTTCCTTAGCTGATAAAGGATTGTCCATGTCGCGCCCTGCGAAGCATGCGTCAGTAGTGCACCATTAAAAGTGGATGTCTGCCGCGGAAGAAGAAGAGGTGAAAAGAGAAGGCGAGACGTACAGAAAGAAACGAGTTGACCTCCCGCAATGGATTCTCGCGAACCATCAACCAGCATCCCACCGAAGACCGTTGCAGCGACTCAAGAATGGGGGAGATCAAGACAGAGAGAGGAAAGAAAGAACAAAGTACCATGCCGACAAAACCCTGAAAAGAGGAGCCCTATGATTCTCCGGAACATCCGACACCTGTCTACTGTGAAGTAAGAGGCATTCCATATGTATGCTCCCCTCTCCCGGTCCCCTACACGTTCCATAGCCTCACCTGATCGCCATCCCCCCTACCCCTCGCTCCACCCCACCCACTCCACCCACTCCATTTCCCCCATTCCCTCTAAACGGATCCCCTCCCTGCCTCCCCGTCTTTTCCCTCCAGATCCACCTATACTCGTCCTTCAGCCCTTTCAGTTCGAGATCCATAGCTGAGATGGAAGAAGCGAGAGAGACGAGCGAGGCGTGTTGAGCTTTCAAAGTAGGGGGGATGGACGAAGGGGAGAGGGTTGACGAGGAGGTAAGTTGTGAGGTGATTTGCTGAGGTACGATTTCATCGGAGCGGACAAGGTGCACAAAGAGTGGTGAGTTCGATCAGGCCAAATAAAGGAAACGAAAGAGAGAAAACAACAAGCACACCTCCATAATCCCCCTATACCTCCCCACCCTCTCCTCCATCTCCTCCGTCTTCCCCTTAAAGTACTCATAAGGGAACGTCGCAACCGCCTTCGCCTCCGCCGCTTTCGGTCCTCCAGGTCCCCCCTTGAACCCATCAATCAAAGTGGTGGTCTTGTTGAGATCCGAGAGGGCTTGTTCCAATTCGGTTCGGAGGGTGGAGAGGAGTCGAGCGTCGGCTGTCAGGAGACTCGTTACGGTTGCAGATTCCTGCGAGAGAGGGGTTTAGGACGGGCCGGAGCGGAGGTGTGAAAAGGGTGATCAGAGTGTAAAGCGGAAAGCACGAGGCAAAGGAAATCCAGGGACGTACAGCTGCATACTGCTCAAACATCCTCTGCGCCTGAGTAATCTCACTACCCAAATCCTTCTTCTTCAGCTCATCCGCAAGCTGAGATTGTTGTCGGATGAATTTGCTGCAGCAAGATCGCAGCGTTAGTACCATGCTCGCTCGCGTCCACTTCTTTCGCATACCACAATTGAGGTACTTCGATAGCGGACGCCGTAGAGCAAGAGTAAAAGGAGAACGCACTCCATCTCCTCGACCACATTCCTCGCCTGATCGGGTAAGTCTTGAAACTTGGTGTTCTTCGTAATCCCTCCCACTGGTGCTTGAGAAGCAGCGGCAGCCGGAGCACCGAAAGAAGGAGCGGCGGGTCTGCGTGCCAAATCAGACGAACAGATTCATCAGCGGACCGCCTGAGGTACGAAGCACGAGGTTGTGCGGGCAGGAGTTGGGAGAGCTGGTGGTGATACGAAGAGGGAGAGGTAACCCCCGAGACATACGCAGCAGCCGCAGCTCCAAACAATCCTCCTCCCATTGATGTCGCCGGTTTAGCTCCAAACAACCCCCCACCTGCCGCCGGAGTCGGCGCAGATGTCGTACTCCCAAAGAGCCCTCCTCCCGCCGTTGGTGCTGATGCTGGCGCTGGAGTAGCGCCGAACAACGAAGGCGCAGAAGCTGGAGTCGAAGTCGAGGCGGCGGGGGTACCGAACGAGAATGCCGGTTTTGGCGCGGTCGCACCACCTGCTGCCGGTTGTCCGAAGAGACCTCCTCCTCCCGTTGCAGGTGCTGCGGCGCTGCCTCCAAAGAGACCTCCTCCGGCTGGAGCAGGTGTCGCCGGTTTGGCTCCGAACAACCCTCCTCCTCCCGTTGCAGCGGGGGCGGCCTGAGTGTTACCGAATAGTGAAGGAGCTGCGGGTGCTGATGAAGCCGGTGCGGTCGAAGCTGAGCCGAATGAGAAGGAGCTGGGTTGATCGGAGGATGGGGATTAGTGACAATAACTAGCGGGCGGAGGGAGGTGGGAACATACGGAGCCGCAGATGTACTTGCTCCTCCAAACAGTGACATGCTTTCGAGACAGGCGAGCTAGACGATGTGACAAGGAGACGATAAGATCAAAGTTGAGCGAGAAGGGCAAGCGACGAGCAGGCTCTCTCTCTCCGAGCGTTCGATTGATATAGGGTATACTCTTAGCATTGCCATACATCGGGGTTGGGGGTAGCACACGGCAAAGAACGCGACAAAAGAACGAGCGACTAGTCTAGAACAGGAGAAAAATGACGAAGACAAACAGCCCTTGCAAAGAAGCACAACGGCGACGGCGGACTGCCACGATACATTACCACATATCTGCGAGCAAGAGGTGTCGTCAGTGCATGTTCTACCAGGCGAAGCACGGAACACGGCGAACCTTCCAGCGTCTACTCGTAAGCGGGGAGCAGAACAAGAGTACATCAGCAAGCGCTGTACCGACTTGAAGATAAATGCGGTCACGGGAGGAACCAGACTGTAACGCACCATCTGCTTGGCAATATCCGTTTCTGCGACCATGTGTTTAAACTCGTCGAAACTCAGTTTACCGTCACCATCTTGGTCTGCTTCCATCATGGCTGCGATAGCAAAGCTTATTGTCAGGGACCGCGGCCTTACTCAGACGCCGATAACGCAACCTCTGCTTTGATGCAGTACCGCAACAGCGGGGAGATGGGACGTACTCTTGTCGACGATCTGCTGTAATTGCTGGTCCTGTCATGCACCAAGCCAATCGCAATCAGTACTCCCTTCTCGTATGACGGAGAAACGGGGCTAGAGATCTAAGCAGTTAACAAGGTCACGCACCTTGAGGTTGTTCCCCACCATCATCTTCAGTACCAGAAACAATTCACCATTCGAGATGAATCCGTCCCGGTCCATGTCGTACACCTTGAACGCGACTGTCCAGCCATCGCATCGGCATCGCCACAAAGTCAGGTTCGTACGGCATGATCCCCCGCCGAGCGCCGAGAAGGAAAACTTACACTTCAACTTCTCATCCCTCTCCCCCCTACTCGAAAACGCACTCAACCCCGCCACAAACTCCTGAAAATCGACCGTGCCTCCTCCATCTTCATCAAAGATGGCAATCATGCGATGAGCCAAAGGGTTTGTGGCGATCTGAGGAATTTGCAAAAACTCGTCTTTGTCAATGGTTCCGGACCCGTCTTTGTCGAGTTTCATGAATCGTTTTTTTAGGCGTTGGATTTCCGCGGCGGAGACTGATTCGGATGGATGTGCCAGTCGAAGGCAGGGGAGGGAAAGGAAGAGTAGAAGGACGGAGAAGGGTAAAAGGAAGAAAGAAAAAAGGCGACGCGGGGAGTTGATCACGGGAACAGGAGGGCGAGAGACCGGCGCAGGGAGATCAAGTCAGGCGACAGTGCGAGTGGAGAGGGCGGGGCCCGGCGTGGCAAGGCGTAGGCAGAAGGTGAAATCGCATGACAGTCGAAAAGAGGAGGGAACGAAACGAGATTGGCGAGAATGGGCCGGGAACAGGCGATGCGAAGCGAGACGGTGTAGGGTACAGAGATGGTTCGGAAGCGCGAGCGCAAGGTGTACCGGCAGAGGTGTAGAGGCGAGGAGGAGGGGATGACCGTGAGCGTCAGCCGGCACGAACACCTCGTCAACAAGCAGACATGTAAGGAAGAGAGCGCACAGTTGGTGTTCTTCTCCATGTCCTCCAAGATCTGTGATTGTCCTGCTCCCATCCTTGTGTAGTATTTTTGGGTGAACGAAGGAGGTTGTCGAGGTGGGGTGGAAATGACAAGTTGGTAGTCAAACGAGGCTACGAGCTGCAGGAGGGACGTGTGTAGCAGTAAAGTCGTCTGGCGGTTACCCAGACACGAGTCGAGGAGTCGAAGTTGATGCAGAGATATCTTCGCAGAATTCGAAGCAGCACGAGCAAAGGTCGAGGAAGAGCCGAAACCTTCCAGCCTTCAAGCTTCAACATGCTGCTTTCCGAATCTTGTACACACCAGAGACAGCCGATGAATGCGCAGTCCGCAACGGCGAGGCACATGCCGCAGGAATACCAGTCACATCCTCTCTCGCTCTAGAAAGAAAAGGCCAATTCTTCTATTCTCGCTTTTCTACCCCGTTCGCAGCCTACCGGAACACCCACCGTGGCTCTGGCTAGCACAACCCCGCTGCCAGTTTGCAGCAAGCATTCCCGTTGTGCTCCCAAGGCGCCGACCCCAGGTCTTGTCAGTCTCGCTGACTTGCTCCTTCTGAGCCTCCTGGATATTCTGCACTCAGGCCACCCTCACCATTGTCATGTCGAGAAACAGAGCTGTCAAGACCTTCCTTTTGACTTGACGCGCGAGCTGTAGAGCGGACCGTGCTACCTGTTCAGTGGATTGAAAGAGTGCCGTCAAAGACAGGTTGGCGATAGGTGCTCAAGGGTTGAGTGGGCTGTAGGCCGAGAGCTTCTACTGGTGAGAAGGGTAAGATCTGAGGGATATTGAGGGCTAGACGAGAATCGAGATACCTTTGTGAAAGGGCACGAATCTTCCTGCTAGCCTTTCCCATTCTCCCGACTCTTGACAGCGTCGATGAAGCCGCCCAGACGCAAGGCCTCGCGTCCGACCTGACAACGATAAAGCTGGACGTGAGTATGCCCGACAAGGTAGAAGCGGTCAAGTCAAAGAGCCCACCTGGTTGATGACCTGAAAGCGTGCCCCTCCCATCGGTACTCCCCCATACCACCTCGTCACCACAAGTAAAACATCTTCTATGCCCTGCAACAACCGCAGAAAGATTGTTTCGTCAGTCCTTCTGACCCTTTCGACCAGGGCTCAACAGAGAGAGAAGAACCGAGACTAACCAATTTGTCCAGCAGTGCCAACAAGTTCTTCCCGGCGGGAGGTTCGCCGTTACAATCGCTACCTGCTTCTATCGATGTGGAAGCTGGAGAGGCGATGCGATAGGCGAGGATGTTATGGCTTGAGGAGGCAATTCCAAGGGATGAAGCGCGAGAAGACAGACAAAAAGGAAACCAAGGCAAAGGTCAGTTTGGCATGTTACAAAAATGGCCTGGTAAGTGAGCATACGTCGCCTTTGCCACCTTCTTCCCCGTCAAGACATGCTTCAATGCCAGTGTAGCCTGTACATAAAGCCTCGAACGTCAACTCGACCTTCATTTTCTTATACGAGGAAGTATAATAAAGGGGGAGAAGCAGTAGCTCACCTCGTCCACACTCTTGACTCTTACAGCATGACCCACGAAGATGCTCTTCTTCTCCATCACAGGTGGTGTAGAGCAGATGACCGCATGTCGGGGCAGGGGAGCGAGGTCAATGGCTTTGAGCAGGCGACGGGGGAGGAGATGGTGCAGTGCGCGGCGTTGAGGAAGAAGTGAGAGCATGCAGAGGCGTCCTGAATAGGGTCCGTCCGTGACAGCGAAGGTCTAGCGATAGGACGAGCCGTGTGAGTGTCTGAGCAAGAGTCGATGTGTTTGTTCCGGCGAAAGGTGACGGCCACAGCGGCTCGACGCACTGGCACAAGCGTGGCGTAGAGTCGATCAGGGCGAAGGCGACCGGACGAGTCCAAGTGACCACGCGAGGGGCTCTAAAGTACATAATCGGTAGAGCAAGGGGAAGAAAGAAACAAGAAAGCGGCTGCTTCTCGTATCCGGCAATCAAGAAAACGATTATTGCGTAGGTGATCAAGCGAGTATGACTACAACGAACAAAGCACGAAAGAGGATTACCCAAGACCCAAGCCCCAAGAAGAAAAAAAAAGCGAAGAAGAAGGACAGAAAAAAGAAGAAAAGGAAGGACCGGAACTCGACGGCGCGCGCCACAGGTCAACTCGTCTCGCGAACCTCGTCAGCGTCTCCCTCCTCATCCCCAGCCCCACCAACTCCCCTTCCCCGACTCTTCTTCTTTCCCCCCTTTCACCTCTCGCGTCTCAGCTAATGCTCTCAGCCTATCCCTCGCAGCGCTGCTCCTGACAGAATCCGCCGGTTCTCGTGACAGCGACAATCCCAGTTCCGCCAATCCGTCCAGCGAAGAGGGTGAGAAAGGGTCTGCGGTGGCCGCCGCCAGACCGGATCGGGGGAGCGAGATGGAAAGGGGTTTTCCATGGCCGTTGCTGGCTGAGTTGGGTGTTCGACGGTGCTGGGACGAGGGGGACTTGCGATTCATGTTGAGAGAAGAGGACCATAAAGAGGCAGAGGGCGAGTGTGGCGTTGAGCTGCAAGTCGAGGTGGCGGCAAGGCCGGGAGTCGAGGGAGCGAGAGAGGAAAAACTGGTCGAGGGGGAGAGGGAATGTGAAGTTGATAAAGAGAGTGAAGGGGACGCTGGGGCGGGGACGAGGAGGTCCCGCGAAGAGGGGGAGCGGCGGAGAGAGGGTCGAGGCAGGTGCACTGGGGAAGGCGTGGTGGGAGGGAAGGGTTTGGCGGTCGAAACTGAAGAGGGAAGACGAGGATTTGGTTTATCGGGTCGAGCAGGACTAAGACGAGACGGAAGAGTATAGACAGCGCGGGTAGGTGACAGTGGTGCGAGAGGAGTCGAAGATGAAAAAGGCGAGGGAGTCGATCCGGAGGAGGCGCCCGTCAAAGCAAGGGAAGGTACAGTTGCCGAGCGTGACATCGAACGCGGCAGGAATGTATCATCGAAAGTGACCTTTGAGCTCGAGGCCACAGGTCCTTTCGACGTCTGTTCCAGCGTCGCCGAGGCCGACGGAGTAGCCGCAAGGAAGCTCGACCAAGTTCCCGTCGCATTGCTCGTCGACCGCTTCATCTTTCCCGCTCCACTCTGCTTCGGACTCGCCGCCAGCTTTCCCAAGAGCTCCGCAGCCGCCGAAGGACTACTTCTCATCCCTCCTCCACCACCAGGCACCGCAGCGTCCGACCTCTGCCTCCTCGAATCTTCTTGCCCTGCAGCTTCCGCCGTGACATACAATGTCCTCCCCCTCTCTGCCCTACCCGCCCTCCCCGCAGTACCAGCAAAGAGCGTGCTCGGATCTCTGGCTCGACGACGCAGGTCGAACCGCTCTGCATCGCGGGAGAGGCGAGACAGTCGATCTTCGGCGTCGCCTGCGAGGGCGAGTTCGGAGCGAAGGTCCTGTTCGACAGTCATTGCTGACGTGTCTTGGAGGGGTGGCTCGACTTCGTCGTCTATATCAGGTGCCTCTGCCTCGGCGTGGGAGGTTGGTATTGCGGCGGAACTGGAAGGAGGTGAGCGGGCGGCGTTGCTGGTCAGGAGCTTGGACAAGCTACCCTGTAGTGCTGTCGAGCTAGCGAGGATAGAGGTAGAGGTTGCAAGTAGAGTGGTGCTAAGTCGAAGAAGGTCGTTCAGAGGATCTTCACTATCCGAAGTCGGGTCGGAAAGGGAGGAATGCGTCGAAGCCGCGTCATCGTCCAGGACTCGAGGTGTCGCTGCATGTATCGAAGACGAGGACTTAGGGGCAGACTCGGCTGCTTCATAGGCGGGAGGTGGAGAAAGCGTTTCGGCGAGGGACAAGGTGGAGTTGCGGTGTTTGACGGAGGAAGAGGTAGACGCTTTGCCTTTTCCCGGTACTGGTACGTCGCGCAGCTCGAAACGAAGCTTGGCTTGTACCTCGCCTCCACCCGTTGAACCATTTCGACCCTCCCCACCTTGTCTGCCCGATCCTTGAAGTCTTTCCAGCGTGTCCCCGACACTGTCCAGGGTCGCCGTGTCGTCGAAGCGGCTCGAGGCAAGGGTATCCATGCGTTGGAGCTCGATTCGAAGGCTACCGAGAGGAGGAAACGGCGGTTTCTGCGGTGCCGATGAATGAGTGGAATGAAGCAAATCAACGGGGAAGAGTGAGGAACGCACCAAATGAGGCTCATAGCGGCCGTCAGCGAGGCAGAACCAGCGCAGTGAAGAAGCGTCAGAGCCGAAGCAACAGCAGGAGTCCGAAGGAGAAGGTCAGAGCGATAACAGGAGGTTCGGATGGAGATGAGACACGCCTTCTTCTGGGCACGGGAGGCAAAGAGGGGAAGAAGAAGGGGTAGTTGTTCGCTTTTCATGAGTTGTGTCGGGACTCTCGCCTTTTCTGTCTGTTCTCCCTTTCCCATAGTGTGCCCTCCCCGTCCCCGCAATCCAAGTTGTAGCATTGTCTGTCCGCACGAGCTCGCGCAGCGATGAAGCGTGCAGCGCGGAGAAGCAAGCGAACAGATTGAAGAAATAATTTGCGGAGCATGCTACGGGGACGAAAGCAAATCTAATCAGATCCAGTAGCATGATCTGCAGCCGACGATGGCGGTAGAGCGAATGACAATGTTGGAGTAAGCGATGGAGAGTGACAGTCAGCCCCTCGAGTGCAGGCAACGTCGAAGCTCAAAGTAAGTAACGCACCCCTGACTCGGTGAACCAACCAACCATATTACAGCTTCTCCACGATCGCCTTCGTGAACTCCTTGGTGCTAGCCTTCCCTCCTAGGTCGCCAGTGCGCACTCCAGATCCAATCGTGTCGAGCGCAGCCTTCTGGATGCGGTCAGCGACATCGTGCATGCCCATGTGGTGCAACATTTGACAGCTGCTGAGGAGCAAAGCTGTAGGGTTACTCAAACTACCGGGGTCAGGGGGAAGAGAGGGGGGCGGGTGAAGAAGACGGTCAGGTCAGTATCGGCAACTATGCAGTGAAAGGGAGGATGCCTCGTCACGTACCCCTTGCCAGCAATGTCCGGAGCACTCCCGTGTACAGCCTCAAAGATGGAGGCGTCCTTGCCGATGTTTCCGGAAGGGGTAAGGCCGAGACCACCGATCAAACCGGCGCACATGTCGGAGAGGATGTCACCGTAGAGCTGCGATGGTGTATGGGAAGGTGGTGAAGAGGGTAGGCGTCGGGTAGAGGCGCGGCGGGATGAGAGAGGTGAGGAAAGGAGAAAGGCGAGGAATGGGAAAAAAAGGAGAGTCCAGGCATCAATCAGTCTAAGAGTTCAGGTCTTCTAGCGATCTTGAGAATCGACAGACGTACGTTAGGCATGACCATGACACGGTCGGCGTAAGGCTTGGGGTCCTGGACGACACGGAGGCAGACACGGTCGAGAAGGTCTTCGTCGTACTTGACGTCGGGGTATTCGGGAGCGAGCTCGCGGCAAGCACGGAGGAAGGTACCGTCGGAGAGCTTCCTACAGTGTTCAAATACAAATCACGTCCGGTGGGCGGAAGGGAAGAAAAGAGAGGGACGGATTAGTCTCTCCTAGGTGCAAAGAGAAGAGAGATCAGGACGAACATGATAGGTGCCTTGTGGACAGCGGTAACATGCAGCCTTTTGTTCGCCCTGGCGTACTCGAACGCGTACCGCGCAACCCGCGACGACGCCTCGTGGGTGATCAACTTGATACTCTGTACGACACCGTCGACAACCTCGTGCTCGATACCAGAGTACTCTCCTTCGGTGTTCTCACGGATGATGACCGAGTCGACGTTGTCGTAGGCGGTCTTGTAGCCCTCGACGGAGCGGCAGGGACGGACGTTGGCGTAGAGGTTGAAGGCGCGGCGGAGGGTAAGGTTAAGGGAGACGTGGCCCTTTCCGACTGCAGGAGGGCTGTCGTTAGTAAGGCTGTTCGGTGCGTTCGGCAGCGGGCGACCACGATTCGCGCAGCGGGCCAGGAACCACAGTGCTTGAAATCTTTCATGGTCGCAACGGAGAAATGAGAACGCACTGGGAGTAGCCAAAGGACCCTTGAGAGCAATGGTGTTCTTCCTGATACTGGCGACCGCGTCTGCCGGGATGGTGCTCACACCGTCAACAAGGGTCGGGGTAACGTCGACCTCCTCCCACTTGATGGGAACCTTGGCGGCGGTGAAAATCTGCTTGACAGACTCGGAGATCTCGGGGCCGATACCCTGTGCGTGCGAAAGGTGTACCAGGAGCATGAGGGGCGAGCGGGGCGTAATGGAGGACATGATTACATCCGACGGAAGAAAAGGAGGAGAATGGCAGTAGTAGGTCAGTAAAGATGAGCGAGGAAGCATTCCGATGACCTGCGCCTTCGTCCCAGCACTCCTTCGATCCCCTTCATCACGGTGGGTGTGCGCCGGCCTGATTTCCCGTGCACTGAGTTACCCTCGGACAGCGGGAAGAGCAGGAAGGCTGTTTTGACGAAGGAAGGGAGCGTACATCACCGGGGATAAGGGTGACGTTGATGGTACCTGTTCGTACAGAGGTTGTCAGTGATGGGACAGGTTGGCTAGCTCGTCGGAAGGGAAGAAACGGGTGCGGATGAGACGGCGAGGGCGTACCATCCGAGTTCTTGTTTGGGGTGTAAGCACCGGTGCCCGGGTTCGAGGCAGCCTGGGCGTAAGCCCTGGTGGCAGTGGCCTGCGCGTGAGTGCTAATGTCAGTCAGACCGTGGGATGTACACCGGCTAGTTCTACTTCGGCAAGATGGGAAAGTGACGAGAGAGGGAAGACTGACGGGGAAAGCGCGAACGGATGCAGTTGCACGAAGAGCGTTACGAGCAAACATGACAGGTCTGCTTGTGACTCTGAGGGAGCAGCACGGGAGTACAGCGGAAGAATTAATCCAGCGGAACCAGCGGAACCAGTCGCCGACTTGGAATTCGTTTGAAGCTCTCAAATCTGATCTCGCTCGTCTCTGTGTCCATTCCTACCGGGTCTATCAAGGGTCAAGCACACCAGTCATGTTCCCCAAGCCCTCGACTCTCATTCCGACTGCCCGCCAGGCCCTTGTACGTCTCCCTTCCGTCCTCTTTCCGCTCGTCACCTTGAACTGATCAACTCGTTCATCTCGCTCATCCGATCCCGCCGGTCATTCTCTCAACGCCTAACCTGAAACCTGGGACCTCGTCGCAACAGGCCGGCCAGGCTCGCCTCGCTACCACCCTCGGCGTCGGTATCTCCAGGCCCGTCGCCAGCCCGGTCACGCCTACCAAGTACGGAGGCGTCTACTCCGTCAGGCCTTCCTTTCCTCCGCTACGGATACACTGCGCTGACGCCTGCCTGCCCCCCATGCCTCCATACTGCTTCCCGACATGACCCGCATTTCCCTCGCCTTTCCCTATTCTTGCTTCAACCTTCGTCAATCCCCTTCTTTCCTTTGCTTTCCTTGCCTTGCCTCGCCGCATTGTAACCTGTCCAATACGTCTCCGGACTCGCCTCGGCGCGTCTCCACTTCGCACGGCAACTTTCCCTCTCGGCGGCTACATCTTTTCAGGTTACCCTCATCCCCGGTGACGGTGTCGGTCGCGAGATCACTCAATCCGTCGAGGAGATCTTCGAGCACCTCAACGTCCCCGTCGAGTTCGAAAAGTTCAACATCTCGGGGGAGACCAGTGATGATGCGGCGCTTTTCAAGAGGGCCATGGACTCGCTGAGGAGGAACAAGGTTGGACTCAAGGGTACGTTTCCTGCTTCCTCTCCGCCTTCTGCTCGAGTGGCAGTCATAGTCTTATGACTACGATCGACCTTATCCGCCTTTCTTTCTCAGGTATCCTTTACACTCCCCTCGAGCGCTCCGGCCACACCTCCTGGAACGTCGCCATGCGTCAACAGCTCGACATCTACGCCTCTGTCGTCCTCTGCAAGTCCGTTCCGGGCTTCCCTACCCGCCACCGCGACGTCGACTTTGCCATCATCCGTGAGAACACCGAGGGAGAGTACTCGGGCCTCGAGCACCAGTCTTACCCCGGTGTGGTCGAGAGTCTCAAGATCATGACCAGGAAGAAGAGTGAGCGGATCGCTCGGTTTGCGTTTGACTTTGCTGTCAAGAACGGCAGGAAGGTGCGTCTCTTTGGCCGTCGTTTCACCTCCACCTGCGTTGTCCTCAGCGCCTATTCTGTTCTTCCGACTCGCGCCTCTCCGCTCTCCTTGCTGACGCTTGTCACTTTGCAGCACGTCACCGCCGTCCACAAGGCCAACATCATGAAGCTCGGAGACGGTCTCTTCCTCAACACCTGCCGCAAGGTCGCTGAGGAGTACAAGGACTCGGGCATCACCTTCTCCGACATGATGTGCGTTGTCTGCCATCTTCTCCTTGTCTCATCTGGCTCTTACTGACGGTGCGATTTGACCCTATTTCGCGCATTATCTCTTCCCTCGTTTCCGCTCTCCGCCTTCTCGCCTCGATATCCCCCTCTGATTCGATGACCGATCTTGCACGCCACGCCGGTAGTGTCGACAACACCTCTATGCAGCTCGTCAACCGCCCGCAACAATTCGATGTCATGGTCATGCCCAACCTTTACGTGCGTTTTCTTCCTCGTCTTCTCCATTACCCCCAACTCGAAAAGCCTGTACGAGCTGGACGAGTCAGAAGAGTGGCTGACCATTGATTGCGTGCTTGCAGGGATCCATTGTTTCCAACATTGGTGCCGCTCTTGTGGGTGGCCCTGGTATTGTTCCAGGTGCCAACATTGGCAGGGAGTTTGCCTTGTTCGAGCCGGGATGTAGGCATGTGGCCAAGGACATTCAGGGTGAGCTTATGGATGCTGTTGAGGCTAGTGAGAGCGGCGAAGGACGAAGAGAGGAGGGTGGCGAGGGCGATTTTCCTCGCGGGTCGCTCGGCGGCCGGGGCAGGGTGGTCGGACGCTTGTGTCCATGTGCGCGCAAGGCCGGATGGGCGAGCTGCGGCGCGCGGGCGCTGTCGGGGCGGAAGGGATGTTGAGAAGGTCGTCCGAAGGGCGGTCTTTCTTCGTTCGTTATCCTGCCCCTGGCTCGCCAGCTCGCTGCTCTCAGCGATGCGGTGAGCTGCGTATGCCATGCGCGGCAGAAGGAGCAGGGGCGAGAGCGAGAGCCGTTCACGGCGGGGAGGAAGATCGCTCGCAGGGCGGTTTTTCTCCCTTCGCGCCCCCGTTCCATTCAGTGTTTGCACAGCGCTTTCCGCTGACGCTCTATCACTCCCGCAGGTCAAGACGTGGCCAACCCGGCGGCTATGATCTTGTCGTCCGCCATGATGTTGCGCCACTTGGGCATTACGGATAAGGCGAACGCTGTGGCGTCGGCAACCTACGAGGTTATCCGAGAGGGCAAGGTAAATCGACCTGAAAATCGCAGAGTTGCGGTTTTCCTCCTATCTCTCCATCACACTGACCTCCCTCGCCTCATACAGATCCGTACGCCGGACATGGGTGGCTCGAGCAAGACTACCGACTTCACGCACGAGGTCATGAAGAAGATCTCCGTCTAAAAGATGGGTCGTTGTTGGCAAGTTGCGGGTGTGCGAGCCGGCGCGGGGGCTTGCAGGCGTAGAATGAGGGTGCTTCTGTAGTGCGTAGTCCGTCTCTCTTGTACAAACCATAGCCGGTCTATCCGCGCTGTTCAGGCCCTTCTCGCTGTCCTTTCGCGAGGCATTCTCGCTTTCTTCCGCTCTCATTCCACGGGCCCTCCTTTCTCCGTGCGAAGCAAAACAAAGGCATGAGACGAGATCGTGAGCTGTGTTTCAGCCGGAGGAATGGTTGCACATTGTAGTGCTCCTCGTCGTCAGAGCACGCCCAGCGCGATGCATCCTCGCGTCGCCTGTTGTCGAGCTGCTCTTTTCGTGCCGTTGCGGATGCTGTGAAACTTGGCGGTCAGCCGGAAGACGGGGAAGCATGAACGGGGACAAACCGGACGTACAGCTCGCGGTGGACTTCGAAGTCGCCTTCGGCGGACGCTTGAGCTTGGTGGAAGACGAGGCAGGGGACTGGAAGCGAAGAAAGGGCGGACATTAGTGTGCTGTGAGAATGGAGGCGAGTCGAGTCGGCGAGAGGCAAAAGCCTTGTCGGCAGCGCGGCGCGTCGAGATTGCGAACGGAGCATGATGGCGCAATGGACGGAGCAAAGGACGAAACTGCGACGCACCGGTTCGTCGTCTTCGCTCTCTGCCGGTACTGCCCTTTTCCTCTTGACCTTCTTTGGCCGTTGCGACAGGGCTGCAAGTGGAGTAGGACGTAAGCAAACGATACGCGAAGAGTAGGCGGAACTCACTGGTCTGCGCGACGCCCGCGGCGGCCTCCGACATCATGTAGGTATCGTCCTCTTCGCAGTAAACCTCGCTGTGACCGAGGCGGTCTGCGATCGAGGGAAGGCGTTTCGAACGCGGTGCAGACGAGGGAGAAGAGGCCGAGGTCGAGCGGTCGAGCGCGGAGGAGGAGGAGGAGGAGGAAGATGCGGTGGAGGAGGATGCGCCGGATGCAGACCACTGCGGAAAGGCGATCGTTAGTCTGCGCACGCGTCGCAACCCGGGGCAGCAAGCGAAGAGGGGATAGTGATGCGAAAGGGAAGAAGCACGCACTGTAGTCCTGCTACTCGAACCTTCGGCGGGCGGCCTCAACTGCTCTTCTTCCGCGAATGTCTCATTGCTCAGCTCGACTGGCGGTAATTGAGTCGTCAGCAAGAGCGCGAGTAGAGCGAACGAGAGGGAACACACCGGCCATCCTCATCATGGCGTCCTCGTCATTCTCCCAAGCGCTCTCCGGGTCGCCCCGCCTCGTCTTCCTCCTGCTCGACGACGGCTCCACCGCTTTTCCCTTGCCTTTGCGGAAGTCCAGGTTGCGGGCGCAACAGCGGAAGGCGCGGAGGAAGCGGGCAGGCCGCCGCTGCGAAGGGTGCGCTGGCTCGGGACGGTTGGTTGGCGACGTTTGCCAGTGCCCTTGCGAGCGGGAGGGCGGTATGGGGAGCGAGGGTCGTCGTGCGCGGGTCTGTACAAGCAGGCATGCGCAATGTGCGTCAGCTTGGGGAAGGCAAAGGTGGAAGGCGGAGGACGGAAAAGCGGGAGGCGGGGGAAAGCACAACGCTCTCAGGATAAGTCATCGGATCCTCCGATATCCACCACAGACAGACCTGCCCTTTGAACGCCTTGGCGCGCTTCTCGCAGACTGTCCGACCACCGAGAAGGGCGGCGACCTTGTCTTCGTCCAGCGGCTCATCCGCCTCAATCTTGTGCTCGCGGCGGCGAAGTTCGAGAACCTTGTTGTACACGATCTGGTAAGCCTCGCTCAGGGTCGATCCTCGCAGCCAGGTGCGGTCGACTTCTGGCTCGACCGCTTCCGCCCAGCCAACAAGCGTCTCCGCCGGAAGATTCAGCGCGTCCGGCCACTTCCACAGCTCCTGCGCGACTCGCCTGCGCTCGTCATCGAGCCCATCCTCGACTTTGCGGCGCTCGAGCTCGAGCAGCCCGACCTCCTCGCCGCCAATGGCGCACCACCACCAGCGGGTCTCGCCGGTCGGGTAGACCTCGCTGAGGGGTTTGCCGCCGAGCTGGGCGGTGCGGGCGGCGGACCAGACCGCGCTTCCGTCGGCATCTTCGGAGTGAGCATCTGAGCGGGAGGGAGCGGAAGAGCGGAGAGAGATGGAGGAATGGGTGGGGTCGTCGGAAGGAAGAGCGAGGTCGGCGAGGAGGACGAGGTTGTCCATGATAGAGTTCTGTGCGGGGCGGACTTGCTCGGTGAGGGCGAACGCCTTTGCCACAGCGGACTGACCAACGTGGTCGAGGTGCTGCAGCTGAGAAAACCAGTCGCGCAGCTTCTGGCGGCGAGCGGGCGTCATCTCGGGGTTACGCTGCCGCGCGACCTCCGCATCAATCTCGGGGAGAGTCGCGAATCCCAGAAGGACCGCCATTCGCGTGACTCTGGGCGGCTTGTGTGCCTCGTCGAGTGGGAGGAGGCTCATCCACCTCAGGAGAACGCGAACAAAGCACGACAGGTTGTACCGCTCAAAGCGGAAGCTCGGGCAGGCTTCGGTGCGGCTGAGATGCTGGTGGGAGAGAAGGCGCTGGGCGGGGGCAAGGGAGGAGAAGGCGGGAGAGGCATCGAGATCGGCGAGATTGTCGGTGACTGCAAGCTCGAATTGAATGAGCCACTCACTGACCAGAATGCAAACGGATTGAACGAACCGGCGTCCCAACCGTCGTCCTTCACCTGCTTTGCAAAGTCCACGAAGTATCGCACCGACTTGCGCGTGTGCGCTCGCTTTTGACCCGTCTTGAACTCGTCAGCAGACGGGAGCGAGAGTGCGACCGTGAGGCGGGAGGGGTGGAGGAGCCAGTCGAGATTGGCGGCGAGGGCTTCGCTGGCAAGCTGCGAGCGGGCCGAGCGCGTCGGGATCTTGCGGTCCGTTAGAACGGCTCGGAAGATAGCCTGCATCTGCTCGCTCGGATACCGGGCAGCGCCTGCCGGCGAGGAGCGCTGGAAGTGACGAATGAGGTCTGACGGGAGAATGTTCTCTCCGCCAAAGGCGTCCCGCTGCTGCTGGCTCGTGAGGGTGCGGACAAAGTCGACGCAGGGGCGGAAGTCGACGATGATGGTGGTGGCGAGCTCCTTCCCGTCGCGGGAGAGAAAGTGAAGGAACGAGGGAAGATGGCCCCCCTGGCTGCGCTTCCGCAGCTCGACGGCGACGCGGAGCGAGGGGGTGCTGCTGTTGGCGTACTGCTCTGGCCAGAAGTGCGCGAGGGCGTTGTCTAAGAGGGAGATCAGGGTGATGGCTCAGTCGCTGTCGACGTCACGGGCTGCGTCCTGGCGACGGCGAACGGCGTTGCCGACGTTGCGACGCCTCTGCTCGTCGCTGCCTTTCTGAAGCTCGCCGGCCTAATAGTCGACTTCTTCCTGCTCCTCCCACCACGCCTCAAGCTCTGCCGCCTCGATCGCAGCTTCCTCTTTCTCCTCCTGCTCCCGCTGACCGCGGAGGAAATCACTGCGATCGAGGGCAGCTGCGAGAACCGGTGCGCCGACTGCCTCGTCGTAGTCGTCCGCATGATCGCGCTCGAGGAGGGTGGTGACTCCGCGAAGGTCGAGGTGGAGAGGACGCAAGTTCGAGCCGATGAGGGGGAGGCGGCGAAAGTCGTTCGGCTTGGCAGTCCCGGTCCAGTCGCTAAGGGAGAGGGTTGTAGAGGTGGGGGCGGAAGATGAGGTAAGGAGGGAGTTGCCGGAAGAGGATGTGAGGGCGCGGGTCGCTGTGAAGGGAAGTCGCATGAGCAGGAACTCCAAGGAGATGGCAAAGCCGTGAGGGGGAAGGAAGAGGGCGTACTCGGCTCGCAGTGGTGAAGGCCTTCAGGAGGGTTGTTGTGGAGCCAGCGCGTCGTGACTCCCCACTGCTCGTCGTCGGAGAGATCGAGAATGTTCTTTTTTGGATAGTCGAGCGCGGTGAGAACGCGGTTGAGAAGGCGAACGGCGTGAGGGAAGTGGCAGAACCACATGCCGTACCTCGCCGACGATGTCTGCTTGTCGGTGAGCTCCTCCGAGAAGATGTCGACGCCCTTCTCCACGCCAGGGAGGTGAACGTAGTGCTTCCACACGCCGCGGAGGAAAGCGATCCGGCCCTTGTAGTCGCCGCCGCGAGCGGTGGCTAAGGTGAAGAGAGCGTTGAGATCGCCGTCGGCTTCGTTGAAGAGGCGCGCGAAGCTGATCTCGCCGACTCCGCCGCCCGTCTGATTCGACCCGTAGTCACCCCAGAGGCACTCGGTGGCCATGGCCGCGTCGACGAAGAAGTGGAGGGGCTTGTCCTTGGCGGAAGGGTCGACCTCGAGGATCTTGGTGCGAGCAGCTCGGCCTGCGAGCTCAATCGCAAGCTGCAGGTTGACGATGGTCGCTGTCAGGACGCCCTTCTTGATGTAAAAGCGCTCGATAACGTCGCGGTCGGGGGTGTTGGCGCCGCTGAGCATGTCGCCGTTGCTGATAATCTCGACGAGCTTGTTGACGAAATCCCACTCGTCAAGCTCCTCTGCGTCGAGCGCGTCAAGAAGCTCTTGCAGGAGGTTTGTCCCGTCGGCTTCGCGCTTGTCACGCTTGCGGACGATCTCAGCGGCCTCCTCAGGTGAAACTGGGGCTTCGACGAGACCGACGGGGACGAGCGGATGGGCGTCGACTGGAGGGCACGAAGATGTCAGTTCCGCTCACAAAGGAGAGTGCAGATAATGTGGCATACCGGTAGCCTTGGTGCGGAGTTCAGTTTCCTCCAATCCCGCCGCAAGCTTCGCATCGTACGCTATCGAGCTCGAGAGCTCGCCGTCGCCACCACTGCAGACCGTCTCGAAACGCCGTTCCTCGCTTCGCTCTCCATCCTTGAGCAGCGGCATGTAGCCGACGTACTGAGCTGCGTACATCGGCTTGTCGAGGAGCGGGAGAGTGATGCCGCCGTCTCGGTGAGCTTGCTTGACGGGCGGGCCTTCGACGGCGCGGTCCTCCTTCCCGGGTTTCTGCGTGTCCTGAAGCCCAGCGACGACCTCGTGGAACCAGCCGAGGAGAGCTTCAGTTTTCTCCTGCAAGATGCGAGCACACCCGCGGAGGGTCTGGGAGCGCAGCATCGAACGGTAGAAAACGCCGAACGCGTCAATGACAGCGGTGCCGCTGGGCTTGCTCGGTTTGCGCGCGGAGACGGTCTGGCGCGCGCCGGCAATGCCAATGCTGCTGAAGTAGTGCCGCGTACCGCCGCAACCGCGGAAGGAGAGGTGCAGGCGACGAGTCGGTAAGGCCGCAGGAGGAGAGCGGAGCTTGATCGTCCTGCGCGCAGAAGTTCGTCAGCGAGCTTCAGAGGTAGGCAGAGGAGGAGAAGCGTACCCAGAGGATGGACCTGCCAAAGGTCAGCTTCATCTCTCCGCGTGGGTAGCCGCGCTCCAACGAGAGCTTGTCCTTGAGGTCGCCGACGGTAGCGGAGCGCGAGACGAAGATAGCGCTCTGCATGCCAGGGTCTATCAGATCTCCTGCGAAGAAGGAAGAGAAGGAAGAAAGCAACGTACATACTTGTCCGCCTTGATCAACAGCTGCATCTCGCCCATGCGCTCGCACACGCCCTCCTCACGCTCTTCCAAAGCATCTTCCACGTGTCCTGCGTCAACCTCCTCCGCAAGCTCCGTCACCTTGCCCGACGTGCTCGCCTCGGCCTTCTCAGGAGCAAGTGCCGGTGCGTCGTCCTCGTACGGGCTGCAAGGACGAGGTGAAGGGGTGGTACAGCGGGTGGAGACCGAGGAGAAGTCGCCGATGGTGATAGAAGAGGCGGCAGAAGCGAGAGCTGACGACCGGCTGCGACCTCCGGAAGCGGCTGAGGGAAGGGCGGAGCGGGGTGGAGTTGGCGAGTGGGGGCGCGGGCACGCCTTCGGCGCGTCGAGCTCAGTAGTGATCTTCTGAAGCAGCTCTGCGCCAGAGCAAGAGATGGGGGATCAGTCTTCACATCCGAAAAAGGAGGAGTTGTTCGGAACGCACCATCAAAAGCCTGCAGGTCCCGCCGCCTCTTGACCCTGGCTTGCCGTTGCTTACGACTCTTGGTCCGGTGATGCGACATCTGTGGTGCTGGCTGGCGGAGGAAGGTGGGGTCGGAGGAGCTGTAAGAGTAGGCGAGTGAGTGAGCGAGTCCTGGTGGGAAAGTGACGACGAAAATGCCAGCATACCCTTCGTCGGCAGCTGTGGAGCCGACGCATCAGAGGTCAGTATGGAAGCCGCTAAGCGAAAGAAGGAAGCACGCGCACCTGCCTCGCAAACCGTTCCTTCCTCACTATGCACCTCGCCCTTCCGCATCTCGATGAGCCCCTCACGAGCGTGCTTCGCTCCCGCACTCCGCTCCTGAAGATCCCTCTCCTCGCGCCGACGGTGGCGCTGACGCCGGCGCTGATCATGTCCTTGACGACGTCGCTCTTCCCGCGTTTTCGTTCGCCAATGACGAGCGGTCTTGCGGCGATGAGGAGTAGACAAGTCGAGGTGAGCGTGAGGTTGCGAAGCAGGTACGGAGCACGGTTCTGTGAAGACGCGCGTGAGTACAGCGGCGAGAGGGGCGAAAGAAAGAAGCGCACGCTGGGTGACGTCCTCCTCCTCAATCGCGCTGCTCGCTTCCTCATTCGTCCTTCCGTCATCCTCCGTCCTCTGCGGCGACGGCTCCTCCGCAGCGACGCTCGAGACCCTTTCCTCCGGCTCCTCCATCTGCTCGTCCTTCTCCTCCTCGCCGGTCTCCTCAAGCGCGGCGGTCGTCCACTCATCGTCCTTGACCGCCATGATACTGACTTCCTGCCCGTCGCAGACCTGCTCCGTCGCCCCGTTGACCTCCTCGACCTTGTCCTCCTCGACCTTCCCCTCATCGTCCTTCCCCACCGGACACGCCGAGCGATCCGGCAAGTCCTCCGCCGCCGCAGTAGCCTCGCCCGTGGACTGGAGCTCTTCCGCCGGCGTCGCCTGCTTCGACGCGCGCTGCTGGCGAGGAGGACGGATGAAGGGCGACATGGGAGGGTAGACGGGAAGGGAGAGGGGGTTCTTATCGCTGAACGAGATGCCCGGCCGGTGGTCGTACCAGCTCGAAGGCGCCTTGGTGTTCTTCTTCAGTACGCGGAACCTGGGCGGCGCGCGGTGCGAGGTAGAACGAGGGGATGTGGCGGGTGAGGAGGAAGATGAAGAGGGAGCAGACGACGGCGGGATGATGGGAGCATTCTCTGCGGAGGCAGACAGACTTCATCAGGCTTTGGGAGAGCAGAAGAAAGCAAGCAGACGCACCCGGGGTCTGCGCTGCAGAATCCCCCGCCTTTTCATCCTGCTCCTGCGGGCCGTCCTCCTCCTGCTTTTCCTCCTCGCTGACGACCTGCTCCTGCCCAGACACCTCCTTCGCGCTGCCCTGCACGTCTCCAGCCGATCCCTCCTCCTGCGCGTCGACCCTTGCGCCTCCGCTCGCGCCACCCCCCTCCGTCCCAAGGTGCACCTCGTTTGGCGCCGCAGCCGCCGCTGACTCCGTCGGCACGGTCTGCATCGGCAGCTGGGTGATGTGGGAACCGATCGAGCCCTCCTGCGATGCGGCAAAGGGCGTGGGAGAGGCGGGAGGGAGGTTTGGCGAGGTTGGGAGGGAGACGGAGGAGTGGGATGGGGAAGGGTCGGGATGGAAGAACAAGCGGAGCAGCGAGTGAGTCGTGCGCCGCTGCAGTGATCATTTCAACCACTTGTAGCGGGTTACGAGGCTAACGGCAATGAGAAACGAGGAAGAGGTCAACTTTGCTTCGACGAGCGGAAGGTGAGGCGAGAAAATCACCTTTCTCGTTCCGACTCTGCACTCGCTCGCACTTTATCCCGCCAGTACATGCTCGTACAGCCTGCTGCGACCCCTTGACTGCCCCGGCGAGCTGTCCGTTACACCTTCCGCTCGCCCTCCTCGTCCTCGACACCGCCTCCTGCACGCCATCACGACCGCACAGGAGGCCAACGTACAGGGCTGCACGCAGCAGCACCCTGCTGAACAGGCACTCGCCAAGTCGCTGCTTGCTTGCGCGGTTCGAAAGCCCGCCATTTGCGCCCGCATACTTGGGCGAGTCGGGCGGGTCTGCCGACGACGGGAGAACCTCAGATGACGGACCGCTGAGGGACGAGGCTGGGTACTAAGGGTGATGAAGAGCGTAAGGAGGATGCGCGCGCGCTTCGCGCGAGGTAGGCACTGCCGGACGAGGTGCGTTGAACGAAGAGAGGAGATGGGGAGTTACCGCGGCCGCAGGGGGGTGAACCTTCCGCGCGCCGGGCTGGAAAGGTAGAGAGGAGGGTTCGCATGGTGGTGCGGGTGCAAGCAGCAGCGTTTGAGGTCTCGAGGGCGAGGTGCAGCCCTCCTTCTCTACCTCCCCCCCTCTCCGCATCCTGCCCGCCTCGCCCTTCACCTCAAATCGGTTGCTCTTGCTTGCTGCATCTCTGATTATCTCCTCGTACGCCGTGGCGGTAATTTTCAGACCGCTTCTTCAGCGTATCGGGCCTTACCTATCGCAACTCGGCAACGACTCCTCCGGCCTGAGCGATACCTACCCAGCCGTCGTCTAGCCGTTCTCGATTGCCTCGATGGACAACGGCAAGGTGTAGAAGTCGCAGGAGTTCCCGATGGTTGGCGACAGCTGCCTTTTCACCGCCGCCACACCACTCACTACAACATCCTGCCCAACTTTTCGCCGCCGTGTCCTGCGGTGCCGCATTCCGAGCTTCTTCACAGTCTACTGACTCCCCTCGAGGGCGCGGATTGCCCGGAGTCGGGGTTCAATTCATCACTTTCGCTGGCCGCCCATCCTTTCCCTGGCGACCTTGCACGGCGGCGGCCTGCTGCGCCTGTGCCAAGGCGTGGCGCAATGTGCGCAAAGTTTCCCTTTCTCCTCGTTTTCCCTCTGCTCTCTCCCCCTTTCTCCCTCTCCCTTCCTCAAACGCTGCTGAGTAGTACACTGACGGGTCCATCTGTCCGCAGATCCGCACTCCTGACATGGGCGGTAACTCCAAGACCACCGACTTCACCCAGGCCATCATCAAAGGTATGTGTCCACTTCTCTTCGGAGCTTTGCCCTGGGCTGATCCAGCTGCTGACTCCTTCTTCACGATGTCAACAGCCATCCCTTAAATACCTCCTCTTCACCTGCCTCTCGCTCTTACACCCCAGTCGTAGATCCCTCCGCCCCGTCTTCCTTCGCTTTCTTCTCGTGCAGTAGTTACCCTCTCGCCCCCTTTCATCGTCTCTCACCTTCCTGATTTCGGTGAAAACACTGAACTCTCATATCCTACTACTATCATCTTCCTCCATGATCTCTTACCTCTTTTGGGTCCGTTGAGCTGTTATCAAAGGGCGTCCTCCACATGTTGTGCTCGAGGCCGCGGGAGCTACTTTGTTGAAAATTTGCGTGCCTGCTTGTTTCCTCATGCGAGGTACGTCGCGATGGCCCTTTGAAACGAACCTGCGAGGAGAAGGGGAAAGCCAAAGGCAACACGGGAAATTGAGAAGCTCCCGAAGGGAATGCAAAGCCTTGACCCATGTTCAATGTCATTGCAACACAGCTCGTGACTTATGAGCTGAACTTGGGGTACTTGCTTGTCAAGATGGTCGAGTACATTGTGTAAGCTCAAGTCGAGAGAAAGCCTCTTCCGACCTATGGGGTCAACAGGATTGCTTGGTCCTGCAGCACTTCTCTCTGGGGGTAGCCAGCGAGACCGGACCTCAGTGAGGGTACTGGTCCCCCGTCCACGCTCCCGTCTGCGCGCAAATGACCGGAATGACACTCTGATCGAGGAGGATGAGAATGAAGATGGGAGAAAATCCTGGATCCTGGATTGCAAAGAGGATGCTGGATGGTGAAAGGGCACAGAGGTGAATCGCTCAAGACAAGCAGAAACAGAATCAGATTGCTATCAACGGAAGGGGAAAAATGCGAATGCAAGAAGAGAACAAGCAACAGAATGGAGCAAGGAGGGTACCGCGTTCCCGGCTGGGAGTGTGAAGGTGGCTGCAAAAGGCAACGGTAGCGTCAGGACAATCGCAGCAGCGGTCAGCAAAAAATGTCCCGGCGCACAGGGCAAGTAGACACGACGGACTCGAGAGAGAGGAGGAAAGGTACCGTTTCACCAACCATCCTCATCCTCATCTTCCTCCGCCTCGTCCCCCTGATCGAGCCGCTTGAGGAGGCGCTCGAGCTCCGACTCCCTCTCTTTCTCAGTAGCCTCAAACGTCCTCCCGAGGTCGATGAACCGGAGTTCGCCTTTGCGGGTGATGACGAGGTTTCGTGGGTGAACATCGCCGTGGCAATATCCGAGGGCGTGGAAGCGGTGGAGGAGAGAGATAATGTCGCGTCTGCGGGTTCAAGACAAGAGCAACAGTCGAGGTTAGCACAAGGCAGAAGAGACGAAACAACGAGACAGAACAAAGGGGGAAAGGGCGTACTCTTTCGCTTCCTGCCAGGACTTGCAAGACTCGCCAAACTCCGTAATAATCACGAACCAATCGAGACACACATGCTTACCCACATAGACCCCGTGACACCTGACAAGACAAAGATCCGCACCCTGCTTCCGATGAATTTCGGGGTAGAGCTTCACCTCGTTGTCAAACTCGAGGCTCCGGTCCTCCTCCTTGTCCCATACCTCACAGCCAATCTTCACAGCGTACTTGTAGGACGCATCGGCGTAGACGGAAATCGCTTCGTTCTTGTGAAGCTCGTGTCGTAGTTCGAGAAGGGTGGTAGGAGAAGGAGGTCCGCAGGAGTCGGGCGGCGAGGGGTAGCTGGTGGAATGGCCAAAGACTGCGGCGGATCGAAGCGGAGGGGTCGTTTCTGGACTCTGCCGATTCACAGCGAGATGAGATATGAGCTCGCTCCAATGAGGGGAGAGGACATACCAGGTAGAGAGCACGGAGCGCCAGAATGGGGCCGAGTGTCCCCGGCATCACGACCCTGATCTTCAAAGTCGAGTGGGCCTGCTTGAGAATCAGCAAAAACATTGCGAAAGACGGAGATGTAGTCAGGACAAGATCAGGCACCAAAGAAAAACAGAACACGCACCTTATCGGGTGATGTGTCCTCGTCGGACCACTCTGACATCTGCCTCGTCTGTCCGCCTCTCTTCCCCGAAGACCCTCGCGTGATCCTCCTGCCCTGATTGTTCGGTTCCGCCAGATCTCCGCCGCCGGGCGCTTCCGGATCCTCGGATCCTCCCGTCCCTTCCTCCCCTCTGCCCTCACCTTCCTTGCGTGAAGGCGATTTCGGTGATGGCGGAAGCGTTCCGTAGTGCTCTTCGAGGTTGATACCTTCAGGCAAGAAATCCTCGCGCGTATTGAAGAGAGCGAGTGCGAAGCAGATCTCGCGCAGGGAAACATTGTCGGACTTGGGGTTGTCGGACAGGTGGTAGAGCTCCGACGTTGCCAGGTGATGTAGAGTACCTTTGCTGCCTGTTGTCGACCAGGAGAAGACGACAAAGAAGTCTGATCCGTCTGCGACGACCAGAGAGACCGATGCAGCGGAGCGAGACTCGTGGACGCGAAGGAGACGAGCTTTCTTTGTGGAGAGGATGGAGTGAATCTGCAGTAAGATAGTTCAGCGCGAGGTCGCTGCCCGCACAGCTAGCTCCGTGACTGATTCGGGAACGTAGGGGGAAGCAGAGAAACGACGACGAGGAACGCACCTGGAAAATAGCTGTTCTTTTCAGCCCCAGTGGTTCCCAGCCCGTCCCGTTATACGCTTGAGCGGTCTTAACATCTCCACCGGGAAATCCAACATACGGGAACGCTTTGTCGGCGTACAGCTCCTTGTGAAGCTCCTTAACCTTCTTCTTCTTCAGCTCCATGAGAACCCCCGTGTAACAATCTGGTTCAGTTATGGAAGGAGAGATTGTGATATCGGTCTCCGTGGTCTCCCACGCGACAAGGTCGGTGCGAACTTCCCAAGTCGTGCCAAGGCGTGGGTGCAGCGCGGCCACGCCGTTCAGAGCCGTCCCGAGAGGCTCCAAGGCGTAGATCAAGTTGCGCTCCAATCCTTTCTCGTCGCTGTAGTCGGAGTTGAGATGTCTGTAAACGCCGGGTATGTGATTTCCCCCGACGATAGCGTCTCCTGCTGCCGCGGCGAGCCGGGCCAGCAACTTGTCGCTGGCAGAGAGAACGGCAGGAATAACTCCTTCAGGAAGACGGCGCGTCGACGAAAGGCGCCAGGACCCTGTGCGGATGTCGGCGGCTTTGATGGACCGGGTGGAGAAGGAGGAACCGGCGGGTTTGTTAGCCCGTTTCTCTGCGAGAGTTGGAACGGCTCTGTACGGGAGAGGGGGTATCTTGGCTTTGACAATGTCGCGGATACGGTTTACTTCGGCGATAGTTATACGTGATTCGGTTGCAGTAGGCGGGCTGCTTCTCGAGGGGGATTCCGGCTGTTGAGTGACAATGCTACCGGGTCAGCGAGTCGAACTAGATGGAGTGAGTATCCCAAACCCACCGCAAAGACCCTACGCGAGGCCTGTTCCTCTTCTACGTTGTCTTCTGCTCGACGCTTGGTACCTCGCTGCGGCTCGATCTGAAGTGAAGAGAAAGGATGAGCAAGTGAGGTAAGGCGGCTGCGAGTGACACGCACCGGTTCTGGTTCTCCCATCACTGCGCTGCCGTGAGACTCTTGAAGGTAGCTTGAGCCGAGAGAGGGAAGACTCGAGATGTTTGGTGAAGGACTCGGAGGATTGAGCGAGGTGGGCAAATCGGGATTGGAGGCAGCGCGAGATTGAATAGGTGCACGATGCGGGAACAGCGAGAGCTCTGAGCGAGACCTCAGCAGCACTAGTTACTGTGTGTGCAGTGGAATCAGCGTAAACTGGGACCTCTCTCGATGAGAATGGATAACCTTTGGTAATATCAGCAGTTTGTAGTCTCTTATCTGTAAGGCATCTCGACTTGGCCATTTTAAATTCCTCGTCGGCAAGTCGTCAACGGTGACGCGTCACCATCGTTCGCTCACCGCTTTCTTCCATCGTTCTCATACTTTGACTCGACAAATTTACAGTTGCTAAACTTGATACAATGTCTCCCCACCCGACCTGTCACCATTTGACCGCTTCTTCCTCCTCTGAGCGCCTCGACCGCCTTTCCTCACCTCCTTTCCTCACCTCCTTTCCTCACCTCCTTTCCCTCCTCCTCCAACTTACTCGGCTCCCGCCGCTTCCGCTTAAGCACCTCTCTCATATACCTACGATTTGCTCGGCTCTTCGCGCGTGTCTGTAATATCGCCCGCTTTTTCGCCTCCAACTCGTCCCATTTCGCTATATCTTCTCCGGCGTTCGGACGATCGTCTTCCTCTTCTGATGAGGCGGCGGTAGCGGCTACGGAGGATTGAACTGCGACGGAACGACACGTTGTGAGTGCCGTACTTCCTATGTGGTCAAGGGAAAACCCAGCTGACCTAGACCTAGACTACACTGGAGGAATCAACTGAGTCAGGAAGTCTTTGCAGGATGGGCTATGCAGCAGGTTCCATATCTTCTCCTTCTCATCTACCTGCTTTCGGATTGGTCCAGGCGCCCTCTACTGGCTACATTGCCAGCTATTACCATCTCTTCGCACCGTCCTCCTCTTCTTCTCCACCATCCTGTGCTTCCTACACCCCTCTGCATCATTTCCCGCCGCCGCCTCGCTCTTCGAAGTAGTCTCCAAGAAGTACGGGCTCCCAGCAAGCTACCTCGCAAATCCTTCTCCAGACGTCGGCGAAGAAAACATACCAGAGGGGCCCGGTACAGGTTAGGCTGGAGACTTTGCCAAGGGCGCTCGGCAGTGGATGTACCTTGGCCGAGGCTGAATAGGAAGGAGTGGGGTGAAAGCTCAATATCGGCATGAACCTCAGTGTGCTCATCTCTGCTCGTACTGCAATCAATTTTCCCGTCCAGTCGGAACGCCCACCTTGTCAATCCTTTCTCACATGTCCTGATGAGGCAGGCCCCCCATACACAAGGCAGAAGAACGAGAACCTGACTAATCAGATCGTCTTATGGCTCAGACTCGCTCCTAGACGATATGTACTCTCGATGCGACGCCGTAGCACAACATCACCTTGAAAAGTCCGACTGACTTGCATATGAATTTCCGATTTGTTTGGTTCGCTACAGACTAACAAGGGAAGAACTACCGACACAATCGATAAGGAGGAAG
Organism: Rhodosporidiobolus odoratus; assembly: GCA_034387635.1. NCBI lineage: Eukaryota > Fungi > Basidiomycota > Microbotryomycetes > Sporidiobolales > Sporidiobolaceae > Rhodosporidiobolus > Rhodosporidiobolus odoratus. The sequence continues at coordinate 1,626,833 of JAOANU010000002.1, read as the reverse complement.
ACGCCAAAGAGGCAAGAACTGGTGTGGACACATATTGAACAAAATAAGAGGAAGATCATTAGGCGAAACGAGAAGCGGGAAGGGTCTTTTCCCCTACATCGTTGGCTAGAGAGACGGGGATCCTCTTCTTTAACGAGCCACGCCAAGCTCCTGCACACCTCTGTCGATTCCGTTCAAACGCTCATCTTCGTCTTGTGCGGCCGCAGCAACGCCCGAAGCGCCCTTCAACCCAGTTGCCTCGCGGATCGGAAGTCCATGTGCTCCTGAGGGGTAGTGCTCGTGAGCCGAGGGAGCGTCGCCTGAGACGATAGAGGACGAAGCAAATTGGTGAGGCTGGCGAGATTGGGAGGAATGGGTCGAGTGGTGTTGGTGGTGGTGGTGGCTACAGAGAGTATAGAGAGAAAGAAAGCAAGGTGTCAGTGCGCATAGATCGAACGTAAACGGGGTCAGAAGATGCTGAGAGCGATGCGGAAAAGACAGAAAGAAAGAGGGGAGGGCCACAAAGAGAGAAAGGGGAAACCCCCAACTCACGCAACCTTCTCAGCTCCAACCGGTTCCCTGTTAACAAACTCAACCTCATACGTCGCGCCCCTCTCATCCGGAACATACTTGTATCCCTCCCTCGCCTGGGGAGGCTTAACCATGGACGGACCACCCGGTTGAACCGCTGCGCCGCCGTAAGGAGCGGGGGTGGCACCGGCCGAGGGAATGACGGTGGAGGGGGAGAAATCACTGTTGAGGCGGTAGAATTCGTGAAGGTCGCGTTGCCAGACGGGCATGACGATCGTGTGCTGCATGGAGCGAGCAAGCGACAAATCGTCAGTCAGACTGATAGCGGGAGTTTCGGAGAAAAATCAGGGTTTACTCACGTAGTGGTGAATCACGTTCTCGTGAACTTGAGTCTCGCCCTTGTCGAGCCTGACACGCTCGTGCGGGACAACAGTGTAGGTACTAGCGGACTGAGCGTTAAGGCGAGCGAGAAGAGCGCGGTCGGCGCCGGTCGCAGCGTGCGACTCTGCTCAAAGATATCATAATGCGCGTTAGCTCCTAAGCTGTAAGCTGATCGAGACAGGGAAACGCACCCTCGATATGGCTGACGGGCACTTCGCGGTAAGAGTGCACGACCTCGAGGTGGCGCTCATCGAGGAGAGGCTGGACGTGGTGCTGAACGTGGTGAACTGTCGGCACGGAATCGTTAGCTTACTGTAATCTGGCAAGAAGATTAAGGAGCGAGACGGGGAGAAAACGCACCGTGACGGTCGACCACTCTGTGACGCTCAATCTCCTCAACCTCGTGAATGTGGTGGCGTTCATCTGCGAGAAAGCAATCGGAGACAATGTCAACTTCCATACTCGGGAGGGTAAGACTCCAGGAAAGAAATCAAAGAGCGAGAGAGAAATAAACGCACGAACAACCGCCTCCAAATATTGGTGATCATGCTCCGCCCTCTTTGCCTCTTCGACGTTCAGAATCGCATCCTTTGCCAGCTTGTGACCGTGTCCACTACCAGTGCCGGCCGCGGGAGGACGGGCATGCTCATGGAAAGTCTGACCACCGACAGCTGTACCTGCAGCGGAGGAGGCGAGGGAAGAGTTCCTCGGTCCAGCCACGCCAGACTTGTCGACGTTGAGGTTGAAGTCACGCGGTTCGTTTGTCGACGGGTTGGCGCCAGCGGCGGGGAGAGGCACCTGCGACCTAGATTGATCGACGCTCCTGCTCCCTGCACCGGTGATGCCAGAGCCGGTACCAGCGGTGTTGTTCTCGCGCTTCTCCTCCCTCCTCTCTTCAACCTTGCCAGCTACCGCTCCTGCGGCCGCAGCAGCTGCGCCCGTCTTCCCATTCCCGTCGCCAGTGCTGGCGGTAGTGGGCGAAGAAGGAGTATCGACGCTGCGTCTCGCAGCAGCGGAAGTGGAATCAACACTCTTCCTCGGTCTGCTCGAAGACCTCCTGGCGGAAGAAGAGGTGGAAGTACGACGGTTGGCGGACTCTTCGTCGGAGGAGTCAGCGGTGAAGAAACCGGAGGGGGAGGTGGTCTTGTTCTTGTGGAAGAGACCCATTTCTCGTTGTTACGTCTTGATGAAGCGTTGGAGGTAGGCTGGTGCACGTGGGCTGCGAGAGGGCCGAGCAGGGTGGGTGCGGGTTTGCGCGGGAGCAGGAAAGTGAAAGAGAGAGAGACAGAAAGTAGCGAGGTCGGGCTGCGGTGCGGTGCGGTTCTGTGAGGTGGGAAGGCAATGCAGAGGAGGCAGGACCTTGGCAGCTGCGTGTCAGGTGGTGATCGACAAGGACGTCAAAAGATGGAACGTCGAACCGGTGACGAAAGACCGAACAGAAAACAAGAGTCCAGGCCGGAATGACGACGAGCAAGAACGGCGGGCAACTTTGACCTTCTCAATTCGGCAACTTGGCTTTGGGCTGCATGCTGGGCAGCCTGTTCATCAGCGGGAGACGCTGACAATGCTGTTCAGCTGTTCAGCATCTGCGTCAAGTTGAACGCTCGATCCGTTCGCAGGCGCGCAGTACGGTGGCGCTGAATGGAACAAACTGCCTGCCTCAAAGTTGACTCTCGCGGGTGTCGCAGTATTGACGCTGCGCACATATGAGAGGTCTGACTTGGGTCTGACTGACTGCGAGTCAGCACCGGAAAACGCGTCACCTTACCAGGCGGCGGCGGCGGCGGCGGCGGCGGCGGCGGCGGCGGCGGCGGAGGAGTAAGTAAGTGAAAAAAGCTGGTCAGTTCCTGAAAAGCTGGAGACTTGGCGAGGACACGGTGCTATACATCTTTCAATCCTCCCAAAGGAAAGGAGAGTACCCATCTCTACGCCGCTATACAGTGTGTTCCGTCGCGTTGTAAGGCTAGTCTACCAACCAACTCTTCCCCTCTATTCCCTCCCAACATCCCTCGTCCTAGCTCCATACCCATAGGACCCATGCCCATGTCTAGCTGCATACCCCTCCGATATCCTATCTCCATACCTCGGTCCCTCTTCCCCTCTACGTCGCTGCGTTCTCTCCGCCGAGGAAGTTGATGAGGGCCAGGGATCCCGTCTTGGCGACGGCGGGTCTATCCACCCCTCTCTTCTGATAGTGCTTGACGGTGGAGGTGGGGGTGGGAGACGGGAACTGGCTCCCGCGTGACCTTGCCGAGAGGAGCGAGACCAGCCGTCGTGTTCGTCTGATCGACAGGTAGAGTTGGCGTAAGAGGGAGCGGAAGGTGGGGCGTATCGCGGCGACGAGTGAACCATAGAAGGGTGACTGAAGTGGCCGGGTAGAGGTGCAGTCGTAGAGGAGGAGGAAGAGGAAGAAACGGGTGGGATGGGACGAGGAGGGGCGGGGTGAGCTGAAGCGGCGGCGACTGAGGGAGCTGCGCGAGCTTGATTCAGTCATCTGTACACAGTCTTTCCTCGCGTACTCGCGGGACGACTGGTCGTAATGGGGTAAAACGGAATCTGGAGAAGAACGAAAAACTTACCTTGCACTTTACCCCCCTCATCTTCTCGCTGTAGCCTCCAACCCTCCTTCCTAACCTCCTCCTCAACCCTCGTCAATTCCTCCTGAACCTCAACCACCAACTGCTTCCTCTTGCCCCTAACTTGCTCATCTCCCCCACTGTCGACCCCATCCAGTTCCGTCATCAACCTAGTCAATTCCTCCTCATAAGCATGTACAGGTGCATTCGGAGGACTGAAAGCGAGTTTAGGGTTTTGAAGTGAGGCTATTGGGGCGAATTCGAGGGCGGAGAGAGGAGGAGGATGGAAAGAGGAGATGAGGGAAGTAAGCTTAACAAGTAAGGAGTCGAGCTGGGTCAGGCTGGCTGTGCGTTGGTCTAGTGGTTCGGAAGGCGGAGGAGGTGGAGGTGGATCTGCTCGGGGGTGTTTTGGAGATGCGGAGGGAGGTTGACGAGGGGGAGGAGGACGTTTGGGTTGACGGGATGAGCTCGAGGAAGAAGAAGTGCGCCATGGATTGCTAGTGTTGAAGAGAGGCATTGACTAGCTGGTTGTCTTGTACCAGCAGTCGTCAACGTGGGAAACCAGATTAGAAAAAGGCGATGACAGGAAATCACTTCAGCTTCTCCCCCTTACACTTGATCAGCCCTGACAGAGTCAGTCATGGCACAAGAGACTGGAAATACACCCCAGCAAGCTACCGGCACCGCCCTTCACCCGCTCCTTTCCCTCCCCTCTTCCTCCCCCTCCATTCGCAACTTCCTCACCTCGCTCACTCCGTCCCTCCCCGAACCCGAAATCAAGTCCTATCCCGACATAATCTACTTCTCCTACCTAGCCCTCGGCCTTTCCCTCTCCTACAACCCAGTACCACCTTTCAAACCCACCTATTCCACCTCTCCAACCGACGTCCTCTCCGCCTCTACCCAAGGTCAACTACTTCTCACCGGACTAGACATCTACAACCACACAGCCGCTCCCCTCCCTAGCACCAACACACAAGATGGACGAGAGAAAAGACAGCCAAAAGAACCTCGATACTCGGCTTTTCCCGGGTTTCCCATCCTCCTTCCTTCCCCTTCCTCCTCCTCCTCCTCCTCAGCTCTAGTCGACCTAAGACCCGAGACGACCGGCAAACAACTCGTCGAGTTACTCGGAGAACCCCAACGCAAGGGAGGGGGGAGTAATGCGACGCCGGGCGTGGGAATCTGGACGGAATGGGAGATGGAGGTCGAGGTCGAAGTGGAAAGTCGGGGTGGGCAAGACGGGAAAGAAGATGAAGAGAAGAGGAAAGTCAAGATCATGGTCGAGTGGGCGAGTGCGGGGTTGCAGGCTTGGGAGAAAGGGGCCGAGGCAAAGTGGAGGGTTTTGAGCTTGTTCGTGGAATAGGTGGAAAGGACAAAGCGAGGGAGGGAGGATTCTGTCCACGAAGGCTCGTCCTGGTGCAGTGCTGTCGTACTGATGTACGCCAGTTACGGCGCAGCTCGAACGGGCCACACCCATATCGTCTACTTTCACCTGGGAAGCAGGGATCCTTGCTGCCGCCGCACGCCCTTCGAGCCGTCTCAAACCCCTCCACGTCTGCAGCTCTACCCGAGTGAGGAAGAGGAAGGACGTCGTGTTGCTGGAGGGCGGAGACGGGCGGGTAGCCTTGTCACAGGAGAACAGTAGGAGCCCTGGCAGGTCAGACGGAGAAAGACGGGAGAGCTTGGGCCCTTGGTCGTGGCCTGAAGCATGTCGGGCTGACTGCACGCCGGAAGGACGAGCTGGAGACGTTGGTAACATGGTGAGTCTACGGCCGGGCGAGCTGGCGGCAATTGCAAACGCACCTGGTTCTCACCTTGTGTGGTGTTCTGTTTCTCGCTTAGCTTTGTACTCCTCCTTCGCTTCGCCTGGGACTGTTGTACCATTCCCAGCTTGCTTCTGGTCATCTAGCCCCATCTCCTCCAAGCCAATCTCAATGTCCGGTGAACCCATATCCTTCTCCCCATCCACGACTTCACTTTCTTTCCCTTGCTCCTCATTCCCGATTGCTTCCTCCTCTTCTTCCTCGTCCTCCCCCCCTTCCTCCCCATCCGGATGACACTCTCCCCAAACCCTCCTCTCAATCCTCCACTCCTCCCTAACACACGGCCTACAACTACTCCCACAACATTCCCAAGGTTCAGGTTCTTTCGGAGCTTTTCTTCCACGAGCGATTTCGACGAGTTGGGTGGCACGGGAGGGGGCGAGTCGACCGCGGGTTAGGAGGCGGTGGAGAGTTGGGGAGAGGGTGGTGAGATTGTTTAGGTCGTTGGTCTCGTTTGTTCGTGAGGAGGAGGAGCAAGAAGAGAAGTAGGTGGCCATCATGTGGAGGATCGACAAGAGTCGCGAAGTGGTGTCGAGCGATCAGGTGGTGAGTGTAACGAACGGCAGCATACGGGAGGAGAGCGAAGCAGGAGAAGCGGAATCGCCCGGACCACGAGCGCGCGCTCCTGTCGGGCCGCGGTCCGACCCAGTTCCGAGTTCCGAGTTCCGGAGAGAAGCCCCCTGCCCCCCTGTCGTTTCAACGCCACACTTTGCTTGACTATATCCCATCCGCCTTGCATCCGCCCTCCTGGCAAAGTCTCCCACACGCACCTCGATCGTCGTGGCCATGTCTAGCGACTCTGACGACAACCTCATAGCACCTTCTGCCTTGTTCGCTCGACTTGCTACCCCTCGAACCAAGAAACCTACTCGACCTCAACCGACTCATTCAACTCAGAGACAGCCTGGGCCATCACGGCAGCAAGGGGGGGCAGTGAAAGGCTCAGACCAACTAGACGTAGAGCAACCGCAAAGCGGTGGAGCCTCGGTGCGAGCAGGTGGACTGGAGCGGAGGAGAAGTCCTCGCCGAGTCGAGCGGGACAAGGTCAACCTCAATACCGAACGAGACGCCTTGATCCCCGACTTTCAGTCTCTCCCAGCCTCCAATCTATCCTCAATGAACTCCCCGCCTCCGATTTACCCACCCGTTCACGCCACTGAAGCAGCAGAACACGCCGGCCTCGCCGCCATTCTTTTTCCTCCTTCATCTCCGGCTCCTGCCGCCGCTTCCACCTCGTCCGCTCAAATCTTTCTGCAGCCACAAGAAAATGGCGGAGGAAAAGGCAGGCAAGGTGCAAGACCGAGCGATAGCGGGACAGTGATCAGCGATTCAGAAGAGGAGAGAGTGAGGGAGAAGGAAGGGGAAGGAAATAAAGGCAAGGCCGTCTTTGCCTCCACACCGAGACCGAGACCGGAACCGACCCCGTCGACGCGTCGAGTCAGCAAGAAGGAACCCCTGAAACCGCGGTCCAGCACTTTGACCTCTGACCTCTCCTTGTCGTCTTCCGACGACGATGATGAAGGACTGAACGACAAGTGGGCATTGCCCACCTTCTCTTCCTCGGCCAGAAAACTGGATGGAAGTCGGAAGGTAGACAGTCGCCTCACGGAGGGTATGAACAAGCTGAGCGTGAGAGACACCGGGTACGCCGCGTCCTCCTTAATGCTTATTGCGCAAAACCGATGTTTGCTCAATATACATGGTCACTGAACAACGCTGACTATACCCTGCTCGGTATACAGCTCGCTCTTGCCTCCCGAGTCCAAGCCCAAGCCCAAGCCCCAACCCGCCGCCCCCCTCGTTTCAACCTCATTCTACGCGCCCATCCCGTCCAATTCGTCCCCACCCTCTCCGACCCGTCTCGCCGGTCCTCTTCACAACGCAAAGACTCGGAGGGAGAAGAGACGGATCACTATCTCTGTCCTCTCTTCTTCCTCCGCGTCTTCGTCGACCAGCGAAGACGACATGCCGGCTACTCGAAGGAATCAGGGCAAGGACAAGGGCAAGGGAAAGGGAAAGGCAATCATGGTGGAAGAAGAGGAAGAGGTTCTGGCTGCTTGCACGGACGAAGAAGACGAAGAAAGGGCTCCGGACAAGAAGGAGGAAAGGCCTTTCCCGGATGATGTGGTACGAACCCAAGATGGGGTCTTCGTCTAGTACGTCAATATCTCTCGCTCATGCCCATCCCCTCCCTCATCTCTCAGGCAGTACACTGACTATGCTCCACTGCTTTGCGGTGCAGCGACCCCACGCCGAAGAAACGCCCAGTCAAGATCTCCCTTTTCTCCACCAGCCGACCCTCGGTATTTCCTTCCAATCCTTCGTCACCTAGCATTACTCCACCAGCAGGCAGCACGCCCTCGCTCGCTGGTAAGGGCGCACGGACTGCCAAACCGAAGAGAGGTGGACATGGTGGAGGGAAGAGCGGACTGGGAGAAGAGATTGATTTGACTGCGAGTAGCAGTTCAAGCGAAGCAGAGAGTAAACAGGGTGAACGGGTGCGCTCTCCCGTACGTTATCATTCATTCTGACTTGAACTGATGTCAAGTCTAATCGCTGACCGCCTTTTGGGGCTACGTAGCTCGTTCCGCCTTACACAAAGCTATTCCCTCCAACTCCCTCCACCAAATCCACCACTCCTCGGACCCGACCTCGTCCTGCCCCACCAACGAAAAATTCTACCACCACCTCTCGTACTGCCCCCAACCCGTCCTCCCTCCTCACCCCCTCCACCCGATCCTCCCTTCCCCTCGCCCTAATCCGAGAACTGGACCGAACCGTATTTCGGAAGACGTGGGAGGGGACCAGAGTGATCGAAGGGGTTGGTGGGGGGACAGGGTTACCGGATGGGATTGAAGTAGTCTGGAATAAGAGGTTGAGGAATACGGCTGGAAGAGCTAGTTGGAAAACGTAAGTCCTCGATTGGTATCCTTCTGTCCTTCCTTCCTTCCTGCCTCCCTTTCGTTGACCTCAAGCCATGCAACCTAATCTTTTCTGACCCGACTCCACTCGATTCGACTCGCTTCGCAGGATCAAGCATCACTCTCCGTCCAAATCGCTCACCACGACCCGACACCTTGCCTCGATCGAACTCGCAACCAAGGTGACGGATACCGAGGAGAAACTCAAACATACCCTCTCACACGAGTTGTGTCATCTCGCCGCATGGGCTATCGAGGGCGAGATGAAACCCCCTCACGGGAGGGCGTTCAAACTATGGTGTGTTCTGCGCTGCTCTCAATCCGTCTCGCTCTGTTTCCCCTTTTAATGGCGTACGCTGACACTTTGAGACTTGGTGAACGGGCGTGTGGAAACACTCTTTTTCAGGGCAGCAAGGATCATGAAAGTACGACCGGATATCTCCATCACGACGACACATTCGTACGAGATTGTGTACAAGTATCGATGGAAGTGCTTGAGTGGGGTTTGTGGGAAAATGTACGTCTTCTTCTTACTTGTCTTTTCGTCTTCTTCCCCCCCCCCCCCCCCCCCGTCGCCCGCTTCTTTACACCTACGCCTGCCTCTGCGGCAATTGCATCCAACTCACGCTCAGTCTGGTGGGAATCGATCATCAGTTTCGGCCGACATTCCAACTCGATCAATCCCGCCACGCATGGTTGTCCATGCGGTTCAAGACTGGTAGCCATCGACAAAGACGGCAACGTCAGACCCTCCGCCGCGAGCGGTGGTAGTCATGCAGGGTCGGCGGGAGCGGGTGGGATGGAAACGCCACAAAGGAAGAAGAGCAAGTGGCAGGAGTTCATGGTCGTGCGTTCTTTTTCTGATTCTCCCCCTCTATCTCTTGCTTTCTTTCTTTCTTTCTAGAGTGTCCCAGTTTTCGCCCTCCCCTGCTCCTCCGCTCCCGCTCGGACTCCATTCGGGCTGACCTGACCTCCGATCCTTCTCTCGGATCCTTGGTCCTCGTACTCCCTTTGTCGACGCAGACCCAATCTCCGATCATACGCGCCTCGAACCCCTCCTTACCTCAATGCGAGATTCTCAAACTCGTGGCCGAGAAATGGAAGGTTGCCAAGGTCGTACCAGCAGCTGCAGCCGAAAACGACAGTCTTGGCCTCGAACAGGAACTGGAACGGGAACGGGAACGGGAACGAAGAGGAGAGGTGGAAGAGGATCTCGAGGGTTTAGGCAAGGGGCTCGGGAGCTTGAGTATGTAGTCCTCGCTCTTCACTCGAGTCACGGCAAGGCGAACTTTTCACCAAGGTTCGGCCAGCGTGTTGCGTCGGCGTTGAGGAAAAATCTGCAGTTCCGAGTGCTACCAAGCTGAATTGCACGCGGAGTGGGTATGGGCTAGTCAAGGGGCGGGAGAAGGTCGAGTACGAGGAAAGGAAGGATGGCTTGGGATGAGGGGACGTGGGTATCGAGATTCAAGCGGGTGAATGGGGTTTTGGTTTGACGTTCCTCTTCGAAGGAGGCTACGTAGAATTGACTACGAGGGAGGGTATAGCTACAAGCACGACAAGTATGAGTGGAAGAAAACGAGCAAGCAAGCAAGCGATCAAGTGTAAGAGAGTAGGGCGGGAGAGAAGGGCGGGAGAGAATGGTGGATGGGGGACATGGTCGACAAGCGATTAACCGACAAGGTGGCTAGGGGAAAGAAGGAGTCGGAGTTGACTACTTGTTCTCTTCAAAGTCGGAGTAGTCTAGCACGATGTCGCCGTGTTCGTCCTCGTTCCACTTGGCGATGAGGTGTTTGCTGCAAGGGGTACACATAAGGATCGCTGAGACGAAAGCTAGGCGAGGACCAGAGAGGCGGAGCGTACGAGATGTGCTTGGCGAGGGTGAAAGAGCTGCTCGGGCAAGACGGACAGGCGCACGAGTGTGGAACGAGTTAGGGGAAGGGAACGCAGTCAGAGATTAGCTAGTCCGCCTGACAAAGTAGGGACAAAGTCCACGGACTGGATAGTCTTGATGTCTCCTACAATTCCCTTGAAGAGATCGTCGGTCATGATCTCGTTGCCGTTGTTCGGATTCTGGAGGCTGGAGATCGACAACGACAAGAACATCAATCGGTGCGTAGACAGCCTAGCTGACTGAAGTAGGCATACCCATTCCTCTTGGCATACCTGGAGGCAGTAGAATGGGAAAGGATGGAATCAGACATGTCTGGGAATGGGAGAAAAAAATCGCGACGGATACAAGCGTACCTCCACAGCAACTTTGTACACCCCGGCCTGCTCAACACTTGATGGCCAGTAACGGCAGCCATCTCCGGACTCACAACCCAGAGCTGGTTGAACCCCTTCGAATTAGCTATCCTGTAAGCCGCCGTGTCCTTCGTTGGATCCTTTTCTTTCTTGGCCTTCTTCTTCTTCGGTTTCCCTCCTCCTCCTCCTTCCTCATCGTCCGAGTCCACCACCTCAGAGTCACTGTCATACGTTCTCGCGCTCTTCTTACTCTTCTTACCCCTCTTGGCTACCTTGGACGTCGATACCCCTCCATTCCTAGTCTCGCGCGAAGGGTTATTGTAAGCTTCCTGAAGACGACGAGCGTAATCTGCATCTGTATCCCCAGGTCCACGAGTGGCGAGCGGATAAGAAGGCGACGTATCGGGGAAGCCGTCTGGAGAGGCCTGCTTGGTTTTCTTGAAAGAGGGGAGTTTGGGTTTGACGGGTTTTGAAGGAGGCGACAGGGAAGGCTTCTGATCTTCTTCTTCTTCGTAGTCGTCAGATGTCGCTTTTTCGTCGGGAGGGGGAGCCTGTAAGGGTGGGGGAGACGTGAGAGGTAAGCTGGGAAAGATGGCTCGAGGCGGAGAAGAGCAGGAGACGAAAACGCACGCTGGCTGTGTAAATTTCGATGATGAGCTCGTCGATCTGTTCTTTATAGCGTTTGATGTCGAGTGTCGGGTACTGCACCTGTTGAAGAGCAAAAGATAGTAAGGAAACGAAGCGAGTGGGAGAGACTCGTCCTGCACACCTCGACCGCAATTTGGGAAGATCTACTTACAGCCAGAGCCTTCCTAATCCTCTTTGCACTGACTGAAGCGCGGTCCTGACCTTGCAGGAGTGAAGTCTGTGTGGGAGCGGGATGAGTTCAAGGTGGGACGAGTGGGGAGGAGACCAAGATCAGGATTACGTACAATAGCAGGACGCAGCGACTCCACGTTGAATGTAGCAGCCATGGTGACTGGTCTAGCGTCTACCGAGCAGTCCTACCGAGACGAGAGCGAGGTCAACGAGGGCGAAATTAATCCACCTTACAACTGCTCAAATGGTTACATTACAACTGCTCGCCTAGTCCAACTTGACCTTCTCATCTCAACCTCTCGCACCGACAGCCACCAGTCTAAGACAGTCAAACGTCCATGCGTTGAATAGCAGATGCACTCTAATAACCCAAAAAGGCGAATTAGGGAGACAACGACTCGCGTAGTGTACAGAGAAGGGAAGGGGGGGTAGTAAGGCTACAGCACAACAGACCAGAGAGAAAGAGAGGAAGAAAAAACCCGATTCATCACTCAGTAAGTCACGACCCTCAACTCCCCACTCTCTTCCGACCCGCCCCCTTCAATCCCCACCGGAAAATCAACGACCAACTCAAACCTCCCCACAACCATCTCGGTTCCATCCTCCCACTCCTCCTTCTCCTTCTCCGGACTCAATCTCCCATTCCCACTTCTCGTCGGGCTCCCGGGCGTCCGGAGCGCCTTACGCTCAACGACAGCGACCGTCCAAACTCCAACGTCCCCCCTCCGGGCCAACCCGAACATTTCCATCGCTTCCCCTGAGAAATGTAACCAATCGGGCAACTCCTCGTACTCTCGCTCATCTTCTTCCTGTTCCGGTCCGGCGGGGTACTCGACAAAGGCGTGATACGTCGCTCGAGGCGGACCGCCGCGGCCGGGGGAGGAACTGAGAGCCACGAAGGGGGGCGAGGCGAGTTTGGGTGTGAAGCGGAACGGAACGTTGACGTTTATGGGGACCGTGATGGGTTGTTGAGATCGACGGTAGGAAGATTGTCGTTTGTGCTGGAAGGAGGGACGGGTAGCGGCGGAGGAGGTCGAAGTGCGGAAGGGAGCGTTAGAGAAAGCAGCAGAGGTGGGCGTGGGAGCGGTGGTCTGAGACGCGTTCGAGTGACGGGAGAAAACGTCGCTTCTTGGTGTTGGCGGAAGAGCTTGAGGCGAAGCCGATCCGGTGGGGAGGAAAGGACTAGGTCCTGCAGAAGTGCTCGCCACGCTACCGACATACCGCATGCCGCCTTCTTCTCCTAGCAGCTCGCCGGGCTCGCCATCGTACGAGTAGAGCGAGTCGGCAAACCCAGAGGGCGATCGCCAAGTCTCCCTCGGCTGATCCAGCTCGCCGATGGAGTAGCCCTCGACATCCTTCCCGGCATCCGAGCCGTAGTACACCACGCTCGTCTCGCGTTCACCCTCGCCATGGTAGACTCCGCTGCCAGGTCGAATGCCGGTCGCTCGGCGGTTACTGCTCACCGCGCTTACCCCGCTGGGCCCTTCCTCGTAATGCCAGTCCCCTTCATCGGCAACGGAGAAGTCGTTCTCGGCGTCCTCGACGGCAGCTGGGTCCAGCCCACGGGCACGAAGAGAAGACTGTGAAGTCATGTGACGAGTGAAAGGAGGAGGTTGGCGCCTGTTGGTGAAGGGGACGAGACGCGGAGCGAGAGAAGCAGCGGAGGCGGTGGTTGAGGGGTAAGAGCCAGAATGAGAGGGCTGTAGCGAAGGACGAACGAGAGGTCAGAAAAGGCGGCCATGAAGATGTCCCATGCCAACTACGCGCGAAGAGGCGAGGAAGGGGAAAAACCAAAACGCACCGAAGAATATTGCTGGAAACTCCCAACGTGAGGCAGCTCGCCCACCCCATCTTCCTCGTACGGTCCACTCGCTGCACCACTCGAGCCACTATGACTCCCTACAATCCTAATCCCCCCACTCGCCCCACTCCCACTTCCACTCCCGCTTCCTCCACTAACATCCCTCTTCAAACTCGCCTCATGCCTATAAAACGGCTCCTCCATCTCCATCTCCGCCTCAGTGATATCGTACGTATCCCTCGTTGGACTCGGGACCGGGCTCGAATTGGGCGAAGCGTTGGGAGATCTGATGGGGAGGGGAAGGAAATCTCGCCTCCTATACGGAATGCTCGGCGGGCGATTCTGACCATTCCGGCTAGACGGAGCTGGAGAAGCGCGAGAGTGAGGCGAAGAAGGTGCGGGGGAAGCGGCGGAGCCGGACCGGTCACTGTAAAAGAGGGAGGAGGAACCGCCCGATTGCCAACTCGAGACGCGACCGTTCCGGCCCACAGCTGGTCCTCGTCGACTACCGCTTGCTGCGCCTTCGCTGCTGCTAGGTGTTTGAGCGCCACCTCTTGAACCGTCTGAGTTCTCACGGTAGGTGGTTCGTCGTCCGTCGGTGTCGTCGCCGCCAGAGATAATCACCACCCTCTGAGGTTGATCCCCTTGGTCCTCGCCGTCGATCCCAAGTCCAAAGAGACTCGAGTCGGCGGGCAGAGCAGGACGAGGGTAAGAAACGTCTTCCTTCCTCGCTCCCCCTGCTCCCTGTTGCGTCTTGGCCTTCCCCATCAACTTGGTCGACCATCCCGATTCAGAGCGGAACAACGCGCCCATCATCCCGAACCTACTCGCAGGGGGCTTGGACTGTTGGTGCTGCTGATTCTGTTGACGCAGGTGGAAAGGAAGGGCCATTCCCTCTGAACCCGGAATCGGGGGAGCGAGTCCTCCACCTCCTCCTCCACTGCTGCTCCCCGTCGCCTCTTTCTCCATCTTCTCCCCACCCTGTCCGCCTGATGACCCACCCTGAGACGCTACGAGCGTACTCACCTCCGTCGCCGGGTTAGGCGAATAAGCCCCAAGCTGTTGACTCGTATCCCGCCTCATCTTCCTCTCCTTCTCCCCCTGACCCGCATTCCGTTCCTTCCTCTTCTTCAGACAGCAGAACACCAACAACCCCAAAAGGATCCATCCACCTCCAAGGCCCAACCCGAGCCCGAGGCCCAGTTGAGCAGAGTGCGAAAGACCCTGATGTGAACCCGGATGGTGAGGGTGCGTCGTAGTCGTATTGGTAGCCGAAGAGACGACGGCAAAGATGAATTGTGCGCGACTGATCGCGGAGGAGGAAGAAGAAGAGAGGGGGGCCGCGAGGATTTCAACGGTGGCGTTTTCGTAAGAAGGGATGCTAGAAGGGGCAGTTCCGGAGAGGGTAAGATCGGTCGGCGAGAAGCTAAGCCATTGAGAGGCTTCTGAGGGAGAGATCGATGCCGTGAACGCGGCGTCAGGACGGTTGGAGGCGCGTTTTAAGCGAGAACGACGAGAGCGCGACGAGGAGGGAGAGGTGGACTCGTCGAAAAACGGGATGAGGGATTGAGAGAAAGGTTTCCCTTGTTGAACGTTGATGGTTTGGGGGAAGAGGGACGCATCGAAGATTGAGGGAGTGATGGAGAGGGTTAGGTTGGTTTGGAGGCTGGAGTTGTACTGATCGACGAAGGTGAGGGGGATGGGAAGCTCGCTGGTCTCGAACGTGGACGGGATATCGCCCGTGATCGTGAGCGAAGGGAAGTCGAGAGAGAGGAAGGTAAGGTTCGAGAAGGCGAAATTGGCTTGAACGGAGGTGAGGTTTGCGGCAGTGATGGAGGAGTTGTCGATGCGGAAGTCGGTCAACGGAATCGTGTAGTTGACTGGTCCACCAGGCGTCGCCAGAAGGTCGGGAAGGACCGTCGACCCATTCACTTCAGCCGCCATCGCTCCGAGCAATTCAAACGAATGCTGCGCGACCACAATCTTCAAAGTCTGCTGCACGTCCCCGTACCCGTATCGATCACTACCGAAGAGTGTGATCAAGTGTTCTCCCTCTGTGAGTGGTGCGAGCCCGTCAAAGGTGACCGTCCCATTCTCGAAGCTCATCCAACTCGGGAGGGACGTCGTCCCTTCCTCGTGAGCTTGGTAGAAGATACTGTTGCCCGAGGCCGTTTCGAAGGTGTACTGCTGGAACCCGAACGAGAAGCTCCATTGTGGGGGTACTTTGAGCGCGCCATCGGGCGTGAGGGTCCCTCCTCCCGACTTGGCAGCAGCCGAGGCGAGCTGGTCAGCCAGGGGAAGGCGAACGTAGGGTGCCGGGTCTTCGGCCGGGTCGAGAACAAGGAGTGTGAAAGAGTCGCTCTGACCGGTCGCCAGGCCAGAGACGTTCGCGGTAACGGTAACGACGGTTTGTCCCAAATCTTCAGTTCCAGGAAGACCGGTGAACGTCTCGCTAACGGCATCGAAGTCGCACCACGACGGAAGAGAGCGAGAGCTGAGAGCGAGGGTAGATCCGGACGAGGCGTTGAAGGTGCCGGGGAGGAGGGACCAGGTGAATGTTTGGTGCACTCGAGCGACGGGAGGGAGTTGGGCTTGGAGGGGGTAGACGAGGTTCGGCGGCGAGGGGGCGGCGCGAGCGAATGTCACGAGAAGGGCGAGGAAGAGAGAGGCGAGACCACAGCGGGAGTTGACCGGGTGCGGCATGTCGAATGAAGGGGGTGGGGTCGAGGAAAGACGGGGGCAAAGACGCGCTGTCAAGATGTTAGAGCGCGGCTGCGACAGTAACAGAGTCAGAATACTCTCTCGAGCCCTGGGCGCTCCGAAGAACGCGTCCAACGCACCTGCAGAGCCGACAAACGCGAACTCCTCCTTGAAGAGTGTAGATCCCGTCTCTGCTGCTTGTCGAGCGCGTTTCCGACCTGCGGATACACAAGCGAGCTGTACTCTGTGTACTCTCGAGCTAGTCAGCCCTACTCGTTCGCCTCGGCGTGGATGTGATGGGAGAAACTGACCGTTTGAAGGGCGCGCCTGGTGTTGCCTCGTGTTGAGGCGAGGAGGGAGTATAAAAGGGCGAGAGAGCGATAAGGTGCGCTACAGGTGGTGCGCTGGATGCGCTAGGTATACACAAGCGTAGAGAATGAGCGACAAAGAGGTCAGATGCAGACAAATCGAGGGGACAAGAACGAGAGGGAGAAGTTGTCGGTGAGAATCGCGACAAGACGCGTAAAGAACGCGTTGACGGGTTTGTTTTCTGTCCGCCGATCAACTGCAGTTCGTCTCTGGAATCCATCTCCTTGACTCCCTCGCCCTCGACATGCTGGCGAGGTATATAGAAGCAGTCAATCCGGCATGCTCTGCTCTGCGATCTCTCTCGCCGTGTTCTCCGATTCGAGGTCGACTGGGTGCTCTCCGTGGCGCTCGACGCAGTTGTCGCGACTTCTACTGCTTCCGCCGTCGGAGCAGCGCCACAGCGCCCAGCCCAGATCTGATCCGGATTCAGGAGAGACACAACGTTTCCTTTTTTCTTCCGTTCTTCTTCTCAGGCGGTGCAGCGATTGTGACCATACAGTCAACGATGCCAGTGCAAACGAGCCGACCCATAGCCTGCCATTCTGCGTCTCGTGTTGCGAATGAAGAGTCTTGCGAACCATTGCTTCCTCAATACGGCTTGAACGCCCTTCCCTCCCTCCCCCCTCCTCCCCCTCCCCCTCGACCGCCTCTCCCTCTCCCTTCTCCACCGCCTCCATGAGCAAATCCTCCTCGACCCCTCCCACCTCCTCCGCCCGAGCGGAGATGGTCGACCCGTCTTTTATCTTCTTCGAATCGAGATTTGAGCGCGGTGAGTTCTGCGCGCGCCCGGGATAGCGAGTTTTCAGTAGGAAATACAAGGCAGTGAAATCAATGAGTGAACGAGAGAGAGCGTCATTAAATCGACAGGGAGGGAAAGGCGCGATAAGGTCGGAAAAGAAAGAGAAGAGTTCGCAAACAACGTAGGACGAGAGTAAAAAGAGAGAGAGAGAGAGACTTGAACGAACCTTTCCTCCTCCCCTCTGCCCTATTGAACCTATAAAACCCATCCCCAACGATCTTCCTAACCCCCGCCTCCCTCTCCTTCTCCCCCAACTCACTCCCCTTAACAGCCTTCGCAACCTTGACATTGACCCCTCCATACCCCCCAACCCCAGGAGTAACCCCAGTAGGTAACAAACTCTTCCCATGCCTCCCGCCTTTATTAACCGTCTGCCATTCCTCCTCGGCCATCTCATCCGGATTGAAGGCTTTGTCTCGATACTTGGCTTGAAGAGCCGCGTGACGGGCGAGAGCTTCAGCCGCTGAACCAGGTAGAGGTCCTACATCTTGCTCCTTCCTCTTGTTCTTCTTTGTCTTCTTCTTACCCCCCGCCTCCGCCATCGCTGCTGCAGCAACAGTAGCGGGGTTGTACCCCTCTGGCAATTCTGCCTTTTTGCGTTGGTCGAACGCGGCCATCCACGAGTCGACGTGGGCGGTCACGAGACTCTTGTGAGGTCTGGCTGCGGCATGTCGGCCGGCAGAGAGGGTGAGGAAGGAAGTTGGAGGTGGGAGGTTGAGGGTTGCTGGAGGGTACGGGGGAGGGGGGAACGGAGGAGGCGAGGTGAAGGTGACGATTGCGGACTGGGCAGGGGAGTTGGTTGGGGAGGAAAGAGAGCAGGCAGAGAGAGCTTCGAGGTCGAAGAGAGGAGAGATGTCGGAAGAGGAGGAGGAAGAGGCGAGAGCTAATTGTTGAGACTCGAGGGTGTAACTCGCTTGACCGGTGGTATAGGGAAGAAGCTGGACTTTCTTGACTTTGAACGCTGTCTTGCCTTCTCCCTGCCCTTCAGTCGCACTAGTCCCGCATGCCCATACCCGTCCGAATGCCGCTTTTAATCCCTTCTCACTGGTTCCCAACGGTAGCCCCGTCACGAACAGTTGTTTACTGCTTGACGACCCGGCGTCTTGCTGTTCTTCATCGCTTGAGCCAGATGAGCTCGAGGCGGAAGTGTGAAGTCGGACGAAGAGATGAACGGTTTCAGAAGAAGCGAGAACGAGGGGGAGGGCGTAGAACCCGCTCCGCAGGTGTACAGGGTGTGAGAGACTGGGCTGGGTGCTGATCTTTCCCATATATGCTGATCGAGCAGAGTAGTTTGGGTATGAGGAGGAAGCCGTGCTCTTACGGCGAGGGACCGAGTTGGTTAAACCCGACAAGCCCTGATTCGATACAGGCTGGTTTGCAAAATCTCACCCTTCGCACGAGCCAGACGGACAAGGGGAGGAGACGCGAGGCCACCACAAATCGTGCGAGAAAACCCAGCTTCTTGCGTTTTTCTCGTTTGCGCCCGTCAGCAAGATTGACGCTCAATTTGATGACTTGACAACCCGGGCGGCACTCACTCCGAGTTTACGATGCACACCGGGCCAGGAATTTTCTTTCTTACATACCTACTCATGCAGCTCCTCCAATTTGACGCCTCCTTCCTGTCCACCCATAAAGAAGGAGTCTAGTTCAGTCCTCACCCTTCCTGACCATCTGTAGAGAGAGAGGAAAGAACGACTCACTAGCTGAAACCCAACCAACCCCCCACATCTCCCTCTCTTATTCCGTCCAACCTCAACTAAAAACCTCTTCACGTCTCTCCCATCCTTGCCATCGTTTATTCCGGGCGCATGCTCAGTTCCAGCGACTGGACCGAATAGCGGTTCGGCAGGTAAGAGCAAGAGAGATATGTCCACGAGGTAGGTATAGGTAGGTCCGAGGGAAGGTTTGAGCGCGTGAGAGAGCGGAAGGGAAGAGAGAGGGGGTGGTTGGGCTGGTTGCTTCTGAGGGGCTCCGGTGGCGGAGGATCGCGGGAGAGGCGTGGGGGTAGCGGAGGTTACTACCTGCACCCGATGGAAGGTTAGCCAGCTATCTCGAAAGGGAGTGGGAAAGGCTGGAGGCACGAGGATAACGAGCGGCAGGGTGCTTGATTGGGCGAGAGAGCTGAGACGACGAAAAAAGGAGACTAGAGATGCTTGTCCTGCCGGGCGAAGTAGGGATATACACGGTGGTCACTTTAATGTTGCCGGAACAGAAATGGTGAAGAACCCGAGTCAGCTTACCCTGAGCCGAACTTCCCGCCAGTGCCACCCCGCCGAGCAGCGCATCCACCTGGTCCACAACGACCCAGTCCAACTTTTCCTCCTTTTCCACCTTGGTCTCATGAACCAGCACATCCAACGCATCTCCCGCCTTCCCAACTCTTGTCACCGCCAACCTATCCAAAACACTGATCGCTAATTCCTCGGCGGTCGGCATCTGCCCCGTCTCTTCATTTGCGAAGGATCCCCCAAGAGAGATGATGCGGGGAATGAGGACGTCTCGTAAAATGGCGAGGCAACGAAAGGCATCGAACCCGCCTCCGCCCGTGTCAAGCCACGCAGCCCTCTTATCCCCATGTAGCAACAGATGCAACAAAGTAGCATACATGACCACAACGGTCCTCGCACTCTGTCTGGTCCCACACACTTCAACCACATCTCCCAACCCAAACCCTCCTCCGAGGTGGTCGTCCAATTCTTCCAGGCTGGTCGAGAATCGTTGGGGTTGTTTGGTGCGTTGCGAAGAGGCAGACTCGAGGAGGTATGCTCCACTGGACGAGGGAGCGGAGAGGTGGGTTGCGAGTGTACGTTTTAGGCGGGTGAAGAGTTGCGGTGGGAGAGATGGATGTGGGGGAATCGAAGAGGTTGAAAGAAGGGCATCGGCTACGCTGCAAGAGATATGAGTAAATAAGTGATTGAGAAGGAAAGTAGAGACTGGAGAGCACCGGTGGTTATCGAGAATGAAATGAGAGCGTCCAAAGCGAGCGAGTGATCCTCGTCCGGGAACAACGGCGGGAGTAGTTTGGCCAGTTCCGACATGATACTAGGCGACGTGCAGAGGGTTTGAGCGTATCGAAAGTGCCTTCAGGAGTGTGAGCAGGTGTGGGTCAATGTCAAGGGGAGGGGGGTCGGATGAAGAATTGACATTGAACACCTCACACTCTCGCTAGCCGCGACGCAAAGACATCGAAAGCTTCACATGGCTCCCTGCTGTCACAGCCGCCCCGCCGGCACTGATCCACGCCGCCAGCGCACTCGCCATCTCCTCATCAATCCTTTGAACATCCTCGACAACCCTTCCCCGTCTCCTGCGCTCTAGGGCATCAAAGGGCTCACCCATGCGCTCGATCAACTGGATACAAGCAATAGCACGGGCAATCGCTGCCCGCATAGCGCGCCATTGCCTATCTCTGCTTATATACTTTCCTCGTCTGGGCACCCCATCTCGCCCTCTGCCGTGTGTTGGGTGCCGCGCGAAGGTGCGCTACGGCCGCAATGGTGCGCCTACATGTAAAGGTAGACAACGTGCCCCTGCCCTGCCCCTCCAGGACCTTCGAGGTCGGCCCTCGCCCGCCAAGCTCGTCTTTTCTTCGTCTCTTTACCGAACCCGCCCGTGCGCCTCTACCTTGAAGTGCAGCTCGTGCGACACCGTCACGTTCGTCCTAGCGTACACGTCACACGCAGCCACACTTCAACCCTCGTCAC
This sequence comes from Rhodosporidiobolus odoratus, assembly GCA_034387635.1. Lineage (NCBI taxonomy): Eukaryota > Fungi > Basidiomycota > Microbotryomycetes > Sporidiobolales > Sporidiobolaceae > Rhodosporidiobolus > Rhodosporidiobolus odoratus. The sequence continues at coordinate 1,606,180 of JAOANU010000002.1, read as the reverse complement.
GCTGGCAATCCCGAGTTTCGACCTGCTATTTTACCCCACAGCCGGCACCTCGCCTTGGCTTTTCTTCTTCTCTTCCCTGTCTTGGCCGTCGAACGGGGCCGCCTTCTAGACGTCTCGAGCAGAACGTGCAGCATCGTACCCGCACGTTCAAGAGCTTGTGCGCGGCCAAGGGGGCTGTCCTATGTAATCTGATTTTGACTATATTCCTGTTCACACCGACGGCTCCCCCCTTGCTCTCGTTGCTTGTTTGTCTTCTGTCTGCCTCTGCACCGAGCTTACCTCCCCCTCGAGCTTCCCTTCCCAAGTCGTCAAGGAGTAGCCGACGTCCGCCATGCCACTCCATCAGTATGACTACCTCTTTGCATTTGGCGTGCGTCCTTCTCTTCCATAACCCTTCTGGCGCTGACCTGACTCTCGTATACACACAGGTAATCTTCGCAGCTCTCGACGCCTTCAACATTGGAGTGAGCCTCTAGATCCCCTCTTGCAGGAGAAAAGAAGAAGATGCCAACCTCAATCCGTCTCTTCTCACTGCGCAGGCCAACGATGTCGCCAACTCGTTCGCTACTTCGATCGCGTCCAAGTCGCTTACGATGCCCCAGGCGACTCTGGCGGCGGCTGTGATGGAGTTTACGGGTGCGGTTGCTGTAGGTATGTGGTTGTTTCGCTCCTTCTGCCCGGCGTCACTCTTCCTTTCCACCTCCTCTGCATCCCCGTGTTCTTTCCTGCCTTTCGGCCCACATGAACAACCCTGGCACGAAGCCGTTACTGACCCGACTCTTTTCCCGACCTAAAGGCGCCCGCACAGCCGACACGATCAAAAATGGCATCATCTCCTCGGCCGCCTTCCAAGGCAGCGCCGCCGTTCAGCTCCTCGCCTTCACCGTCGCACTCTCTACTTCGGCAAGCTGGCTCATGATCTGCACCTACATGAGTTGGCCCGTTTCGACTACGTACTCCATTGTTAGCGCGATTGCAGGAGTGGGTGTCGCAACCGCTGGGGCGGATAGTGTCGCTTGGGGCTGGAACGGTGGAAAGGGATTGGCTACTATGTATGTTCTTCCTACGCCCTGCTTTCCGATTCCCTCGCTGACATTTTCCTTTCATCGTTCTCGTGCTTTTCTGAATGAACCTTTTCTCCTTCCTTCTCACCAACCTCCTTCAGCTTTGCCGGTTTCATCATCGCTCCCGCCATTGCGGGCGGTTTCGGCGCGGCCCTATACCTCCTCGTCAAGTTCACCGTCTTAGTCCGAAAAAACCCCGTCCCTTACGCCTTGGCTTTCGGTCCTTTCGTCTTTTTCCTCACCTCGGCCGTCATGACGCTCGCCATTATCTTCAAAGGGTCCCCTAGCTTGGGATTGGACGATCTTTCGCAGGGCGCGTTGGCCGCAGCTGTGGTCGGGACTGCGAGCGTCGTTTGTTTGATGTCGGTGTTGTTTTGGGTACCGTACGTGTACGCCAAGGTGGTACGAAAAGACTACAGTGCGCTCCGCTTTCTTCCTCCACCCATACCTAACTGTTCCTAGCTGACATCTTTTCGACGCTTTCTTTTTTGTTCTGCTTTTGACGAAAACCACAGCCATCCGCTTCTACCACTTCTTCCTCGGTCCCTACCTATGGTTCCGCCCAGCACCTGCCGACGCTTCCACCCGTCTCGCCGCCGTAACCGATTATCGAATCCGCAAAGAACCAACGTCAGGCGACGTCGCCGACCGTCAACCCATTTCGGATGCCGAATCGGGTCCTCACCCCGCTTCTTCCTCTAATGAGGTTACTGAGGAGGGAAAGGTCTATAATGAGGATGAGATTACTGAGGATAGGGTTCATCAGAGTACGTTGGAGAAGGAGGTTGAGAAGGTTGATGATCATCCTATTGAGGGGGCTTGGGCGGTTCGTTTCTCTCCTTCTTTATATCTTTCTCCCCTCTCACATTGCGTACTGACTGAGTGTATGATCTGTACGTCCCATGCACAGGAACCCAAAAACCTCTACATCATTTTCCGCTACAAAGCCATTCCCTTCTTCAAGAAGATCGCTACCCACGGTTTGATGTACGACATTCACGCCTCGCAAGCTGGTGAAGCAGGTACAGCTGAAGGTAAACGGATCGAAGAGGTGCGGCCTTCTCCCTTCCCTCTTCCTCGGACTTTCGCTGATTTTCGTCCTTTTCCTACCCTCCCCTGCACTCCCTCTTCCTCGGACTTTCGCTGATATTCGTCCTTTTCCTACCCTCCCCTGCACTCCTCCCATGCACTAAACGCGTCTGCGCATCCAGATGTACCGCGTACGCCGCTCTGTCGCCGGTTTTTCCGCTCAAACTGACCCTTTGGCCGCACACAGCGATCGAAACAATACCCCAACGAAGTCGAGGCCACATTCAGCTTTGTACAAGTACTAACAGCGTGTGCCAATTCGTTTGCGCACGGCGCCAACGATGTTTCCAATGCCATCGGTCCATTCGGTGAGTTTCCACCACAAACACAATATTCCTTGTTGACTGCCCAACTGACTCTCCTGTTATTGCCAACAGCTGTCATCTACCACACCTGGTCTACGACCGAGCTGTCGGAGAAGAAGACACCGGTTCCCATCTGGGTAAGCAGGCAACTTTCGCGTTTTCCCCTTTTTTCGGCTGCTTCAGTTGCTCATCCTCGTTCGTTCGTACCCAGATCTTGGTCTTCGGTGGCGCCTTCATCGTGATCGGTCTTGCCACTTACGGGTCTGTACAGTCCACGTTGCACTGCCGGGGTCCAAGCTGACTCTCGGCCTTTTTAGATACAACATCATGAAAGTCCTCGGCAACAAGATCACCCTTCACTCTCCTTCTCGCGGGTTCTCAATGGAGCTCGGTGCCGCTATAACCGTCATCATTGCGTCGCAGTGTACGGGCTCTGGCTCCTTGTTCTGGCGGAACCATCACTGACACTCGCGCGTGTAGATGGTCTGCCTGTTTCGACCACGATGTGTATAACCGGTTCTACGATTGGTGTTGCACTTTGTAACGGGGATGCAAGGGTCAGACATTTCCCCGCTCCTCCCTGACGCTGTTACTGACCTAGTTGCACCCCGCAGTCTATCAAGTACGCCTTTCGCCGCATTTTCCCCCGACTTTTCCCTTTCTTTCTTTCCTTTTCATCTCTTGCTTCTCTGCTGACATTCCCGCATTGTCCTCACCTATAGCTGGCGCGCCATTGGCTGGATCTTCCTTGGTTGGGTGCTTACTGTCCCCGTTGTGGGAACTTTGGCTGGTTGCATCATGGGTTCGTCTTTTCTGTCTCTTCCCTCTCTTCCCTTCATCAGAATTGACCTTCCCTGCTCCCACGCGCTCCACATAGGTATCATCCTCAACGCTCCCCATTTCTCCTAATCCTCATCTCCCAAAAAAACCTTGACGAGCCCTACTTTACCGTCTTTAGAACCCATGCCTATTGTTCCTCTTTCCTTTCCTTCTTGTCTCCTCGTTGTTTCATGGATCTTGGGTCTTGTCAGTAGCGGTACTTCACGGTCATTTCTCTCTCTCCCTCTCTTGCTGTCATACTATTCATCCGTTCCTGATCCCTGTCCGCGTTGACTGCCTACGTCTTGCAAAGACCGGAAGCCGGTGCAAGCAGGCAGATAGGACGTGAAGGCGGCAGAGACAAGGGGAAAGACTGCGTGACGCTAGGTCAGTATTGACCAGAGTCGTTCGCAGAACGCGCAAAGGCAGACTGTGAAAAGAAAAGTACCAGCGTAGCCGACACAGGTATGCAGTGTACATAACAGTTGAGTGGGCTGTCACGCTTTGGGCGTACCGCCCAGAGAAGTCTAGCTGTGGTACGTGGTAGTGGCTGCGGCAGAACTTTTGCAAGTAAAGAATCGTCGGACGGCCACCGTGACCTTCTCAAGTTGCCATTTTCCCCGTTTTGAACAATGTGAAGAGGGCAATATCTCCCTCAAGCCCAATCTCTTCTCAAGTGGCTCGCCCACGGCCCCATAGCGCCAACGATGTTTCCATCGCGATCGGTCCATTCGGTGAGTTTTCACCACAAACCCAATATTTCTCGTTGACTGCCCAACTAACTCTCCTGTTACTTCCAACAGCTGTCATCTACCACACCTGGTCTACGACCGAGCTGTCGGAGAAGAAGACACCGGTTCGCATCTGGGTAAGCAGGCAACTTTCGCGTTTTGACCTCTTTTCGGCTGCTTCAGTTGCTCACCCTCGTTCGTTCGTACCCAGATCTTGGTCTTTGGTGGCGCCTTCATTGTGATTGGTTTTGCCACTTACGAGTATGTACAGTCCGCCTCGTGCCGCGCTCGGGGTCAACCCGAGGTTTGCCTGCCTTCCTTCGTATTTCGTTCACCCTTCAGCCTCGATCCTTTCTCGGGCCTTTGTGGCATATGTGCACCTGGCTGCACAGAACTTTGGGTACCTACTTTCTGGCTGGAGCAGACAGATGCGCAGCGTGCAGAAAAGGCAGGAAGGTCGCGAGATTCTGCCGAATCGCTTGCTCTCAAGCTGGGTAGTTGCGGTGACAACCCCATATATTGTTGGCGCAGCCAACCAGCGCAACGCTAGAGTAAGTGGAGAGTCCTGCTGTACACCGGAGGAGGTATGCCAGACGGGTTGCAGATCAGGTTGAAAAGTCGAATGGTCTAAGTATCGCTGGTTACAGTAAGAGAGACACGGTCCTACGCTATCTACACTTTGTCGTCCGTGCTAATCTCGACGTTCTATACCGCGTCACCAACATCCTTGGTTTTACTCGGCTCGATCGTCTTCCAGGCGGCGAAGATTGCGGCTTCCTCCTCAGGGTGGTGGGAGGCGTGCTGGCGGATGTAGACGCGCTTGGCCCATTTCCATGCTTCGACGAGGATGAGGAAGATGAGAGTGGCGATGAAAGGTAGGGCGATCTGCCAGGTGATCCCGACGTGCTTGAAAACGACACTTTGGGCGACCGATGGATTAGTTCATCGTCGGCCAGAGGAAGCTAAAGGAAACGTACGTGTTCAGACCGGGAATGTAGATGATAGGGAAGACTGAGAGGAAGCCGAGGACGACACTGTAGAGAAAAAAGTCACGTAAGAAAGACGCACGGGAACGGGTTAAGACGTAATAAACTTACGACCAAAACAGCAGCTTGTTCTCCCAGATGTCCCTGACCCACTGAGTGTAGCGGCTGCACACAGGAGGGAGCGCGGGGATGGATGTCAGCATTGCTCAGACAGTTTAAAGGGCAGAAAGGAAAGGGAAACGCACTGGTCAGTCTCGTCCTGCATCTTGAAGAAGCTCCTCCTCATGTCCATCACCTCAAACGCGAGGAACAGACAGATCCAGGTGATAGCGGCAAATGTAGCAGACCTCGCCTCGAAGACGAGATGAGAGCCGGGGTCACCGTTGATGTTGTCGTTCGAGTTCCTACCGAGGTTGCCGTCGCCGAAGCCGAAGACGATGAGAACGAATACGCCGATGGAGCAAGCCGCGCCGATGATACCGTATACTACCATGTCAAGCAGGATTTCGGGCTTGAAGATACCCATTTTGAGCTGGATGTGCAAAAAGGAAGGATCGAGGGCGAAGCGAAGGCGGAGTGGTCACGAGGGTTCACATAGGGCGTGAGGAGATGTACAGAGAAGGGAGGGAGAAGTAGAAGAAAGAGCGGGAAAGAAAAGGTCAGTCGAGAAGGTCACGGTGAGTAAGCGCAAACTGGCGTACGTTGTGAGGTTTGCGCTTGAGCTGCAGGGAGGGAAGACCAGGTAAGCGTCCACGTAGTAGGTCGTAAGCAGGGGAATAAGGGAACTCACCACATCCGGGTCAGCCTTCTGCGCACCGAGACCCATAGCCGGGAAGGACGAGGTGATCATGATAATCTGCGGCAGACCAAGCGTGAGCGTTGTCGTCGATGACTGCACGAGGGAGAGCCGTCGAACGCACCCAAAGAATCTCGACCGGCGCCAGGGGGAAGACGGAAAGATCGTCTTCGTCCTTGAACGCGAGACCAACGAGCAATACCAGTGCTTGCATGATGTTACCGGCCAGCAAGTGGAGCACGAACTGCGAGATGTTTGTGAACATGCGGCGACCTTCTTCGACGGCGGCTAGGATGGATGCGAAGTTGTCGTCGGCGAGGACAATGTCGGAGGCGTCTTTGGCGACGTCACTGCCAGTTCCCATGGCGATACCGATGTCGCTGCGCTTGAGACTCGGACTGTCGTTCACGCCATCTCCCGCTATTGGGGCAGGTAAGGTCAGCAAAGGCTGTTGGAAGAGTGCGGAGGGAAGGAAAGAAGCTGAGGAAAAAAGGAATGTCACTCACTCATGGCAACGAAAGCCTTGCGACGATGCAGTGCCTCAACCATGCGGACTTTGGTGTGAGGAGCGCAACGAGCGATAACGAGGGGAAGAAGGGGGAGTTGGTCGACCTGATCGTCGCTGAGCTTGTCGAAGCTAGAAGCTGTCATGACCATGGCGTCGACGGACTCTTTGCCGAGCATGTGGAGGTTGCGAGGGAGGATTCCGACCTAGGTAGGGGGGAAAGGTCAGTTCTGGGGAGTTCAGCGGAAACCAAGGTGCGAAATGGGAAACGCACCTGAAGAGCGATGGCCCTCGCGGTTGCAGCGTGATCACCGGTAAGCATGTGGACCTACGTTATAGAGAGCAGTGTGAGCTCAGACATTTCAGCACTATCGAGGAGGAGTGAGACGGCGCACCTGAACACCTGCACGGTGGCACATACGAACAGCACCTTGCGTTTCGGGGCGAGGTGGATCGTAGAGTCCGACCTGAACAGAGTCGAAAGCGACGTTAGTACGAAGAGGAGCACTACGCGAGCGATAAGGCGAAGGCGAGGGGGAAAGAGAACGCACCAAGCCATACAAGACAAGCTCCTTCTCGACCTCCGCCCTGTCCGGGTTCTCGCCAGTCGAGCTGGAAGCGCCATTCCATGGCTTACTCGCAAGACCGAGCACCCTCAGACCCTGCTCAGCGAGCGCTTCGACGTTGGAGAGCACCGTCTCCTTCGTGGGCTCGTCCATAGGGGCGGGACCGTCAGCGAGCTGTATGTGAGAGCATGCGTCGAGGATGCGCTCGACGGCGCCCTTCATGAAGACATGTTGCTTTCTGCGCAGCGCAACGCCCTGTCAGGGCAAGAAGAACGGAGACAAGGAAGACGGCAAAAGGACGAACTGGTTTTTGCGAGTATAAATCACCGACATGCGCTTGAGATCCGAGTCGAAAGGGTACTCGACTTGTTGCTCTGCAGACAGTGAATCTCGTTAGCACATCGCACCGGTGAGAACTGATAAGAAAGAAAGCGAGACGCACCCCACTCCGCATTATCCCCTTCGGTCCACCTCTCCCTTCCCCACCCAAACCTGTGCGCGAACGTCTGAATCGCGCACTCCGTCGGGTCACCCCTTGCAGTCCACCCTTCTCCCTCCTTGTTCCACACCTTGGCGACATTGCACAAACTCGCCACGTTGAGCAGAGTCTGCAACTCATCCCCACCCCTCTCGAGCATCTCCTCCTTCGCCAATTTATCCTGCTTCTCCGCCTTCTCCCTCACTCCATCCTTGTCACTTCCTTCCTTGCCGGCTTCAGCTGGACTGCCGGAAGAAAAGGAAAGGTCACCAACGGTAGGGTTGAAGGCTTCACCGGTTTCGCCAACGTGAACGGTGCCGAAAGCCGGGATCCAGGCGGCGCGGACAACCATCTTGCCCTGTGTGAGGGTACCGGTCTTGTCGGAGCAGATGTCGGTGACGGCGCCGAGGGCTTCGAGTGAGTCGAGCTTGCGGACGATAACGTTGCGGTGGACCATGGCGCGAGTGCCTGCCAGAAGATCATAGTCAGCAGGGCGGAGGGGTTGGAAAAGCGAAGATTTGAATGAAAGCATACCGCCAGCGAGGGTGATGGTAAGAACGACGACGAGAGAAGCGGGAATCATGGACAGTGCAAGAGCGACCTGTTCACGAGAGAGCGAAGGAAGGGAAAGAAGAATGCGTAAGCTTACTTTGCGAGACTATCGACAACGGCAGAGCGAACGTACCGCGTAGATGATCAACTCCTGATTACCCTTCCAATCATTCGCAGCGAAACAGAAGAAGGCGAAAAGCAACCCAATCCCGAACAAGCCAATGGCGAGCCAGGAAAGGGTACGTTGCAAGGGAGTACCGACGTTGACGCCCATGATTTGACCGAACATGTCCATCGTCGTCAGCGCCCATGCTTGCGGGTAGCGGTGCCACGGGGCTTTTCCGTCTTCATTGCGGCGGACCTGGAAAAGGGGGAGGAAAGGGGAAAGATCAGTTCCGCAAGTGAGACGAGCGCGCAAGGTCGCGAGAAGGCATATACACTCATCGGGAGCGGGAAGGGGCAGGAAATACGGGCGGAAAAGGAAGACGTAGAAGCAATGCGAAGGCAAACTCACCTTCCTAACCTTGCTGTCTCCTCCCCTCAAGCTCTGTGCGATTGAACCGATAGAAGTGTTCATACCGACGGCGATGACAACGCCCTTCGCGCGACCCTTCGTGACAGTCGAAGAGGAGTAGGCCATGTTGATGCGGTCTGTTAGGGCACCGCCCGGCAAGGTCAGCGGAATGTTGACGAGGGTCAGGATGTGAAGGACAGGTGATCGCACCTCCAACGCCGATGTCGCGAGGGTCGAAGCCGCCGTTCTCTTTCGCTTCGGCTTCCCAGTTTGCGTTGGGGTCTTTGGCGACAGGGAGCGACTCGCCGGTGAGGAGGGCTTCGTCGGTCTCGACTACAGAAGCATGTTGTTAGCCACAAACAGATAGGAAAAGGCAAGGAGAAAAGGTTACGTACAATTCGCACATTCCGTCAATCGCAAGTCAGCCGGTACCGTGTCTCCGACCTTGACCTCGACTATGTCGCCGACGACGACCTCAGGAGAAGGAATGGATTGGATCTTGCCGTTGCGGATGACGTGGGCGTTGGGAGAGGCGAGAGATCGAAGAGAATCCATAGTCTTGGCGGAGCCATATTCTTGGATGAACCCAACAATGACATTAATGGCGATAACGGCTGAAGATGGCGGCCGACACAACGAGAGTAGGGGAAGGTAAACAAGGTCAGCACGGGCGATGGAAGGAAGTGAGCAAAGGAGCGCAAAGACAACTAACCTGCGATGACCCCACCTTCGATCCAACTCTTGATGCCAAAGGAAACAGCCATGCAGGCAATGAGCACCAGTACCATGGCATCTAAAGACATAGGGTCAGCTTCTTCTACTCTCATCGGCTAGAGGTGGGCGAGGAATTTGCGACGTACTGCAAATCTGCCCGAAGAGAATACTGGCGATGCTGACCCCTCCTCCTCCCTGCAGCTCGTTCGGTCCGTCCCGCTTCAGCCGAGAGGCGCACTCGCTCTCGCTCAGCCCATCGTCGAGGGAAGTTTCAAGCCGTACCGCGACTTCCTTTGGCGAGAGAAGAAACCAATGCGTCTCTGCTGCTGTCGCTCCCGAGAGTGACTGAGATAGTTTGTTGTCGTTGTTGGTGGTGTCGTGTGTCGGCATTGCTGGTAGAGTATGAAAAGATAGCCAGCAGTGCTGTGTGTAAGAGGGAAAGCAAAGCCAAGCTAGCCGGTTTCGAGATGAGGCTGGATTCTTGGGTCAACACCCCACCAGCCCCATCCGCGGCGGGACAGGCTGCCATGACGAGCGTTGGCTTGTCGGTGAACCGACCAAGAATTGGCAAGACGGCAGGACAAGACTTGGACATTTCCTCGGCCAACTGTCGGAGGAAGCAAGACGTCGAGGCGTGTATCTCAGCTATCAGCGCACGGGATCGCGTCGGACTTGGATGAGGAGATGCGCGCTGAGCGTGCGCCTCTATCTTGGTGTACTCGACGGTATCCATGTCGCGTGAGCGTGGTAAGATTGAAGTAAAGGTTAGATTGGATGAGATGTTCCTGAATCTTGGCATTGGTGAGAGTGGCGAAGGGCAGTTTGTAGAGTTGAGGCAGTCGCTGAGGCAGCACAGCGTCGGTCCAGAGATACGAACATGCAGCTCATGAACGTGCGAGTTGAGGGTGACAAATGAGCAAGATATCACGACCGGCGGAGGAGAAGAAGTTGGGGTTCACTCTGCTCATGCACCGCTAGTCGTGACCAAGGTACACCTGCTCCTGAAGATCACTCCTACTAGCTTCGCAAGCGCCCTGACCTCCTTCCTCCTTGTTCCGCCTCTTCCTCTTCGTCGTCCAACCCTGCGACTCAACCGTGACCCTCGACGCCACCACGAACGGGCGACAAACAAGTGCGACGTAGGTAATGAGTGCTGAGGCGTCGTCTGTAGCTGGAAGGCAGCACGGCGATGGAGTTGAGCAAAAGAGTCGCCGGGAGGTTCGGAAGAAAACCCCTCTAGTTCGACAGGTAGAGCGGCTTGCTGTCAATGATTAGCGATGGTCTGTACGCACGCAGACTGGCCGACATCTGGCTGGGTACCCGCCTTGCCAACGCCTGCTGCACTTTTCCGCTCGTCGACGCTTTCCCTTTTCCTTACCTTTTCGCTTTTCTCGCGGTTCACCCCATCGCTAGGAGCCCCGAGTTGGCTCGTCCCGTCCCCCATACTGTCTCTTCCTACTACAGGCGAGCTGCAATAGGCAGTGACTGGAATGCTGTACATGCGCTAGCTGCCTTCGCCTCCTCTACCCTCTTCCCGCTTTTCCTCCCTTGAGCCCGCTGCTTGCGAGACACAAATCCTGGTTTCTGACGAGCAGCCACTTTTACAGTGCTTTCGTACATAAGCCCTTTCTCGCTTTGTTGTCCTGCGCTCGCATCAAGCGCGAATATTTCGAACGCGGTTTTTGGTTTGGCACGGACAGAACGACTGCTACTGCTTTTTCCCCATCGCTGACAATTACCACTGCAATCCCACTGATAGACTGCTGCACTGATGTATCGGGAATCGACGAGGTAACGAAGAACGGACTGAGGAAGAAGAAGATGGCGATTTTGCGGAACTGAGTGAATCCGGTATTCGGGGGCGATAAGGACGATAACGTAGAGCGATAATCAAGCAAGCTGGGTTGCCACGACAGCCATTGACGTTAGTCGAGTCGCTCACACGTGGCAGTGTGAAAGGGAAAGCCGGAGGCAGGGAAGAAGCGAAGGGTGAGGACGAACGGCACTTCAAACGCACCTTTTCCTCCTTCCTTCTCTCGCAAGCTCTCCCTGTCCCTTCTCTCGTCTAGCACCACCACATACTCGGCGGCGCCCCACCCCTCACCCCCCTGAACGCATCCCTACCCCTCTCAGTTTGCGCCAGGATGCTCCTCGCCGCTTCAAGGTCATACTGGCGGCTTTGGGAAGTTCCCGCGCTGCTGCTACCTCCGGCGGTGAAGGTTCCATCGTCATCGGAACCGGATAGCCAGGCTCGGAAGCGGTGGGCGATGAGGTCGGCGTAGCTGGAGAAAGAGAGCAGATTCAGTGGTGAGAAGAGTGAAAAAAGAACGTCTGTAGAGGGTGATAACTCTGGGGTGACCGGGCGATGCAGCGAGGGGTACAGCGGAACAAAAAAGGAGAGAAGGAAGGGACAGAGGGAAAAGAAGGAGGAGAGGAAGCAAAGTACTAGGTAGGGGCAGGGATAGAGACCGCCCTGTTACAGCGCTGGTAGATGTGACAAAGCGAGTTCGTCAGGGTTTGGAGGTCGTCCGCGCTGCGAATGCGCGAGAAGAAGACTATCAGGATCAGCAGCACGCAAGCGAGGTGAAGAGGAAAATTACATACGAGAGCTTAGGGTCGTTGTCGTCGACCAGGACAACGTAGCGAGAGGGGCGAGTTGTACCTACGGAGAGGTAAGAGAGCAAGTCAGTGGCCAAGAAAAGAAAAATCGAGGAGAGGCAGAACGCACCAAGCAAACCCTTGTGAGCTGCTTGATACCAGTCAAAGCTCCTCGCGTCTGTAACCCCTGCATCAAAGCACGTTCCCGGCCTGATGTTGTCCGGACGCCCGCTCGACTCGTCCATAGCGCGAATCTTGTGGCGCTTGAGAACGGCGAGGAAGGTGATCTGTGGAGGATGAGGAAGCGGTAGTCAGTATGCGAGAGGGTTGAAAAGCAAGGTACTACCCTACCTTTGGGTTCCAGGCTTGAATGACCTGCGCACCTCCGACAGCTTGCTGGACCTCTGGGTCATGCTTCAAAGCGTCACAAGCAGCCCGAAGCTTCTTGACCTCTACAGAAGAGGCCGAGAAAACCGCCGTAGCTCAGCGCACATACGCGAAGTCATGGAAAAAGACGGGGACGGAGCGGAAGAGGAAGTCAGGCCAAGTCAGGCTTACCTTTAGTGATGATTGCATCGAACTCAGACTCGGAAACTCCATCGCGGTAGAAAACCAGGGACACCGGAGGAGGCTTGCCGAGCGAGAGGACGCGACGCTTGAGGAGATACTGACCAAGCGAGGGAGAGGAGGTTAGGCTGCGACGCATGGGTTGTCGAGGAAAAACAGGGAAACAGACCAGAGCCATGTCCTTCATCTCGCGGATGACCTCGCTTTTTCTAGCACGCGTGTCCGCTATGGAGGTACGAGAGGGCACATACCGTCAGCTTCTGCACATTCCGCGCTTGCGACAGCTCAGGACTGCGGGGTGACGAGGTGAAGGGGAGTCGGAGAGGGGGAAGAAGGCAATACTTACGCGGCGCACCGGACGCAGGTTCCTCAAGGGCCTGCACCCTGACCGTCTCCTCGTACAGCACACAAGGACCATGCATAGAGGCGACCATCGAAGCGATACTCGGTTTGTCAGGCGAATGACTGAGATCCGCCCCAAAGATCATCGGACCGGTGTGTTCGAGATAACCACCGGTGGAACCAGACTTGAGGCGGAAAGGGAACCCATGGAGCTTGAGACTGTAGTACGGAGCGTAAGCGAGCGGATGGAAGAGAATGGAAGTCAGGAAGGTTGTGAAGGTCAAACGGGAAGGACATGAGAACGAACCAAAGCTTCATGTTGACACTGCGCCAAAGTGGAACTGGTCAGTCCAGAGGGCGACCGACAGGGAGAAAGAAGGAGGACCTACTTGACCATAGTCTGAACGTCGTTCGTCTTGCTGAGAATGCGTGTTTGAATCGCCTGGGAGGAAATGCCCAGCTCTAATGTGCGGAACTTGAAGGGCGCGTAGTCAAGTGAAGTAGCTTCGTTGAAAACCCTGTACCGCAACCACCCAGCATCATCAGCAAGGTAGGGAACAAGGAGCACCCGGTTCTGAGAAGGTCAATCCAGGCAGAGAAGAGGCAGAAGAAGCGCACCAGAAGACGATCTGAGGCTTCCTACCAGTCTGCTGCTCACACTCGCGACTCGCAGCGTCCACGGTATTCTCTGCACTCTCTCCCGGACGCTTGATGTAGAAGACGCCGCAAGGGTGCGACCTTGGAAGGAGAATCTCCATGCCTGCGGTCGCAGAAGAAGCGCATGGATTAGCTCGGCAATTGAACAGCATGCCATAAGAGAGAAAGCGACTAGAGGCCGAGCGGGACGCACCGAGTCCGGACCCCGACCTGAACAAAGCGTCCAAGAAACCCATCGCCGAGTCCTTCTCCCTCTGATCGTTGACAATCACTGCCGTGCTAGCCAACTGCACTCCCTTTGCAAACTTCTGTTGGAACCGTTCGCCCCTGCCGCGCATCATCCACGCTCCATCTTGCGGCGTGACCGGGACAAAGGGAGGACGGCCAGCAGGGGGATTGGGGTCCATGTATTCGATGGTTGGAGGCGCAAGGATGCGTCCGAAGATGCGCTTGCGGAGGGGGGAGACCGTAACGCCAAAGTTATTAAGGCTGAAGAAGCAGTTATTGGGTCAGCGACGAAAGGGAACAAACGAGGGAAGGGAAACGCGGAGAAGGGGAGTAACCGACCGCCTCCCGCTGACAGCACTGATGTGCTGACGAGCTGCCATGATGTATCCGAGACGTGCGGCAGGCCTGGCGAGCAACAATGTCAGTTTCGTAGGAAAATGCCTACGACATGCAGAACCGGACTGACCTGAGAATCTGGAATGGCGACGCGTCATTCTGCTGAGCAGAGAGTAACTTCTTGTTGTGCTTGTTGCCCTGAGCAGTGTGGCATGGAGTATCAGCTGCAAATCTGTAGGGAAGCTGAAGACAAGGATCACACCTCATTGATGGAGATTAACTCCATCGGGTAGTAAGTGTTCGGCTTGATCTCGACGCAGGGAAGCTGCGGGTAGTTGAGTCGGATGTTGAAGTGTTGTTGCATGTAGTCCTGAGAGAAGGCATCGATGAGATGTCGGGACGGGCGGCGCGAGGGGAGAAAAGGTCAACCTCGCTTCTTCCGCAGAAAAGTCGAAAGCCAAAGTGACCAAGGAGGAACACGCACCTCGACATTTGTCTTTCCGTCAGGCGTGTCAAAGGTCATGTCCCTCGGCCTAACCATCATAAGCCCTCCACCCCTCACCTTCATCTTGAGCTTCGGTGCCGTGGAGCCCCTGCTAACCTCCACCATAACCTTGGACAAAGCACGGTTGAGGCGAATGAGGTCCCGCTGATCGAGAGACGTAAGGGCGTCCGGGAAGTTGGCGCGAGGACGCCCGTGAAACTTCAGGAACTGCTCGGCAAAAGTCATGATCGAGCCGGGACGAAGGAAAGCGACGGTGGTGGTGTCCAAGTTGAGCTGAAGGCCACGCTGGCAGGTACGGACCGACCTGTACAGGCATAGACCCGTCAACAGAGGCTCGCCAAAGACATTGGGAAACGAGGCGTACTGGAAGTAACCGCCTTGAGAAGGCCAATGGAACGGAGGAGAGGAGAATTGTGAGTCTCCGAGAAAGCCGCAAAGACGGGCTAGCACATACGAATGAGCTCAATCCCTCCTTCGAGCCCCCTCTTGTAGCTCATCACTCTGCCCTGGGTCAACCTTTCAACCACCCTTGCCCCCTCATCCGTAACGAAGAAGGCCGAGCGCGTGCTCGGAAAAATAGCGGCGGGACCGTGGTGGAACAGGCAGTTGAGGGCGGCGAGGATATCCGAAACTTGACCTTGGTCCGCGATGCCGCGATTGCCGTAGTAGGCGCGAATGTTGGCGAGAGAGAGGGAAATTGGGTTTGAAAGGGTGACGGTAAACGTCTGGTTGGGGCGGTCAGGGGCGGGAATACCGGAGATCTGAAGAGGAGGAACAATTAGTACGATTGAAGAAAAGGTCTGGGGCAATGACGAAGGGGAGACGAAGGAGGAACGCACGACGATGTGGTCCCCGCCCGGCAACTGCTTGTTGCTGAAGGCCGCCCTCACGCCATCATAAGCGACTGTCGCCTCGCCGAAGTATTGCGACCGCCCCTCCTCCTCCCTCCTCTCCAGCACCGACCAGACGTTACGGAGAAGCGTTTTTGACTTTGGCGGGTCACGAGGAGGGCGAGGCGCGGCGCCGGGAGGAAGGGGACGGGGGTCCACGGTGATGAGGACCTGGGGTACAAACAAGAAACGAGTATCAGGGCAGCGGAAGAGACCGAGGTGGTAGGATGAGAAGGTCAACGCACCTCGTACTTGTGCCAATCGACGGAGTTCTCGCTTATGGTGACCTCAAACGTGTTGGTCGAAAGCTCCGTCCTGATACCGAGTCTGTGCAGACGACAGGGCGTCGACAACACTCGCAAAGGAACGAGACGCAAGCGAGAGAGCTTACTCTCCAAATCCGATCCTCTTTTCCGGTTCGACAACATCTTTTCCTCCCGCCTTTGTGATCCTGGCTCCGACACCTACCAGCATGCCGCGGTCTGGCTCGACGATAGGACCGGTGGCGGGCTGGACGGGCGGGGCATCGTGATCTGCTCGGCGAAGGAAGAAGTGACCGAACGGCGGAAAGAAGGCGAGAAAAGAAGAGCACGAGAGGGAGGCAATCAGCAGGGATCAGGTATAGCTTAGAGTGACACAAAAGGCAAAGGACAGGACGCAGGGAACGGGTAGAAGACATACCTTCTTCCTTCCTTCCACCGCCACCTCCCCCAAATCCACCTCTGCCACGACCCCTTCCTCCACCCCTCCCACCTCCTCCGCCTCCACCGCGCCCTCCGAATCCACTGCCACCGCCGCCCCTGTAGTTCCCGCCTCCGCCTCCACCTCTTCCTCCTCCGAAACCACCTTGAGGCGGAGGAGAACCACCGTACTCATTTCCGCCGCCGTAACCACCGTTGGCGTAGCTTTGGTTGTTGCAGCTCATTCGTGGTTCGATATCGGACGTGTGTGCTGGATGTGATGAAGGAGAAGTGAGAAGTGAGAAGAAAGAGAAGGTCAAGAAGAAAAAAGATTAGCACACGCGTCAGAGAAGTCAACTTGGATATTGACATTCAGTCGATTGACATTCGAGTCCCTCAGCCGTGACGTACAGGAAGCTGCTCACAAACAACCACTGTATCGGAAGACTCAACCCAAATTCCGTCCGGCGTGCAGGTAAGACTGAAAAGGCGAAACAAGGAAAAGAAAGAGGTTGAAAGCAGCTGCCTTGACCTACCTCGCTACGTGGCTAGCCGCCAGCGGTTCGTCCAAGCTGCGACAAACCGCAACTCTGCGCCCCATGCGAGACGAGACGGCGAGAAGAGGAATACGAGAGAAGAAAATATGTCGCCCTCCATTCGCACTATCCTTCCCTCCCCCTCCTACGTCCTCTCCTCTTCCTACGCGCTCATACCACCCTCCCCTACCGCACCTCCCGCACCGGTCAACACCCCCTCTCTGACGGCTCTATGATTGACCTCGGACCCTGTCCCTCCATACACCGACTCCCGAGCGGCAGCAGCCATGTAGAGGGGGGTGAGGGTGCGGAACACTCCGGGTGGAGGAACTAGGCGGGTGCGTGAGGCAGGAGAGGAGGTAGAGGCTTGTGAGAGGGAATGGGAGGAATGGGAGGCAAGGAGGGAGGAAAGGTGGGAGAGGAGGAGAGAAGCTGCGGGTGCGGTGACGAAAAGGAAAGGATAAGCGCAGACGAGTCAGCACGGATCGCGCAGGTATGTACGGAATCAAGCAAGAAGCGCAAAGAGGCACCGAAAGATCGAAATGCACAGATAAGCGCTGAAACAGGTGCGAGAGGATGAACGTACCATCTTCCCTTTCCCCTTCCCCTACCTCCGGTTTCCCATCTTCGGCCGAACCCTCTTGCTCGACCCTCGCTCTCTGCCTTACTCCCACCCTCTCAACCATTCGACTAACCCCTCCTAACCTCTTCCAAGTCCCTTCTTCCTCCCTAACCCTCTCCCTCAGAACCTCGACATCCATTCCCAAGTCCCTCAAAACCTCCTTCTCGTCCTCTTCGAACTCGAACTCCTTCTCTGACGTCGACGTCGATCGCGCAGACTGGAGAGACTCCAAAGTAGATAAAGCCGAAGCAGTCCACCTCGCCCTTCGTCCTCTCCCCAAACACGCCTCGGCACTCTTCGAGTACCCTCCTCTTCTTCCCGCGCTGTCGGGGCGGCTACTCAAACTCGAGCCGGTCGAATCAAACGAAGGTGCGAAACTGCTATAAGGGCCGTAGTAGAGCATCCTCGTGTCCCCTCTTTCTTCATCTGTTGGTGGGTTGGGTTGGGTCTGACCGGGTGCGAGGCCGTAGAGTACTAGAGGGCCTGTGTTGGCGATCGAGCCGGAGAGGAGGGCTGAAGAGGGTGGTGGGAGAATTGAGCCGAGTGTGGGTGTCGAATCGAGAAGGGAGGGAGAGGGGGCGGTGGATGCTGAGGCAGAGGACGGGAGGGGAGGGAGGACGGAGATGAGGTCCGTGTCGGTCGCTGTGTAGAGGAAGAGGGGACGTCAGGAGAATGTTACGTAGGATAGAAGGAAGCGCAGAGGGAAGGTCGGTGGTCACAAGAGGGGCAATGAGGACGAGGGAACGAGAAAAAGGAAGACAATAAAGCGAGAACAGCGCGTACTTGCCGAAAGTTCCGCCAAGTCTGATTCAGACAAGATGGCAGCGCTCGTAAACAGATCGACGCCAGATGCGAGTGATCGGTGAAGCATGTACTTCTTCATCTTTGTCGGCGGCGCAGGTTGACTCGCGGTAGTCCCGTCTGTCGGCGCGAGCAAAAACACCCGTGCTCAGTATGTGGCGTGTTGCGGCGGCGGAAAAACTGGGCAAGGCAAAGAGAAAGACGTACCGTCTTCCCCCTCCCGCTTTACCCCCCTTTCCCCTTGCCTCCCTTCTCTCCCCTCCAGCTCCTCCAGAACACCCAGAACTGTCTTCTGGAACTCGTCGATCTCGTTCAGCAACTTGGCTGATGCTTCACTGGACGAGGCAGAGTCGAAGACCATCATGGTGGAAGAGAGAAGGGCAGAGGTCGAAGCTTCGTTGACTGCGGCCTGTATCACGGGCGAAGTGACGACGGCATGCAGAGCAAGGATGGGAATGAGAATGAGTCGTTGGTGGAAGCGAATCGTCAGGTCAGGGTCCAAGGCTGGCAGGGTGTAAGGGCTAAGGTAGAGGAAGAAAAGAACGAACCCGCAATACAGGAATCTCGACTTTTCCCTCCCCTCCCGCCAGCACATCCATGAGCGTTTTCCCCTCCCATCCCGGTACGTTGAGCTGCTGCTCGAGCACCATCTTCGGGGCGAGTCTGCGCATGATAGTGAAGACGCGCCATGGAAAAAAGAAGCGTGTTGCGGAATCACCCCAGGTGAAAGAGACGGGCGAAGTCAACACGGTGCTCAAGAATGGTAGTAGATGGATAAGGCGACTTGAGACGTACATTTGAACGACCACTTTCAGTTTCTGCAGGTCTGTTTGGGTCAATATCATCGGGGACGTTTGTCCACCATTGGCATTGGCATTGGCTCTGGCGGTACCGGTCCCGGTCGAGGTCATGCTTTTACACTCGCTGATTCGTTCGCGCTGGTTGTACGCGCTGCTTATCTCGTCTTGAGTAGGGCTGCAGAAGGGAAATGTGAGCCGAAGGGGGGGCGAGAAGGGAACGGGGACCGGGACTTGCGGCGAGTCCAGATTGGTGCTGGATTACGCCGTTACTGAATGCGACGTGGTTCAGAGGGTGTTTGAGCCGTTCACGTGCTGCCGAGCAACTCACTGGCAGTTGAAGCCATCTTTAACTTCTCTTCGATTGACGGCGGAGGCGAGGACTTGTTTCCGACGACATACAGTGCGTGTACAGTGGCTTTAGGCGGCTCATACCAATACAAGCGGCCGTCAGCTCCGCCCTTCTCCCGCACCGCCTGTCGAACGCCTTGGGAACCCGGCCGCCTCGCTCGCTCGCTCAACTTCTTCTTCGCCGGCAGCCTTGGCTGTTCACGCATCTGCAATCGCTCCCAGCTTACACGCACAGACTTGAGACCGCCTACTTACACCCTTCCGCTCACCCGCCGCGCTAGTATGACGGATCTCGCCTCTCCAACCTCATCAACCTCGACACAATTTACGACCCAACCATTCTCACCGCTGCTGATCTTGCCCTTCTCGAGCCCCTTCTGAGGCGCAATCCACCATCACTCTGTCCTCCCGAAGTCTTCTCGCGGTACTGGAATGCGCAACCGTAGTGGGACGAGGCGGCCCTCGAGGCACACCGTGTCAGCGTCGCACTGCGGCTGCTGGCCGCCCGCAAAGACCAGGCGGGACCACCAAATGATAGTGAATCGGATGCTGAGATCGCTGCGAAGGAACGGGAAAAGAAGCAGGCACTCTACGTGAAAGGCGGACGTGCGTTAGATCCTTTTCTTTTTGTTCTCACGCTTTCCCACTGTCCTTCCCTTACACTTCTCCGCGTACAGTACTCGCCATCCTCTGGGTCAGATGCGTCAAAGAGGCGATACTAAGTGGTATCAATAAAGAAACCGTGTGGGACGCAATGGAGGCGGCTAGTCCGGGTCAGCTCGTTGCCAGCAATGACTTACCCAGGCTTGCTCGGGGCGACAATGAGCACAGCGAGCAAGAACGTCCGGATTCAGCGAGACTCGCAGGCACGCTGAATAGCGGTGTTCCTTGGGGCGAAAAATACTTATTCCTCACGTCTTCTCGCCATGCAGATCTTTCGCCTGCTCGGCGTGATTCTCCCTGCTCGTCCCCGCCCTTTGGCCACACGTCCTCCCTCTCGTCTTCCCTGCCCACCAGCGGTGTCCACAGTGATCTCCCTACCTCAAACGAAAACCGTCAACACTACTCGACTGCAGTTCCTCGTACCGCAGGTACCGCCGTCCACTCGCGCGGACGCAGTGTTCATCGCGCACCCTCTCCCACACGCTCCGCTACGCCCGACTCTTCGTCAGTCAACGCCTACGTCGACCCCAATCACCTTTCTTCGCTCTGCTTTAGCCATGTTCGGCTTCTGAAGCCCGACGGGCAAAGCGCTTCCGTCAGCCGCGAGAGAGACGCCGTGTCAGACAAAGGCTGAGGTGAAATGAGTAAACGGGCGCGGTTTGCGACGAGATGAGCGAGAGGACGAATCATGTTTTTCACTTCTACCTTCTCATCCTCACTTTCTCTCTCTTGTCATCTTTCTTTGTAGGTTTTCCTCGCTCTCGCTTGTCGTAGTTCTCAGTAGCAGACTCGCTTTGCATTCTGCTCTCGGTTTGTTGCCTCCAATCCTGCATATTGATACTGTTTCCCGGTGAAGCGTTCCCGGGCGAAGAAATCTAGCCGTCGCGATAGCGCACTTGTGCTATCGTATGCTGCATCTGGTCGGCTGCATGCAAGCGTTCTTGAGCCGTTTGTGTATACGCTGACTTGGCTCTTCGGAACCAACCTTTCGCCGGCAGAGAATCCTCATCTATCTGTTTCCACTATCAAACGGCACACAACCCTACAGTATACACGGAAGACTCGCCGGAAGTGACGCAAACATGGCCAGCACCCTCCTCCGTCGCTCGCTCCTCTCCCCCTCGACCCCCGGTTCAACCTCCTCCGCCTTCCCTCTAAGCTGCACCAGACTCGTCCTCTCCTACTCTGAAACCGCTGGATCCGCACGAGGGACCCGTCAATTCCTCGACTCGGGCATGGTGGTCGACCTCGCGAGGAAGTACCCCGGAGTCGAAATGGTGGTTGAACGGAGAGAGGGTGGGAGACATCCCTTGTTGAGGGGAGTTTACGGTACGCTTCCGCTCGTTGCTTTTCATCCGTGTCATCGTTATCGAGCTGACCTGTGGTACGCTACGCAGCCAACGGTAGAACGAAAGAAATCTCTCTCCGCTCCCTACCGCCTTCTTCCATCCTCTCTAAAGCCCAACTATTGCTCGACTCGTCAGGGGCCAAGATTACCGAAATCAGGAGACCGGGAGTGAGCAGTACGACGGAGAGCGTGAGGGGAGTTTGGAGCGCTTTCCATGAATGAAGACGAGGTTGGATAGGAGAACGTGACATCTGGAAGGTGAGATAGGGGCGAAAGGAGAAGAGACGGCTGGCGGATCAGGCAGCCGTATATGTGTCAAGGGAGGCAGTTCACCTGGTAGCGATGGTGCTGATGTATTCTGTA
Source organism: Rhodosporidiobolus odoratus (assembly GCA_034387635.1). NCBI lineage: Eukaryota > Fungi > Basidiomycota > Microbotryomycetes > Sporidiobolales > Sporidiobolaceae > Rhodosporidiobolus > Rhodosporidiobolus odoratus. Next base: position 1,584,777 of record JAOANU010000002.1, on the reverse strand, counting down.
AAACCTCTGCCGTTTTTTCTCCATTTCTTCGCTCTCTCCCGATGTCCTCGCTTTCTGCGCTGGGCACCGTATCCACGCGCTCCAAGCAGTGGACCGGTCCCGGGTCGCCAGGCGGTGCAGAAGTTTAACCGCTTGTTCTCGTAGAGTCTGACAAGCGGCCGAGCCTTTGCCGGATTCCTTGTTTCCGGCTTTTTCATTCACCCACCTGGCTAGACTTCGAGCCAAATAGACTGCGGCTACCGACTCATCTAACACGCCAGCTGTCACCGTCATCAGCCGCACATCAGTCGTCAACGCCATCTCTCGAGCGCCTTTAGCCTCGGCACCTCATCCACCTCCGACACGCCCGCAACAGCTGAGCATTCGATAGACCGACTTTAGTTGCGCAAGAAGAGCTATTGAGCGACCGCAACCCCCAACAGCCCGCTTGAAGCCGCTACCAACGCCAATTTGCCGTCTGCCTCTTCGGACACCCCTCACATTTCTCCGGTCTCGATTTCGCCCTCCCTTCCGCTGTCAAAACGACAAGAACGCGACAATGGTCCAGCTCTTCACCACTTCGTTTCCTTTCAACTTCCCTTGGCCCGCCCAGGTCTACGCCGTCATGAACAAGTATCCCAATCCGCTCGCGCCTCACGTCGTCAGCGTTGATGTGGTCGACCGGCGGTTTCTAGAGGACGGGACACTGAGGAGTGAGAGGATCCTGGGTATTCAGCAGGATAGTCCGAGATGGGTGAGACGGGTAAGTTGCGGGTTTTCCTCGCCCTCCTTCACTCCCTCTGTCTGACATTCTGACCCCCCCATAGCTACTCGGCGCCCCCGACATTACCTACGCCCGGGAAATCTCCTTCCTAGTCCCCTCCTCCCTCCCTCCACCTCATCCCCCTCTTCCCCCAGAAACCCCCTCAACCTCTCTAGCCGAACCTCCAAAACTCCTCATGGCCTCTACGAACCTCTCCCTTTCGTCTCTACTACAATGTCGAGAATCCATCTCGTACCTCCCTCATCCTTGGCCACATTTACCAAAACCGACAAGGAGACAACTCGCACCGGGACTTGCTGGCGGGTCGTTGCGAGGGGTAGAAGGTGAAGGAGAAGGAGCAGGAGCAGATGAGGAGGAGGAAGGACTAGGCTCCTACCCCCAAGCCAAAGACACCGACCACCCTCTCTCCCATCCAACCATGCCTTCCACAACCCTCTTCTCCCAATCCGCTTTAATCTTTTCCTGCGGACTCATGGCCGCATTTCCCTACCCCCCTACTCAATGTACTTCTTCTCCTTCATCTACCCCACCTGAAAGCTTGCCCGAGGCCTCGACGGTGTTTCAACGAGCTGGGGGGAAGAAGGTGGAGGAGTATTCGAAGGGGAGGTTTGAGGAGAATGCGCAAGGGGGGAGGGCGGCGTTGGAGTGGATCAGTGGGAAACTGTGGCGGGCGATTGAGGAGGAGGATGGAGGGGAGTGATGAGAGTAGGGTTAGAAGGGGGACAGACCGAACGGGGCGACGGAGTTGGGGAAGGGCGGAGGGACAAGAGGAAGCAGAAGGAAAAGACAAAGGGGGCCCGAGGTATGGGATGCCTTGAAAGGGCTCTTTCCGGAATAAGATGGGCGACAAGGTATCCAGCCTCTGCAAGCAAGCTGTTGGAGATCCGTCTGTTCATGCTTTGCGGTCTTGTCAAGTTTGGCTGTCGAGTGGTTCTCTCCCCAGGTCTCCCTCGCTCAGCGTGCGGTTTCGGGATCTCGTCGATGGTAAACTCAGTCGCTTGATATAGTCTTTCTCCCACCGCTCAGCTGCCTCGGGTAGAGTCGGCGCTGGTCGTCACTCCTTCCTCTTCCTCCTTCACAACCCCTTCCTCCCATTCGTCCGTATGATGCTAGACCCCTTCCGTCCTCTCTCTGTTTGTCTGTACCTCCTATGCATTACTCTCGGGTGTGTGGTACTCTGTTTGCTGCTGGGCGAGGTGGGCAAAGGGGCGACGAGAGGGGAACAAGTCTTGCGGAGGATTCAGCGGGCTCCCCAGCAGGGCATCAAGGCGCAGGCGGTACGTACGCTCACTCAGCGCTTTGACCAGCTGAGCTGATCAGTTACACGGGGTTTGTGCAGCCTGAGTTGGATCAAGCGTCCCTCACTTCAACTACGTCGACTCTTCCCTTTTCCTCTCCAGCCTCCTCTTTGCCCGATTCAGCGTCGTCTACCAGCACCGTGTTCAGTCTCTTGACCACCCGTGCGACTCCTGCGCCCGCGACGTCAACCGCAGCTCCATCCGCTCAGACCGCCATACCCGTTGTTGTCGCAGTGCAAGACGATCAGGACCTCGACGACCCAGAGACAGAGGTCACAGACTTAGGGCAAGAAGGTCCAGTCGATGTCGATGTCGGCATCGACTCGCCCTCGGCTGCTTCATCCGAAGACGGCGACGACGCCGACGACGAGGAACTAACTGGTAGAAGTAGGAGAAAACGACACGTCAACGACTGGGGATCCATCGATGATGAACGCTCCTCCGGCTCTTCATACTTGAACGGTGGAGGAAACGACACGAGTACCTCTGCAGGGACTGGGCAAGGAGGAGCCAATGACCTTTTCCAGGTTCTGGGCGTTGAGGACGTTGATGGTCAAACGCTGGTCGTTTCAACACAATGTACGGGGGCGATGGTACGTCGTGATCTCTCCTCTGTGCACATTCGCCTATCGACCATTCCCTCGATCAAAATGCTGTTCGAGAAAACTGACCTTCCCAACTTCACCTTCTCGTTGCCTCTCCGAATAGGCTCGCCCACTCCTCTTCCTTCACCGCCTTTCCCTCGTGTCCCTCCTGCTTATCTTATTTGAGCTATGGCTCGTCGGTATCGCGGTGCTGGGCGTATGGAACGGAAGCGTTCCTCACCTTGTTGCGGTAACGGTTTTGAGGCTCGTATTGGTCGGTTGGGGCGTTCTACTCGCTCTACCTCCTGCCTTCTCTGCCTCTTTTGTATTCACTACCCTCGACACTAACGACCTCGGCATCGCCCGTTCGCTTCCCCGCAGCCATCGCCTCCCCCGTCTCCCTCACGCATTACCACGACCTGTTCCACTCGCTTCTACTTTCTCGTTGCGCCAAAGCAGGCGAGATCATCGCAGGCTTTTGGGATGTCGAGTTCAAGATCCAGGTGGCGATCGCGGTGCTGCAGACCGTGATGTTGGGAGTAGTGGGGGCAGGAGGATGGGGGGTGGCGAAGGTGCGTGTATTCCTCACCATGCGCCCACCTCCCCCTTCGCGTCTTCGTCGTAATGACCAGCTGACATTGGCGATGAAATAGATGCTGAGGTGGCAGACTTTCTGAACCGTTGGGGCGGATCCGAGCAAGACGAGGTGCAAGGTTTAGCAACCTCGCTCGAACCGACTCCCCCGAATAAGCTGAGTCGATTCCTTTATTTCTTCCGAACATTCTTTCCTTTCCTTTCTTGAACCAAGCGTACTGAGTTCTTGTTGACGCATCCTGCAGACGGATCTATCTTATCACCCCGCATGAGCTCGGAGATAGATGTTGGGTCAACATGAGCCGGAGCTTGGGGTCGTAGATTTTGGTTCTTCTCTTCTCTAGGCTACATCTACCGATATACCTTGTCGAATACAACGCTCGAATCACTGTTACTCTTTCCGTAACCGAAGAGTAATCGTTCAGCGCAACCCTCTCGACCTCCTCCTCCCTCCCGGCTCGTCGCCTGTCCTCGCCTCCGGCTCGAAGACGGTGCGGCTTGCAGTTTTTTAACAGTTGAGCTTTCGATTGCATCCGCCATTCCATCCTCAGTCTCATCCCTCGGGCTTGCCTCGGCCCAATCCTCCGCTCCTCCGTCGGAACACCCCTCTCCTCAATCCTCCTCTCTATCTTCGGCATCCTCGTCGGAGTACTCTGCATCTCCTCTCCCTCGCCGATCAGCACACGGCATTCGCTCCCCTTCTTTCGGCCTCTCCGACCTCGACACTTTCGTCTCCGCCCAACGTTCCCTCGTTCGCTCCGTCCGATTCGACTCTCTTCCCCCCGTTATGTCAAGTTCCTCTTCGTCCAATCCCCTCTCCGCCAACACCGACCCCGTCGACGTGTGGGCTGGCGAAACAACGACGCCGGCTCGGCCAATCGCGACCCCGCCAACTGCCGCCCCACCTATCGCTCCTTCAAGCGTGGGCTCTCGACTTTCGGTGGGCTCTCTCCTCCGTCGCCAGCAGGCCGCGGATGAGTATGAACGCGCACGCCAGGAGCGTATTGCGGGGTTCATGCAAAGGGAGGAACAGTTGAAGGATGGGGTGGAAGCGAAGTTGAGGAGGGAGGATGCGCAGTCGGAGGCGGCGGATCAGAAACCTGTCGTACCGCCGCAGTCCGCTGCTGAGGCGCAGGAAGACGTCATTCGTCAACGTATTCAGGACCTGGAGCATGAAAAGGAGTCGCTGCAGCGAGTTCTGTCCGTCCAGGGTGGTACTCGTCCGCATGTCGACATCGTTCAAGATCCACTCCTCCGCGTCAAGTTAGCTACCATTGGCGTCAAGGTCAAGTTGGACAAGCCCAAGCCATGGACGGGCAAGTACGACTGGCAGGAGCGGGAAGGTTGGATCAAATCCGCTTCCCTCTACCTGGTCAGCTTGGAGCTGGATTTGAATGCGAGGATAGATGAGTTGCTCACACCTCAACCTTTCTACATCCTCCGCTCCTTGTTCTCTTCTGAGCCTACTCACGGTTCTGCATCCTCTCCCCAAGCCTGGTTTGACGCTCGCAACAGGAGATCCCTGTTTGCATCGGTGCAGAACGTCTTCCAGGCTCTCCGCTCTCATTGGGCGGATGATCATGCCGCTGAGGTCGCGTTGCAGCGCTATCGCGGTGCCCGTCAAGGCAACTTGCGCGCCCGCGATTTCGGTTCTTCGCTCGACGCTCTGGCCGACGCCTGCATTGATCGCACCATCGACGACTTGGATCGTCAAACCACCTTCGTCCAAGGCCTCAATCCTAGCGTTCAAGACTTCGTGAAGACACAATTGGCAGCGCGGAAGGCGCTTGGGAAGAGCGAGGAGACGTTCGAGGAAGTAGTGAAGGTGGCCGCTCTGACCGACGGCCTCGCTTCCTTCTCCTCGAAGAAGACATCCTTCTCCTCCTCAACGCCTTCCTCTCTTCCGTCGTCGTCGCGAAAGAACGCTAACGATCCTTCTCCCCAAAGCCCACAGGCATCTAAGCCAACCATTTCCACCGCAGCCTCGCGCGCATCAAATTGGATCGACGCCGCCGTCTTGTGGCAGACCGAGCATCCTCTCCACGAGCGCTCACGTTGGTCTGACACCAAGTCCCGGCCGTCGTCCAAACAGATACGTTGTTATAACTGCGGTGAGATTGGGACGCATTATTCCAAGGCGTGTACGGCGTCAAGGAAGGATCCTAAGGTGGTCGTACTGGCTGCTCTGGCAAGGTTGAGCCTCGCTCCGGTGTCGTCTTCCTCGTCGTCGTCCCCGGCCCCCGACGTTGCGTCGGAGAACCGCTTTGAGGTTCTCTCGGAGGACGAGGGAAAAGGGGACAAGATGTAAGGCATAGTCCACCTTACGTCTCGCCTCTAAGTACCCGGACTCCCGCTTCTAATCCTACTGATGAACTCGCTATGCCTATCGCGACGGTTTCATGCCCATGTGCGGAACTCATTGCGGCTAGCATTTCTGAAGGACGAGGGCATCCATCCGTGGAGGACATGTGGGATTATCTTTCGTCTCGCACGACTCCTGCGGAGGGCTCTTCCTCTTCTTCTCCTCCCTCTCCCTCGATCGTTCTGTCAGCTACCCTTGTAGACGATTCGTTGACTGCTCCTTCCCCCGTAGCCGTACCTGTAACGATTGCAGAAGATGTGACCTCTAATTCTTCCGCGACCACAAAGAGACGGAAGTGCAAGCGCAGAGCTAAGTCCCCTCCTGATCCCGCTATCGCCCCTCAGCCTTTGACGGTCCCTTCCTTGTTCTCGTCCGATGACGGTGTAGAAGTGACAGGGATGTCGCTAGTGGACTCTGGGGCTCAAGCCGACGTTCTCTCCCCGCAGCTGGTCCACCGACTAGGCCTTCAAGTCCGTCGGTTACTGGCTCCCGTTCACGCCGACCTCACGGCGGACGGGCAACAGGTGCGTCTCTCCTTGTTCACGACCGCAACCGTGTCGGTTGGGAAGGTCGTCGAGGAGGAGAGATCGTTCTTTGTTTGCCCCCTACCTGGGGGAGTGGACGCAATCTTAGGCATTCCATGGATGCGTGATACCGGTACCGCCGTCTCGTCCTCCAAGCTCTTCGTCGCGCCGTCGGGACCGTCGGCAGACGTTTACGACTTCGACCGGGGCGAGTTCTGCGAGCAACCGGCGCGCAACCTCGAGGACCTAGGATATACGGGTCGGACAATGGACTCGGACGAGTTAAGTTCATTCGTTCTCTGTGCTCTTTCCGCGGGTGTCGATTCGCAACTCGTGGGTTCTGCAGTTGAATCCATTGATCTCGAGCCGCATAACCCTATGTTGGATGTCGACGACGATGATCCAGACGGAGATGATCTTTCAGAGGAGGAGGCAAGGCAGGCATTGGCGTCCTTGCTGAGCAAGTTCGATGACATTTTTGTTGACGAACTTCCAGGACCACCTCCCTTCCGTCCCATCAATCACGAGATTCAGTTGCAGCAGGCCGACTGCAAGGTTCGCCCGTTCGCCACTCGCATCCCCGACCGCTACAAGGCTCAATGGACCGCACATTTGCGGAAGTTCGTCGAGACCGGTTTCTGGTCACCAGCAGCGCTCGATAGCGCTTGCAGCATGTTCGCGGTTCCCAAGCACGACAAGTCGCAAGCCCGATTCGTCGTCAACCTCAAGCCTCGCAACGAGAACACAGTCCCTCTCGCATCTCCAATTCCCGACATGAAGGACGTTCGGGGGCGAGTAGCGGGTCATAAGGTGCGCTCGAAGCTGGACTTCAAGCAAGCCTATGAGCAGATACGTCTCACTCTCGCGTCCGTTCCTCTCTCGGGATTCGTTACGCCGAACGGTACCTTCGTTTCGCATGTCATGCAGCAAGGAGACCGGAACGCTCCCGATACCATGCATCGGGTCTGCTACCTCATGTTCGCCAAAGCCATCGGTCGGTTCCTCGACATCTTCTACGACGACGTCCTCGTCTATTCCAATTCATTCCGCGCCCATCTCCGTTATCTCGAAATTGTCTTCACCACTCTTCGCCACTACAAATTCTTCCTATCTCGCTCGAAGGTGGAATTCATGGTGCCGCGTATGGAGGCTCTTGGAGCGATTATCGATGACGACGGGATTCATGTCTCGGACGAGAAGTGGGAGATGGTTCAGAGGTGGCCTACGCCCAAGTCAGCGAAGGATGTTTTGAGGTTTATGGGAACGGTTCAATGGATGGGGGATCATCTCCCTCGTCTCAACGAGATCGCCGCCCCCATCACCCGTCTGACCGGCAAGGTCGATTTTGTATGGTCTCCGGCCTGCGAATTCGCCTTCCAGCTCCTCAAGTCTCTCGTTCCGGAGACGCTCTCCCCGGTCAACCTTGCCTCTCTCGAGTCTAAAGCGGAAGGTTTGTACGTTTTCACTGACGCTTCAATGTTCGGTTGTGGAGGTTGGCTCGGACAGGGATCAACACGCGAGAACGCACATCCGATCCGTTTCTTCTCTTCAAAGTTCAACTCGGCGCAACGGAACTACTCCACCACGGACCAGGAGTTACTAGGCGTCTTTGTCGGTATCCGGAAGATGCATGAACACCTCGTTGGATGGCCGTTCGTCGTCGTCTGCGATCACGAGCCGCTTAAGACGTACTGGACGCAGCTGCCCAAGCAGACGCGTCGTCATGTACGCCTATGGGAAGTTCTGGCGGAATACGACTTCGTCTGGGACTTCATCCCGGGCAAGCAGAACACTCTCGCCGATGCCTTGTCCCAATTAGCCGAGATCGATGGCTCGGACGGGGTTGACCTTCCCGTTGCGAACGAGCCCCTCCCGTCTGAGGATGATGACGAACCGTTTAACAGCTCTCTTTCGCCTCAAGTGCAGTTCGCAATGGCTGGATTGGTCACCGCTGTTGCTGCTCGCCTTGAGGCGCTGAAGGTGCCGTTGCTTTCCCCTCTTTCCCTTCCGGATGCAACGGTACTGACGAGTATCCCTCCTTCATTTGTTGATGCCTTGCGCTCGGCTTTGAGGAACGACTCTGTCAGCGGCAAGATCATGTCCAACCCGGCGGCCTTTCCAGCCTTCTCCGTCGTCGATAACCTCGTCTTCTACATCAACAACGATGCCCACCTACTCGTCATTCCCTCTGGGTCTCCTCCTTCCTCGTCGTCATCTCCTACTACCTTCGTCGAACAGGTCGTTTAACACTGCCATCGTACGGTTGGTCATTTAGGCGCGGCGAGAACACTTTCATACGCCCGTCGTTTCTTCTGGTGGCGTGACACGGTCAGGGACACCGAGAGCTATGTCCGGGGGTGTGAGTCTTGCGCCCGCAACAAAACATCAACGGCTAAACCCTACGGCCTTCTCCACCCGCTCCCGGTTCCTTCCGTCCCGTGGTCCATGGTCGGTATGGACTTTATCGTCGGTCTTCCTCCCGTTCCCTACCGCGGTACGGTTGTCGACTCCATCCTTACCGTAACCGATTACCTTTCCCGTATGGTCGTCCTCCTTCCCCTTCCATCCACGGCAACCGCTTCGCAAGTCGCCGACGAATTCCACTCCACCGTCTTCCGTCGCTTCGGACTTCCCCTCGCCATCGTCAGCGACCGCGACCCGAAGTTGACGTCGTCGTTCTGGTCTTCCCTGCATCGACGCCTCGGGACCTCGCTCAAGATGTCAACCGCCGCTCATCCGCAGACGGATGGTCGCGCGGAGGTAACGAATAAGACGGTGGGGCAAATCCTGCGCATTCTCTGTGAGGATAATCAGGACGAATGGCCTTCTCTCATCACGGCAACCGAATTTGCGCTCAACTCGTCGTCGCCCTCCATCGCTCTCCCTGCGCCGTTTGAAGTCGTTCACGGCTTCCTTCCTCGCTCGCTTCCCCATCTCTCCTTCGACCCGTCTCCATCCGCCGACCTTGCCGCTGAAGGTTTCGCCGGACGGTCTCGTCTGAACGCCTTGAAGGCGAGCGATGCCATTTTAGCGGCTCGCATTTCGACGACGCACCAGGAGAACAAGCATCGCCGTTCCGATGAAGGGGTCTTCGTTGTGGGGGATAAGGCGTATATTTCTACAGCGGGTATGAAGATGCCAAAAGGGCTGGCAGGGAAGTTCCTCCCTAAATTCATCGGTCCTTACACCATCGAATCCGCCGACTCTCGCTCTTCCACCTACTCCTTTGCTCTCCCACCTCACCTCCGCATACACTCCCGCTTCCACGCCTCGAAACTTCGCCCTCACTTCCCCAACGACAATGATCGTTTCCCTTCTCGTTCCTTCACTTCGCCTCCACCGGTCGTTCTCGCCACCGACAACACCGAGCCGGAATATTTGATTGAACGGGTCGTCGACGATCGTACTCGATACGGTAAACGCCAGTACTGCGTCCGGTATCTCGGCTACTCCTCGGCAGAAGACCAGTGGCGTGACGCAGCGGAGTTGTCGAGGACCGCTCAAGAGTCGGTTGCCGCCTATGTCGCACTGAAAGAGGCTCGTGGGACGGTCGTGAAGCCCCGGAGGAAGATGGCGGTTTTGTTGTCTTCAGTGTACGCTTCCTTCTCTGGGGGGGTGGGTGCAAGGTTTAGCAACCTCGCTCGAACCGACTCCCCCGAATAAGCTGAGTCGATTCCTTTATTTCTTCCGAACATTCTTTCCTTTCCTTTCTCGAACCAAGCGTACTGAGTTCTTGTTGACGCATCCTGCAGACGGATCTATCTTATCACCCCGCATGAGCTCAGAGATAGATGTTGGGTCAACATGAGCCGGAGCTTGGGGTCGTAGATTTTGGTTCTTCTCTTCTCTAGGCTACATCTACCGATATACCTTGTCGAATACAACGCTCGAATCACTGTTACTCTTTCCGTAACCGAAGAGTAATCGTTCAGCGCAACCCTCTCAACCTCCTCCTCCCTCCCGGCTCGTCGCCTGTCCTCGCCTCCGGCTCGAAGACGGTGCGGCTTGCACGAGAAGTCACAATCGTAGTCTAGCGTTCAAGGTTGGGGTCTTAGTCGCCGGTGGATGGGTGATAGGATTCCAGGTGCGCCGCCCATTACATTCTGCTACTTTCGCGTAGCGTTGTCACCTGCTTACCTCCCTCGCGCAGTGCCTCTGGCTTCACACCCTCCTTATCTATCCCTGGCCTACCTCCCTCGTCTCGCACCACCCCATGCTCCATTCTACCCCATACCGCATAATCCTCATTGTTCTCACCGCCTCATTCCCTTTCTTGCTCCTCTTCGGTTGGGTTGCTGAGAGGAAGAAGAGCTGGAAAATGACGGCGGGTTTTTGTGTGCTCGTGTTAGGAGTGGAGGCGCACGCGGCGTGGGTACTCAGTTGAGGCGTCTACGTACGTCTTCTGTCCTACTCCCCGGCGCTACTGATCCGGGAGTTCGAAAAGGCTGACTTGATCCTGTTGGTACTGAACTCGCAGAAAGAAACCCTTTATGCCTTCCCCTTTCTTACCTTCCTCTCCGCCGTGTCGGTCTCATTCCTCACTACCCTGGAGGTACTGGCAGGGTGGAGCTGCTGGGAGTTTTGGGATGAGAGGCAGAGGGGTGGTAGTGGGAAGAGGGGAGCAGGGGGGTTGGGCGGGAGAGGTAGGGAAGGGTTGACTGGTTCGTCTTGTTGCTTCGCTCACACTTTTTCTACACCCTTCGCCCAAAAAAGTGCCAAGACTGATACACTTGTGCGGCCGGCGAGCAGCGGTCAATTGGATCTTGTCTTCTTCGACGCTGGTCGGCAGTGACCAGCGTCACTGTACGGTCACGGTAGCTCAGCCTTCCAGCGGCGGCGCCAAACTCGGAGAGGATAAGCTCGCAGGCGGGGAGGAAGCGCCTGAGCATATCGCGATCGCGGTTCTTCCCTCTTCAACCTCGACCTCGGCGTCCTCTCTACCTCATGGCGCCGACACCTTTTCTACAGATCAATCTTGATGTCGCCGTTCTCTTTCCCTATTTCTCTCCGCCTCGTCGTCCGCAGCTCGTACTCCTTCGATCGCGTCCATCCTACCCTCCCTCTCGTCTATCGCTTCTTCTCCAACCTCAGCCCCGCAACAAGCTCCACTTTCGCGCCGTCCGACGTTGCTCGAACGCCGTTTCCCTTCTTCCTCTGGCTACTCAACAGCGGAGACCTCGCCCCATGCTGTGCTGGACGTGAGGACCAAGTTCGAGGGGGTCTTGCCGAAGTATGCCGAGGTCAAGAATGTGGTCGCCATTCAGGATATGGAGACAAGGACGGGTTTGGATCAGCATGTCGATGCTGTGCAATCAAGGTCAAGCAAAGGGGAAGCTCAGCAGGAGGATGAGAGAAAGGACAGGAACCATCTGATGTGGAGGAGGTCGTCCTCAACTCCGACCTCGACCTCATCGTTGCTCCTTGCAATAAACAACCGCCTCTTCACAGTCTCGACGTCCCCGACAATGTGACCGAGGATCTAAACCTCGAATCACCTGTCGCCGGTCGCGCTTCACTCTCCACCCTTTCCGCCTCATCCACTACTTCCCGCTTGTCCTCTCTTCGAACTGGCTCAAGCCCGACTGTCGCGAACCCGCGTGCTTCCCTCACCCGCACAGCTTCTTCGCCATGTGTCACTCGTCATGGCGTTTCCCTGGTGGGTGTCCAACAACCTGCAGGAGCAGCGGGAATCAAGACTAGTGAGGATGTCGATGAGTTTGGGTTGAAGGGGAATGAGGAGGAGAAGGGAGGATTGGGAGCGGTACTTACTTTGAAGGAGGAAGAGGTCGAGAAGGAGGAGGAGAGTGAGGATGAGGGGAGGATTATGGATCCTGGATTGCAGAGGATGCTGGCCGGTGCGATGGCTTAGTCGTCGTTGAACCGAGACATTTGAAAGGCGAGCCGGTCTCGCTCTTCCAGAGTCAGCAACAACCCGCGACGATAACAACAACAGACATTTTTTTTTTTGCATGAATCTTCTTCTTCACTCCGCCCTACTCTTACCCTTATGGAACCTTATCAGACTGGTACCTTGCTCTCCCATATCCATTAGTATCTGTATACGCATGCGACTCTTTCTTTGCCAATCTCATACACGCGGTTTCCCTCCCTTTGCTGCCCGTCTCGCTTCCCTTTTCTTCTCTTATCACCAGGGACTGCAAGTCAAGCGTAGTGGCTGTAAGCGAAGCTACCTTGGACAAATTGCAGTTACAGGCCCGGAAGAAGCTGGAGAACCATTCGCGGATCTCGGAACGAGGAGCAACTCGTACTTAGTTGCAGCGGTACTGAAAAGGCCGGACAACAACAGAGTCGACAAGGTGTGAGAGCGAAAATGCGATGGTTTCAGGATGGAACGACAGTATGGAGCGCAATGGGTGGGGCAGACAAGCAAAAAACAAGAATGGGAAGGTCATGCGAAGCGGATTTCTGGGCTTGAAAGTATGTAAGTGGCTGCAGGCGATAAAAGCAGTTTTAGCAGTATGATCACAGCAGTGATTGTCAAATGCTTCTCGGACACTGTGCAAACAGCCGCGATAAGTTAAGAAAGGGAAGGAAACGTACAGTTTCACCAATCCTCGTCTTCCTCCGCCTCGTCCCCCTGGTCGAGCCGCTTGAGAAGGCGCTCAAGCTCCGACTCCCTCTCTTTCTCAGTAGCCTTGAATGTCCTCCCGAGGTCGATGAACCGGAGTTCGCCTTCGCGGGTGATGACGAGGTTTCGTGGGTGGACATCGCCGTGGCAATATCCAAGGGCGTGAAAGCGGTGGAGGAGAGAGATAACGTCGCGTCTGCGGGTTCAAGACAAGAGCAACAGTCGAGGTTAGCACAAGGCAGAAGAGACAAAACAACGAGACAGAACAAAGGGGGAAAGGACCTACTCTTTCGCTTCCTGCCAGGACTTGCAAGACTCGCCAAACTCCGTGATAATCACAAACCAATCAAGACCCACATGCTTACCCACATAGACCCCGTGACACCTGACGAGACAACGGTCCGCACCCTGCTTCCCCTGAATTTCGGGGTAGATTTTCACCTCGTTGTCAAACTCGAGGCTCCGGTCCTCCTCCTTGTCCCATACCTCACAGCCAATCTTTACAGCGTACTTGTAGGACGCATCAGCGTAGACGGAAATCGCTTCGTTCTTGTGAAGTTCGTGTCGGAGTTCGAGAAGGGTGGTAGCAGAAGGAGGTCCGCAGGAGTCGGGCGGCGAGGGGTAGCTGGTGGAATGGCCAAAGACTGCGGCGGATCAAAGCGGAGAGGTCGTTTCTGGACTCTGCCGATTCACAGCGAGATGAGATACGAGCTCGCTGCCGTAGGGGGAGAGGACATACCAGGTAGAGAGCACGGAGCGCCAGAATGGGGCCGAGTGTCCCCGGCATCACGACCCTGATCTTCAAAGTCGAGTGGGCCTTCTTGAAAATCAGCAAAAACATTGCGAAAGACGGAGATGTAGTCAGGACAAGATCAGGCACCAAAGAAAAACAGAACACGCACCTTATCGGGTGATGTGTCCTCGTCGGACCACTCTGACATCTGCCTTGTCTGTCCGCCTCTCTTCCCCGAAGACCCTCGCGTGATCCTCCTGCCCTGATTGTTCGGTTCCGCCAGATCTCCGCCACCGGGCGCTTCCGGATCCTCGGATCCTCCCGTCCCTTCCTCCCCCCTGCCCTCACCTTCCTTGCGTGAAGGCGATTTCGGTGACGGCGGAAGCGTTCCGTAATGCTCTTCGAGGTTGATACCTTCAGGCAAGAAATCCTCGCGCGTATTGAAGAGAGCGAGTGCGAAGCAGATCTCGCGCAGGGAAACATTGTCGGACTTGGGGTCGTCGGACAGGTGGTAGAGCTCCGACGTTGCCAGGTGATGTAGAGTACCTTTGCTGCCTGTTGTCGACCAGGAGAAGACAACGAAGAAGTCTGATCCGTCTGCGACGACCAGAGAGACCGATGCAGCGGAGCGAGACTCGTTGACGCGAAGGAGACGAGCTTTCTTTGTGGAGAGGAGGGGGTGAATCTGCAGTAAGGTATTTCAGCGCGAGGTCGCTGCCCGCACAGCTAGCTCCGTGGCTGTTTCGGGAAAGCAGGGAGAAGCAGAGAGACGACTACGAGGAACGCACCCGGATAACAGCTTTTCGTGTTTCCCCCAGTGCTTCCCAGCCCGTCCCATTATACGCTTGAGCGGTCTTAACATCTCCACCAGAAAATCCGACGTACGGGAACGCTTTGTCGGCGTACAGCTCCTTGTGAACCTCCTTAACCTTCTTCTTCTTCAGCTCCATGAGAACCCCCGTGTAACAATCTGGTTCAGTCATGGAAGGAGAGATCGTGACATCGGTCTCCGTGGTCTCCCACGCAACAAGGTCGTTGCTTACTTTCCAAGTCGTGCCAAGGCGTGGGTGCAGCGCGGCCACGCCGTTCAGAGCCGTGCGGAGAGGCGTCAAGGCGTAGATCAAGTTGCGCTCCAATCCTTTCTCGTCGCTGTAGTCGGAGTCGAGATGTTTGTAAACGCCGGGGATGTGATCTCCCCCGTCGGTAGCGTCTCCTGCTGCCGCGGCGAGCTGGGCCAGAACATTGTTGCTGGCAGAGAGAAGGGCGGGAACGGTTTCTTCAGGCAGAGGGTGAAGCGAAAAAAGGCGCCAGGAATTTGTGCCGATGTCGGCGGCTTTGACGGACCGGGTGGAGAAGGAGGAACCGGCGGGTTTGTTAGCCCGTATCTCTGCGAGAGTTTGAACGGCTCTGTACGGGAGAGGGGGTATCTTGGCTTTGACGATGTCGCGGATGCGGTTTACCTCGGCGATAGTTATAGGTAATTTGGTCGCAGCAGGCGGGCTGCTTCTCGAGGGGGGTTCCGGCTGTTGAGTGAGAATGCTACCGGGTCAGCGGGTCGAACTAGATGGAGCGGGTATCCCAGACCCACCGCAAAGACCCTACGCGAGCCCTGTTCGTCGCCTACGTTGTCTTCTGCTCGACGCTTGGTACCTCGCTGCGGCTCGATCTGAAGTGAAGAGAAAGGATGAGCAAGTGAGGTAAGGCGGCTGCGAGTGACACGCACCGGTGCCGGTTCTCCCATCACTGCGTTGCCGTGAGACTCTCGAAGGTAGCTTGAGCCGAGAGAGGGAAGACGCGAGATGTTTGGTGAAGGACTCGGAGGATTGAGCGAGGTAGGCGAATCGGGATTGGAGACAGCGCGAGATTGAATAGGTGCGCGATGCAGGAATAGCGAGAGCTCTGAGCGAGACCTCAGCAGCACTAGTTACTGTGTGTGCAATGGAATCAGCGTAAACTGGGACCCCCCTCGATGAGAATCGATAACCTTTGGTAATATCAGCAGTTTGTAGTCTCTTATCTGTAAGGCATCTCGAGTTACTAGGGGTACGCAACAATCTTTTTCACTTTTTGGACGGGTCAGAATAAAGTGACAAGTGACTACGCAGAAATGCAGCGGCAGATCTGAAAGTGCCGACTGTTCACTTATTCTGAAAAGTGCTCGTCGCCGTTCCCGGCGTCAGAACTGAGGGTCCGGTAGCCGCCTGTTCACTTTTCACTTTTCACTTTGTCACGCCCACGCCGCCCACGCCTCTTAGCCCTCTCACGACATGTTTCAACCGCCTCCCAACATCGCAACTACGTCGTCTTGAGCGCTGCGGAGGAAGTGCGCATACTGCAGGAGTATATAGAGGCGGTGACGGCAGCATCGGAGTGTCTCAAGATGGTGGCAGAGCGCGAGATCGTGAGTTGAGGGCGCGGCAGGAGGAGTAGGTGTCAGCTAACATGCTCTATTGGAGCTCTACGGTCTTGCTTCGGTCTCCAGTGGCCGTGCGAGCGTGTAACAAGCAGTCTGATATTGCGTAAGGCGTAGGAGAGCGGGACAGAAGCGGGCAGCCGGCCTTGAAAGTGAGGCGAGCAGAAAGTGTGTTTCGCTCTACGCAACAACAGCTAGAAAGTGAAACCCGGTCAGAAGTCACTTTTCACTTTAATTCTGAGAAGTGAACGAAACCGGCGAAGATTGTTGCGTACGCCTACTTGGCCATTTCCTCGTTGGCAATCTTCTTCAAGCCGCGGAGGAAGCTTGGCTTCGAATCGGCTCCTCGGCACCTGTCAGAGGGCCTTCGCGAGCACCGGCGCCGGATCATCGTGAGCCCCAGTTCCACTTCCCTCTTCGCCCCCGCCTTCGGCTCACATCTCCCTTCCGCAGTTAATCAAGACAAGGTAAGCAGCCCGTACGACCGGCGCAACCGAATCAGCGATACCAACAGCATGACCTCGACCGCGACCGCGAGAGAGCAAGGAAAGCCGTAGATTGGAAGTTCCGAATCCTCTCACTTCGCTTCCTCGCGCATCACCCCTGGGCCACCGAGACCTCCTTGCGCGAGCATCGAGGCAGACATGTCTCAGCTCAAAGGTACGAATAGCCACTCTTCCGCTGAAAGCGCATGACTTGCCCCGGTCTGCCTTTGTCTCTGAAGAAGAAAGACCATGGCATGGCCATTCCCTAGTAGTGCGCTACAGCTCCTCCCTTGTGCAACCACTCGGCTCCATCCCCTACAATCCAATCCCCGCCCCCGGCTTTACCCCTGGCGCCGCTCTGCAGCTGCTCCGGATTGGGTGTTCGAGGAGGTGCCTCGTCTTCGGTTGTTGTTGTGGTCGAGAGTGAGGCGAGGAGACGCCATTGACCGGTGAAGGTTGCTGTAGCGGAGAAAGAAGACGACGGTCAGCGGTCGTGGGTAGAGAAGGCCAAGGCGGACATTCAGACATCATGTTGGAAATGATGAATATGTATATTCTGTTCGAAAGGTTGTTCATGCAAGAAAGGTGCAGAGGTGGAGAGATGGGGAGAGGTGGGACTGCACAGCCGGAGATGAGGGAGAAACGAGAGAGGAAGAGAAAAAGAAAGAAAGAAAGAACAAACGTACGTTTCCACAACTTGACCCTCCCCTCCCCTCCTTCATCCACTCCTCCCCCTCCTCCTCCCACTCCACCGCCACCGCTCGTACTCAATACCGTTCCCGTGACATTCCATTCCACCCTACAAGCTTGTAAAGCTCCTCCCCCTCCCCGAGCTCCTGCACCTCCTTCTCCACCAACCTCCAACTCAGCCTCTAACCTCCCCCTCCATTCCCCATCTTCCATCTGTCCACCGCCCTCGGCGGAAGACGAAGGGGCAGAAGAAGAAGAGGGAGAAGCCAACGAAGGAGGCATCAACCTCCATACTCTGGCTTTTGAATCCCTCGACCCTGAAGCTAGGAGTTGGAAAGATCTTCCGGATGGAGGGGCCCAGGAGAGGGAGGAGGTTGGAGGAGTGTAGGTTGCGATTGGGGTGTGGGGCTGGGCGAGGGGGTCCGCCGAGGATTCGGAGGATGGATGAGAGTGAGAGGGGGTGGGACTGGGAGGGAGGAGGGTTAGGAATTGGTGGAAGGAACCGTGAGTTGTGTGGGAGGGAGAGGTGGGGGAGGGGAAGTGGAGGAGCTGCGGGACGGAATGATATTGGAGTTCATTGAGCTGAGCGAGAGGGAGGGAAGGAGAGAACAACTCGAACTCACTCGAATCACTCCGTTACTGCCCGCAGTGACGGCTAACCGTTCGCCCCACCATCCCTCTTTGCACCAATTCACGGCCCACCCTCCATCGCTTTCGACCGTTCCTCCTCGCCCTCCAAGTCCGCCTTGTCCATCCTCGACACTAGAAGACGTTGTCGCACTACTGACCCCCGACTCGCCTACTCCTACCGCACTATTCGGAACCCCCGAAGATCCCCCCGGTCCCAATCCAAGACTATTCGCCGAACAAACCCCTAGAGGCAACTGGCCCAAATCGACCGTATGGACGAGTGCCCAATCCCTCAACGAGACGGGATCGAGACACTCCCAGATTCTCAGTATCGAGTCCGAGGCGACGCAGGCGAGTTTGAGTCCAAAGTCGGGCGGGGCGAAATCGAGACTGCGGATGGTTCCGAGGGAGTCGGTGAGGGTGGTGAGGAGGGACCAGCCTTGTCCGGTGGTACCTCGAGAGCCTTGATGTCGTGTTGACGAAGAAGAAGAAGGAGAAGGAGAAGAGGTGAAGCGAGGAGCGGTAGAAGAGGCGGTAGGTGGGGGAGGAGGTGGAGTGTCTTCTCGCCAGACTTTGACGGCGCCGTCGACGCCTCCACTGACGAGAACGTTGCCGAACTCGGGCGGAGCCCAGGCGAGGGAGAGGACGGGACCGTCGTGGGCTTTCCATTCTCTCGGGGCGTGAGTCCATCCTCGAGGTTGTCGCGTTGGAGTTGACGTCGGGGGTGTCGGGTGTAGTATACGTATGTGGTGATCTAGACTTGAGGTTGCCAAGTGAGTTGATCTTGGAGAGAAAGTGAGAGAGGTGAGCAGATCATTCGAGGTGGACAAGGCAAGGCTAGTCTGTGGAGTACAACCCGGTGAGCTCTGCCGGGTGAGAGTAGGGTATGTAGACAGCGTACCATTGCCCTCGGTCCCCCTGTACACTCTGTGTCCCAGTTGCGACTTATGCCGAGGCAAGGCAAGAGGTGACAAACCCTTGATTGTCTCTCTCTGTCTCTTGCCATCCAATACTCTCTGGTACACTCTCAACCGACAATCAAAAGTGTCGAGTACCCGCCTGAACCTGATCCGACTTATCCCATCCAGTTCGACGTCTACACCGTTTCTCCCCACTTTGTCAATCCTCGGCCTCTTTTAATCAGTCGAACTCGCACCAAGCACACTGAGAGTATCCATCAGCCTCAACAGCAACTTGCTCCGAATCCCCTCCGCTTGAACCGCATCCGACACCATGCCCTCCAACCCTCTCCCCGTCTCGCTCCCGGCGGAATGCAGAAAAGCTAAAAACATCTTTGCCAGCTTCGTCGATCGTGCGTACCCTCCTTCAACCTCTAGTCCATCCATGGCCAGCACCTAGGCCAATCAAGAAGCCCTCTTCACGCGTTGCCGCCGAGACTTCTGCTTTTCTCCCGCTTATGCCGAGGTTGTGCGGCTTGGTCGCCGGCGAGTCATGTCGCGCTAACCTTCTTCCTCCCGCCATCCTTTGTATCTACCGTATGCCTGTCACTCCCTTCGCCCTCCGTCGGTGCCCTTCATCTCTCCCTCTTCAACCCCACAGCGGTAAACGGCCTCGACTCTCTCATCCCCCCCTCCATCCTCCGCCGCGCCAAAGGCTTCTGCTTCATGTCCATCGCCAAAGCCGGCTTCGTCCTCTCTGCTCGAGCCGGTTCAGGACTGGTCATTGCCAAACTCGCCGATGGGAATTGGAGTGCCCCTTCGGCGGTAGGGACCGCCGGAGGAGGCGTGGGGTTCCAGATGGGAGTCGAGGTGACAGAGTTTTTGATCATTCTGAATTCGAGAAAGGCGGTAAAGAGTTTTATGGCGAAGGGGAGCATTACGGTGTAAGTTCTTACTATCTCCCTCCTTTCTCGGTCGGCCCCCCCCCCCCCCCCCCCCCTCCTCCTCATCCATGAATGCGAATGCGATTCTGATCCACTTGCTCTGCAACAGGGGAGGCAACATGTCCATCGCGGCTGGACCCTTAGGTCGCAACGTCGAAGGCACCGGCACTCTCTCCTCAAAAGGTGCCATCGCCGCCATGTATTCCTACAGCCGGAGCAAAGGTCTCTTCGGAGGCGCGTCGATTGAAGGATCTATCATCGTTGAACGGAGCGACGCTAATGCGAAAGCGTATAGGTCCAAGTCCGTCTCTTTTCTCTTCTTTCTTCTTCTCCCTCTCGCTCGCTGTAGACCGGTCCCCCCCCCCCCCCCCCTTCTCACCTGACTGACTTGATGGCTCTCTCGTACCTTGACAGCGTGACCGCCCCCCAACTCCTCTCCGGCGCCGTAGACCCCCCTCCATGGGCCGAAGATCTTATAGATACTATAACTCGGTTAACCCGTCCTGGATCGACTATCCCCGGGTGGATCGATGAAACTTCAGGAGGAGCGGAGTATCCTGTCGACGGAGACTCGGACTCGGATGAGGCTGAGTGGGGAACTGGTCAAGGAGGGAGGGCGAGGAGTGGGAGGAATACCCCACCATACAGCGGCGGCGGCGGCGGCAGCGGCGGTGGAGGGAATGGACAGACCCCGGACGAGTTACGTGAAAGAGGCTACGCGTTTGGGTCAAGTTATGCGGCTGGAGGGTCGTTGGATCCTGAGAATACTAAGGAGAAGGGGAGGATTAGTTCAATGTTGGGGTCCATGTCGATGGCGGGGAGGGAGAGGAGTGGGAGTGGGTCGAGTAGGAGAAGTGGGAGGGGAGGCGGAGGGGAAGAGGATCCGTTTGCGACACCAGGGGGGAGTTCGACCAACCTTGGCTACGGAGGAGGAGGACCGGCACTGGGGAACGAGCCGAGGTTTGAGACGCACTTCTCGCCGTTGGAGAATGACTTTGATTTTCACGGCACCATCTCCTCGGCTTCTACTTCTCGTCCAGTCGCCGCCTCCCGTTCAAACAGTCGAGAACCCTCTAGTCACGCCCTACCCACGTCGGCAACCTCCTCGCCTAGCTTAACTCGTACGTCGTCGACCTCGAAGGGCAAGTTGACTAAACCTCGGAGTGGAAGTGCGGCGAGTGCAGGGTTGAGGGAACGAGCGGCCGGGATGCAGTGGGGCGTTTCATCAAGTTCTTCAGCAGCCGACTCGGGCCCCGGCCGGGAGAGCTTCGATTCTCTGGATGACGATCGTCCCCTTTCTTCCTACACCCCTTCTCCTTCAAAACCCAAAAGACCACCTTTCGGCAGTCGATTCCGTTCTTCTTCCTCCGTCTCTACATCATCATCCCAAAAGACACAATCACCAGTAACCGCTTTCGACCCCTCTGCTCTCTATTCTTCGTCTTCTTCTTCCAAGCCTAAATCTCGCCTGAGATCTTCTACTGTACCCTCCTCTACTACCCGCTCACCTTTCGGGGATGAAGCCGGCAACGAATCTACCTCTTCCCTTTCTTCCTTCAACGATGACGACGACAAGAGCGCATCTACCTCCTCCCGCCGACCTAACCTGAATCGAGCTTTAAGTAAACCCTGGGATAGTGAAGACGAATCTTATTTCACCTCTCCAGCTCGAGGGAAACCTTCCTCTACCTCTACCTCTACCTCTACCTCGTCCCCTCTACCTCCATCTACATCGATCACCTCAGGCCCCCACCCTACTACCCCAGGCGGACATTCCCTCCTTGACTTAACCCAAGTCGAAGCCGATTTCGCTTCCGTCATGGATTTGGCCAAACATGGAGGTGAGGCAGAGGTGGGAAGTTACTCCGCTGCCGGGGTGGGAGCGGGGGGGAGATCGAGGAGTGGAACTCTGACGACTGGAGCGGGGACGGGAGGGAGGAGTAGGAGTGGAACGCTTACGGCAACGGGAAGGGAAGGTGGGGAGGCAAGACCAGTTGGGATTGGGAAAGATGGGATAGGGTGGGCGGTGGCGAAATTTGACTTTCCTGGAGTTGAGGTTAGTTCTTTTAGTCTTTCTTCTTCTTTTCTCCCCAGCCTCACTCGTCCTCCTACTTTCTTCCCTTCCCTTCCGTTGTCTTCCCTTCCATTGCAAAAAGTCTCGATCCGCTAACTTTCTGGCCTTGTCTCTTTCTCTCTTCCTCCCTCTCTCCCTCTCTCTCTTTTCTTTCTCTACATTTCGTGTCTGCTCTGCTCTGCTCTCCGCCCTCCGACATCATAGTCCACCGACCTCCCCTTCCTCAAAAACGATACTCTCGTCATCCTCGCAAAGGGCGATGAAGAATGGTGGAAGGCTAGGAAAGGGATGAGGGAGGGAATCGTTCCGAGGAATTATCTCGATGCCCATTTTGACTAGGACTAGACATCCGCAGACGAAGGGGGAGGGACGGGAGGGACATAGGCCGGGGGATGTCTGAAGAATCAGAGAACGGAAACAAAGATCACAAAGCACTGCAAAGTAGTACCAAGTTCTTCTCAGCTCGAGCTCGACGATGACTCTCCCTCGGCGACACCGATTCTCGAGAGTATGGACAGGAGCATCGCCTAGCCTGACTAGGTGGTGCTCTAGGCTAGAATATGCACTTTGCAGGCGATTACACTGCTACCCCAATTTGATCCTCTTCCTCCTCAGCCCCCAAGCCACCCCGACTACAATCGCGCTATACCCCGTCAATACCACTAGTGCCGTCAAATTGGAAGCATACATCGTCTCAAGAGAGAGGTTGATTAGACCTGTAAGGAGGTTGGACTGTTCCCTCGACAACACAGGGCAAGGAGTCAGTCTGACTGCTCCGTTTTCGGAGGTAAGAGGTATTATGAGAAGACAGAGGAAGTAAGAGAAGGAAAGAAAAAGCTGACTAGGAGGAAGACGACCAAACCATTCCGATTGATCGCCTCAAAGATGACTGGCGCGGTTGTCGCGCTGGGGCTGCTGTGACCGTACTGAGAAGGAGATGTTGAAGAAGTGGAAGAGGAACGAGAAGCGACGACGAGATGGATGGCTAGGTAGAGGAAGATAAAGGAGGTGTTGAAGGCGGTGATCCAAAGGACGTAAGGGAGGTTTGCCTATAGACAAAGCCAGTCGGCTTATCAGCGATCATGCCCCTCTCTGCGAGCTTCGGGGAGAAAAGAGAGGACGATTGGAACGTACCAGCCGTCTGGACACCTCTACTCCACTGACCCATCTCACTCCCCCAAAGACGATCCACCAAACAATCGCATAACTCCCTAGAACCTCGGCCAATTTTCCCGGTTGGGGAGTCCAGACTTTACTTCTCTTCTCGTCTGAGTGCCGTTTCGTCTTTGAGGAGGAGATTGCAGGAGGAGAACGAGGACGAGATTGTAGGGAGAAGAAAGATGGATCGGGAGGGAGGACGTAGAGACCCGTTGCGAGACCCAGGAGGTAGATCGATAGGTAGCCTACGGCGTCAAGTTCATGGAGTGAGCTGGGCTATCGTAAAGAGCGAAAATGGGACAGGTTGAGGGAAACTGCCGACGCACCGAAAAATGAGACGATCCCTTCCTTGTTTTGCGAGGTTAGGGTTGTGCGGGCGGCTTCGAGGGTCCAGGTTTGGAGGGCAGTCGCGCTCAAAAAGAGTTGGTGCGCTGGAAACGGGTATTCGTTCAACCAAGGGAAGGTGAGAAGAGCTAGCAAGGTGCTCACCGACGCTAACGAGCAACCCTACCCAATGCAGATCAACCTTCTTAACAAAGATTCCAATGAGTGCAGCCCCAAACACCGGGAGGAGAGCGATAGTGAAGAAGAAGTTCCAGTGAACTCCATACTCCGAGACGTGTTCCTGTCAAGCTGCAAAGGTAAGTATGCAAGAGGAGGCGAGGCAGAGAAAGTCAGGCCGACGGGGTAGTCCACACCCTTGACCATGATCACTCTGACCAAGCCAAGGAGTACCAAGGGTAGGCACTTTTTGAAGGACCGCCAGATGGTGGTGAGGTAGGGATGAGAGTCGGTACCGCGTAAGAGGGGAAGAGCTGATACGAGCCCAAGCGAGAAGACGAACGAGCCGACGCCGAGGTCCATCTGCGCTTCCAAAGCCAAGCGTCAGTCCTGTCTTGTTTCAGATTAGTTTCGGGACGCGGGAAAACGCACCAACGAAGTCCCCCAAGTCTCAGCCTTCGCAAACTCTCTAGGAAAAACTGGAAAATCGACGGCCAAGATGCCCAAGACGGTCATGACCATCATGATGGCTCTGTAGCTCGTGACGAAGGGTCTCGAGAACGGTCGAAGGTCGATCTGGGACGGGGCTCGGGCATGTTTACGTTTGCGGTCGAGTTGGGGAGAGAGGGGTGGAGGTTGGCTAGGGTAGTCTGGGGTCGGGGAGAGGGCCCAGAGGGTAGTAAGGGTGCAGAGGAAGAGGTTGAAGAAGAGAGGGTGGCTGGAGAAGAGGGTGAGGGCGAGCAGAAGGGGGAAAACGAGAATGCTGAATTCGATGATGGGGATCCTAGGTGAGTTTGGCGGCAGATGGCAGAGTATTCGCCGGTGGGCTACTGTCCATAAAGCATAGGTAGTCTGTGGAAGGGGGAGAAAGCAAGTCTGAGCAGTATAGCGGGATGAAACTGGAGCAGGAAAGGACGAACTATCGAGGTGCAGCAGACTAGGTTTATTCGCGTTATGGACCCTCCCACTGCATGTGATACAAACAGTTCCTTCTCTTGCTTGTATCCCATTGCACGCTAGGTTGAATGCGTTGGTTGATGAAGCGGCAGAGTCGAAGCGAGGTGGGGAGAAACAGAGGTAATGCAAACTGACAAGTGTAATCTAGATTAGGTTTACTCGTGTTGGTCGAGTCGTGTTGGCTGGCATTGGCTGTTGATCAACTCTACACGCTTCGAGATATGGCTGCACCACGAACCTTGGGACGCTTGTTGAACTCTTCGCGGTCCTCTGCGCCGCGCGCCGTTGTGCGCACTGCCGCTGTTGTTCGTCCTCTATCGACCTCCGCCATCCGATGCCAGAGTGGGTCCATTTTCATCAATCTAACCTCGAAGCCTACAGAACGCTGATCCAAGCACGCCTGGACAGTTCCTACCGGCAAGCGATCCCCCTACACTGAACCCGCTGGTCGCAACCCCGTCGACAACTTCGCTCCCTTCTCCGCTGCTCTTCAAGAGTATGGAGCCTGGATTATGGCATCCCTGCCCAAATACATTCAGCAAACCTCAGTTTACAAGGATGAGCTCACCCTCTACGTCGCCCCCTCCGCCATCGAGCCCGTCATGCTCTTCCTCCGCGACCACAACAACACCCAGTACAAGCAGGTCATGGACATCTGCGGTGCCGATTACCCGACTCGATCCAAGCGCTTCGAGGTCGTCTACCACCTCCTCTCGGTTCGCCACAACTCCCGCCTCCGGGTCAAGACCTACGCCGACGAGACTACCCCCGTTCCCTCCATCACCAGCGTCTTCCGAGGGGCTGACTGGTAGGCTATCTGCCCCCTTTATGCCGCACGAGCCCAGTCTCACCGCGAATGCTTGCGCAGGTACGAGCGTGAGGCATGGGACATGTACGGTATTCTCTTCTCCGGCCACCCGGATCTTCGTCGCATTCTCACCGACTACGGCTTCGAGGGTCACCCGCTTCGCAAGGACTTCCCCTTGACTGTACGCACCTCGTCTACTTTCTCTGGATACGACTTGTGCTCATAGGTACCGGTTGACAGGGATACACCGAAGTCCGCTACGATGAGGAGAAGAAGCGTGTCGTCTCCGAACCTCTGCAACTCTCGCAGGCGTTCCGTAACTTTGAGGGTGCTACTTCGGTACGTACACACCACTTGTTCCGAGCGACGTGTCCCGCTGAACCCGCTTCGCTCTCGTTCACAGCCTTGGGAGGGAACGGGTACCGGTATCGACGCTCGGGCACCGCAGTTCGTCTTGCAGCCCCCGAAAGACGACGCCCAGGCGGAGGACCAGAAGAAGGACCAGGCGACGAAGAAGTAAAAAAGTACCCTAGGCTGCTGACCTTCGCGCGCGCGCGGCGCATTGTAGACTACCCTTTTTTCCTCTCCTTTCTTTCCCTCGTCCGGCTTCATTCCCGCGCAGTTTGCAGTGCAGCACAGGGTTTTCACTACTATCTCTCATCACGTCCGACGCGTCTCAAGCCTCGTCAATCGGTGGGAACAAGAAGGAGAAGTTGAATGACGAAGAGAGAAGCGCGGTCAACAGATGCATCGAAGCATTTCATCCGACTGTCCTGCCATTAACCCACTTACATCAACACTCTTCTATCTATTCTCATCCTGCCAAGCAATAATGATCTATGCAAATCCTGCATTAATGGTGTTCTCACAAGCGCAGGACAAGAAACTTTTCCGCCAACTAGTCTGGATCGTCGCAACCCGTCCCCCACGTTCGTTTCTCAACCAGCTTGAATCTGTCGGCGAACATGAACGCGCGCGATCGGAGAAGTCAAGGTTCGGACATGGACCAAACATAGGGGGAGAAGTGAACGCGCGCGCGCTCTGTATGCATGTCGAGTGGATCGCTTTTCGATGCCGAGTTTCTTCTTCTTCTTCTTTCTTCATACTCGCTGTTCGTATATCGACCTTTGAGTCGACGGCTGTCTGAGGTATCGAGCGTCGGTTCCGCCGAACCCCCGCTCTTCTCTTCCCTTCTCTTCTCCTCGTCCTCGAACCTCCTCCTCCTCGAGGTTCCCCCTCCCTCGTTCGGCGCTCTCTGACTATTTCGACACGCGCCCTTCGCTTTTCTTTTGACGATGGAGTGTCTGTATGGTGATTACTGGTATTCGAGGCCAGAAGCACAGGAAGTCGAGGTACGTCTTGACCGTTTCTTTCGTTTCGTCCTCCGGTTTGCGAAGGGAATGAGCGCTAGCTGACCTTGCAACCCCCTTGCGTACAGGTTGATCCCGAACCTGCACCTAGCTTGTATTCGCTCTCGACCGTCTGCGGCCTCTTCGCCTGGTGCGCTCGTTCGCAAGATGAGCAAGACCTCGAAGAGAGGGAAAACCTCGTCCAAGGCGATCAGCAGGAGGGTCACAAGCCGTGCGTCTTTGGGCCGAACGTCATGAAACGGCCATCGTTCACTATCGTCGCCGTTGAGGAGGTCACCGTCGTCCTCCCCGCTCCGGTCGAATCGACGACCGTCCCTCTTGCGGTCGAGTCTACGCCCGAGTCGGGGTTGGTCGTCGTCAAGCTCCCCAAGGCATCTCGACCTATCATCGTCAAGCTCGCGACGCCGGCGAGCCGCGTCAAGCCCGCGCCTCGTCCGTCCATCGGCCACCAAGCCCTTCTTCTCTTCGCTCCGCTGGTACCGACCACTCCCTTCTCTCCTCCTTCTCGGACGCCTACCCCGCCCGCAACCGCCGTCGAGCAGCTCAAGGCCGCTATTACCTCTGCGCACCTCCCGGCCGTCCCTGACAAGGTCGCCTACCGTCCTACTCACGCTCGGCGTCCCTCGGTCGCCTCCTCGATCTCGTCCTCTTCTTCCTCCTCTCACTCACGCCGCAGCTCTATCAGCTACGTCTTCGACACCCCTCCTCAATCTCCTTCGTCCGCCTCTCACTCGCCACACAATTCCTCTCGACGAGGCTCGCAGCACTCCGTTCGCGGCGGGCATTCTTCTCATGGTCGGGGTCATGGTCGACGGAGCTCAATCAACTACATCTTTACCTCCCCGCCTACGTCTCTGTCTTCTATGTCGGCCAAGAGCGTCTCGTCACCCGTTCCTGCTGTCGTCGAGGAGCCTACCGTCGTCGAAGAGTACAAGGTCGTCGAGGAGGTCGCCGAGCCCCAACTCATCCCCATCAAGTCCATCGCTGAGGAGGAGGAGGAGGAGCCCAGTGTCGAGTTTGAGGCCGCGATCGAGGAATTGCTTGACCTCGTCGTCTCACCTCTCCCTACCCCTTCACTCGTCGACCCCGTCGCCCCGCTCGCCATCCTTCCCCCTCCTTCTGCGCCGGTCCTCGACCTCTCCCTCGCCGGTCCTCCCTCTCTCCCTCTTCCTCCTACGCCTACCTCGCCTCCCGCGACTGCCACCCGTCCCCCTCGGCCCACCCTCCACGCTCGCCCCGCCTCCAACCCCGAGATCGACACCAAAGTCGCCTTTGACGAGTTCATCAAGGCCGCCCGAGCCAACCCTCCAGGTCACCTCATCACCGCTCGAGCCATCTTTTCTCGCGACCCCAAATACCTTCAGCGTCGTCGATCTCTACCTCTTCCCGGTACCTTTATCCCTACTCCGCTTCCTCAAGATTACCTTCGCCCCGAGAGTCGTAGGTATCGAGAATTCGCCCTCGGAACCGCCCTCACTCGTCCTCTTCTCGAAAAACAACTCGATCCAGACCTGAGACGGTGGAAACACGACGCGGAACGTCAACGACGTCCGGCGGCGCCTCGGTACCACCGAACTTTTTTTGCGAGTCGGACGTTTTTGAGGAATGAGGTTACGAGGGAGATGTTTGAGAGGTTGGGGAGGGAGGCTCCGGTTCCTGTCAGGAGGGCGAGTGAACCGAGGATTGTTCCTTGTCCTTACTCGGCGAGTGGGTACAAGATGGAGACTCCGGTGGAGTATGCGAATGCTATTGATCTTGGGGCGTTGAGGAGGGGGGGTGAGTCGGACGATGATGATGAGGAGGAGGAGGAGCAAGTTGTTGGGTCAGGGTCGGATTCGGATAGCGACGAGGAGGTCAACCGCGCTTGCCCCAGGCTTGACGCTTACGGTTTTGACTCTCCGGCTCCCTCTCCCTCTCGCTCTTCTCGATCTCGAACATCCACCGCCTCGTCCTTCCC
The DNA here is from genome assembly GCA_034387635.1 of Rhodosporidiobolus odoratus. Taxonomy (NCBI): domain Eukaryota; kingdom Fungi; phylum Basidiomycota; class Microbotryomycetes; order Sporidiobolales; family Sporidiobolaceae; genus Rhodosporidiobolus; species Rhodosporidiobolus odoratus. The sequence goes on along the minus strand of JAOANU010000002.1, from coordinate 1,556,444 downwards.
TCTGCCTCCTTCAAGAACCGCCCAGGGTCTCCCTCGCACCCCGGAAGATCCCTTCGAATACGACGACATCCTCTCGACTTACTCCTTCTCCTCCGATTCCGACACCTCCAGCGGCGGCGAGACGGCAGCTACCAGTGTAGTCGACGACACCCTCGTCGACGAACCGGACAAGTCCGTCTTCTCGGATGATGAGGACGTCGACTCTTCTCCTCCTCCGGACGACGACGGTGCCGACTCTGACGATTCGGACGATCTCGAGGCGTTCATTACCTCGTTCGACTTGGAGGTTCCGTTCGAGCTGCCGCAGCTTCGCTTGCCACTGGAGGAGGACGAGGACGAGGTTGTTGAGCCCGCGGTTGAGAAGGTCGCCGCCGGCGGCGGCTTTGAGGGGGGGAGGAAGGAGCGACCCAAGTCTATCATGATGACTCAGTGGGAGGGGCTGCTTGCTCAGGTCGATGATGAGGTTCAAGCGGTGCAGCAGGCGCAGCAGGAGGAGGAGGAGGTCGAGCAACCGAGGAGGGAGCGGAAGGAGCGTCCCAAGTCGGTTATGATGACTGAGTGGGAGTCGCTTCTTGCCGAGGTTGAGGAGGAGATCGAGGACGTCCAGGAGGAGGAGGAGTAGGCCAGGCGACTCTCTCTCTCATCAGCACATGCACGACAACTCATCCCACCGGTCGATCTTGCCAGTTGAGCAACCACCGACGTCGTCGACATCTTTCCCCATCTGTCCCTTTCCCTCTTTCAACGTCTTTTCCGTGCTTGCCATCTCGTCAAAACCCCTTACCAATTGGTCTTGTATTCTCCAATCAGCTTTGTCTAACCTGTACCCACGCTTGACTTTCATCTCCTTTCTCTCTCTTCTCCCCCCCCCCCCCCCCCCCCCCCCCCCCGCCTCGCCTCTTAATTATCGCATCTCGCGTCTTACTTGTCGCATCAATCTTTCGTTTTTCGTCTGCCCTTAGCCTTTACCTATTACAGCCCTCGCGTGGCTCTTTTGCGCGCTTTGTTTACCCTTCTCTCTCTTTCATCCTCTCGCCATCGTTTGCCTTCTACCTGTCGTTGTTTTTTTACTTATTCATCGCAAACTCATCTTCCTTCTTTGCGTAGCTTAGCTTTCTTGAAACAAGCCCTTGCAGCGATTTTGTTTAGCGATCTTCTTCGTCTGTGTCCTTCGATTGAGCGAGCGGCGAGGTACCTGCCTTGTTGTCCAGGCAGGTTGATGTTGACAGCTCGGAGAAGAAGCACGAGAAAGCGGAGTAGGCGGTAGAACGGATGGCTTTACTCCATCTTGCCTCTCATCTTGCCTCTCATCTTGCCCCCGGTGCCGTTGGCGCAAGGTCTCACGGGTGGTTGCAAAGGAAAGAGGGAAAGAAGGAAAGAAGAGAAAGGAGAGCGAGTGACCAAGGTGAAGTCGGAAACTCCCCTGAAGTAGTTCGGCACCTCATTCTCTCCCTTTCCTTCTTCCCCTATTGGTCTACTGCAGTAGGATACGATTCAGGGGCCACAGTCTAGCCCGCTGAACTCCCTCTACGCCGTAACGAGGTAGGCGACGAGACAGCTTGTGACCTTCTCAATCCCGTTTTCTCGCTGTTCATTCTCACTAACTCTTCACCCAATACGGCTTGACACGGCCCAAGAACCCGCATCAGAGAGTTCATCAACTCGTTGCGTATTTCTTCCACTCCAGCCATCGCCTACGATTTTACCTTCACCTTTATCTCCGTCATCAACCCACAACGCTCGAGAGAGGCCTATCTACTCGCCCCTTCCTCTACCATTCACAATGCGTACGAGAGAGATAGAGAGAGAGAAACGTCGAAGAAAAGAGCGCGAGGGGAGGGTGCTACGAGGGTTCCTAGCGAGCCCTGTGAGCCGCCGCCGCGGCGGCTCCGGGTTGTACTTGTTGCTGTACCGACATGCTGGACCCATCCAGCGGCGACTTTCGATACAGAGACAACCAATACGAGGTGCAAGCGTGAGTGGGGCAGCTGCGGCGGTGGACAGGACGGCGGTAGAGCGAAAATGAGGTTGCAAAGACAAGGCGGTGTGGCTAACAAGAGAAGCTCGCGAGAGCGGCAGAACGCAGCTAACAGGGATGACCGCATTCTGTTGCAGGAGGGCGAAGGTGAAGTAGCAGCGCAACGAGGGCGTCTGGGGCGAGAAATGGCACCAGGTCGGGAGGCTCGCAGCAGCTCGCGGTGAGCAGCCATGGAAGGCAGGTCCTTGCATGATGATTGGACATGCCCTGCGCAAGACCCGCGAGTCGTGATGCGCACTGGCGTCGAAGGGAACGATGGCAAGGTGGAGATAAGATAGAAGTGGAAAAGGTTGGGCGATCGAGTGCGCACTCGATCGCTGATTAGACAACCTCTCCGGTCTCGTACTACACGAAGCGTCACTGGTCAGCGTACCGCAGCCAGTGGCTGAGTTTCGTCCTCGAGCGTGATCGGCCGCAGCAAGAGCAAGATGATATAACCGGAGGTGCACGGGGTATGCCGCGGAGTCTGCCTGTGCGCCCTGTTGCGTCCTCGACCATTGTCGCCTTGATGGGTGCTGTGGGCCGGAGCGTGCGCCGCGTGTCGGCCTGGCGAGTTGCGATCGCGCAGGCTGCAGAGAGGACAGAGGGTGGGCGGTCCGAGGGCAGAGGGCGTGCGATACTGTTATAGGCGGCATGGGCGAGAGCGTAAGCGGTGGTCTACGGGACGAGAGAGAGCTGCAAGTGCGGGAATGGGATGAGAGGGGAGGAATGGATTGATGAGGCATCTCGAGGAGGAGGAGGAGGACAAGGTGGAGTCCACCGCAGCCGCTCCAGAGGACCAGCTATCGAGAGCCAGACTCGCACACTTATTCTGTGGCTTGCCCGACACTCGCTCACCTCTCCCGACACAGCCGATTTGACAGTCTATCTGCTCTCCCCAGTTTCGGATCCGCCTCGTCTTCAAGTTGTAGTTCTTGCCAGCCTCGCCTTCGACTTACACGGGCGTCACACTCTGTCCACTGAGCAGCATCCGACAGCTCACACAAGACATCCCAAGTCTCCCTCCCTCACCGTCCGCCCCTCGACCACCTCCCGCTCAGCCCGCCCCCGCCCCGCTTACCTTCTTTCTTCATCGGAGTCGACAGCCCACTGCGTTCCCTGCCACGGCTCGACCTTCTTACACGTCACAAACACGGCGAACGGTAGCGGAACATGGTTAACACCGTCAAACTGGTCGTTCTGGGAGATGGTGGAGTGGGAAAAACCGCTCTCACTATCATGCTGTGTCTGAACCAGTGCGTTCTCCCCCGCTCCAGTTTGGAGCTGCACGGTGCTCTAGTCTGGCCCAGCAAAGTGGGAGCGAGACCGCTGACCTTCGTCGTCCTCCTTACCTTTTCCTTTTTCTCTTGTTCCTCGTCTCGTGCTGGCTCCGTCGCGTATGGCGCTTCCAGCTTCATCGAGGTACGTGCCACTGCTCCCTGTGATGCTCATGATTCTCCCAACTAATCTCCACTTCACTCACAGACCTACGACCCAACTATCGGTTCGCCCTCCTCCTCGCTCAATCGCCCCTCCGTTAGCTCGTCCTGACCACCTCCCTCTTCCCATACGTGCGCAGAGGATTCATATCGAAAACACGCAATGGTGGACGGTCAACCCTACATGTTGGAGATTCTGGATACGGCGGGTCAGGAGGAATATACGGCGTTGCGGGATCAGTGGATTCGGTCAGTTTTGTACCCTGTCTCCTTCCTTTGGGGTTCTACTGGGAGGGGAAGGACAAGGTGATACTGATCTTGCTTCTCCTATCACAAAATCCTGCACCGTCAATCCGCCTCTTCTCCTGTTCCCGACCGGTTGCCCCGTCAATTCCGTGTGTTCTACCTGGTGCTCCCCCAAACTCGCCGATCTCTATCTCAAATCCAACTTGACTACGCTTTACCTGTCCCGCGACTCGCGCTTCCCCGCCGCTCCCTTACCCCGTCCGCAGCGAAGGAGAAGGATTTCTCATAGTCTACAGCACCACCTCTCGCGCCTCGTTCGATCGAGTCGAAAAGTTCCGACACCAAATCACCCGAGTCAAAGACTCTGAAACGGTTCCCATCGTCTTGGTTGGGAACAAGGTCGATCGAGTGCATGAGAGGGAGGTGGAGAGTCAACATGGGAGGGAGTTGGCGAGGAGACTTGGGACTGACTTTATCGAGACGAGTGCCAAGACTAGGGAGAACCTGGAGGAGGCTTATCATAAGGCTGTTAGGTTGAGTGCGTTTTTTGGACCTTTCTCTCCTTATATTTCGCCCTTTTCTCCCTTTTCTTTCCCCTTTCTTGCGCAGACTTGTTCCCGTCTGGCGCACCATCTTTAGGGAAGAAAGCAGTCCAACTGACCGTACTCTCGCATCTGCAGTCGAAGCGCAAAAAGGCGGTACAGCGGCGAAACCGGTCAAAAAGTCGAAAAGGCATCGAAAGTGCTCGATTCTCTAGCACGATCACACCCTCTCGCCCTACCGCCCCAGTGCCGCCACCATCCACTTCCACACAGCGACATCGCTCGACCCTACCCCAGTACCCATAACCTACATAATCAACGATAATTGGTGGATTTCCTCCCCGCCTCCTTCTCCTTCCGTGGGCGCAATTTCCTCTTACCCCAACCTTGTTTCCCTTCTCCACCCGTCTCTGCCGGCTCCTTCGTATTCCATGTGACACCTTCCTCCTTCTCTAGCAGTGCCCCTCGTTCTTTCCTTTTCCTTCTCGCCCTTTTCGTTTTCTGTCATGTGTCTCTATGCAGGTCCTTTTCGTCTTCTCTTCTCTAGTGATCTAGTCACTCCTTGTACGTCAAGTCGTGGTCTACATAATCGCAAACAGTATACTCGCAGCCTACCGAAAGTTAATGGTGAATACAATCGTGGAAACTGAGCTGTTGTAATGAACAATTCCTCGGATTGCCATTCATTCGCTCATCTCTCCCACATCCACACGACTCGATCATGGCCAAAGTCTCGTACCCACACTATGCCTGGGCTGGTTAGTCTGTGCTCTTCCTCGCTAGCCAGGTCCTGACTGACCCAGTATCGAGTGAACAGGTGGACACTTTATCGTTCTGGCGTCTTCACTTTACACCTTCCTCGGCCTCATCACCTTCTCTACACGCGACAAGAGCTACTACTTGGCCTACGCTGGTGCATTGGTTAGCTGGGGCATCGTAGTCGTACGTCCTCTCCCTTCCTTTCAAGTCGAGTCGTTGCGCTGACGTAGCTTTGTCTTCCCTCCTCTCTCGCTCCACTTTTGGTTCGTCTCGCCGCTTTGCCGTGGTTCGGGATGAGCAGTACAAATCCCTTGGACCTCCGACTCTATCGCGCGCATGGCTTCAACGAGCATTGCTTGATGAGAATGTCCAGTATTTGCTCCTCGCGGGGTGGTGGTTCGTTCAGGTGCGCCACGCTTCGTCTTTGCTGTCCTTTCTTTACTCTCGCCCTGTCTTTGTCGTGTTGGTCCCCTTGCGCGCGGGTGCACGGAGCTGTGAAGGACGCAGTACAGGCGTGCGCGCTAAGCGAAGCGAGAGGAGCGGAAAAGACCGCTTTGCAGGCAATATCTGCCGACAGCAAGGCCCAGGACTGCGTGACTGATACCCCTCCATCCGTCCACCGCGCACAGAAACCCATCACCCTGACCCTCCTCCCCTTCTGCACCTTCTCCCTCTTCCACACCCTCACCTTCCTCCGCACGTCGGTCCTCCCCAAAGTTCCTTCACCGACTCCGGGTCAGAAGAAAAGTGCGACTGGGACACCTGCAGCGACCGCGACGGCGAGTGGAGTACCAGATGCGCCGGGGGTCAAGGTTAGCAGGGGAATCCAGGTGCGTTGTTCCGTCCCGGGGTGTGAGAGATGGCGGGTCTTCCTGTTATACCCCCCCCCCCCCCGATAGGGGTAGCGGGGCGATCGATTGGCATGCCCAAGTCCGATGACTGACGCTGAGTGTGCGCTTGTTCCCTCTTGCCGCTGCCTGCCCTCGCGCTACAGACCTGGGTCAAGGCCCACTACGAACAAGCTATGCTCTTTGTGGCTTTCATCGAAGTCGTCGGTGTCTTTGGCCGGTTGCTCCTCGGCGCGATCACCTTCCAGAACTCGTGTGTTCCCCTCTCTCTTCTCCTCCTCTCCCACTTTCTTCGCCTCCCCGTTTTACCTGTCCGTACTCTTCTTCGACTGACCCGCCTCCCACGCCTCGCACAGTCTCCTCTCCCCCCTCTTCTTCGCCCACTTCCTCCGTCTTCGATACTACCTCTCCCCGCCTACCCGTCAAGCGTTCGCCTGGGTCAATGGACAGATTGATGAGAAGGTCGTCAAGAACTCGAAGGTTCCTCAGGGGGTTAGGAAGGGAGTTGGGATGGGGAGGGAGTTGGTAAGTTTGCCTGTTCTTTCTTGTGCCCACTGTCTGTCCCTATAAGTGCATGAGAGAGCCGAGGCAGGTTCCAAGGCCACAAACCACCATGTCCGCCTAGTGCGACATGGGGCACGCCACGAGTCATGCGATGCGACCCTATCTTCTCGCTCAGCGTAGTGTAGCGCTCCCGTGTGATGGCGCATGGCAAAATCCAGGCAGCGACTGACCTCTCCAATGGACACTAACCTCTGCGTACCCTCACAGATCGCCCGCTACGCCGAATCTATCATCTCGGTGCAGCAACCTCAACCCGGAGCAGGAGCGGCGGAGGCTCACAGGGCTCGCTAAGAACCCTCGTAGCCCCTTCTCTTCGCGCCCTCCTTTTCGACTTTTCTTTCTCTCTCGTGCGTATTGTGAATGGTGTAGGAGGGAGCGAGGTGGCAGATACGCGTTGTCGAGCGTTGTGGGTTGATTACGGAGGAAAAGGCGAAGGCGGATGGTACAGGAGGACTCGAGGAGGGGGGGAGGCATACGCAACGAGTTGATGAGCTTCCTGATGTCGGTTCTCCTGCCGTTCGGAGCTGTGTAGAATGGAGAGTTGATCAGAATGAACAGCGAGAAAACGGGATTGAGAAGGTCATAAGGTGTCTCGTCGCCCACCTCGTTACGGCGTACACGGAGCTCAGCGGGCTGAAGTGTAACCCCTTAGCCGCATCCTACTGCGGTAAACCGTCAGGGATACAAGGAATGCGAATGAGGTTTAGAACTACTTCAGGGGAGTTTCCGACTTCACCTTGGTCACTCGCTCTCCTTTCTCTTCTTTCCTTCTTTCCCTCTGTCCTTCCATATGGGACACGAGCGAAGAGTCGCTACTTTATCGCAGCACTACACACAGCGAGCACTCTCCAGAGTAGCTCGTCCATGCTTTAGCTGTGGGAAAAGGTGCGCTTCACTCCTCCCCTCCTCCCAAATCAAGCTCATCTCCCTTCTTTTCTACAGTCCCCGGACACTCAGGCACCCTCCTTCGCCCGTTACGAGTCCGCTCAAATATTACCGCTATGCATTTGTGCTTGCGCCTCGTCATCATCCTCCCGTCCCAACCTCCCGGAGAGCGGCCGTCCTTAACACGACGGAGCAAGGTCATGGACGGGCAGGTGGACAAGGATTGCCGCCTGGGCTCGGGTTGGGAGTCGTGTCGCTGCTCTCTTGCGCTTCGGCGGTCGAGACGCTCGCACTTCTCCCGGAGGGTCAGTCGGCCGTGTGCTCAGGCGCCCGTGTCTTTCGTCCTCTTTGCCGGCTGTCGCTGCGCCAGCGCGGTGTCTGGCTCGCAGAGGCTTCGCTCACTGGCCCTACCGCACCTTGGCAGCAAAGAGATGAGCTGTCAAAGTTGCCAGTGGGGGCCTGTTTGGCGGAGTAGCGTACAGCGCAAGCTGACTCGCAGGGACAACTTATGGTGCGCGTAAGCGCACTTCTGAGCCGGCCGACGAAACCGTTCGTCATTGCAAGCACAGTAACGCGACCGCCTGACTTTTCCTCTCTTTTGAGGAGGTCGAGGTAACGAAATGGGGCTTACTCTCGCTCGTCTCCCCCTATACTTCCTGCCCTCTACCTGTACGTACTCATGTCGCGCGGGGGAGCTGGGAGTAGGAGGAGGGAAAGGAGCGGCTCGCCTTGTCACTCTTTTCAGGCGCAGTTGATCTCTCCCTTCCTCTCTGCCTTCTCTCCGCGCTCGCTTCTCAGGATAGGACTGGAGGAGGTCAGGGCGCACTGAGCTGAGGATGTTTATCCAGGTCTGTCCGACGGTGGGATTTACCCGTTATGAGGTCTTTCAGCTTTATACTGAAGCCAGTGCGCCTTTCGTCGGCCCTTCGTCTTTGTAGCCCTCTCTTCTTGGCTCTAGCAATATCTCACGCTCTCGCACTGAATAATCCACTCGGGCACAGGAGCAGGAGAGATCAAGGAAAGCCCGCTCTTTCTCCTGCTCGCTTCGCTTCCTTGCGCCGCTGCGGCGCGCCCTGCGCCACGACGAGGATGCAGACGGTACTGTCATTCCTCCCAGGTCGCCGCAGACAAGGAAGTCAGGATAAAAAGCCCGTAGGCGACTCTTTGCAGACAGAGACGCGCAGCTACATCAAAGAGCGGCGAAAAGATAAGTATAGATGGCACGACAGGAGGAAACTACGAGATACACGAAGATAAGAGAGATGTGAGGAGAGGAAACAGTCACAAGAACGGCTGCCGCAGGCTCACGTAAGCTGGGTCAGAAAGGGAAGGGAAAGGTGAGAAAGACGAAGGGGAGAAGATGACGAGACCAGGCCGGACCGGACGAGATGAGGGGAGAAAACGAGACGAGAGACACGAGAGAAGGAGGGCGGGTACAGAGAGAGGATAGAGGATGAGAAAGAGACGGAGGAAAACAACTTCTTGCTGGTTGAAGGGGAAGGAGCGCTCCACAGCCGTCTCCTTCCCTGAACTTCACCTTCACCATACCATCTAACCATCGACCACAAACCACCGGGTAGACACCAGCACCGTCCACCCACACTTAGTAAGCCACCCCGGCCAGCTCGCCCAACTCGTCCGGCTGAGCCCCATCCAACTGAGCCTCCTCCTCCTCATCCCCGACACAAGCCAACAACTCCTCCCGTTCATTTAACATGACGACCGCCTCTTCCTCTGCTCCCTCTCCTGCTGCTCCATCTGCTCCCGCTCCTGCTCGCGCTGTCCCCTCTCCCACTGCTCCGTCCAGCGCTGTTCCTTACTCAAGGCATATGCAGCGGCTTGGAAGCTCGAGGGGAGCCCGAGAGTTGCTGGAGATGAAGGTCGAGGCGCAGGAGATGAAGGTCGAGGCGCAGGAGAAGGAGAAGGAAGCGGAGGAGGAGGACAAGTGAGAGGAGCTGGAGTGAGAGGAGAGAACTGAGCGTTGTCGAAGCGAGACAAGTCATATTCGGCGAGGCCGAAGGGTTCATCATCGTGGTCGTCGGCCCGGTCGTGTTCAGCCTCATCTTCGGAATCGGAGTCAGAGTTGAAGCCGGATCGTTCTGAAGGCGAGCCGGAGCTTGACGTGGAGGCGACCGAGGCGGCGATGGGAGAAGGTGAAAGAGACGACTTGTTGTTGTTGACCTTGACCTCCGACGGAGCGTCCTCGTCGCAGTTGCTCGTTGAACCGGCCGTGAGGTAGTGAGATATGTCGTCCTCTTCGTCGAATGAAGTCGCAGTCGGAGTGGTCGAAGTCGCAGAAATGGACGAAGAGAGAGACGAAGTCGAAGAGCTGAAAGAAGTCTCCTCAGTATCCGAGTCGGAGGTGAAGGAGAAACTCGGAATAGGCAGTCGTGGGCGGGGATAAAGAGCGCTGGGAAGTGGCGCAGGGAAAGCGAGGACTTCCGCCTCGTCTTCTTCGGTGATACCCTGTGGGAGTTGCACGAGCAAGGGAGGAGGGGCGCGACGACCGGATCCGCGAAATTGGGAGAAGCTCCGAGGGCTCCGTTGAAGCGGGGTAGCCTGGGGACGACGAGGCGGAACCGGTAGGGCCTGCGAGGAGGTCTGAGGAGTCGTCGGTGCTGGAGAGGCTGGAGGAGATGCGGCCGTTCGACGAGCGCCTACAGACTTCGACCAACCGAGGGCGGGCACCTTGGAGCGAGCTGAGAGTGGCAACCTGGCGAGGACATGAGGCGGGAGGGATCGAGGAATGGCCACGTCTGGGAAAGGCGAAAGCGACCCAGAGGGACGGGGAGGACGCGGTGGCGCCGTTCGACTTCCAGTGCTCGAGAGGAGGCGGCGGGCAGCAACCAGGGCGTCGTGCGATGCGGCGGTGCTGATGCGGCAAGGGCACGACGCGGTGCGGACGAGGGAGACTGGTCGGCCGGGAGAGGGCGCATGCAGGGTCGCCGAGGTGAGGAGAGGCGAGAGCGGCAAGGCGGGAGGACCGTAGGCGAGAGGAGTGACCGTCTTGACTTCGTGGCCCTTGGGGACCTCCCTGGCAAGCTCGTCACCGCTGATGGACGCCTCAACGTCGACAATGACAGCCGACTCAGCCTGAACGATGGTAGGCTGCTCGACGACGACCGGGATGGCGCACAAGACGACCGACGGCGATGGCACCGCGACCGGGGCAGTAATCGAAGGTTCGAACCTGTACGAGATGGAACCCCGACGACCACGCGGCTTCACGTTACCATCCGAAGAAGACGCGGTCGAGAGGGAGTTGCGACGCGATGAGGGAGCCGACGACGTCGACGATTGAGTGGGTGGAAAGATGTAGGAGATGGAGGAGGTGCGCCTTGAGCGGGTTAGCGGCGCCGTGGGTTGGGAGGGGGACGGAGATGAGATTGAATGGCGCTGAGTGTGGAAGAGGGTGGAGGAGACGCTTGAGCTGCGGCGGGCGACAGGGGCCGGGAGTTGCGGAACCTCAACGGGGGATGAGGACGACAACGACGGCGAGTAGACCACGACGGTGTTGGAGACCGATGGTGCCTTGATAGACGACGGGGCGGTGGTGATGAAGTTGACCTGGGCGGGAACGGCGACGGTAGTAGCTTGTTCAGTTTGTCCAGACTCGACTTGCTTGACGAGAGGGCGGAGTTCGACCTCTTGCGTCGGCGCATCCTGACGACTCCAGCGAACGTGGCTTGCGTCGAGCTCGTCCGAGGTCTCTTGCGCCCTGTAGCAGGATGAGAAGAGGTGGTAAACCGAGGTAAGGCCGCCGAGGAGAGTTGGCCGCGTTTCTTCAGAGCTAGCCTGCACACGACGAATGCGACCGATGCGCACTCGATCAGCTGACGCCTTTCGCGTCCATGCAGAAAGAAAGAAAGGGAGAACGCACCTGGTCTTGCGGTCTCGAGTACCAGTAGGTAGACATGCAGCTTCCGAAGAGGGTGTTCATCGTGAATGGAAAGGAGGGATGTCTTCGGAGGCGGTGGGTCGGAAGAAGTGGGGATTGTCCGAGGAGAGGGGTACTCGAAATGAGGGGAGGGAGAGCGAGGAGGCAGCAAAGACCGCGACCTAACGATATGTGTCTCGACTGCGTCGAGCGAGTATGGTGTGACGAGGATGAAGAGACAGCTGAGTCTGTCGGGATTGCAGTCGACGCATCGCCTATTCCGCGCTATTGCCGAAGCCGACGTCGGCGAACTAATGTCGAAGTTGGTCAAGAACCGAAAGACGCTGCGGTTGAATGATGCCCTAACATAGCGCCGACGTTCCGAGTCCTGCGCATCAGTTGTGTCATCCGTTGAAAAGCCAATGCGATCAGTCGGAACTTGAGGAACCCATCGGCATAAGAACATAGCGAGGGTAAGGAAACCGGCGACCGGAATCGTGCGCAGCTAAGGCTCATCGTCACATCCTCGCAATGCACCTTCGCATCGCTACCGTAACCTCAGCGCGATCACTCTCGCCAATTCCTCCCTTTCCAGCAAACCACCGTGCGTCCCCCTGATTGATCCAAAGTCGACCTCCACATTATCCGGCAAATCCCGCTCATCTCGCTCATCCGTTTCATCATCTGCCGTCCGACCATCCTTCTCCTCTGCTCCGTATAGCTGCTTGAGCCTGCGCAGGAACACCCTCGGCTGCCTCAAGCTCAACAACTCATCCTCCATAGAGTGCAAGACCAGCACCCTGATCTTCCGGTTCTCCTGCTTGTCGTCTTCGTACTTGTCGTCTTCGTAACGGTCCCATCTCGCTGGTGACTCGGAAGCGAGTACCTCGTCGTCCTTACCGAAGGCGTCGTCTACAAAGTAGTGGTAAGACGGGTATTCGGCGAGAAGGGAGGGGAGGTCGTAAATTCCGTCGATGCAAATGATGCCCGTTATCGCTCGGCGCACCGCAGCAGGGACTGCGAATGATGGTGAGATTTGGCGAGACTGGACGGCGGAAGAAGAGGAAGAAGCGACGGTCGAAGGGTTTTGCGAAGGTGGGTAGAAAACGAGCGAAGCGGCCATGAAAGCGCCGGCCGAGTGGCCTGCTACGAAAAGCCGTTTACGATCCCACTTTGGAGTATCACCCTCGAGGGCTAGCGGCGGTCCTGTGAGAAGGGAGAGGCCGGAGAGGACGTCGTTTATTTGGGCGGGATGAGGATGAGACGGGGCGAGGCGGTATTCGAGAATGGCGAGAGGCAGGTCGGTGTGCTTGAGCAGGTTGGGTACGAGCGTGTGGACAAAGTCATCTTTCGCTTCTGTGGAGCCAAGGGTGGATTAGCTGATGAGGTGATGAGGGCAAAGGAAGACGTGGACGAACCGCTTCTCCAAGCTCCTCCTGTTTGCGTGAGTAGCAGGCGATGAGAGTCATATCACGAGCAGTGGTCTCTAGCCGAACAAGCGCGTACCGTGGATGAATACGAGCAGGGGAGAATTGGGAGATGCTGACGATGGCAGGTAGAGGTCAAGGGACTGGCGAACATCGTGTGCGCCGGGGTAGGAGACGTTTCTGTGCGCCGTGTACTTGTCCATGCCCCGCCACCGTGTGTCTGTATAGCGATCGAGAGATTCTGAGTACGGCAGCCTTGAACCGGTTGCAGGAGGACAAGCCAAACGTTTCTTCGTCTTGCCTTCCTTCTCCCTCGCCTTCGTCTGCGTACAGGTAGGGGATCTTAGGTCATCAGTCGAGAATACAAGACAACTGACACCTTCGTCTCGGCCCCTGGACCAGGGACACTCCTTCCCGCCTCTTCTGCTCTTTCCCAATCCGGCCTTTTCTCAACAGCCGCCTTCTACTGGACTACCTCTTTCGGGCTGAATGCAAGCGGGTCTACAAAGCCTATGCCTACTAGACCAGCGGCGCGGTTCATGGAGGCCCATCGCAGTCATTTTCCGCCGTCCAGTTGGTCAAGTCTTGCCGGCCGTTCTTCCTTGCTCCGCTGCTGCTGCCTTCTCCTTGACGTTCTCTTCCGCACATTACGAGTAGCTGAACCGTAGCGTCTTTCGTGCTCGATACCTGAACGTGCATAGCAACCCCCCCGCCCCCTCCCACACATACACACACATTCAGTTTACAATCAGCTCCTTCCCTCCTGGACATGCGCTTCACCCTGGTCGCACCCGCCCTACTCGTTCTCTTTTCAGCGACGGGTGTCACAGCGGGGCACAAGAAAAAGGTGCAGCCGCCAAAGACGCTCTGCCCTGCTGGTGAAACGGCTTGCCCAATTCTCGGCTCGACGTGAGTTTCTTTTCTTCCCCCATGTCTGCCTTCGTTCGGTGTTACTGACGAGTCACCGTTCCGCAGCACATATGACGATGCGATGAAGCATCACTTCTCGAATAAAGGCGAAGTTAGCGGCGTCATGGCGGGTACCGGAGGCTGTGAGTCTTTCCTTCCGCTTCTCCCGTCGCTTAAATCCTGCATTTTGACCCACGTATCCGACTTGGCAGACGAATGCGTGAATACTCAAGAAGCTCTCGACTCCTGCGGCGGCTGTTACTCCACGAAAGAAGGCCAAAACTGCTCTGCCATCCATGGATCTGCTGGTGTAGGGTGCTATCAAGGCGTCTGCGTCGTGTTCTCCTGTCAACCGGGATGGAGACCTTCGCTTGATAGTACAAAGTGCGTGCGCGCGGCGTCGGCGGCGTCGGGAGGGAGGAATGGGACGCGGAGCGGAGTGAGGATGCACAAGGAGGGAAGGAAGATGAGGGGGCATATTAAGCCAATATCCGGTTAGGCGTCTCCTGCGGTTGCCTACGACCCTCACATATACCCTTTCTGTGTCTACGTACCCCTACACCCCTCTTGCCGGCGCTGGCCGCTTCCCTTTTCTATTTCTGCGTTGTTTTCTTCCTCCTCGCCTCTTCATCAGCGCGTAGCCCCCCCCCCCCCCCCCCCCCCCCTTTCCGTAGCCTCGGGACTGTGTAAGGATTCGCATGGCCGATCATTAATCGCCATGGGTGAGCCCGGAGGAGCTGGAGATACTTGTTCGGATAGAGGGCTGGACGCAAGCTGGACGTGAGGAGAAGCAGTCTCGCGGAGGAGTGGAGCTACCTGGGGAAAGACCTCGGAGTTCAGCTTGAGTAACGCATGTACTCCCGGAGCACCGGCTGTAGATCGACGTTCGGCGTCGGTGTTCAAGCGAGTCTACTAGTAGTTGTCCTCTAGCTCGCTCTCTTCGAACCCCTCGCCCTCGCTTGTCTGCTACAATGCTTGTGTGCACTGTACAGGAATGGCAGTACCGTGAATGGGCGTATCCGCAAGGGCGGTCGTCGTCGGTCCGGGGTGTCTCTCCCTTCTCCTTCCCGTTCAAGGGGTTGCGACTTTGGATCTTCCCCTTGTTCCACCCAAAACCCGCCGAATACACTCTAATGGACATCGTCAGGGGCAGCAATACAACTCCGACATGTCTTGCCCATCAAGTGGATCAGACAGGGACGGCCATCCCGAGGATCGATTGAAATCCCCCTCTCTCTTCTCCTTTCTCTCATTCTCCTTTACGCTCAAGCTTGCTACCGGTCTCTCGAGGGGCAGTAGCACCCTACCTAGCTGCTCTTGCAAAAGTTGCCGTGACGAAGAGGCCGTCCGACACTTTTCCTTCCCTTTCTCTGAACGACCGACCCTCGACATTCCTTTGAACCCCTCCGATCCTTATCTGCGCTCGACCTCCTACTCGCCCAACTCGACCCCGTCCACCATGCGCTCTTCCACCCTCATTGCGGCCTTTAGTACCTTGGCCGCCGTCGCCTCCGCCGACTTTTCCCCCGCCCCTCTCCCGCCCAATACCAACCCGGTCCTCCCTCCCACCGACATCTCGCTCAACAAGCGAGACCTCTGCATCTTCGGCCTCTGCGTCGGCGGCGGAGGATACTCGTCGTCCCCTTCTTCTCAGTACTTGTCGGATGTCAATAACTGCGGTTCTAGGGGAAATCGGTGCTCGTCATCGTGGTCTTCGGGAGGTGGAAAGCAGTGTGTGAATGGAGTGTGTGGACCGCAGTACTGCAACAACCTCTTCGATTTTAACTGGCTTACGGGGAACTGCCAGGACGTTTCGTCGGACAGCAACAACTGGTTCGTTCCTACCATATGTTCTTCCGCCCCGGCGCGCTCACTGATGCAACCGAAAACTCGCAGCGGGAAGTGCGGCCAAACCTGCTCCGTGGACAATGCCTCCGGTACGAAGTGCATCAGTGGATCTTGCTACGCCACGGCCTGCTCGCCCGGATACACCCTCGCCTCCGGTGTCTGTAACAAGAACATCGACACCACCTCCGACGTACGTCTCCTCTCCCTCCTTCGCCCTTTTCGCTGCTCCACCTCGCATGCTGACTTCCTCTGCCTTCCGGTTTTGCAGGTCAAGAACTGCGGATCAGTCGGAAACAAGTGCCCGTCGTCCTACTCGTACGGTTCCGGATCGGTCTGCTCCAACGGTGTTTGCCAGCCTCAGTCTTGCAATAGCGGCTTTGGCTTCGATTTCGCCGCCCAAAAGTGCCGCGACATCACGTCGGACACGAACCACTGGTACGCCTCTTCCGCCGCCCTTCAGCCCTTTCAGTTGTTATCGCCCTTCGTCTGCTGCGGCTTTGTGCCTTCCCCTTCACATTGATTATCGGGCTTCGCAACTGACTTGTACGACTCTTCGTCCTCAGCGGATCCTGCGGGAACGTCTGCCAGTTCCCGAACGGCTCTGGTCAGTGCGTTCGCGGCTCTTGCACGCTTAAGAGCTGCTCGAACGGGTACTACAACATCGACGGCACGTGCAAGCGCATCGACACCTTGACCGACATTGACAACTGGTTCGTTTTTTTCTTCTTCTTTCTTTCCGTCGATTTCTTTGCATTGCCTCCCCTCCCTCAGCTTGTCTGAGTGCCCTGTCCAGAGCGGCACGGACGCCGTGCTGACTCTTTCGTCCTCCCCTCGCAGTGGATCCGTCGGCAACACGTGCTCTTACCCGAACGGTGTCTCAACCTGCAAGTCTGGATCCTGTCAGCTCTCATCCTGCAACAAGGGCTACGAACTCAAGACATCCTACTACCTCTGGTGGTCTACCGGTCAGACGTGCGAAGCCGTCGATACCTCGTCCGACACCGACAACTGCGGTGCGATCGGCAATGCTTGCCCGTCGAGCGTCGCGCATGGGAGTAGCCCGACATGCTCAAAGGGCAAGTGCGTTAGCACCTGCGACAATGGCTACGTACGTCTCCCTCCCCCTCTGTTTCACCTTGACCTTCTCAATCTTGACTCTCGCCTCACTTCCCGTAGGACTGGGACACCACCTCGCTTTCTTGCCAAAACACCAACAGTGACCTCAATAACTGCGGCAGCATTGGTAACGTCTGCAAGGTCGACAATGGCGTTGCGCAGTGTGTCAGGGGGTCTTGCTCGGCTTCTTCGTGCTCTTCCGGGTTCGCTCTCCAGAACGGCAAGTGCGTGAACGTCGACGTCAACACCGACCCCAAGAACTGGTATGCCTGTTTCCTTCCTATCAGTTCTGTCAGCGTGGCTGACCTTTTTTCCTCACCATGCGCAGCGGTCTGATCGGTACCATCTGCCCCTCTTCCTACAAGAACGGCGGTCTCGGAGTCTGCCTCAACGGAAAGTGTCAAACCGCCTGCGACAACCTCTTCGATTTCGACTTCTTCCTCGGATTTTGCCGTGACGTCTCGTCCGACACTCAAAACTGCGGTCGATGCGGTCAGAGTTGCTCCTTGCCAGGCGCCAAGGCGACTACTTGCAACCGGGGCAAGTGCGCGGCGACGGCTTGTAACTCGGGTTACACGTTGAGCAACGGGGCTTGCTCTCAGACTGATACGACTTGCGATGGTGCGTCGTTTTATCCTTTTTTTTTACGAGAATTCGCGCTGACTTGACATTCGCACTGCCACTTGCAGTGAACAACTGCGGTGCCGTTGGTCGCGCTTGCCAGTTCTCACCCGCTGGCGCTTCCGGTATCTGCCAGTCCTCGACCTGCGTGACCACCAGCTGCCCCGCCGGGTACTCTCTCAAGTCCGGTCCGTCTCTCTGCTCCCTATCTTTCCTTCCTTGCCCCGCTGACCCACGCTTCCTCCAACTGTAGGCGTCTGCGTCAAAATCACCGCCTCTCAACAAGCCCGCCTCTCCAAGAAAGACAAAATCCTCGAACCCAAAGCCCTCTGCCCCGCCAAGGAAGAAGCCTGCCCCATTCTCGGTTCCACCTCGTACGCCACCGCCGTCGATCACCACTTCAACGCCGCGACCCAATTCTCGGGTATCATGCTCGGAAATGGGGGTTATGAATGCGTCGACACGATGCAGGCTTTGGATTCGTGCGGTGGGTGCGCTTCGACCGGTGAAGGAGCGGATTGTACTAGGATTCGTGGGGCGGCTGGAATTGGATGTGAGGCTGGGGTTTGCAGGGTGTTTTCGTGTGAGTCGGGGTGGAAGCCTTCGTTGAAGGGGGACAAGTGTGTCAGGATTAAGGCCCACTCCAACTCGTCGAGCCACCACCATCACCGTAACTCGACTTCAGCGTCGTCGTCGTCGAAGAGGCACCTCGTGGCTCGACACCATGGTCACCACCACGCGTCGCACCTCTGAGCGACGGATTCTTCTCTCTTCTTCCTCTCCAGCTTTTTCTTCTTTACTTCGCCTTTTGCACTCCTCTTTATCGCATAGCCACTTGTTCTTTTCTGTTTCTCCTTACATTCATATCTGTCCTTTCGAGACTTTCTCGCCCCACCCATCGTGTAGCTTTGCGCTAGTTGATACCCATGGAAGCTGTTCTCTTTTTCCTGTTGCCACGCCTGGGCAATTTCTCCCTCTCAACGAGATCCGGTTTTGCGAGTGGCTGACGACAGCGTCGCGTGCAGCACCGCCTACGTCTAGAGGGGGAACGTACGGTCGATTTGACGGGAAACTATCGTTTCGTGAAAAGAGGAAAAAAGAAAAAAAGCCCAGCGGGAAGGGGAGAGGAGGACAACAAGGGCACATAGCACCGACCAGAGATACCGGACCAGAAAGATAAAACGCACGGAACGAAAAGGAAGCCGTGATACAGAAAGAAACCACGAGAGAAAAAGGCCCGAGTTAGGCGTCCAAAGGCGGGGTGGGCGGGATGTGTCTTCCCCCAGCAGCGGAAAGTGGCGGTGGAGGCGTTTCGAGACTGTGATCTTTGAGTGGAGGTCGAGGTGGGAGGGCTGGTGGACCGTGTTCCTCCATTGTGGGATCTTGCAGGCTGAGAGGAGAAGAAGCTAAGTCGGACGTATTTAGCTCGAAGTTCTGTTCATTCGCGGGGGAGAGCGGTGGAGCAGAGTGGGAAAGAGGTGGAGAGCGCGAAAGAGGTGAGGTAAGGATGGTAGATTGAGAGGTGGGAAGTGTGCCGGAACGTTGGATGGTAGGAGCGGACGGGCTTGTCACGACGGGGGTGACGACGGGAGAATTGGGTGCGAAGCTGGTAGAGGTGGGACCGGGTGAATGCGAGTCCCTTGGGAGGACGCCAGGAGCGGTGGCTCGCTGATAGAGTGCGTAGACGCTGTCGAGGGAACCTGCGTTGCGCACAGCTGTAAGGTAAGAACGGTGAGCGGGGAAAGACTCGCGTAGTCGGGGTGACGGACTAACCGGATGAGGTCGGAGGGTCAGGAAGACTCTGCACGGAGATGGGAGTACCGGTGGAAGATGAGGCGGCTGAAGGAGATGACGGTGGCATGCTGTCCGAGCCAGGCAGCTGGAACGGATGTCCCGTAGGTGCAGTTGTAGACGCTGAACCGGCTGTAGGCGAGACGACATTGCCGCTGGGACGACGCGACCGCGACAGAGAGAGGGGTTCGGCAGGGAGACCTTCGAAGAGAGGTATATTCTGCTTGATGAGCACCTCCATGACGATGTCCCTCGTGCCTTGGAGTGCCGTCTCCAGAGTCGCGCTTTCATCTTCCCCGAATACCACAGTTGAGAAGATGAGGGCGAGGTTCGACGTGTTCATCTTGTTGACGTGCTCGTGGGCAGCGATACGGGCGAGATGCTCGCAGAGGATCTTGAGCGTTGCCTGCTGTGGAGGCGAGAGGCGTCGAAGTCGGCGGGTCAGAGCTGCGACTGCAAGGTCGGGAGCGGTAGAGTAGTCGGCGGTGAACGCTTTGCGGTCGGCTGCAGGATAAGGGCAAAGGGGAATTGGAAGTTGGCGAAGGTAGAGCTTGAGGACGCCAGCAACCGCGGGAGGGTCGTCGTTCGGACCGAAGTGGAACGCTGGCTCGTCCTTCTCCATGCGAGTCACAATCTGCTGGATGGTCGCGAGTTTGCCTGGAAAGAACCGGTCAGCATCGACGAAAAAGACGCGGCAACGAGTAAAGGCCAACCTGGAACGCGATAGATGCCCTCCATCTCCAAGCCATGTGCGTCGACATGTGCGACGCTGTAATCGCACACTGTCAGCAGTCTGCGCAGAGCATGCAGGAGTAGGTAGTGCTTACCAGCGCTGAACGACCAATGGGACAAGAAGCGAGGGGTGCTTGGCGTGGTAATCTTGCAAGCCGACACCAAAGAGCAGAGACTTGCATGCGCCGACGAAGGCGTTGACGTCTGCCGGAAACAAAGTCAGTACATCGGAAAGGGGAGAGGAGGATAAGGCCGCACAGTAGACCGGCGGCTCGGGCGGAGCCTGATCCCGCACGCCAACGAAGAACTCGTCGGAGTCTCGCCTGGCGTCCATCTTGTCCAGCTCCGGCTTAACATGCTCGCTGATCTATTCGGAAGAACGGGCGCATGATCAGCCTGAGAGCAGCTAGAAGTAGAAGGGGCAGTCAGATGAAGGTAAAAAGTGCGTACCGCAATCTGCGAATGACCGAGACTGACTTGATCCGTAACGCGTTGCTCAAAGATGGTCTTCAAGGTCGACGAAAGCTCGAGGACAAACTCCTTCAACGACTCGCGAGCCGAAGTTTGTACTCGGAGCTTCTGCATGCGCAAGGTCTCGAGGGCGAAGATCCCAGAGCGATACTCGCGATCTGGGGACAGCAATACGTGGTTGAGAAGAAGGAACGAGGGGGAGAGACAAGGGAAGCTCTAGACGCACCTGCATTTTCCGCTTCTCGCTTCAGCTTACTCCCGTACTGCCTATTCCTAGCCTTGCTCGGCCCTAATGCCACAGCAGGATCCGTTCCCTTCGCCAGACTCCCTACCGCGCGCACG
Organism: Rhodosporidiobolus odoratus; assembly: GCA_034387635.1. Classification (NCBI taxonomy): domain Eukaryota; kingdom Fungi; phylum Basidiomycota; class Microbotryomycetes; order Sporidiobolales; family Sporidiobolaceae; genus Rhodosporidiobolus; species Rhodosporidiobolus odoratus. The sequence continues at coordinate 1,536,010 of JAOANU010000002.1, read as the reverse complement.
ATGGAGTTTACCCTATGCTTCTCGCCGCTCCAGTCCCTCTTCGCGAGCGCCTCGAAAACGTTTTGCTTTCCAGTCGGCGGGTCGCGGTAAGGACCGCTGGGTGGAGCACCGGAGGAAGACGTGGCACCCGAGACGAAGACGGGCGCGAGAGACGGAGAGAGGACGGAGTGAGGAGGAGAGTCGTCGCTGAGCGCGCCTCTGGATGAAGCGGCGGAATCGCTTCGTTTGCGCAATTGAGCAGGGTTTTCCCCTGCGATCGCACCTGACCAATGCTCGGGAGGCCAACCGTCCTCCTTACTGCCTCCTGCGATACCGGGGGACTTGGCGCTCGAGGGTCGGTCCTCCTCTTTCAGCGCTTCTGCTTCTTCATGGTGCTGCAGTTCTTCGACTCTGCGCTCGTAGTTTTTGCGCAAGCGGACGACGACAGCCTTGTAGTCGACATGTTCGGAAGCGGTCGAACGGAGGTCTTCCCGGATGCGGCGGCGAATGCGGTCCTGCGAGAAAAAAAAAGGTTTGTGCGTGGAAAGAGAGATCGTAAGGTGGAAGTGCGTACCCGGTTGTCTCGGAATGTACTCAGGTTGTTCACGAGTCTGTCCAGCCCTTCTGCTGTGATGCGGTGCGCCCTTGCCTCGTCCTCGACAGCGTTGCGAACGGCAAGCCAGGCTTTTCGCCAGGACGTCGGTACTTGCGAGTGGAGCCTGCGGCAAACAATCTCAGTGAGCCTCATGATCCAAGCATGGGAGAGATTCCAAACGGTTCGCGGGCCTCACTCATCGTCCAATCCTCGGTCGCCTTGGGCTGCCTTGATGGAGAGCTGTTCGTTGGAAGATAAGTCATGTGAGAAGGCGGGCCGCCAGTCGGGTACTGATGCGATTGCCTTTACCTTCTTCAGCGATTCGACATAGTCTTGCTCCACCTCTTGCCTGTCGAGCGACGCAAAAACCGAGGTTGTGGGGAGAGGTGAGCGAGGGGAACGAGCGATACAGCGGCAGGCTGACTTACCGGCGCTTGAAGAACGCTAGATACGTGTCGAGTTCCCGTAGGAGCGTGCTTTGCACGTCGTCCATCGAAGAGACAGCGAGGAAAACAGCGAGTCGGAGGAGAGAAGAGAAGAAAACCGGAAAGGCCGGCCGTGACCTCACTGTACACGGCGACTACGCGTACCGGTACAAGGTGCGAGATGGACTGCCGGAGAGCACAAACACTCGCGAAGGACAATCTGAGCACAGCAAACGGAGCATAAGCCAACACAGAAGAGTCTGGCGTGCAGTTCCGTTCTCGCGACCTATCTCGAGACCAGGAGAAACGAAGGAGGCAACATAAGGTCATTGCAACAAGGAAGGGAAGGCGCAGTGGCTTCAGGGTTAAAAAGCTCTGTGAAGGATTGTATCCTCATCGATGAGACGCGAATCCCACCGTAAGATGAAGAAATTCATATGTCAATCGGTTTCATCAGCAGCTCAGTGCGCCTTCCTTCATCGATTGCATCTCGTCGTCCGCACGCGGACGGAAAGGGTTGAGATGAAGGGATGAGAAGGGGTGAGAACGGCTTCGCCTGAAAGAGTGCGGAGGCGAGCCGCTTCACCACCGTCTCTACCTCACCTTCGCCCACCGACTCGCGTGAGGAGGCGAGGAAAGAGTGAAGAAAGGAGAGGGGGGGAGACGAGCGAGAGTAAGCCCCATTCCGTTACCTCGACTCGCTCCGAAGAGGCGAGAGAAGGCGGTCGCATAACTGTGCTTGAATGACGAACGGTTTGTCAGCCGGCTCAAAGGCGCGCTTACACGCTCCATGAGTGGTCCCTGCGCTTCGCCTGGCGGGGTTTTGCACAACTCCGCCAACTGAACCCCCTCCGACTACCTCGACAGCTCATATCTTCGCTGCCCAGGTGCGGTGAGGCAAGTTGACGAAGCCTTCACCAGCCATGCACCGCGCTGGCGCAGCGACAGCCGGCAAAGAGGACGAAAGACACGGGCGTCTGAGCACACGGCCGACTGACCCTCCGGGAGAGGTGCGAGCGTCTCGACCGCCGAAGCGCAAGAGAGCAGCGATACGACTCCCACCCCTAGCCCAGGCGGTAATCCTTGTCCACCTGCCCGTCCCATGACCTTGCTCCGTCGTGTTAAGGACGGCCGCTCTCCGGGAGGTTGGCACGGGAGGATGATGACGAGGCGCAAGCACAAGTGCATAGCGGTAATGTTTGAGCGGGCTCGTAACGGGCGAAGGAGGGTGTCTGAGTGTCCGGGGACTGTAGAAAAGAAGGGAGATGAGCTTGATTGGGGAGGAGGGGAGGAGTGAAGCGCACCTTTTCCCACAGCTAAAGCATGGACGAGCTACTCTGGGGAGTGCTCGCTGTGTGTAGTGCTGCGATGAATAGCGACCCTTCGCTCATCTCCCATGATGAGGAAGGAGAAAGGGGAGAGGTTGGCTCAACGAGGGGAGCCCAAGTCAAAGTTCCCCTGAACTAGCCCTACAACCAACATGTTATCCACATTTTCTCGACCCTCCGCGGTTGCTAGTCGCCAGCTTCGCTACATCAGACGTTACGCCCAATGCTACAGTTCTCAGTCGGGCCATACGACCCGAGCTCGTCTTCCCTGCCCTTCCGATCCTGTCGTTTCTGTTCCTCGTCGCAGTAAGAGGCCTGCATAGTGACTGGCCCCTTGGGCTCTTCCGAGCCGCTTGAGCAGCTCAACAGGACGAACCACGACAACCACATCAGCTGAAGCAACGAAAACCCGCGCACAGAAGGCAACAAGGTTCGTTTGCAGTGCCTTTTCTTCTCCTTCGGTCCTGCGTTTCTCCTCTTCTTCATATGTCCTGACATTTACGTCCAACAGCTACCTGTCGTAGCCTCGCTCTTCACACGGTTCTCGTGGAGGCCTCCAGCCGCGAGTGCTTTTCGACTCGCTACCTTCAGCGTGCCTTTCTCGCCCGGGACCCGTCTGGCTTCGCTGCGGCGGCTATGAACATTTGACGGCACTGCCAAGGCACCGCTGAAGGCTCGAAGTCTTGTCCTGTGCTCCGCGACGCTACCATCGTCCTTTGCAGCCCGGATCGAGCGCTTGGGGCCGAGTTTACCGTCGTGCTGCTCGGCGGCAGCGGGTTCGGTCAGCACTTATTCCAGAGGCGAAGGTATGTACGACAGAACGACTGCCCTCGTCACATGAACCTCAGACTGACGGATCGGGCGCAAAAATCGCCGCTGAATGGGCTACCGAAGCGCTGTTTTTCCTCCGCAACTTGCGAATTCTGCCGACCGCAGCATATCCTGACTGGTCAGAGGTTATTCCCTCTGCAGTTCCGCTCTACACCCCTTTCTCCTTGCTGGACAGGGGCTCGTCACACGTCGTTGTTGCTGCCGCCGGTCAGCACTACTGACCATGCATCGAGGTCGGGTGAGGAAGTGAAAGGAGCGGCACTGCGATTGTCGGCAGGCAGCCTAAGAGGCGTTTCCGTCTGGTCTCGAGGTTGAGCTGCAAGACTTGCTGTACGGGGAGTCGTACGGTACGTTCCGCTGTTTCCCCTCAGCTTCGTGTCATCCCGTTTTGCGAGGAGCTCACCTGGTGGACATTGTCCGCACGAGCAGATGCCTGAACTCTCGCCAAGTCGCCTTTACCTGTCTACCATGCCTGTGTTTTTCGTCCGACCTTCGTACAGTCTCGCGCCGGCAGGAACGGAGTCGTCCAGATTGTACAGAATCAAGTCTCCCTTTCGAAGCAGCTAGCAGACCGTCTACCAGCGACACCGGACGAAGCCTCTTACTTGGATCAACTGACGAGAGGCCGCGGATGAATAGGTCGTTACGAAAAGGTGAAGCGAGCTGAAGGGATCATCGCCTCGAGCCAGACGAGAACGCGAACAAAAAGGCACTAAGCTATCACTATCAGAACATTCCATTATACCTCTCGTATTGGCTGTGGCGGCGCCCTTTGCGCTCCGGCTGCCCCGCAGTCCACCACTTGCGAGGTAAGGGGAAGCATGGAAGCTCGTCAGTATCAGCGCTTTTCCTCTTGGTTTCCGCCAATCCACTTTGCTTTTCCACCTCAGCTTCTGCCCGCCTGCCTCACCTCCCAGATGTTTGTTGAAGCTCTCCGTGCGACTTCCGCCGGCTCCCACCTGCCTCTACCCCTTTTTCGACTTCCAGCTCGCCTCGCAAGTGTCGAACCTCCTCCTCTGGTCAAATCAGCGGCAGCTTGTCGCGGCTTGTTATGAAGAGGTATGACTCTCTCCTTGTGCTCCGAATACTGTATTGCGCGTCCAGGTCCGCTGACACGGTAGTATATACCAAGTTGCAGGACAATCCCTTCGGAATTCGATCTCTGTCTCTCCCCACCCTGTCATGAACGCATCCCCTTCGCCTGCGCTGCTCTGCTGCCACACATATCTTCTCTCACTACTTCTATGCTTGCTCCGCCACCCTACTAGTCTCTCCCATCGCCTGTCGCCGCACGAATCGCTCTTTCCTTCCCGACCGTTCAAATCATTTCCGGCGCTCCAACTCGTGAGTTCCCACCCTGCACCCCGGTTCGGAGCACGCTGGAGTCATGAAGGAAGGGGCAAGCTGACCGAAGCTCGCTCAGACAACAGGCAAGCCGTGACGAATGAGCGAACCTTCGGAGGGAAGGAAGCTTTTGCATTTCTTCCCCTCGTTGGGCGGAGCCGCTGGCTAGCCGAGCCTCTGGCCACAGCTTTGGACTATCTCAGCTGAGGCTGCTGTGCCGTTACAGCCAGTGGGCGAGGCAGTAGACGAGTCGCTTGATTCTACCCCGCATCTTGTCCGAGGTTCTCGCCGTCGACGGCTCCTCGACGGCCCTCTGGCTCATCAGTGTCGCTTATGGACCTGATCGAACACGAAACTGGCCATAGACAGGCTCGCTAGCAGCTGCCAGGAGCATAGGGAGGAGGACAGCTGCTCGAGTTGAAGGGGAAACTCGCGGAGGCCAGCCCCGCTGTTCCCGACTTTATCGCCTGCTCTCTCACGCTACTTGGAAGTGCTGTGACACATCTTAGCACTATCTACAACACTCTACGAGGCTATTCCAGCAAGTCCGAACCCTGCTAGTAGCAGTTGTGAGACCCCATTCTCAGCTCGACCCTCGCCAAGTCACCTCTTCGTCTCGACCCCCTCTCTCTCTCGCGAAGCAATCTGAACGGTGTAGGGACTCTCAGGTGCGCTTCACTACACCAGACATACACGCGCGAAGGCTGTACGTGGCGTTGTTGTTACGCTAGGCGACGAGCACGACGTGTCGAGGCGGGCCTAGACCTTCGCTGCGGGTTCTACGAGGACTTAGCCGTCAAAATGCCCGTTCGCGTCGATACTGACTGCGCTTCCACCATATCATTAGAACTAGCGAATAAGCACATAGGTCACTCCGTCGATCCTTCCTTCCGCGCCGTTCCAGCAAAGAAAAGGAGACGTTCGCTCGTCTGCCCTTTTCTTCTTGCCGGACTTCGTCGTCGTTCTCTTTTCTTCGCCTAGATCATGGCCAAAGGCAGCGGCCGGTTCCGCAACCGCAAGCTCGGATTCAAGACTCGCATCGCCGTTGAAATCGGCGTCGTCCTAGAGGAAGACCCGCTCGACGCGACCCTCGAAGTCGAAGATGAGAAAGGCCGAAAAGGTGTCGAAACCGGTGTCGACAAGGATGAGGAAGGAGAAGTCCATCTTCAGGCCGTCATCGCTTCGACAGCTGCGTACGTTTCGCGAGCGACCGGGCCCGCCGACAAGGGCAAGAAGGCGGCTCAAGCCTACATCCCGACTCGAACCTCGACTGAGATCCCCGAAGCCGAATTCCGAGCGCTGTATACGAGCGGCTACGTCGACCCCTTCTCTTACATTCGATTCTCCGACACGGTTGAAGACTGCTTCAAGGGCGCCGCCGGATACACGATGGACGAAGACGATGAGGATTGGCTCGAGGACTATAACGCGCAATTCACGACCGGGTCACAGCCTATTGTTTCGCGTTCGTCGCCAGTCGGCGGGGACGGCGAGTCGAGCGCGCGAGGAGCACGAGCGAAGGGGAAAGGCGTCGCAGGTGGGGAGGATCTTCCCGCACCGACTGCTCCGCTAAGCGAGGACAATTTCGAGTTCGTCATGGAGGTCTTCGAGCACATCACAGATCAGAAGGCACCCATGGCTCACGTCGTATGTTCTGCTTTTGCTTTTCACCCGCAACGTTCCCAAATTGACATTGTTCGAGTTTCCCCTGCAGGACGTCAATCTGCTTCCGTCCCTTCTCGACTTCGATGACGCTTTCGACGATGAGCTGAAGCCGCAACTTGCAAAGCTCCGACCGTACGCCAAGGACGTGTACCCTCATTGGCGAGAACGGCGAGTGGCACGAGGCGGAAAGCCCGTAATCCCGGCTCTTGACGTGCGTGCTCTGGCTTGCCCGTGACGTCCACGCCTATCCCAGCTGACTCTTTCCGCCGCGCAGTACGACGAGTCGAACGAACAAAACCCTTATGTCTGCTTCCGACGCCGCGAACCCAAAACCTCCCGCAAAACCCGTCGATCAGATCAACAGAACCTCGAGCGGCTCATTCGACTTCGTAACGACCTCTTTGCCGCGCACGCGCTCATGATCAAAGTGCAAGAACGGGAACGGATGAAGCTCGACGCGTTGTTGCTCGAGAAGAAGGTGTTCGAGGAGCGGTGCGAGATGAGAGCGCTTAAGCGGCGGTTGAACGAGCCGGATGGAGACGAAGACTTGCTCATCAGTCGCAAGGAGAAGAGGCGACGACGGGAAGACCAGTCTACGGGGTGCGTGATCTCTGCCCGCTTACATTCCCAGGCTCAACTGACTTTTCCTCCCGCTCCCGCACAGCTCGCTACGCCTCTCGATTCGCAAGCCCGACCCCTCCAACCTTTCCACTGCCGCCCTCGTCCCCTCCATCGAGGAGCTCCAGGCTCGAAAACAACGCAACGATGGACTGCTCAAGCAGATCGACCGCGATATCACTAAGAAGCGCCAAGCCGACCAGCATTGGGAAGACTGGACCGACACTGCCTACATCGCACGAGCGCCCCCGACTCCAGCGCGGTACTGGCGATCGGTCGAAGCGGTTCCGCACTCGACGCCTTTCAACGCCACAGCGCAGAAAAAGGAAACGCTTGGCTTTGCGACCACGTACCAACCCCCGCTGGGACGGGTACGGCCGAGCTTCCGCAAGAGGATCGGGCGAGGAGGACGGGTCTTACTCGACCGAATTTCGATCGGCGGGAATGGAGCAGCAGGAAGGGGCAAGAGACGCTTACTACCTCTCGCCGAGGGAACCGACGATGAGCCGAGCGACGCGGCCGAGGAGGAAGAGGAGGAAGAGGAGGACGACTGGCTTTCGACCCGGCGGCAAGAACGGTTCCGGTACGATACCGATGCCGGGCTCGACTTTCCCACGGCCGATGACCCGGTCCTGCTCGACGACTACGAACTGCCTTACCTGCTGCGACGAGCCGCACTGCTCAAGCAGGGCGACCTCGACTCGCTCACCGTTGACTCGAGCTATCTCGACGAGGCGTTCCGGTTCGTCGCGTCCGATCCAGACAAGAACGCTCCGGCACCGCAGGTCATTGGCCGTCCTCCTCCCCGACCTGCGCTTCAGATGGCACCGAGCGCAGCTGCTGCCGTGACTGCCTCTCCCGCCGTCCAGCAAGCCGCTACGGCTCAGGCACCGAACGCCGCTGCCTACGCCCAGGCTCAGCAGCAACTCGCGGCGCAGCAAGCGATGCGACTGGCGCAGCAACAGGCGGCGATCAGGAAGTCGCAAGGATCTCCCAGTAATGGTGCCGGCGTCGCAAGATCGCCGCTTGGGATGGGACAACAACTCCCGCTACCGCCTTCGATGCAGAACGGCGCCGGCTCCTCGCCTATCGCTCAATTTCAACCGTCCCTTCCCTCGCCGTACCCTCACCAGCAAGGCTCTCCGCATGGCGTTGCGAACGGCCTACCCCTGCCTCCCTCCTCCCTCCCTCCTCAGCAACAACCCCGACCGAATGGCCTGCCCGCTGTCTCCCCTCAACCTCCACACATGCAGCTCATTAATGGAGCAAACGGTCTTCCCGCTACCTCCCGACTGTCTGCTCCCCCGTACTCTTCCAATCCCGCTCTCCAAGCCGCCCTCCACGCCCAGCAGCAACAGCAACTCGCTGCGGTGGTCGCTGCTAACGGCGGCACTCCGGCAGCCCTTCAGCAGCTCCAAGCTGCCGCTGTTGCCGGACGACCACTCTCGGCTGGCGGACTTCCTCAACCACCTCATTCCATGCACCCGCCATCTCGGCCTACGTCTGCAGCTTCGCACCATTCTCCTCACCTTGCCGGTAATCTAGCTTTACCTCCTCCCGGCGCATCTCCGACTGCACTCCGACCGAACGGCCTTGGTGCCAACCTCGGGACCCCTCCGCCAAACGCAGCGCAAGGAGTCAAGAGGAGCAGCCCGATGGCGCAGGTCCAATTAGGACCGGGTGGATACGCAGCGTTGCCGCCTCAGATCCAGCAGCAGTTAGCACAGAAGGCTCAGCAAGGTAGCTTCGGCGGCTTTGTGCAGGGATAAGCTAGCGGAGCGGTTCAAGCTTCTTGATGTCGTCCTCCTTCCATCCTTTCCTTTCCCTCGCTCTCTCTTTCTTCGTTCCATTGCTCCTCCTCCCCTCTCCACCCCTCAGTCCGACCCTTCTACGTCTCTCAGCCTTTCCTCTCCACTCGTCGCAACTCGTAAACAAAGTGAAAAATAGCCCTAAGAGAAGTACCTTTCCTGCAATCCGTAGTATCCCTCCCATTTCTATACTGTTAGTTTCTTTTCTTCTCTTGTGATCCTCCTCCGCGGTGACTCGGGGTGCCTATGGCAGCAAGCGGTGTTTGCGGGCGGTATCGTCAAGCAATTGTAACTGTTTTCCTCTTGCTATCAAGTCGCTCGCAAGCTTCCGGCGTTGCACCGCGATCTCGCAGCTGTGGAGACTGGACAGTAGTACATTACTTGAGAACGAGCGCAGACCAGGCGGAAGGAAGAAGACGCGGAGGCTGCACGTGCTGAAAACAAACTGACCGTCGCGTCGCGTTCTGGTTTGTTTGGTCTTCCTTCCCTCTTCCTCTTTCCCTTACGCACCCATCTCTCACAGTAACACTCAATCAGCACGATCTACTCCATAAGACAACCGGGATGCTCACCGACGTTTCCAACAACGTGCTTGTAGCACCCTACCGCTCTCCCGCCAGCGCTGCCTCGAAACCTGGCCCAAACAAACGGACTCTGGCCTCATACAGCTCCGAGGGGGATGCAGCAATGCCGCACAAGCTCAAGATGAACCGCACCATAAGTGAGTAGAGCTTCACTCGCTGAGAAGCGATGTTCGCTAACCTTGACTTCCCTCAGCCGCGTCGACTTCCTCGTCGTCGTCTCCGGCTCCCTCGTCTCCATTCTTCCCCAGCACCCACCTCGACGCCTACAACGCTCCTTCCTCACCTCTCCGATCGTCTTCGCTCAAACTGCCCACTTCCCCCATCAATCGCCTTTCCTCTCTGCCGTCTCTTCCTCCTTCGTCTCCTTCTTTCGCCCTTTCCTCTTCAGCCACCCTCGACGAGCTCGCGTCCGAGCCTGTAGAGGCTCTCGAGCAACCTCCCTCTGCGCAGCCCTCCGCCCCGATTGATACACCCCGAATTCTCCACCTCGAGCGGAACACGGTCTTCTACTTTGGCCGAAAGGCCAAGAAGGCCATCCCTCGACCGCTCTCTCCCTCCTCGAGAGTATCCGATACCTTCGTCCCCGTTCTCCTGCCGAAGAGCGCCAAGAACGCGTCTCGCCTGCATTGTTCGGCGCGCATCCTCCCCGCCGAAGAGGAGGACAAGGTCATGCTCGAAGTTCGGGTGACGGGCATGAACGGCATGAAGGTCGACGGTAAACTTCTCCGCAAGGGCAGCATTGCGCATTGGACTGTCGAGCCGGGTAGGAGGATGACGCTTAACTTCTGGGGAGGGTGGACTTGTTGCCTCATTGTGGCTGAGTCGGAGGTGTCCCTCCTCAGTGACGGCGAAGGCGACGGTTCCGACCAGGAGTCGGAAGTGCACAAGTACCGCGTCCGCAGCGAGTCACCCATTTCGAGCGGAGCCTTTTCTCCCCCTCGACGCAAATGCGCTTCTCGAGCTCACTCCCCCGCCCTTTCCGCTTTCTCCGACGACGACTCTCCTTTCCGCTCCTCCGCTGCATCTTCACGCCTCTCTGCGGGTGCCGCCCGAGCTTATGGCCTCGTTAACTCTCTCGACCTTGACCTCTCCGGCCTGATCGCCTCTGCGATCGTCTTCCACCCGCGTGCCACCGTCGCCTTGGATGAGGTCGTCCGAGCGCTCTTGCGAGAGACTGGGTCGCTTTGGAAGGTACTGAGCGAGGATGAAGCGGAAGTGGAGCAGCGGAAAGAGATGCAGGAAGGCGAGGACGAGGCAGTTGAGGCTTGGAGGGATATTGTCGAGGAGGTGCTCAGTGAGCAGGAGATGTTTGGCATGATTGATAACAGTGGGTTGAAGGTGAGCTCTTCTATACTTTTTCCGCTTGCAGCTTGTTCTCCTCTTCCCACCTTCTTTGTCACTTCCCGCTTTGCGCCTTTTCTCCATATGCGCCTCCGTTCCATGCAATATCCTTGCATCCGCTCATCTGGCTATGGCCCAACTAACCTTGTCGTTCTCTCCAGGACGCCGCCGGTCGGCCCATTCCTCCCAACTTCTACTACATCCCTGACGCCGACCCTTCCCCCGACCGCGTTGCCGCCCTCGAGCCGTTTGTCAAGCGAGTCCGAGGAGCCCGTGCCAAGGGAGGAGTGCGATACTTCTGGGCCAAGCCGAGTCTGAAGAAGAACAGGTGAAGCCTGCGGTTGGACAAGGCTTAGCGGAAACATGAAGGAGGTTGACCCGATTATCTTGTAGCATTTGACGTGTATTGACCTTTGTAAGCTGGTGTTGTGCCTCTCGTGCTAGGCCTGGTCTTACGGCGAGGAGTATGGTGCGCCTTGCGAACGGCTGCTTTCAGCAGGATCATGGGGAGATGACAAGAATTGTCGCCTTCTCAGATGCGTCGATACTCCCTGACTTAGGCTACTGGCAAAGCCGGGTCGAGCTGCGTTGTTACAAGGACAAAGGAAAGAAAACTTTGTGAGCCAACATTCAGACTTCGTCTTCTCGCCTCCAATTTCCTCCATCTTCCCGTCGACCCTTCGCTTACGGCTGAAGTCAGCTACTTACGGCGTCGTCTCGCGGTTCTGCAGCGTACGGTGCAGCTTTACTACGCGCGCCCGAGCCCTACCACTCCCGCAATACTTTCGAATCCGACCACATCGGGGAGCTGTCACAGCACACAGGACGCGCTTAACGAGGTGGACGGGCAGCAAGGATGTCTTGTGCAAGGGAGGGTCTACGCCTGGTAAGTGCGCTTCCTTCTGAGCCATTGTCGGCATTTCCTCGTTACCCTAGCCGGGTCTGCTGCCATGGGAGCTGTCCATCCGCCAAGCTCGAGAGGGCCCCGGTGTAATACAGTGTCTATTCGTCAGTTACCGCTATATGCTGCTAACCACCCATTTGACCTTGTCAGCCACCTTCGCGCCTTTCCCCCTCCGAGTCTCACACCAGCAAGGAGACGCTCGTGCACCACCAAGAGGAGCTGCCACCTCTGCTGCCCATCAGATATATCTCTCACGACCCATACACCTTGCCACAGCTTCTCTCACCCGATCTACCCGACTTCGAGTTCCTGTCAATCAACCCCATCCCCTCCTCTGTGCCGGACTTGGCATCGAAACACAGCGTCATCTGCCTCGATCCACCTGTGCGGTGGACCTTTGCTCTCGAGCTCGTCTACCAAACCTACCATCCAGGAACCTGGTCATCTTTGGAGCTGGACGAACGAGTCGATTTTACTTTTCTGTCATGTTGCGCCTGGACATCGGCGCGTCTGGCCAGAGGCGCAACGCGGTACGAGCCCGATGCGCTGGCGGACTGGCTCGACGAAACGGAGAAGCGGGTTTTGGCAGTAAAAGATAGGAGGAAAGAGAGGTGGCGGAGGTTATATGGTACGCTGGTATAACTCTCTCCAATCTTACGATTGTGTTGACGCGGAGACTCTGCTTGTCACAGCTCTTCACGGTACTCGTCTCCTCTACCTTGAGGCTCAACGCGCCATCTTTCCGGGCGAAGACGATGCGTTCTTACTTACGAGGATTCCAGCTGGAGATTTGTCCAGACCTCCCTCGGTCTCTCAAGGCAGTTGTGCGTCCTTTGCCCTCTGCTTCTATACGTGCCTTTCCAGAGTAGCTTCAGCACCTGAGGCACAGACTTGCTCTTGCTTTCTCGCAGTTTATCCCTCAACACAGTGTATCCCTTGAAACGCACTCGGTCAACATCTCCGGCGTCACTCTCAGACCCACCTGTGAACGCTTCACCCGCAGACACAGAGGACAATGTGGCTGCCGCTTCTCCCGCACTTGGCCCCACAGTGCTCCGTGGGACCTCTGTGCCTACACCAGCGGCTAGTCAGCCTGCTCTCAACCCGTCTTCTGCGATTAGCGAGATGTCGAGCTCTTTGCACGCGCACTTGAGTGGGCTGTTCCGCCGCCGGGGTCGCTTGGATGAGACTATGTAGGCCAAGAAATGGTCTGCTTTACTGCATCATCGGAACCACAGGTTTGTAGTAGCGGATGAGCTTGAGGAAGGAAGGTAGGCTACTCGAGGAGAATGTGGCCTGTGACGCAGCCTCCCCCACTGCTTTAGTCCTCTTATGCGCCATATGTAACTACGCTGGCTGCGCACAAGCAGCGAAGTCGGCAAGAGAGGCGGCCGGCAGAAAAAGAAAGGCAGAAAAAGAAAGGCAGATTAGTAGGTTTGTATATATGCATAGGGATGTGTCCTACTCAAGTTCAGGGGAACCTCAGAGTTGCGCTCCCTTGTCGAGCCAACCTCTCCCCTTTCTCCTTCCTCATCATGGGAGATGAGCGAAGGGTTGCTATTCATCGCAGCACTACACACAGCGAGCACTCTCCAGAGTAGCTCGTCCATGCTTTAGCTGTGGGAAAAGGTGCGCTTCACTCCTCCCCTCTCCTCCCCAATCCAGCTCATCTCCCTTCTTTTCTACAGTCCCCGGACACTCAGACACCCTCCTTCGCCCGTTACGAGTCCGCTCAAATATTACCGCTATGCACTTGTGCTTGCGCCTCGTCATCATCCTCCCGTGCCAACCTCCCGGAGAGCGGCCGTCCTTAACACGACGGAGCAAGGTCATGGACGGGCAGGTGGACAAGGATTGCCGCCTGGGCTCGGGGTGGGAGTCGTGTCGCTGCTCTCTTGCGCTCCGGCGGTCGAGACGCTCGCACCTCTCCCGGAGGGTCAGTCGGCCGTGTGCTCAGGCGCCCGTGTCTTTCGTCCTCTTTGCCGGCTGTCGCTGCGCCAGCGCGGTGCATGGCTGGTGAAGGCTTCGTCAACTTGCCTCACCGCACCTGGGCAGCGAAGATATGAGCTGTCGAGGTAGTCGGAGGGGGTTCAGTTGGCGGAGTTGTGCAAAGCCCCGCCAGGCGAAGCGCAGGGACCACTCATGGAGCGTGTAAGCGCGCCTTTGAGCCGGCTGACAAACCGTTCGTCATTTAAGCACAGTTATGCGACCGCCTTCTCTCGCCTCTTCGGAGCGAGTCGAGGTAACGGAATGGGGCTTACTCTCGCTCGTCTCTCCCCATCCCTTCTTCAGTCTTTCCTCGCCTCCTCGCGCGGAGTCGGTGGGCGAAGGTGAGGTAAGAGACGGTGGTGAAGCGGCTCGCCTCCGCACTCTTTCAGGCGAAGCCGTTCTCACCCCTTCTCATTCCTTCATCTCAACCCTTTCCATCTGCGTGCGGACGACGAGATGCAATCGATGAAGAACGGCGCACTGAGCTGCTGATGAAACCGTTTGACATATGAATTTCTTCATCCTACGGTGGGATTCGCGTCTCATCGATGAGGATACAATCCTTCACAGAGCTTTTTAACCCTGAAGCCAGTGCGCCTTCCTCCCGCTTCTCTCGTTTCCCTTTGTCGTAGTTCCTCGCTGCAATGCCGTGTGCCTATCTGTTCTGTCTTCGTTTTCACACGAGAGAGCACCGAAAAAACATCTTCGTCTTCCGTTGCAATTGCCGCATCGCGAGCGCTGCGCTTCATGTGAGCTAATTGGCGTTGCCCCGCTTGGCCGTGCTCCCGTTCTCGCTGCCTCTCCAGATGCCGAGCCGTGTGAAGGCGGACTTGAGAAGGAAGAAGAACCTCATCTCTATTGCGCGTCTCCCCCTTGCCCGTACCCACCAGGAGAGTCCGCACCAACCGCAAATGGATATAGAAAGGCGAAAAAGAAAGAAGCGATACGAGAAACAGGAAGCGAGAGAGCCCGGAAGTAGAGCGAAGTAGAGAAAGGGAAATTGAAGGAAAAGACCGGCTGAGGAAAACCCAGGACCGGTGAGAGGGGAATGCGAGAAATGCTAAAGCGAGTGAAGGAAATGGTGAGTGGGTGGAAGGGGACGAAAAGAGCGTAAGGGTATGATTGTCGGCGGAAGGAAGGGAACAAGGTGGAGGCGATCTATCCTTAGGCCTCCTGCTCGCGCGGGGTAAACTTGAGGCGGCATTGGTCCTGCGAACCAAGCGACGTCGAATGTTACCGACGGAACAAACCTACTCACGCCCTCTGGAGAGGGAGATGAGGAAGAGAGGAGAAGGCGGCGAGCGAGAAACGTAAAACGCACCTTCGGGAACAAAGTCGCGATGATCTGGATCTCGTCGCTCTCGGGTGTGCGTTCGTGCTCCCAGTTCATGAGCATGGCAGCGGAACCGATAACGGCCGACATATGCATGTAGACGTAGTTTTGACCTGCGCGAGCACGTCGGGAAATCAAACGAGAGCGGCAAGGCACCAAAGGGTCGGTCAGTAATCGCTCGTACAGCCCATTCAACATGCAGACAAAGCGCGAATGTGGTGAAACGTACCGATGCACTTGTGCGCACCGGCTCCGAAGACCAACCAGTTCTTGGAGTCTCCTCCACCGTGGTTTGCGCCGCCGGGCATAAAGCGCTCCGGAGTGAAATCTTCCGGGTCGGGGTAGACGGCCGGGTCGTGGAGAGACTGCGAGAGTAGCGCGCCGTGAGCACTCGCACATGTATCCAAAGCCGAGATAGGGGGAATGGGAATGAGGACGTACGTTCCAGAAACTCGGGATGAGCATAGTACCCTTCGGCACGGTGTACTCGTCATTGATGGGGAAGGGCTTCTTGGTCATGTACGGAACCATGATAACCGGCGGCCTGAACCTGAGCACTTCCTTGGTGACGGCATTGGTGTAGGGCATTTGTTCGAGCCAAGCGAGCGACATGGGCGAGTCGAGGTCGGAGCCGCGGACGCGAGCTTGCTCCTCGCGAACTTTGGCAAGAACATGAGGGTGGTCGGCAAGGAGCTGGAAGGCGAAGGTGATAGAGGAGGACATGGCATCTGCAAGTGAGACAGAACGTGAGCACCTGAGCAGAAAGACATAGATACGGTCGATTTCGCTACCTTGAGACGCGAAAATGAACGACAATAGAACCAGCGCCATCTCCTTGTCCGTGTACTCCCTCGTCTTTCCGTCCCTCATCTCCTGGCACCACTCGTCCAACAAGCAATCGGGTTCTTTACCACCCCTAACCGCCTTTTTGGCATCCTTCGCGCACTGCATCAAGTGCTTGACCGAGACCTCCCGAGCCCGACAAGCGTTCCAGACCTTGGTACCCGGGAAGGCAAAGGGGAAGTTGACGAGTTCGAGGGCTTGAGTGATGAGCCAGTACTTGTCGCTGATCTCTTGGGCGTCCTTCTCAGCGATGTAGGAACCGCAGAAGACGCGAAGCGATGTCTCCATGTTCAGATCGCGGAACTTCATCTGGTAGGGTTGCGCTCTCGGGTTCGAGTCGGCGAGCCAGGCATTGAAGTACTTGCGGTAGATCTGGTCTTGCATGCGGAGGTAGATCCTGCGGGCAAGAACAGCTGAGTACGGATCGAAGGGGTGTGTAGGAGAATGGGCAAACGTACTCGAGTGCCTGCGGCGTGAAGAGACAATTCAAGCCCTTGCGGTACTCGTTGTGCACCTTGCCGTTGAGGAAAACCCAGTTTTCCGCTACATCAAGAGTAGGAGTCAGATACACAGCTTCGAATCGCCTGGCTTCTACGCAGCAACGTACGGAGAAGAACCTGCTTCGCAGATCGGACGAGGCAAGGCTCGGCAAGGGTAGACGAGTTGAGGATCTTGCGGGCATAGTCGGTAGTGGACGCGATGACGATGAAGCTGTGCGGGCCTAGTCAGCTTCATACCTGTGATTGACGCTGGGAATAGAGGATTCGGGAAGCGAAGGGAAGGGAAGGGATGAAACGAACATGTTGAAAACCCTGTTCTCAGCCCAAAGAGTAAGGTGACCAGCTGATAAGAGTACGATCCGGATAAAAGGACTTACGAAACGGTAGCGAGCGGCGTCGCCCAGGCTGTAGATGCGAGATGAAGGTCAGTTCTCCTGTTTCGTCGCGTCTGGCCACGAAAGAGGGAAAGGACGCACAGCGCTTGTATGCCTCCATGGACGGGTTTAGGCTCTCTGCAAACTGGCCGATGACAGGCTAGTTCCCGTATCGTCAAGGCGAGAGTGAGCCGATGTCGCGCCGAGTGTTTTTGGGAAAGGGGCGACTTACAATCTGCCAACTGTGTCCAGGGAGGTGAGCCTTCCGGTACCTCCATAAGCTCTGCTCAGCGAGTAGGAGGGTGACGAGCACGACTGCGACCGATACGGCGATACTCTGATTTGACCATTGCTGAGTTGAGAAAGGGAGAGCGGCGGAGAGTTTCTCGAGGAGAGGAGAAGGGGAAGAGGTAGGCGCCGTTACGTAGGTCGACATGGCACCCAGTTAGACCTACCACAACGAGCAAGAGCAAGAGAACCGAGTCGGAGGCAGAGAGGGAATTTAACGAACGAACCACCGCACGCGAGGTTGGACAAACATCTGTTCGGCTCGCTCTACACTGGTTCCACTGCACATAGTGCTCATTGGACATCCCCCCTACATTAGCCTGCTTGTGCATCGCGCTCTTATCCAAGTCCGACGCTGTTCCGTCCTCTCCTTGTCAATCCCGATTCGCTCATCTCGCTCGATCCTCCTTCAACAAACATCGCAAGTCTTCCCTCTCCGTACGCAAGCTACGTTCGAGGATCTAGCGTCTGTATGGCGATGGGAGAACCGGCACCGGTGCGTGTCACTCGCAGCCGCCTTACCTCACTTGCTCATCCTTTCTCTTCACTTCAGATCGAGCCGCAGCGAGGTACCAAGCGTCGAGCAGAAGACAACGTAGGCGACGACCAGGGCTCGCGTAGGGTCTTTGCGGTGGGTCTCGGATACTCGCACCATCTGGTCGGACCCGCTGACCCGGTGGCATTCTCACTCAACAGCCGGAACCCCCCTCGAGAAGCAGCCCGCCTGCTGCGACCAAGTTACCTATAACTATCGCCGAGGTAAACCGCATCCGCGACATTGTCAAAGCCAAGATACCCCCTCTCCCGTACAGAGCCGTTCCAACTCTCGCA
Organism: Rhodosporidiobolus odoratus; assembly: GCA_034387635.1. Lineage (NCBI taxonomy): Eukaryota > Fungi > Basidiomycota > Microbotryomycetes > Sporidiobolales > Sporidiobolaceae > Rhodosporidiobolus > Rhodosporidiobolus odoratus. The sequence goes on along the minus strand of JAOANU010000002.1, from coordinate 1,518,430 downwards.
GAGAAACGGGCTAACAAACCCGCCGGTTCCTCCTTCTCCACCCGGTCCGTCAAAGCCGCCGACATCGGCACAAATTCCTGGCGCCTTTGTTCGATTCACCCTCTGCCTGAAGAAACCGTTCCCGCCCTTCTCTCTGCCAGCGACAAGTTGCTGGCCCAGCTCGCCACAGCAGCAGGAGACGCTACCGTCGGAAGGGATTACATCCCCAACGTTTACGAACATCCCGACTCCAGCTACAGCGACGAGGCCGATCTGGCGCTTCTCATTCGCGTTGCCTTGATGCCTCTCCGCACGGCTCTGAACGGCGTGGCCGCGCTGCACCCACGCCTTGGCACGACATGGGAAGTAAAAAACGACCTGCTTGCGCCAGGGACAACGCCCACCGATATTGCAATCTTTCCTTCCAGAACTGAACCGGGTTGTTACACGGGGTTTCTCATGGAGCTGAAGAAGAAGCAGGTTAAGGAGGTTCACAAGGAGCTGTACGCCGACAAAGCGTTCCCGTATGTTGGATTTCCTGGTGAAGATGTTGAGACCGCTCAAGCGTATCATGGGACGGGCTGGGAACCACTGGGGCTAAAAAGAACAGCTATTTTCCAGGTGCGTTCCTCGTCGTCGTTTCTCTGCTTCCCCCTACGTTCCCTCATCAGTCACGGAGCTCGCTGTGCGGCAGCGACCTCGCGCTGAAATACCTTACTGCAGATTCACTCCATCCTCTCCACGAAGAAAGCTCGTCTCCTTCGCGCCAGCAAGTCTCGCTGCGCTGCATCGGCCTCTCTGGTTGTCGCAGACGGATCAGACTTCTTCGTCGTCTTCTCCTGGTCGACAACAGGCAGCAAAGGTACTCGACATCACCTGGCAACATCGGAGCTCTACCACCTGTCCGACGACCCCAAGTCCGACAATGTTTCCCTGCGCGAGATCTGCTTTGCACTCGCTCTCTTCAATGCGCTCGAGGATTTCTTGCCTGAAGGTATCAACCTCGAAGAGCATTACGGCACGCTTCCTTCGTCACCGAAATCGCCTTCGCGCAAGGAAGGTGAGGGCGGAGGGGAGGAAGGGATGGGAGGATCTGAGGATCCGGAAGCGCCCGGCGGCGGAGATCTGGCGGAACCGAACAATCAGGGCAGGAGGATCACGCGTAGGTCTTCGGAGGAGAGAGGCGGACAGACGAGGCAGATGTCAGAGTGGTCCGACGAGGACACATCCCCCGATAAGGTGCGTGTTCTGTTTTTCTTTGGTGCCTGATCTTGTCCTGACTACATCCCTGTCTTTCGCAATGTTCTTGCTGATTTTCAAGCAGGCCCGCTCGACTTTGAAGATCAGGGTCGTGATGCCGGGGACACTCGGCCCCATTCTGGCGCTCCGTGCTCTCTACCTGGTATGTCCTCTCCCCTCGTTGCAACGAGCTCATATCTCATCTCGCTGTGAATCGGCAGAGTCCAGAAACGACCCCTCCGCTTCGATCCGCCGCAGTCTTCGGCCATTCCACCAGCTACCCCTCACCGCCCGACTCCTGCGGACCTCCTTCTCCTGCCACCCTTCTCGAACTCCGACACGAGCTTCACAAGAACGAAGCGATTTCCGTCTACGCCGATGCGTCCTACAAGTACGCTGTGAAGATTGGCTGTGAGGTATGGGACAAGGAGGAGGACCGGAGCCTTGAGTTTGAGAACGAGGTCAAGATCTACCCCGAACTCCATGGGAAGCCGGGTGCGGATGGATGTCTCGTCAGGTGTCACGGGGTCTATGTGGGTAAGCATGTGGGTCTTGATTGGTTTGTGATTATCACGGAGTTTGGCGAGTCTTGCAAGTCCTGGCAGGAAGCGAAAGAGTAGGTCCTTTCCCCCTTTGTTCTGTCTCGTTGTTTCGTCTCTTCTGCCTTGTGCTAACCTCGACTGTTGCTCTTGTCTTGAACCCGCAGACGCGACGTCATCTCTCTCCTCCACCGCTTTCACGCCCTTGGATATTGCCACGGCGATGTCCACCCACGAAACCTCGTCATCACCCGCGAAGGCAAACTCCGGTTCATCGACCTCGGGAGGACGTTCAAAGCCACTGAGAAAGAGAGGGAGTCGGAGCTCGAGCGCCTCCTCGAACGGCTCGACCAGGGGGACGAGGCGGAGGAAGACGAGGATGGTTGGTGAAACGGTACCTTTCCTCCTCTCTCTCGAGTCCGTCGTGTCTACTTGCCCTGTGCGCCGGGACATTTTTCGCTGACCGCTGCTGCGATTGTCCTGACGCTACTGTTGCCTTTTGCAGCCACCTTCACACTCCCAGCCGGGAACGCGCTACCCTCTTGGTCCATTCTGTTGCTTGTTTTCTTCTCGCATTCGCATGTTCCCCCTTTCGTTGGCGCGCACGCAGTTCATTCCCGTTTTCTCCTTGTTTGTATCAGTTCGTACAGTTTCAAGAGGTGTTGTAGCGAGTCATCAGTCTTGCATTCTGTACGTAAGCCGGAGTGTCTCGACCCTCCATTAGGGCGGTTATCGAGGAGAGCGGAACGGAAAAGTCCAGAGTGGCTTCCACAAACTGCTCAATATATGAGAAGGGAAAAAGGGTACTATCGTCGCAGGAAGGAGGGGTGGCTACTGTAACGTCAAGCAAGACGGGCCGAACAGGCAAAAGGTGCACAAGTGGGATCATGCTGACAGGGTCTTGCCCATGAATTTGCGTTTCTGAGTCGCGGCAAGAAAAGAAACAAAAGGTCAGCGACTCCTGCTTACTACCAGAGCTGAGAACCGTATTCTCGCTCCACAGAGTCGCAGACATGCCCAACGCTGGCAGATAGCGAGATGCACCTCGACCCGCCAGCAAGCGAGAAACAAAATCGGAAGGACCCACTCACCTGGAACGCCATCCACCACTTACTCGGCCTCTTTCCTCCCTCGGTACTCGAGTCCGCCGGATTATAGATATGCTGTTCAACGAGTCGTACCACCAATTCTTGGCGAGCATGGGTGAGGTAGGCGCGGAGGGCGTCTGCGCAATCAGCGGAGAAAGGATTCAGATCCGGCTCGCAAACGGGCCGAGGAGGAGGAGGGGGAGGGAGAGAGGGACGTACCGCTACCACTTCGGTCACCTGCTGCTGCGCCTTGGAAGACTTGGTTCATAGGGAACCCTGGTTCTCCTGGAAGGGCGAAGTGGTCGATTGCGTGGGTGGTGAGGTGTTTGAGGGCGTCTTGTTGCGTCCAGGTGCGAGCTGCAAGGAGTGCACGACGAGGATGAGCACTGCTGTAGCACGCCGGGTCGAGTCAAGGGCCAAATGCGGCAGCGAAAGAGCGGAGATGGAGAATGAAGAAAGAGCCAGAGAGAAACGACAGAGAGTCGAGTGGCTTACCATGTGCGATTCTTCCCAAGCTATCCCCAATGAACAAGATCAAGTAGATCAATACTCGGTCGGCAGGCCCCTTGATCTCAAAGTTTCGGAAAAGGGAGTTTGCGCGGAAGAGGGAGAGGGATTCAGAGATGATGTCGGGCTGGGAGGGGTCCACTGCATGTAAGGAAGAAGAGAGATGGAGGAAATCAGCTTTGGAGAGTCGGACTTGTCAAGCCTTCGCAGGTTGAGAAGGCAGGGAGAAAAGGCAAGTTTGGCTGAGGAACGCGACGACGGCCTCATTTCCGGGACATCCCGTACAATAGTCCGGCGTCGGCGGCTACTCCGACCGGTCTGGCGAGTGCGTAGCAACAGCATAGTGACCTTGCACACTGGTGATGCTGCCCCGTTTAACCGCCAGGCATTGTGTTCCTCCGAAACCTCGTCCCATTGAGCTGCGGCACTTGCTTCGCATAGTTGACGGTTCCTGCCTTGACACCGAGAAGCTGCTGTCGTCCTGCCTCGCGCGTCCGCATGCTGACACCCCCACCTCTGACCTCTTGCCTCCCTCCGACCCATCCCTACTTCTATTTCGCGTGAAAGCGTACACCCTTTACGATAGGGGATGTAGACTTACCCGGCTGTGGTGCACTCCCCCTAATCTTAGTAGAAAAGGGGAGCAATTCGAGGTTACCGACTTGACGAGATCCCGTGTCGACGTCGTTGTAGGCTGAATGATAAGCCTGAGAGTACGTCAAAGAGCTCAGCTAGGGATCAACATGCTGTACAGGGCGCGAGACGTACAGGCATGGTGTGTTGAATGTGGTGACACTTTGGTGACGAGGTCAAGAGAGGGAGAAGAGCAAACGTAATCTGGACTACACACACGAAAATGACCCAAATTCACCTGAATACAAAGCGGCTCCATTTCACCAGACTTGCTTGTCAGCTGTGTCAGCCTTGAGAGGCTATGGACCTGACCGCTAGACAACGGCTGAATGGCACGTGCTTCGAGCGAGCGAGCGAGCCGAGAAAACGGCTTTTTCTTCTGCCGTTCCCCATTGCCTCTCTCTACAAGCATCTCGCCCGCGGTCTTCATCGCCAAACAATTCGGCTTGAACACGCCCACAGCAAACAAGGAACCACTACACTCCGATCTCAACCTCATTGCCCATGTAAGCAAGATCAAGCCGTCTTGACCTTCTTACTCTTCCTCCCTTCCTTCTTCTCCTTCTTCACCACAGGAGGCGGTGGGGGCGGCGCAGGACTGGGACTTCGACTACTCTCACTCCCCCCGCTCTCACTCTCGCTCTCACTAACCGGCGCAGGCGTAACCTCAGGTACGCCTCCCCCTCTCCCCTTTACCATCGAATGCGCCGGAATCCCCGTTCCAACTCGATCATCGTCGTCATGATCTGTTTCTGGTTCGCTGTCACTGTCATCGTCGCTGTTGGAAGAGGACGACGATGAGTCGTCTTCGAAAGAGCGCTTCTTGCCTTTTGCGAGGATGGGGCGCGAGGAGGATGGGTGCAGGTGGGTGGTGGTTGAGTGTAGGGCGGAGAGAGCGGAGGGAGTGAAAGGGTTGGAAAGGAGGGAACCGGTCGAGGTGAGGAGGGAGTTGGAGGTGGTTAGGCTGAAGGAAGAGGTAATGGTGAAATCGATACACGGTGGGTACGAAGGGAAAGGGAACGGGTTAGGCCAATCAAGTCTTTAACGAGAGGCTAGGCAGAGAAAGCCAAGGCGTACCCAACCAGAGTGAACTCAATCCTGCCCTCTTTCCCTCCCAACGGTTCCCTCGTCTTCCGATCAACCCACCAGCCTTTCTCAGCCCAGCTCTCCTCCTCTTCTTCCTCCTCTCTCTCCCTCTCTTTCTCCTCCTCATCCATTTCCTCCCCATCCTCAACATGCACATCCTCCTTCTCAACCCCTTCAATCCCCTCGACAATTTCCTCCTCGGCCTTTTCCTCCGCTTTCTCCTTGACCTGCTCAGTCAATTTCTGGAGAGGTACGGCGGCATGTCGTCGGTCGAGGACGATCGAGGGAACGTCGCATTCTGGGTCGAATTCGTACTGGTCCGAGGGGATGTGGGAGGAAGGGATCGAGGCGTTGAAGAGGTTGTGAAGGAGGAGGGAGATGTGAGAAGGGGTCGATAAGGTGGGCGTTCCGACTGTCGAGAAACGACGGAAAGTCAGTCAGGTAAGTAGACTGGAAATTCCATCGCAGTATGAGCAGGGATGAGCGCACCGAGTTTCATGCCAATCTTGGGCCTCCACCCCACTCCTTCCCATTCAACCTCAGCCAAGGTGAACCCACTGCCGAGCACCATAGGCAGAGTTTTCAACCTGACCTGTTCTGACCCCTCCGGTCCGTTTTCTTCCGCGTCGTCGTCGTCTGGAGGAGGGGTCGAGAGGTAGCTTGCTGGATCCCGTACTTTGTTGGAGGTTGCTTCGAAGGGTGAGGCGGCGGCGGGGAAGGAGGCAGAGGGGTGAAGGAAGCGCGGGGTGGGGGAGAAGGAAAGGAGGACGGCGCGAAGAGGTGGGAGGTACCTGGACACGTAGCGAGCAGAGGGTGAGTGAATGCAGTTTGAAGCAGGTGCATGGGAGTGAGAAGAGGTAGAATTTACCGCATGACCCAGCCTGCGAGGACTTCCCTCACTCCATCCATTCCTCCATCGTAACCGGGGTACGAGTTGTCACCCTTCGAGGCAAAGACGGGCGAGATGGGCAATCGCATGGTAGCTTTGAAGGCAATGAATTCGCCATGGTTTCCCTGGTCTGGTAGGTGTCTTGATGAAGTCGAGTTTGGGTTTGAAGTGGAGGAGGTGTGTTTGAGGCGCGGAGAAGCGACGGCGGAAGGCGAGGCCATGGTCGCGAGTCTCAAGGGTCGTCTGAGCTACTGTAGTGCTCTCTGGGTAGTCTAGCTTGTGTACTAGCAATGTGTGATTGCGTATTCAGAGGGGAAAGAACGAAGCTCGAGTTTATTGAGAACAGTCTACACTCTGCTCGGATTCCTCTGACTGGTGTAGTCACCCTTCAAGCTGATCGAGCAAGTATGTCTGGTACCCGTCCAGAACACATTGCACCCCCCGAAGTCGTACGCTTCCTTCCTCTTGTCCCTCATCTCCCCCTCAGGCTCATCTCCGACACCGCCTCGCTCTCACTCACTCAGTCCTTGTACAGTTCTACAATGCATCAGAAGCACAGAAATACACTGCAAACACCCGCGTCCAATCCATTCAGGCTGAAATGACCTACCGCTGCCTCGAACTCCTCGACCTGTGCGTCCAGTCTCTCCTCCATCTTCCTGCCCCTCATTGCTCATCTCCCGCGCGCACACACGCAGACCCTGCTCGTCCACGGACGAAGAAATGCCCCGACCTTCGTTTCTGCTCGACATTGGCGCCGGATCTGGTTTGAGTGGGGAAATTCTCAGCGAAGAGGGTCATCAGTGGGTCGGAATGGACGTCAGCGGTGGCATGCTCGGTAGGTTTCCTCTTCCTCCATTTCAACTTCCCGAGTCTGGCTCAGTTCCGCCTTTCTGATCGTTTTGCTCTCTTGCTTTTCTTCTTTCCTTCCTGATCATACCTACCTCAATGCTTGAATTCGCACCCCTCCTACATTGTACCTCTGCGGGAATAGAGGTTGCGCTGGAACGAGAAGTAGAAGGGGACCTGATGCTTGCCGACATTGGTCAAGGAATTCCCTACCGACCCGGTTCCTTTGACGGGGCCATCTCGTTCGTCCTCTCTCTTCCTTGCTTCCCTCTTCCTTCCCCCCATCCGACATAAAAAAACTCACTGGGTCTCGATCTCGCAGCGTCTCCGTCCTTCAATGGCTCTGCAACGCCGACTCAACCGCCCACTCCCCCGCCGGTCGTCTCCTCCGATTCTTCACCGACCTCTTCGGCTGCTTGACCAAAGGCAGTCGGGCCGTGTTTCAATTTTACCCAGAAAGTGATGAACAGATCAAGTTCATCATGGGTCAGGCGACTAGGGCTGGGTTTGGAGGTGGGTTGTGTGTCGATTACGTGCGTTTTCTTTCTTCTCTCTTTGCTTTCCAGCCTGCGTCGACCCTAGAACTGTCCGAAGATATACTGATTAATCAGCGACATTCTTGTCAACAACTGCATGCAGCCCAATTCATCGAAAAAGTAGGGAAAACACTGCCCTTGTGTCTCTCACCCCTCAAAAGCTCATAGCTCGGAAATCCCCGAGCTCTCTCGCTGACACCTGACTTGCCGCTCACCGCTCAACAGGAAGAAGTTCTACCTAATCCTCTTTGCCGGTCAACCCCTCGTCGGCGGAAAACCCCAACCCATCTCGGTACCTCAAGGTCTAACCGACGACGGTACCGGTTCCACGGTCCAGTACGAACGAAAACGTGCCGACGCAGATGTCAGGAAGAAGATGAGGAGGAAGGGAGGGAAGAATGCGGGAGGGGAGAGTACGAAGGAGTTCATTATGAGGAAGAAGGAGTTGTATAGGAAGAAGGGTAAGAAGGAGGTGCCGAGGGATTCGAAGTACGTCAAATCTTGTCCGTATATGTGGCTCAAGTACTGATGACCGGTGCTTTTTTCACCGCGCAGGTATACCGCTCGGTCTCGCAAACCTCGTTTCTAGGCTTTCTTTGTCTTTTCCCCTCACACCTGTTCTCTCGGGTTTCCCCTGACCATCTCCCCCTCTCTCTCTTTTTTTTTCTTGTTTCCCGCTTTCTGGTCGTACCCCGTAATTCGCCACTGTCCTGTTGTAACAAGGTAACGCATTACTGCCGCATTGATCCCTGTCCTGGTCCGCCCACCTCGAGCTTACGGATGGTTCTTCTTGCCGCGCTGAAACTGCTCATCGAGTTTGACGACGCGATGCATTCTGAGCGATTCGAGCTGGAGGTGCACAAGCGCCTTGGTCGGGATGTTTTTGAAGTGGAAAGTCTCGCCGGATCGGAAGGACAAGTGTTTGAACTGCTGCTGGTGCTTCTTCAGACGAAGGAGGCGCCAGGTCGCGCTTGTCATCCGTTGGAGCTCGAGGGTCCTGAAAGGCCGGTCAATATCCTTTTCGAGGAGGCTGCCGACAAAGTCGTCCTGGTGATCGATTTGGCAGTAAAACTCCTCGAGTTCGGGCAAACTTGGAAAAGGCGGGCCAGTTCGTCGTGTAGATTGGTCTCGGGAGGGTCGAGCGTTCCATCGCTCATCAAGTCCACCAGTTCCGGATCCGCCTCGACGCAGGGCGCGTAGCTCACCTTTTTGACCAGGGCGCCGAGATGCGGGAAGCGTCTGTACATTCGATACAGGCGCTTTTTGTGGGCGGTGCCACCGAGCTCGAGGCGATCAAAAGACCAGAAGTCGGGCTCGATGAGGATGAGGAAGATGGTTTGGTGTTTCTTCTCGCGGCATGGAGCGGGAAACTGCCGAGAGGTGAGAGACAGGGTCGACAAGCAGGTGTCGTCAACCTCGCGGACGATTTGTCGGGCCAATTCGGCTGGTAGAGTAGGGGCTGGCATCGCTGCGAGCTGAACGAGCTTTACTGTTTTCCGAGGGTGAAAAGGGCGAAAGGGGCGCGACGCTGCTGGAAGACGCGTCAGACGCGTCAAAGCGGAAAAAGAGAGTGACTGCACGTACTTGTTGTACGAGCTCAGCAAGGACGTGGTCAAGAAGGACGTAACTTGGTACGCGACGGCGAGGAGACAAACAAGAGGCGACCAGAAGAGTTGCCGAGTGTAGGTGCTTGGGTGACCCCTGCGCCTGTATACCTGGCGGCAAAGTTGCGAAAGAGGGAGCCGAACGTAAGAAGAAGAACGCGTATCTTGATCAGTCAGGAAGGAAACTGCGCGACTTACCTTTCTCTTTGCCGTCACGCTGCCGCACCGCACGGGAAAAGCTGCAACGACATGTAAGAGGACGAATGACGCATGTCAAAGCAATGTATAGGTCAACACTTGCTTTTCCGCTTTTCCCCTACGCCGGCGTAGACATCGCCCTTCGCTCGCAGCGAGGCCAGCCACCGACTACCTGCTAGCAGGAGCGTCTATGTTCCACCCGTTCATATTTACTGGCTCTTCCAATGCCAACCCCTCATTGCCGCGGCCTGCACGAATCTCGCCCATTTTTGGTTAGCTGTTCCCTTACCGATGGTCTCCGGATCTGGCATCTCGAGTGGGGGTGCATTGGTCCAGAAGGGAGGCGTAGTTTGCGACGAGGACGAGGGGATGCGGAAAGGGTGGGCTTCGGTACTGAAAACACTGCGAGGAGAAGAAAAGGAACGGTCAGCAATCACGGTTGTCCCGCTACAAAGGCTGTGAGGCGGCTACACATAGCACACGGGGAGGACACGGAAGGCGGAGCGACCAGAAGAACGTAGCTCCACGGCGTGGAAGCGAGACGGGGAACAATTACGTACTAGTCGTCCAGCGACAAGACATCCGGTGCGGAGAAGATGAGGTAGTAGTACTTGAGACTGTTCATCCAGAGGGGTCAGTCCGCACACGCACAATTGACCGAAGCCACGCAAGCGTGAACAGACGCTGAAGGCTTACGTCTCGCCATAAACGAAACTCTCGATACCCGCATCCGTCTGCTGTGGTGTTTTCGAGTTCACCTCATCGATGTGGCTGAATCCCCCTTCGTTGATGGTCGTGGCCACCCAGGTCGTGAAGAAGCGCCAGGCTTTGTCCTACAGCAACAAAGCGAGAAAGCCTGTCAGCGAAGTAAAGAGAGGCAGGAATAGCGAGGCGGGTATCAAAGATACTTGGTAGGCCCTGTCACCCGTCAGACGATAGAGATAGAAAAGACTTTCGACTGTCTCTGGGCGGCTGATGTCTGCGACAATATGACCATACAGCCGAGTCCCATTGTGTGCGGGAAAAGGAGACCAAAAACGCACGCCAACCCGAAGATCCGTACACCCCAGGCGGGTCGCCGCTGATCGTCTTCGCAACCGTCCCATCTTAAACACAAGGGTAGAGCTTAGCGTCGTAGCTTCTTTCGCAGAGAATCGAGGAACGCACCCTCCATTTCGACCACCTTCCATCGACGCGGATTCTTCTCGTTCCAAAGCTCGATCGCTTCAGGTCCTAAGCCGGTCGCAGTCGAATCATAGGCCCATGCACACGCTTTCGTGAACTGCACGAGAAGATAGAGGTTAGTCAGGCGGGTTTGAGAAGGTCAGATTTGGCCTGTCGTAGCCATTGTCTCGTAGCTGTAGACCCATGTGCGACTTGACAGCGAGTTATCAAGTGACAGATCCAGCGCCGGTAAGGCGAGGCGCGTTTGGCTCGCTTGGTCGAGGAGAATTGCGAAGGGGAGAAAGGAAAAGAAAAAAAACGTACCTTCTTGGCAGTCTCCATATCCCTCTCCCGACGAAGAAGTCGCGATCCTAGTCCCAGCATTCCGCCGGCGAAGCACGTGAGGTGGTCTGGCGCACAGAACCGGCGAAGATGACCTCCAATGTCAGTAGTGCGAATAGAATCATGGCAGAAACTCGGTAAGTCGGGAGGCTCACCTAGTCGAGGCTGCACATTGACACGACAGAAAGGAGCATGAGCGCAAGGATCTAGCAAGGGAAGCCAGGCGTGAGACGAGAACTCGACGCACAGAGAACAATGCCTGAGAACGCTTCTCCCCTCTCCTATATTGCACATCCCCAATAGTCACCGCACCCTCAAGTCCAGGTACGACATTGATGTCACGAATGAGATGACGGTGTGCGGTATCGATAGCGGCGGTATACATTCGACGGTATTGCGTCGCTGGATCTTCCTCGTCGGTAGTGCTAGAAGGAGAAGAGCCACCGAGAAGCTGGTAGAGCTTGACGAGGTATTCGTAGTAGCTGCATAGTGGGGTGGAAGATGAGTACTGGCTGCAGGGAGAGGGCGAAGGAAAGAGAAAGTTCTTTACCTGTCAGCCTGACCGCCAAAAGTGTAGGTCCCATGTAGCGCGTTCGAATCGAAAGTATCTGTACGAGAAGTGCGACTCAGGAGATGCAAAATAGGCAGGTATCAAGCATGGCTTACTGATTTGCGTCGGGAAAAGACCCTTGAGCCGGTCTTGAGCTGGCCATTCATCAAGGGTGTCGAGGGAGCGTTGCACCTGTGCGGAGATCGGAGAGACTCAACCTTTGCACGTACAAAGACGAGCAAGTGCAGGGAAGCCAAAAGGATAGACGGGTAAGGGAGAGTAAGGGGAAAAGGTCGGGGAAAGGCGGCTGGAAGACCCACCGCTTCAAAGTAAGTCCAGTCCGCGGTCAAGTGACTCAACCTCAAGAATTCCAATCCCACACTCCCGACTTCCGCCAAACAAACCGTCCCAAGCGGTCCCCCGTCGCTGTGCGCGCCCATCCTGTAAGTCGGTACGAGAAGGCCGAGTTTGGTTGACATTGAGGGGAGGAGCCAGTCGCCGAGATCGCGGGCGCGAGAGAGCATGAGAGGATCATGAGAGAGGTCGTAGGCAGAGAGGAGAGAGCCAAGATAGCTGCAAGCAGGACATCATGTGAGCTCAAGGGAAAATGCAAAAAGATTGGTCAAAGTCTAGGCGACATGCGAGATGGGTGAGAGATGGGTGAGAGATGGGTGAGAGATGGGTGAGAGATGGAAGTAGTGGCAGGCAATCCAGGACCTCCGAACGAAATCGGAGAAACGGGCAGACATGTAAGGCTGAGAAGAAAGGAAAAGCAGAACGAACCGGATTACGGTCTCAAAGGTAGGAACGCCCGCCGGCGAGGTCAGCGGCTCCGACAGCATGTTAAGCGCACTGCTCTCCCGAAAGAGGGACAGGGGAGGCAAAGCGGAAGCATTGGGCTTGGGGTACATCTGCGGATTGCGCGGTGTGTTGTAGGAGAAGTCGACCTTGGCAACGTGCTCCCGGGCGAGGTGGTATTCTTCCTTGAGCTCCATGATGAGCAGCGTATCCCTGCCCGTTCTACGGGTTAGTATAGAGTGTAGATCACAGTTGTTTGCAGCACGCACAGCGAGTCGAAGATAGTCGCGCCCCATCCGTTGAAAGCGTTCGTCCCCGTTCCCGAAAAGGGCTTCAGCTCGTCATAGCCCCACACCTTTTCAACATAGTTCCTCCATAGATGCCTGAACGCTCTTCTCACCCACTCCTTCCGCTCTTCATCCTGCTTTTTCTGCTCCGCCGTACGATTGCCCCGTGAGAAAGATGCGTGCTGAATCCTCGGCAGCCTGACCGGCGTTCCTACTTTCTTTGGCTGCCAGCCAGCCTTTTTGCCGTCATAAAGCAGGCCACGAGGGACCTTTGTCGGCCGCCCGCACGCATCGAAACCCTCGCCGCTGTTCAACCCCGCTTCTCGCCAGCCTTGACGCTTGAGCGCCCAAACCTCGTCCGTCGCTTGCACATACTCCTCTGGTAGCTCGTACATATCTGCCGGTTCAGACTTGGAGCCGTGCGCACGACGTTCGGAGAGGTAGAGGCCAGCGATGCGAGGTTTTCTGGGCCATGGGTTGGAATCGGAGGGCGGGAGAGGATGGTGGTAGCGCGAGCCGTTCGGAAAAGCGAGTACAGGCAAGGAAGTGTCTTCTTGCAGGCGAAGGGGATCGTACTTTGGGTTGTCGGAAGGAGGCGTCGAGCGAGGGAAGAAGCGGATAAGGACGACGAGGACCACCAGCACGAGGGAGATTGAGGGAAGCGGGTGCAGCCGCACAAGTCTATGTAGACGACTCGTTTGAGCTCTTACGGGGTCATTCGACCTGCGTCGAAGGCGAGATGGAGGGTATCTCCTGCTCGAAGGGAAGTCATCGGGAGAGTCGTCCGAGTCGGTGGGGCTCGAGTCGGCGACTAGAGGGCGGGTTGACATGTCTATCTGCGAGGTCGACTTGTCTCGGATGTGTGAACGACGAGAGAGAGAGCAGGAAAGCCGCAGTTCGTCGACCGCACCAGCTGCGGCCCGCGGACGATGAGACCAACCTGGCGTGAACGCTAGGCGAAGTAGGCTGCACTCAAAGTGCTACTCTGGCATGTCACTAGCTTGACCAGAGCTGTACAGGCGGCAAGCGACGAGAACCTGAAAAGAATGATTGCCAATTGCCAATTGCCAATGCTCGAAACTGGTGAGCACCGCTTCTGGGCTAGCTGGACCTGCATACTATGTGTCGACGGCACTGCAGCACCACTTGGATTCTGGAAGACTACCACTCCTGGCTACCGTTGAAGCTTCTCTCCTGAACCCGGCTGTCGTCGCGTGTCTTCTTCCCAGGACGCGTCGATCCTCTCCTGCTGCTTCTTGAATGACTCTGACTCGCCCTTCATCCTTCTTCGCTGCCTTGGGCACCCTCTTCGACCCCGCTTAAGCGCACGAACCTTCGCCTCATCCTCATCGCTCAACTTGACCTTCCGCTCAGCTTGTTCCCCTAGACGCCACTCTTACTGCCACGAGCTCACCCAGTATCCTCCTCGCTATGGACAAGCAAGCTACCCCACCCGCCGTACAGGCTGCCCTCGCCTTGCAACCCTTCAAAGCCGGAACGACCAGGCGAGACCTGACTACCTCGCTACGCGCCTACAAGACCGCCTGGGCCGCCATCGAGCAGACACAGGTCTACAACACAGCGTGTAGGAGGCTAGGCGACAGGGCGGCAGAGATCTTGGTACAAGTGAGGCGGGTGCTGCTCGAGGTTGACGAGGCGGAAAAGGCTAGCAACGCCGGAAAGGTTATAGTGGAGCGGTCTTACGAGTTCAGGAGGGAGACAAGCAGTGATGGCACGTCGCAGGCTGTCCAGAGCGGGTCTACCATCTTCAAGATTCAATCGTGCGTCGTTTTCTTCTTTCCGTCTTCTCCTTTGCTTCTTCCCCTTCCCCTTCACGTATAAACTTATCGTCGTGTTGCTCCGCAGCACTATCCTAGACCTACAAGCATTCGCCACCGACTTCCTCGCACAATCTTCGTCCAATCGACTTACCCTCCTCGTCGACGGCCTCCCCGCCCAGCAGCGTAAGCTGAAGACCCTGTCTTCCTCCCTCTCCGCTTGCATCTCCACCTACGCTCTATATTCGCTCTCTACCTCCACATGGGCGGAAGAAGACGCCGCAGACCTACTAGCCGACGAAGTCGCCCTCCCTCGCCTCTTTCAGCTCTCCATCACCCTCCGAGGCTCCAGTCACGACGCGTTCCTCGCCGCCCAGCCTTCACCCGCCGACTTCGCCAAAGAGCCTACCGCGAAGCGTCGGACAGCCTTTATCACGTGGTGCCTCGAACGCAATCCACTCTTGAGACCGAGCGAGACGAGTTCGCCAAGCGCGATCAGGCGAGGGAAGCCCAAGGTCAGCTGGCCGCCGGCAGAAGCGGATGCGGTCGGGCTCGGACCATCGCGGAGTGCTGCCCAGGTCTCCCCTTCGCCAGCAATGCGACGGGCGGTTTCGCAGCCTGTTCCGGTCCCGTCCCCCTCTCCAACATCTTTCTCACTTGCTGCTCTGCGGACTTTGCCGCCTCCACCCCCTGCACCTGCACCTGCACCTGCCGCCGACGTATCTTACGCTCCTTCCACTGTCCTCTTTGCTGCTGCGGCGACTACTTCCGCTGTCTACAATGAAGCGGCGGTTGAGCAGAAAGCGGGTGAGGCGACGTGCGAACGTCCGAACGATTCGCTTGGCGAGAGCGATGGGTCGCAGCAGGGTGACGACGGAGCAACCGCTTTAGAGCATGTGGATCAGCTGATGACTGCAGAAGGATCCGTTACGACTTCGCCCCCTCCGGAAGCAGAAACCGACCCTTCTCCCTCGCTTCAGTCCCTCGCCGATTCCCCTCCATCTGCCTCTCTCGAGCCCACAGAGGCCTCTTTCACGTCGTCGCCCTTGCCCACCACCGTTGCCTCAGCGGTCTCGGCCGCCTCCGTCAAACCCACCTTTCTCTACCCCGATGATGAGCCAGACCTCAGCATGGCACGCCGCGACTCCTCTGCCTCTTCGATCGCTATGACTGTCACGAGCTCGGCTGGTTCGAGGTTGTTCGAGTCTAGCCTTGGAGTGCAGGAGGAGGAGAGCGCAGAAGAAGAGGAGGAGGAGGAGGGGGCTGACGTGGGCGAGATGGTGGGCGAGGTTGCGGGCAAGGCGGCCGGGGAGGAGTTGGAAAGTGTGCAGATTTCGGAGGGACTCACGGCCGGGCCAAATAGACAGCTGATTGAGGTTGCCAAGGTAGGCGAGCTGGAAGAGGGGAAGTCGGTAGAGAAGGTGGAGGAAGAAGAGGATGCCTGCGACCCTAAGTCCGCCACAGCGATCGAGACCGCCTCGGACTCAGCTACTGCAAAGGTCGATGAGCAGCCATCAACGATCCCGGTCATCACCTTCACCGAAGAACCTGGCGACTTGAAAGCGTTGTCACCTTCTTCCCCTATCGACAACCCACCTTCTCCCCTCCGAGCTACCTCTCCTGCAGCTTCAAACCAGGGGAGACCATGCGCATCACCCGACATCGAGTGCGCACCGCCGAGCACCCCTCCCAGCATCACTGTTCCCGCTTTTCCTGCCCCGCCGGTCGCCGCTCCCCCTTCTTCCCCGCCCACCGCTCCTTACCGCATTCTCGCTCTTGATGGAGGTGGCCTTGTTGGTCCCATCCCGCAACTCTTCCTCCTCAAGCAGTACCTTTCCTCCCTTCCCCCTTCCCCTTCTCCATCTCAGCACTTTGACCTCATCACCGGTACCTCCTCTTCTTCCATACTCGCCATCCTCCTCGGTCACTGTAATCTGAGCGTCGAAGCCGCGCTCAGAGCGTACTTGTCGATCGCGCAAGCCGCTTTCGCCCTTGAACCACCCTCGACGCGTGGGGCGAGAAAGCCGAAAAGAGGGATGTGGTCCCGCCTGCTCGGGCGTGGAGCCTCTCCACTGCCTCAGTGTGACGATCTAAGTGAGGCTGTCCGGCGCGAGCGGGCGCTGGATGCTGCGCTGAAAGCGCACCTTCCGCGCTTTGACGAGCCTTTTTTCGCAGCGAGGGGTGCGCAAGCCAGGTGCCTTACGGCGGTCCTTGCTTTCGAGACGGGCCAAACTAGCGCGGAACAATGGCTCGCTGACACGGGCGACGCCTCTCATGCTCTTACAGTGGGCGAGGCCGTCAAGGCCTCCCTCGCCGCTTCATCCCTCTTCCCGTCTTCTTCGCGTTGGACCGGCTCCCGGACTTCCCTCTCACCTGCCGCGGCTTCTATCACCTTCGCTACGCTCCACGCATGTGATCAACCGATACATCTCCTCTCCCTCGGTACCGGCTACTCCTCCCTCCCTCTCGACGCGCTCGCCGCTAAACGGATCAGCAAATCTCGCCTTGCCGTACTGCGGGAGATCAAACAAGTCGCAGCTTCAAATACGGTTGCGGCTGAGGCGTTGGTTGCTAGACTTAAGGGAGAAGAGGCGGTTCAGGTGGAGAGGATTGAGGTTGATTGTTCGAGGTGTGGGATCGAGGGGAGGGAGGAGTGGGAGATTGAAGCGACGATTAGGGCAGTAGTACGAGGGGGAGTGGGCGAATCTACAGTGTCAGGAACTTCGATCCGTGAGTCATCTTTCTTCCCGTTCTCCTCTCTTTTTGACCGCAGAACGAAAAGCTGATTCACATTCTCGCAGTTTCGTCCCCTCCTCCTTCTCCTCCGCCACGGTCCTCAGCATCGCGCTCAACTGCCGTCCCCTTGCTCTCTTCCACCTCTCCCACTTCCCCGTCATCACCGTCAACCTCATCTCCTGTCAAATCCCTTCGAAAACGAGCCTCCCGCCTTTCCTTCTTCACCTCCCTCGGCAATGGCAATAAAAGCACTCCAAGCCCCGAGAGACGCACATCATCCTTTGTCTCGCCACTCTCTGTAGGGGGAGGAGGAGGAGGAGCTGAGCCTCAGTCACCTTTGTCGCGCAAGTCGCCCTTGCAGTGCGCGAAGAAGCAGGATTCGCTCGCTCCGCCGTTCAGCGAAAGGGAGCTGAGAGGGTCGGTGTCGTTGGAGGATTTGAATAGGACTGACTTTGGTAGTAAGGGGATGTATGGGATCAAGGAGGGGACGGGGAGTACGGGGAGTTTGAGGAGTGGGTGAGTGGGAGCGAAGGGTAGGTTTAGTCTTTTTTGCGGGGTTTCAGGGTGTATCTAGGGCAAGTGTTGATACATCAGTGCCCCGGTTTATCACGAACGAGAATGCCCTGTTCACCTCGAGCAGGCAGCAGCTGGCCGCACACGTTTATGCTGAGAAGGTCTTACGCAACGGAACGCGACGTGCAAAAGAAAGGCTCAAGCAGCCGAAGTCCTGAACCTAAGCAGTCAAGTCTGCGAAGCCTTGCGTGAATGCATGAGCCTGTCATTTGCGTCACGGACTCATTTCAGATGAGGGTCGAGCCGGATCAACCTTCACATTACGTCTTGGCGATAGAAGCAGCGTTATCGACATCGCACAGTGCTCCCATAGTCACACAGCCTTGTCACAGAGACGCCGCAGGTCGGTCTACCGTGTCCACGGGTCCAAGGCTTGAATCCAGCCGTCGAAGCTGAAAAAGCGAATTCCTGATCAGAGCAAGTATCATCCCCAGGTCTCAGACGTAGTCGCAAAGGTCAGGCTGATATAGACAAGGTTGCGCTCGACCCACCAAGCTGCTGCTATGCCCTCTGACCTATGACCCAGCCAGGCTCCTGGCTGGCTCAGAAAAGGTTGGCGGCGGAGAATATGGCGGGCGGGTATGAC
Source organism: Rhodosporidiobolus odoratus (assembly GCA_034387635.1). NCBI lineage: Eukaryota > Fungi > Basidiomycota > Microbotryomycetes > Sporidiobolales > Sporidiobolaceae > Rhodosporidiobolus > Rhodosporidiobolus odoratus. The sequence goes on along the minus strand of JAOANU010000002.1, from coordinate 1,500,469 downwards.
GAAATCTCTGCACATCAGAGCGTGGATTTTTGCAGGGTGAGTATCATTCGGAGGGGAACGGCGGTGAGCAAGGATGCGGCTCGCGGCTCGCGCGTCGGGAAGAGGAGAAGACAAGAACGTATACGTCGACCCATCAAACTGATTACAAAGAGGTCGATTTTCCGCGAGATGAGGGTCGAAAACTTCCTCTGGAACTTCAGGTGTCGCGGCGAGAGGCGTCGTCAAAGTTGTTGGTGGCATTCTTGCGAAAAAGAGATCTCAGCAACCGTCAAGCGGCGGCGTCGTCGTCCGCAACAACAGCCAGTAATCTGTGCGCCACGTATTCCGTTGGTGACTGTTTGGATGCGCGTCGAATGCTTCCCAACACGCCGCCCGAGGCGGTTGACTCGCAATGTCCTTTGATCGCTGCGACCCTTGTCGGCTACGAGGCGGCTTTCTCAGGCTGCAGGGGAGGAAGGTCGTCGCTGAGCGCCTGTGATGAGGTTGATAGGGAGCCTGTGTAGCAGTTTCAGCACGATCGAGCCACAGCAAAGAGTGACAAGAATGGGCAGATTCGTCTCTCGCTTCTACCGCTCATCAACCTGACACCCAAATACTGATCAGGTACCGTCCCAAGGGCTTCAGAGTATGCCTGAAGACACGCCTGATCAGCTACAACTACCAACCGACGAACCTTCACTCGACTCCGATCTCGCTGTCTCAGTGGGGCGACACCTCGCAAACCGTAACACTGGCAGGAGATTCCGCCGTTCAGGATCGAGAGCCAGCGTAGAAGTACTCGGTGAACCCCGCACGCAGCACAGCGACAGCCATGAGGAAGAGGAGGTCGACGATGCTTGGTTCGGATACAAAGAGGAGGAGGCAGGACGCATCAGGATGAGCGTAGGCAGAGTCCCCAGACGAGCAGGATCGATGCTCAAGAAACACCTACTCGGACCGAGAAGAGGTAAAACCCTGCCGACCGTCATCGTCGAGGCGGTCAACAGCGAAGGTAGATTGGACGAGGAGGAAGATGAGGGTGGGGCACCCTTCGCAGCTATGCCTTCCACCTCGACGTTCTCCGATGAACCACTGCATGCTTCCCCATCCGGCTCAACCGATTCCCTCGTCACCCTCGACCTTCCCTTTGTTGGCGGTACACGTCTTTCCTCTTCAGCTTCTTCCCCTCAATCCCCTTACGGCGCACCCTTCGGTACCCGGTCCACCCTCCCCACTCTGTCTGAGATCCGTACCTACGAGTCCACCTCTTCTTCCTCTCTTGCAACCTCCATCCGCTCCCCATCACCTTTCGCAACTCCACCGCGCACTCTCTCTGTCGATGGCACTCTGCCCAAAGGACACAAGCGTTCGTCTTCAGGCCTCTCGTTCAAGCGCCGAGGTCACGGAAGCCTGCGCTTTCCTGGCCGATCAAAGTTTCTGCCGAAGAAGAAGAGGGGAGCGGGGAAGAGGGACAGTCGAGATGAGAGCGGAATCGGCCTGGATGAGGCGGTGACGAAAGCGCTGAAACAAGCCGGCCTGCTCGGGGACGAGCAGGAGAAGGTAGAGGTCGACGTGCTGTACGAGCACCAGCGAGGGTGCGTTGATTCGATCCCACTTGCCGGCTCGCACCGAACGCTCACCTTACTCTGCTTCAAGCCTTGTCGTTTGGGGCTTACCCAAATTTTCCAGCGCTGCACTGCTCCAAGTCGACCCTTTCGAGTGGTGTGATGCTACGTTACAGTGCGTCGCCTATTTCTTACCGCGCTGGATTAGGTTGCTTACGACAACATTTTCGCATTTACCTCGTTGCAGACCAAGCCCCTTCACGCCTCACGACTACCCATGTCCTCCATACTGGTACTGGCGAGACAGCGAATTCATGGTAGACATGAGTGGGGACAAGGACGAAGAAGGTATGTCGCTTTGTCCTCACAATAATAGCCCCACCTTGATCTGACAGCTAACACATCCCCATCCTTTTCCCAGGCTGGTCCTACGCCGTCCGGTTCCGCTCCCGCTACTGGCGCGGTGAAGCCGTCTTCCCCTACGCCTTTGTCCGACGCCGACGCTGGATCCGTACCCGCATCTACCGTCCTCAGCCCGTCCTCCCACTCTCTTCCTCCGGTTTCTCCCTGTCCGCCACTAATGGGTCTAAACTCAAACTAGCTGAAGATGTCCTCGGGCGGGAGATTGGAGATGTGGAGGATGGCTGTAATGCGGGGAGAGGGGCGGATGGGAAAGCACAGGACCAAGTCGTTGTCGACCTTCGAAGCGCATGTCGCTGTCTCCCCCTATCTCCCGAACGACGCGCTCAGATCTTTGCCGAATCGTCCATGACCACCGCCGCCGCCACTACAACGAATGACTCCTGTACCGTCGTTGACGTCCGAAATCCCTTCCTCTCTTATCGACGCCTCAAACTCGAAGCGCTCTCGTTTGGTGGGGATGAGGGAGGTGGAGTCGAAACTCCCATTTGGAGGGATGCAGTTAGGGAGATCAATTTTAGGAGGGTCATGAATGTTTTGAAGGCTCATGCCAGGATTGATAGGAAGAGGGTCGAGATTTGGAAACTTTGGTTGGGGGCTAAGGGGAAGGAGGGTGGCAGGTCCAAGGAGGGGAATGGGAATGGGAATGGAGGCGGCAATGGGAACGGGAGTGGAGAGAGTGTCGAATTGAGGCCCGAGGCGGAGGATGTTTGGGATGTTATAGAAGCGAGGGTGCGTTTTGCGCCTGCGCTCGCGTCTCTCCCCTCACACAACTCTGGACTGACTGGTCTGTGTTCACAGCTTGACGACCTCCTTCGCAACTTTGATTACAACTTGACCCGCTACCAATTCCTGCAACTCATCCTTTCTCTCCACCCTATCAAAGCCACCTACCATCACCACGCGGGGTACGATGCCTCGCCTCTCAGACGTCGAGCTCGACTCAACGCAGCCTTGATGGACCGCCTCGCGTTCTATGCTGAAGTGGAGGGGATGGTCAAGCAGTATGAAAGGGGGGAGGCGATCCAGATTGAAGGTGAACGGGGAGGGGGAGGAGCCGGAGGCTTCTACGTTCAGACTACCCTTCCGCCGTCTGCTTCGTCGTCCACTTCTACGGCACCTTCCCCTTCACCCAAGAGCCCATTCAAAGAGCTGGTTCCGCTGCCGCCGACTTCGCCGCCGACCCCTGGTAGTCCGCTGAAGGGGACAGTCAGTTTGCGGGACTGAAGGACCTACTCGGTACCATAAGTCCCTTTGTTCTTTCCTTCGACTTCATGTCACACTAGTCTGCTAGTCATGTTGCTGTCCCATCTTTTACTCGCAATGCAGCCGGGGTCTTGGTTTTCTTTCGAGTTTTGTTGAATTCCGAGGCCATCTCAGAGTAAGAGACCAGCTCTGAATTCAAGCCGATACGGCGGGGTCTATTCAAAGACGAAGGTGCCGACGATGTATAGACGGTATGAGTCGGAAGAGCGAAGGTACAAGTGCTAGTCAGACGAAGCATCCGACGCATCATCGTCACTATCCGACCCAGAGTCCACCGCAGCTGTGCGCTTAACCGTGTTAGTTTTCTGCACCGTCGAGAAAGACAACCGAAAAGAGAACGCACCTCTCCCCGGCCTGCCATTACTAGTCGCCCCTCTCGGCATCTTCTGCGACGTCCCACCCCCAACCCCACCTGCTCCTGCTCCTACTCCTGGTCCTCCTCCTCCGGGTCTCTTCTGCGGCGCACCAGCCTGCACCCCTCCTCCCCCTCCTCCTCCTCCTCCACCTCCCGCTCGAGGCGCTTTCTGACCTTGTTTACCCTGCCCTCGGCCCAGTCCTTGAGCGGGAGCGGGAGGTAAAGGCGGCGGTTTGGTATCCAAATCTGAATCGTTCTCTGAGTCGCTATCCGGTCGGTCAGAGTTGTGTGCAAGGTTGTGACTGTCGCTGGCTTCGGCAGCGAGTGGAGGACGTGTAGAGGCGGAAGCGGAAGCGGATTGAGCGAGAGGATGAAGGGGCCGGTTGGCTGTAGTGGCGGAATGGGGTTGACCGGGTAGAGAAGATTGGCGAGCGTGCATTGCAGTGGACGAGGGTGAAGGCGCGACAGACGAAAGAGGCGGAGGCGGCGGTGGGACGACTCGGCCGCCTGCGCTGTTCGGGGCGGGGGAGGAAGCGGTAGGGGTGAGAGGTGAGGAGGGCAGAGAGAGAGTCTTCGACAGAGGATGAGAGCCTGTGTGAGGTGTTTGGTATTGGGCTAGTCCGGGAGCGGTGACTGCGGGAACCAAATCAGAGTGAGCGATGCAATTAAGGGAAGCAATGCGAGAGAAGGGATGACGGGGTCGAACCTACTTGCGCTTGGCTTGGCTTTCTTTGGCCTGGGACCTGCTCCAGGGCCGGGAGAAGCTGTTGCTGAGCGTTTGATGCCGTTCGCTTTACCTGGAAAGAGAAAGTTAGCCTGGACAACGTTAAACAATGCAGACAATCCTTACTGCTTTCTGTGTCTGATCCGGCAACTGATCCAGGTCTATGTAAAGGGGAAACAGTCAGCGCGCATGCGCGAAGCAGAGTGAGAGGATCCGGCAGACCTTGAGCCAGGCTTGCTGTTCGCGGCAGAGCGCCGTTCTCCCCCTCGTCTGGCGCCAGAGAGTCCCATACACCCGCTGAGATGACTCGCGTATCTCGGCGCGGCGATCTGTGCAGGCGGATGTGCAGAAGGGAGGCAACGGAGACGAACAGGTTGATATTCGGTAAACGGAGCACCCGGTGTTGAGGCGAAAGAAGGCTGGTGAGTCAGTACTTGGTAAGGGTTCAGGCTGAAATGAAGAGGAAGGACGGACCGATCTCGCGCATACCATACATTCAAACAGTCCCTCGTCCTTATCCTTCTTGTTCGGACTGACCACTGCGGCCGAACCGCTTGTGCCATTCGCGGGCGCCAACAGCCCATTATGCGTTCCCGCTCCCTCATGCGGCGTGCTGAGTATCAGGCAAGTGGGCAAGTGAGTACTGGATCGCTGGCGCTGAACGCTGAGGATGAGGAGGAGAAGACTGACCGAGTCGCCCTCGATCTCGATCGCCGCAGCTGAGCCAGCTTGTGCTCTTCTATCGCAATGTCCACGACTAGCTCATGCAGAATCTCGTCGGTTAGGGACTTGGCCTGCGACGACATTGAGCGAATTGCGATGAGCGAACACCTGCGACGTGAGGAAGACGTGAGCTTACAAGATCTTCCTTTGACGGTTGCTGTGCTCCTTTCAATGGCATGATTGAGCAGCTCCTGGGTTGGGTTGAGGTTGGAGGCGGCTACCGTATAGGAATCGCCAACCTCAAGCACCTCAAGTCCCCGCCGGCCCGCATTCCTCTCCGCGATGTATTTTTTTCTTCCCTTCCGCTCCCCACAGTTCGGAGTCTTTTTTTTTTCGGAACAATACTTTGACTCTGTACGCTCGACTAGTCCCGCTGTGCTCTCTCTCTGTTCGAACACTGCAGCTTACCCGGGTACTCAGCATGCCGGCTTCAATCGACAAGCCGGACTACGTGAACGAGCGAAGGAGTCGCGACAACTCGCCGGCCCCGACAGGCAAAGCCTTGCAGTGGACGGCAGAGGAGGAGAAGACGCTCGTCAAGAAACTGGACTGGCACTTGATGCCGCTGCTGTGGACACTCTTTATGTGCGCCCGTGATCCCCTCATACGGCATGTCTTGCCGGACGCTGATTGTCACAGTTTTCCCCCTCACCTTTGCAGGCTCTCCTTCCTCGATCGTTCAAGTACGCCCAGTTTTCGCTCTGAGCAAGTGTGGAGCTAACGTTGGTGCTGCCCAGATATCGGCAGTAAGCTACACTACCAGCCCAGAAGACCAGGTCTTCCCTGACTCAGTGTCTGACTCTGGACCTCATTGCAGACGCCAAGACGGCAGGAATGGCAAGGGACCTGAACATGTCGGACGATCAGTATCAATGGCTCTTGACGGTGCGTTGTATCCCTGTCCCCGTGGTCAAGATGGTTGAGAAGGTCGGAGAAAATCCGACCCTGATCTCCTGCTTCTCACCCCGTATATCACCTGGACGGCATGACTGACTTGCGCAGATCTTTTACATTGGGTACTGCCTTGGCCAGCCGACCATGCTGCTGTGGAAAGCGGTTCCGCCTCACATTCTGGTTGCTGTTCTCACTTTTTGCTGGGGGTCCTTCGCTCTTCGTATGTCGTCGTCTCGCTCCCCACACCGTGATACAACGACCCATAGCGGCTGGCACGAGTCTGACGTATGGCTCGGGAATTACGCGAGCTGACAGTACTATTCGCGCAGTTCAACCCACGGCACATTGGGCGGGCTTGATGGTTCTCCGCTTGTTGCTCGGCATAGCCGAGACCACTTTTTCGCCGGGAGTTACCTTCTTTCTCACGTTCTTCTATAACCGGCGAGAGGTGGGACTACGACAAGGGTGCGCGTGTTGTTTCCTCCTTTCACCTACTTGCGCTCTGTTTCTCCTCTTTGCTCCTCCTCCTCCCGCCCCCGGTCTTCGCTTCTTGCGAGTACGATGGGCCTGCTCTACCCTCTGTGAAGCGGTGAGCTAACTGACCTGTCGGCTTCGGTCAATAGCCTATACGCAGCCGCCGCACCGATCGCATCATGCTATGCAGGTAGTCTCGCATACGGGATCTCTCAAGCCAAGCACTCAGCCATTCCCGTATGGAAACTCTTGTTTCTCGTCGAGGGCGCACCCGCAATCCTCATGGTACCCGTCGCCTTTTTCTTCCTCGCCGACAAACCTAGCAAAGCCAAGTTCTTGACGGAGAGGGAAAAGGAGATCGCCAAGGCTCGCACGTTGAGGGACGGGATTACCGGAAGGGAAGGAGGGTTGAAAAAGAAGGGTGTATGGGCTGGATTGAGGGATCCCAAGGCTTACCTTTGCGCGTGAGTCTAGTTCCTTGTTTTTTGCGACTCATCCCTACCACTTTTCTCTGCGGCGTCACCGTGACGAGACCAAATTACGTCGCCGGCGGCGAGGCTACCGCCTCGTCTCGCTGACCACCTCTGTCGTCCTGCCACAGTCTGGTCTACTTCAGTTGCAACGTCTCCTACTCGAGTCTGCCGGTTTTCTTACCGACTGTATTTTCGTCTTCTCGGTACCTGCCTGTCTCGGTGACTGACGAATCTTCCTTGCAGATCCTTTCCGACATGGGCTTCTCCTCCATTCGCGCTCAAGGTCTCTCCGCCCCGCCGTATCTGGCTTCTTTCTTCGTGATCCTCGCTGCCTGCTACCTGTCCGACCGCATTGGCGACCGGTCGATCTTCATGATCCCCCTGGCACTGGTCGGCGCGGTGGGGTACTTGATCTTGGCTCTCGTGGAAAGTACTGCCGTGAGGTACTTTGCCATCTATTTATGCGCGTGAGTTCGGTTCATCTTTACCGTCCTTACTATCGCATCCTCTGTTCCTGCAGATTGAGCTGAGGCTGATTAGGCCTACCTCTCCCGGTGCAGATGTGGTATCTTTCCTGTCATTGGCCTCATGTTGCCATTCACCGCATCAATGCACGAAGAGTGCGTTTCCGCCCTCGTGCTGATTCCGTCTCTCCATTTCGACTCATATACCTCTCTGCCCCATTGCCTCCTACAGCGACTCCAAGCGGGGAGCTGGCTTCCTTCTCCTTAACCTGATCGGACAATGCGGACCTTTCCTGTATGTTCGCGCACTTCCCGGTCACTTCAGACCCCCCTGACACGGAAATCCTGCACGATCACAGCGGTACCCGTCTGTACCCGACCACGGAAGGGTGAGCAATATCCGACTCTTGACCTTCTCAAACCTCCTGCCTATCCCGCCATTGTGCCCTTCCTTCCCATTGGAGGAGGAACCGGCTCACCCTTTTTGAGCGTGGACAGACCCTACTACGTCAAGGGTATGGCCGTCTCGTGCGGTTTCATGTTTTTCGCGGCGATCGTAGTCTTGATCCTGCGACTGTACGTTCTTTTCTACCTGCTTGACATGTTGCCCTTCATCACTCGGGCCAGACTCATACGCACCCATCTGACCTCCCGCCATCCTCCCTTCCGTGTGCCTTGCAGTCTGCTCATGCGCGAAAACCGCCAACGTGACCGCCTCTACGGCTACGTCGACCCGAAAGAAGCCTACCATGCGCCGCTCGGCTCAGACGCGCAAACTTCGCGGTCCATCGAAGAGGCGCCATCAGTCCATCGAGGTAACGTGTTCGAAGGGAAGCATGCGCCAGCAGCAGGAGAGGAGGCCGAGGTAAACCGAGAATGGAGATTCTTGTACTGAATTATGCAAGTTTCGTTGATCCGAGACCGAACTTCGAAAGGCTAGAGAGAGTGCAACTAATCTACGGCAGATGCTGGAGCCCAGCACCTCGCGATCCTCTTTCCAAGCCCCCCCCCTCCCCCTCCCCAATAACCGCTCATTCGCTCTCGTCATTCTCCTCGTCCTCGCTGTCTCCCTCATCTCCCTGTTCATCGTCCTCATCTGTTCCATCACTTGCGCTTCCATCCACTGCGGTACCTTCTCCCACCTCCTCTTTTACAACGCACCCTTCCCACCTAAGAGTCACCTTTCTCACCGAGCAAACCGCCGACAGTATCATCAACGGTCTGTTGGAACCTTTCGCATCGACAGGCAAGACACCCAGGTGAATGTATCTGAGCTTGGGAAATCGTTGGATAATGTCGAAGAGTTTCTTTTCACCTTTGGTGAAAGAGTTGCGGGGACCGAGGAAGTCGGCGGCGGTAAAGGCTGAGGAAGAGGGAGAGGAAGAGGTAGACCAGTACGAGTTGCGTAACGAGAGGTGATGCATTCTTGGGCAAGAGTCGGCGAGTAAAGAGAGTTTCTCGAGGGTCATGTTGGACGTGTTGCGGAGGCTTAGATGCCGAAGTCGAGGGAACGCTTGAAAGATCGCAAGGGGGAATGAGGTCCCATAGTCGTCGGGGAGGTTTTCGTATGCTTGGGTGGATTGGAGTTGGAGGACGATGGGTCCACCGGTGAAGGAGAAGGAGGAGAGACCGCGAGCGTGCGCAAGTTGGTTGGCGAAACGGAGGAGGTCGTCGGGACCTTCGGAAAGATGGGAGGTGATGGAGAGGGTGCGGAGATGCTCAGGGTGACGAGGTACAAAAGAGGCCCAATACTTGCCCTGGAGGTACCGGAGATTGAGCGAGAGGGAAGGTGTGCGAAAGGGCAGAGGTTTTGTGGAGGAGCTGAGCTTGTGACCGGCTCGTATATTGAGGCCGATCCCGTCCCAGAGTCGACTGCTCCCCTTCGCTTGCTTGTACGCCCTCAGGAATGTTCGGACGGAGGGTTGCTCGGATAACTTGTGCGAGAAGGAAAAGACGAGCCGACTCGCCGAAGGATGCTTCGCTACGAGTTCGCCGAGCTTGGGAGCGCACTCTGGGGATAGAACCGCTAGCCCAAGCGTCTTGCAGTTCTTCGCCATTCCGAGGATCGAGTGATGAAAGGCTGCAACGTCGAAAGGTGGTTCGTCTGTAGGCAGCACGCCGCGAAGATTGTGCTTGAGAACTATCATGGCGTGTCCGAAGGCCCGCAGATCTCGGATATAGCCTGCCAGGCAAGGTTGCTCGGTGAGAGTGTGTTGAAGCGAGAGGGGGCCGGCAGGGGAGAAAAGGAAGGTGTCGCAGCGGAAGGGAGCGCGATATAGTGCACGCTGACCGCTGGATACGAAGGCTCGACAGGTGTTGATCCAGCTGAGGAGCGTCCTTGTGGCTGTCACTGCAGTGATTTTCGAGTGAGTGAAGGTGGAGGTCTGGAAGGGAAGAAGAAAGAGGAAGAAAAAGGGCACACCGGTGTCCTCAGATCCTTCCACCTGAACGCATACAAGCTCAAGCACCTCTTCCGGCAGCGACAGGATGCGGCTCGGCAGGAGTTCGCCAGCGATGGTGGTGGACATTGCCAAGCTGGAAAGGAATGAAGAGGACAACAGTCAGCGCGACAACCTTCAAGCGCCTCTTGGAAGCAAATAGGCGCTGCGCCATGTGCACAGAGCATCATGATCTTCGCCTGTGCGCTGCTGTACCTCCATTGACCTCCAAGCGTTGTCCTCGCATTCACCTCCTCTTGCCGGACTCATTTCTCGAGCGGATCGGAAAGGCTCACCGGACAGATAATCCGGCGAGGACCGGTAGGATGCGTTGTGTGTGTAGCGATTGAGCAAGCTGCCCAGTGTATGCGCGAGGGACGACGGACGACTGGTGAGCCAACGAGCAACGCTCTTGAGACGATCCCCCTCTCTTGCCTTTACCGCGACAAGCAAGACTGCAGCATGAAATGGCCCTGCATAGGTGTCAAGATGTGCACTTGACAGCGCAGGCTATCAGAGAAAAATGAAAAGGGCACGGTTGTTCAGATTGCGTCCAGGTCATTGTATAGTAGGTGGTGGTACGGACAACAAGGGGAGAGAGGTACTGCGACTATGATGTTTACGTGCGGAAAGACGTAACCGACGGGAAAGGGGCGAGAAGGGCAGAAGGGGGGGAGGGGCGGTTGGAAAGGAAGAAAAACGAAAAACGGGAAAAGTGGTACAAGCCTCATGAGAGAGCAGTGTCTGCTACGAGGGAGAGAGTAACTCGTTCAAGCCGCTCCACGCACGTCACTCGTGGCCGCAGCCAAAACCTGCGGAAGAGGCGGTTGCCAATTCGGACTTGCGAGAGCACCCGCTGCCGCTTCGGTCGTTTCCGAAGCATGAAGGAGCAGGGCGAGTTTGTTCCCGGGGGCTAGCTGATGGCGGTGACGATTACGATGCGGTTCTTCGGGTACTGAGGAAAGAGGAGCGGAGGTAGAATGCGAGACAGGGGCGGGAGCGGAGGTGGAAGTACCAGACAGGGGAGCGGCAGGGCGAAGGAAAGAGGTGTGGCGGCTGGAGGTTTGAGGGGGCGAGATTCGGCGGGCGGTGGGAGGTGCGGCGAGGGGAGGGGATAGAGAAGGGGGCGACCGTGGCGCGATAGGACGTTGACCGGGTAGGGCGGCGGGGAAGTGATTCGGCGAAGCGGAGTGGTGGGCGTGGAATGGTTGACCGCTCTGGGTTTGTTGATTCCCTTCGCATTTGCGTCGCAGGGCTGCCATCACATCTTCGTGAGAAGGCTTGTCGGAGGTCTTGGATTTCTTGGAGGCGGATCCATCCGAAGCGGCCGAGGTCGACGAGGCGTCGCTTCCCGCGCGAGGGCGTTTTGCAATGCCCGGTACCGTGAGAGAGAGAGAGGAGGGTGGTGACCCTGTCGGAGAGTAGGGAGGGGGACCGCGGAAGGCTTGACTTTGTGCGGCAGAGTACTGGGCGGCGTAGACTTGCTGGCAGTGGAGGTAGTACTGCTGTTGAGCCACAGTGCTGGCGGCTCGAAGCTGTTCGGTGCGGTAGAGGTCCAAGGCGGCGAGACGCTGAAAGGAGGCAGGGTGGGGTCAACAAAAGGAGGGCTCGGCGGAAGACAATGAATCAAGGAAAAGGAAGAAAACGCACCTCATCCTCCTTCGCTTTTGCCTGTAACAGCAGCTTGAGCATCTCCTTGTCTTCCTTGCCGTCCAGCTTGAAGGCCCTCAGGATTGCATCGAGTGGAGGGCTCATGAGGGTCGTTTCGGCTGGAGCTGCAGTTGGCTTGGCGGCGACGGCGGAAGCAGCTATCTCAGCTTTCGACATGGTGGGTGGTTTTCGCTGAACGCTGGGAGGGCGGAGGGTAGGGGCTGACATAGACTGCTGCGATTGCTTGGCCGGGTGAGGTACTGACGAGGTGAGAGATCGGTCGAGCGGTGCGAGATCCGGAAGGTTGAGATGAGGGTGTCGCAGCGGATGAAGGTGAGAACGTAAGGCTTGTAGGTAGAAAGAGAGAGTGTGTACAAGGTGGAATGAGAAGCCATTCTGGGCATTCCTTGTCGCCCCAGGGCCGCAACGCGGAGACCAAGAACCCAAGTTGGTTCACAAAGTCTTGGCGTTCCAATTCGTTCCTCTGGGTTCAATTCCGTGTCCAGGTCGATCCGTCAATCCCGTCTTATCGTCGGAACGACTCCATCCGGCATTACTATTGCGGCGGCAAACAGCGTCCGACCTGTAGCGTGTGGACGGAGAGGACTGATACGATGCGGGACGAGCGGGTAACCGCCGGCCGCCAACGGCGCTTCTCCTGCTCTTACTGGGCTCCCTGACAAAGGCTGACTCTGCTCCTGCGGTGCGATCGTGACCTGGTCGCCCGTTCCGAGCGCTAGGTAAGCCCCCGCCATCTCTCCACTGCGAGGCAAAAACGGATCGGAAGGTGGAGGTCAAGGCGAGAGCGCAGGTGCTCAACGTCCAGAGAGGATCGAAGCCATACGTGCACATATTTCTCCTCCTGGTCGAAAGGGGTGGGAGGGGTGTTACTCAGCGGGGTAGCGGGTTGGGCAAAGGCAGGACACGAGATGACCTTTTTCTCGCCGCCATACATTCCGGTTCATCGACGCGCAGTATGGCGCACTGGCCGCGCAGTTCCCTCGACACTTTGCGACAAGAGACCGTGGACCACGTTCCGCGAAATGTATCCGCCTTCGAGGAAGCCGGTCCGCTTTTCTCTGACCGCCTTGTCCGTTCTTTCTTCTTTGCCCTCCTGTGCCTTCTTTCATCAGCCCTTGGCGGTATATACTGCTCTCATCCGCTCATAAGCGCCATTGCCACGCTACGGTCACTCCCTCTCATCTGTCGCCGTCTCTGTGCCGGCGGGGCGACGTGCTTTCTCTCGCGATTCCGCCACGCCCGCCTTCGTCGCGATCAGCCAGCTGCTCTGCGTGCGGCGGCAACTTTGAACAATCGGTCACATTCGCCCTGGCAGTCAAGGATATCAGCCGACTGGCTTGCTTCGCACAAACCCTACATGCCCATGTCTCGCCGCTTCGAAATCGCCTTTCGATGCACGGGAGCGGCAGGATACGGTGCTGCGATGTTGCGCGAATGCCACTCGGGCGGTTGCGTACGTCTGTGCAGGCGCCGCATCGGCGCAGGCAGGCTTTTACTCGGCGGAGTACTCCCACACCTTTCCCTCGTATAGTCCATGTACAGCCACTTCGGTGCGCACCTCACAAACGGCAGCGGTAGAAGGGCCGAGTGACATGATAAGACAGTGACGTGTGCTGTCTTGCGCATAGCAAGCATCGAGCAAACATGCGGGATACAGCGGACCTTCCTAATCTGCAAGCTCTTCTCCTCTTCGACCTCCCGACCTCTGCCATACCCCAGTAAAGTAGCGACGTATGATATGGCACGTGTTATCCTACTATGGTCGACCCTGAGGTGATCCTCAGACCGTCTTACTCCTGCTCCAGAACCTATACCGTTGGGCTCCCTGTCCCTCCCCTTCGGCAGGCGGAATCACAGTTTCGGTAGAAATGTTATGGCGGTAGTACGAGGGGTGATGCGAATCGGGAATGGCCACGAAGAGTTGCTTGTAGACGAAGTGACCAGTGGTGCGGTCCTAAGCGTCAAGAAAGAAAAGGTCAATTCTGAGCACCGAGATTCAATGCGAGAGGGCAGAAAGAGGCAAGGGTCGACCCCTACCTTTTCCAACTCGGCCACAACCTCTCCCGTCGTGAACTGGCCCGGAGCAGGTTTCCTCTGTCTCCTTAACAAACTTCCCGAGCCCTCCTCCCCCTTCGCTCCCCTGAACCCTTTCTCTCCACCCAAGAACCCCCCGAGCGCCGCACTCAGACTCAAATTAGCCCCGAGCCATCCACTCCATGTCTTCTTCCTCTTCTCTTTCTCCTCCCTCTCTTTCTCCTCCCTCTCGACTTTCTCCCTCCTCTCCTTCTCCTCCCCCGACAAAACCGGTTGATACGCCCCGGGATTAGAACTATCCTCCCAGATCAAAGGTCCGACCCACCGCTTGGCCCAGTCCATCCAACTCTCCCCTGCGTGCTGATCGTGGGGAGAACGAGCTTCGAGGTAGAAGCGCACGAAGAGGGTCTCGGTACCGGTTTGGGGGTCTTGACTGTAAGAATGTTGGATGTGTCTTTGACGCGTTCGGGAGGAGGAGGAGGAGCCGTGGAAGGAATGGGGAGGGAGGAGGATTGAGGAGAGCTACAGCCGTCCGAGCAACGAAGAGAGAGAAAAAAGGTTCAGTTGCGCTTCAGTTGTCATCCCGCTCGGCGAGGAAGGAAAGCATGGGAGCGTACCTCTGGATCCGCCTTGACTCGTTCGACGCAATCTTCAAACACCCTAGTCGGACTCGCCTCGCTGAACAGCTCACTCCCGAATGCATAGGCCACCAAGGCGACCAATCCCGCCCCAAACAAGACGACGACGGCGCTTCCTGTCTGTGTGGCGGCTCGTCCAGCTTTTTCGACTGTACCGAGTTGCTTCCATTTGCGTTGGGTGGCTTCTATTCGGGCGGCGCGAGCCTCGTCGGCAGAGGGGAGGGGGAAGGGACCCGCATGGGAGAGGTTGGCGGGGAAGGCGGAGGTCACGTGTTCGATGCGTCCGATGGGCTGGGAAGCTTGAACGAAGGCTGTTGAGGATACGAAGCGGGAGCTGGACGACGAGGAGAAGGGAGGAGGAGCGAGTCGATGTACACGGATGATGGGTCGGAGGGCGGTAGTAGAGCATTGCATGGCTCTGTTCCGGTGTCCTGGTGGAGTCAACGTTCAGCTAGCAGTATAGTGAGAGTTGTTGATGTCGTTCTGACTTTGATCAGTTTGCCGAAGCTCTTCCTCACTGCATCCATCCACTGCTAAGCATAACCTCGGACAGGTCACAGACCACAATGGACAACTTCAAAGGGGCATTCAACCAGGGTCCGTTCTCCTCTCGTGTTCCCACTTCACCCCACTTTCTCCACCTCGTCATGCATCATGGCCTACACTGACCTTGACCTTGGTCTACAGCCCGTACCATTGCCGAATCAGGCCGCTCTCAAATCACCAAGCAGTTCGACAAAGTCGACGCAAGGTACCCCATCGGTAACAAACCCGCCGGCGCCTCCGCCTCAACTCCCTCAACGGAAACCGCTCCTCCTCTGCCTCCGACCCGTTCCTCTGGACCTCCTCCTCCTCCTGGCCGAGGGCGGTCGACTAGCAATGCCACTACGACTACAGCCGGGGGTGCAGGAAATGGGGTCTTCGTCGGCATGAGCCAGCAAGAGAAAGAAGCCTTCTTCTCCCTGCTCGACGAATATTTCTCAAGCCGGCCTCATCTCGCCTCTCTCTTTCAGCAACAACAAGCACCCTCCACCTCTTCTACCTCTTCTGCCTCTGCGTATGCTCCGCCTCCTCCCGTCGCTGCTGCTGCCCCCGTTGCCCCCGCTGCCTCTCGTCCCGCACCACCCCCGGCTCGAAGGGGGATTGGGTACGCCGTCGCGCTGTATGACTACAACGCTGCGCAAAGTGAGGATCTAGGGTTCAAGGAGGGGGAGAGGATCGAGGTGCTCGAAGCTGGTGCGTCGCTATTTTTTCTTTTCCTTCAGCGTCAGCTGTGTGTGCGATACTGACTCGCGATCTTTGCCGTCTGCAGTGAGCGATGACTGGTTACGTGGGGCCCTCGGAGGAAGGGAGGGGATCTTCCCGAGCTCTTACGTGCAGATGCAGGGATAGGTGGATTTTTTCCACCCCTTCCGCCTCGCTACTTCACGACACGCCATGATCATCACTTTCTTTGTCGTACTTTGTTGTCTCTTATCCTTCGTCTGCTCAATGCACACCTATACTGGTCCACCCGGGCTCAGATCCGAGCCTACAGAGGTTTCCGACGCAGAACGAGACTTGAAGGGGTTGTCTGCCTGTCTCTCCAATTGCGCCTCAAAAAGGTTTATGCCTCCTGTCTCGCCTTGATAAACCATGTCGGCTGATACCTCATTCCGCCCTGGCTCACCGGCAACCGCTTTGACCAGGACTGGACGACCTCACCCTGCTGCAGAATGACGGAACCCTCCCTTTCCGTTCATCTCGCTGTCCGCATCCCTGACAATGTGACAGAACGTACGCACCAAGGGAAAGCCCTTATCACTCTGGCCACTACAGGACGCCGAGCCTCTGCCAAAAAACTTGGCTGAGAAGGCGGGTTTTTTTTTTACCAGCTCAAGCAGCTCGTTCACTACTGTCTCCGGCTTCTCGCACAGGTCGTGGACCCCAAGCCACAAGTGCCGCGTCCAAGCCCTGTGTCCCACTGCGCTCGTCTCATCCTCACCTGTGCCCGTCGTATTTCTTCGTTCGCGGCCCATATGCATTTGCAGGATCGCCTCCGCCTTCCCCCCCCCCCCAGACTCTTTTACGTTCGCGAAAGACTTTCGCACCTTGATGAACCAATCGCAAAGCTTCTTCGAGCGGAAGGGGACGTGGGATGTGGCTTGACGGATGGCCCAGGAAGTGGGGAATGGCTGGATAGGGTGTGTCGGGATGCGTAGGTACGGGGTGGGCTCGACTGGGCTAATCTTCGGGGCAAAAGGCGGAAGCATGCCCAACGTAGGGACGAATGAAGCGGGAAGCACGAGCGAGACGGGCGAAGGGAAGAAGGGAAGAAGGGAAGAAGGGAAGAAGGGAAGAAGGGAAGATTGTGAAAAAACGGGAGGAGAGGCATGGTCTCGCGCTCGGTGCCCTTGAGACGCTATAGAGAGACAGTGGGTGAGGGCACGGTGACCACAGTCCGTGAATATGGGGAATGAATAGATAGCCAACATGGCCGGAAGATCCTGCTGGCGTGGCCGGAGCGAGAAAGTCAACGTCTGATGTGGCTGGCCGAAACCCGTGTAAGCTAGGCTACGCAGCTCGAGGTAGTCGTACGACGACTGAGGCCCCTTGCCGACACTTTGACCAGCCAGCTGAGGATTCGAGGGGGACGGAAAACCAAATTGAGAAGGTCAAAGGGAAGAAACATCGGCAGAAGGCGATAGCTACATGTATTGAGACAGGTCAGTAGTAAGGTGCGTAACACTCAGCGGTGCGGAACACCCAGCGATTGCGAGCCCCGTCCGCGAGCCTCCGAGACTAGTTTGTTTCGAAGTCGTTCCGTCGTATTCGTGATCTCACGATGTACAATCGCGACGCAGGACGAGGAAAGGGTTGGCATGAAGCAACGTAGTGAGTACAACAGCCGGGGACAGAACCCCAAGATCCGTCTAGTCAACCGGCCTCAATTCAACGACTCCACTGCTTCCCCCCTCCGCCCTGCAGCTTCTCCCTGCCCTGCTGCCGGTAGACATCCTTCTCCTGCCTCTTCCCGCCTTCAACCTCTCTCCTCTTCGCACCATACCCACCGCCCCTAGCCATCTTAGCCCGCCTCTCCCTCGTCGTCTCCTCCTCACTCTCCTCATCACTGCTCTCCTCATCATCACTTCCTCCAGCATTAGGGTGATCCTTCCTCTTCTTGCCCTTGACGCTACGTCCAACGTTGATATTGACCGAAGGGGCGGTCGAGAAACCAAAGGCTCGCGCAACTTTGGTCAGATCGAGCTGGGTCACGTCGAAGATGGTTTTGAGGGAGTAGGAGGCGTAGGATTGGATATAGGCGCGGAAACCGTCACGGGCGGATTGGTGGAGGTAGTAGTTCTTCGAAATGAGCTTCTCGAGCTGTAGCGAAGGAAAGCAGAGTTCGTTAATCGGAGTGTCGCCAGGAGGGACACGCGGTGAATATAAACCCCGAAGGACAAAAGGGTCGGAAAGGATAACATACCTGACCCTGCACGTTGGCGATCTTTTCCGTCGGGAACGAGTACTCGTTGAGCGGCACCTTTGCCACCTTCAAAAACCTAAGGAACCCGAGTTCACTCGGCAACAAGAACAACAGACTCTTGCCCTGCTTACCCGCCCTGGCCGTTCGTCCGACCCGGTGGATATAGTCGCGAGGGTCATCGGGAGGGTCGAACTGAATGATCCAGTCGACTTTGGGAATGTCGAGACCGCGAGCGGCAACGTCTGTGCAGAGGAGGATACCGGTCGGAGCGTTGCAGAATTCGAAGAATGTGTTCGTCCGTTTTTGTTGCTTTTGCTTGCCCTGTGCCGCGTGAATTCTTGTCAGCGCTTTCATGCCGTCGATGACGGGGAAGCGGGAGAAAGCCAACACACGTGCAGATCCAACACCGGCACATCAATGTAGTTCAACAACTCTCCATGGTACTGCACCGACTTGCAAGACGAGAAGAAGACGATGATCTTCTTCTTGATGTTTTTGCGGAGGAAGGTGAAGAGGAGGAGGAACCGCTTGTCCGACTCGCACACGACGTAACCCTGTTCGAGGTTTTCGGCGGTCGAGGTGTCTTTGCCCGAGTCGACGTTGATGTAAAGAGGGCCGGGTCGGAGGGACATGCGGGCGAGGTCGGTGACTTTGGTAGTCTGGGTGGCCGAGAAGAGCATGGATTGGCGGTTCTCTGCGGGGTGAGTAGGAGCCGTAAGCAGCTGCTCTGTTTGCAGAGCCCGCAGATTGAGGGTTTAAGCCTACCTTTCGGGAGGAGGTTGATGATCTGCCTCATCTCGTCTTCGAAACCAATCTCGAGAATACGATCAGCCTCGTCGATGATGAGGGCGCGCAGGTTGTTGAAAACGAAGCCTTTCGTGTTCTGCAGAAACGTAATATGAGTTGAACTTGTCAAGTCAAGGGGCAGCGGGAAGGAGAGAGAGGTAGCGCACCTGAAGGTGGTCAAGCAGCCGTCCAGGAGTCGCAATAAGCAAGTTCACGCCCTTGGCCAACTTCTCCGCCTCCGCCTTGCGGTTCGCTCCTCCCATGACGATGGCAAAGGTCTGATTGTGGTGCTCGCACAGCTCCTTCGCAACACCGAAGATTTGGAGAGCGAGTTCGCGAGTGGGGGAGACAACGATGGCGCCGGTACCTACGGGTCGATCCCTGTCAGTTTATGCTCCTTGTTGGGAAGAGAGACATAAGAAGGCATACCATTCCTCGGCTTGAACTTCAGCTTGTTCAACATCTCGATTGCCGGAATCAAGAAGGCGAGCGTTTTTCCGCTCCCCGTCTTGGCCGCTCCAAGCACATCCTTGCCCGCCAACAGGGGAGGAATCGTCCTCGCCTGCACATCCGTCATGGTGCTAAAGCCCATTCCTTCGAGGGCTTTCCGGGTGCCGGTCGAGAGGTCGAGCGTGGAGAAGAGGTTGGATCTGGGTTCCGGGGCAGGTTGAGCCCCCGTCATGAGAGCGAGAGCGTCGGCGGAGGAGGTGGGAGCCGAGGTAGAGGCTTCCGGCTGATCCGTCTCGAAGGCCGGTGCTGCTTCCCCATCCGCCTTGCGCTTCTTGTCCTTGCCCTTCTTTGCCTTTCCTTCTTCGTTCGCCGGTGCAGGCTCGTACTCTGGCTCAATCAGGGGTTCCACGTCGTCATCTGCGGGTTCCGGTGCGGTGATGTTGGTGGGATCGGGAGCGGCGGGAGTGGAGGAAGAGGTTGACTTCTTGTGGGTGCGCTTGCGTTTGCGCTTCTTTGCTTCGATGGAAGCTGCCGAGGTGGATGCTACTGGCGCGTCCATACCGGTTCTAGCTAACAATAGCGATAGGCGAGAGTCGACGGGATGCGGTCAAGCGGGGAGGAACATGAGACCAAGCTCGTAGTCTGCATTACAATCTAACGGCATCGTCGGCAGAAGTCACGCAGCCAGCTACTAGTCACTCGTGCGGGTCACTCTGAACGCAAGCCGGCCAGTGAAGGAGCGCCGAGATGTGGCCCAAATATGTTTTCTCGGGACCGACGAGATGATCGCGCTTAGTTCGCGTTCAGAGGGCCTGAGACGGTGTGTAAGGGTCTGTCATGCTGGTACGGAGTCTGATAAGCCAGGATACGCGTCGCTATGTATTTGCGATAAATGTCAACACGCGAAATTGATCTCCACCAATTTCTGCACTTCTTCTCGTTCAGCTCCCTCAGCTCGCAAATTCCTCTGGTCAGGAACCGCGACCAATCTCTCTACTCGAATCGGTACACACCAGGCGTCGCTTGCCTGCCCAACCTTGGGATCAACCTTCTCTCGTCTCTTCCTCAATCCGACGCGACGACCCTAACACTATCACCTACACATCAAGCTCGAATACAGCACCATCATCTACCATTCCAGCACTTCTGAACATGGCCGGTGAACGCGCCAACTCCGTCAGTAGTGACAGCGGATCAGACAGCGACGCGTCGAATACCGCCAAAACCGCCAAAAAGCCCGCGGCGCCCAAGAAAGCTACCGCCGCACCGAAGAAGCAGACGGCGGTATCCACGAAGAAGCCCGCTGCACCGAAGAAGGCAGCTAAAAGAAAGACGGCAGACGACAACGACGAGGACGCGGAAAAGGAGGAGGAGGAGGAAGAAGCGGAACCGTTGACGAGTGAGCAGAAGAAAGAGCTCAAGGCGCGTCTTGCCGTCACGGGAACACTCGACAGTATACTGACCCAGTCTTAAACGCGCAGAAAGAGCAGAAAGCGCGAGAGCAACTCGAGAAGGACAAACTAGTTGTGGTCGAGGATGGTACGTCGAATGCCACTTCGACCGGCCAGGATTAGAAGATGTCGAGTCTGACGCTCTGCCTTCCTTCGCAGAACCCGAGCGCGCCAAGGAAACCAATCGCAAGAAGAAGCACAAAGTTGTGCTCACCGGTTTCGAGACGGACGAATCCGAAGAAGAAGAGCAGGCACCAGCCTCAAGCTGGAAGAAAGGCGCCAAGGACATGAAGCAGGTGCGGCACGCCTTGCGTATCTCAGCTCCTGTTGCTCGCGCCGGGCTCGTTCTTGCATTCTCGAAGCCATGCTGACTGCAATCTCTTTCCTTCTCTCCTCAACACCGGATTCCGGCCTATCCAGAGCACGCTGAACTTTGGCGGATCCAGCAATTCCAAAGGTCGCTCGAAGATCTCTCGGCGCGCCGACGACGCTCTCGACTTGCGCTTGCCCCCCATGAACAACATCCACCAGATTTTCGCGCACCTCACCGAAGGCTTCGCCCGCGAGCTTGCACCCGTAATGAAAGAGCTGAAGCGCCCTCTCCGCGTTGCCACCATGTGCTCCGGTACCGAATCTCCCATCCTCGCCATGCGTCTCATCTTCCGGCACCTCGAACAGCAAACCGGAGTCAAGGCGAGCATGCACCACGTTTTCTCAGCCGAGATCGAGCCTTACAAGCAGGCTTACATCGAGCGTAACTTTGCGCCGCCCATCCTTTTCCGCGATGTCACCGAGCTACCGAACGACCAAGCGAGGACGGCGTATGGTGCCATGGTCGACGTTCCCGGCGATTGCGACATCCTCATCGCCGGCACCAGTTGCGTCGATTACTCGAACCTGAATGTTGCTCAGCAAGGTATCAATGACGGAGGAGAATCCAGTACGTTCCCCTTCCTCTCTGCCTTTCGGCCAGCCGCCTCTCTCTGGCCCTCTACCACTCAGCTTGCACTGCCTTCCTGCCGCCTATCTGACGCAATACTGTTTCTCGTAGGTCGCACCTTCTATGGTATGCTCCAGTGGGTTGAGCGCCACGAACCGCCCATCGTTATCCTCGAGAACGTCCAGAACGCGCCGTGGGAGGACGGTATCCTAGCGTTCGACGACATCGGCTACTCTGCCTTCGCGGTCAAGAATCTTGACACGAAGAAGTACTACATCCCTCATACGAGGCAGCGTGGCTGTACGTCCCCCTTTCCAAGTCCATCCGCCTCGTATGAGCGAGGCTAATGTTGCCCCCGCCCCGCTTGCAGATCTCGTGGCCTTTCCGAAGAAGGACCGCACCAAAGTTGAGGGCAAGAATCCGAAGCCGCGGAAAGTGGAGGACGTCGAGACGGCCAAGAAGAAGGCCAAGAAGAGCAAAAAGACTACGAAGGCGGCCTTCTGGGCGCCCGACCACCACTGGACTGGCAAGTCAACGGAACGCCTCGCTCACGAGTGGGCGGCTCGCGTCGAGAAAGCTGCTCGACCGGCGTCCGCACCCACTGAAGCTTTCCTTCTGAATTCGGATGACCCTCGCATCCACCGCGCTCGCCAGGAACTCTCGCACGTCAAGCTCAAGCAGGACGGCACAAAACGCTCCCCCGCCGACTGGATCAAATGCGAGCAGCGTCACGCTTTCGCCCGTCACGACGAGAGGCTCGGCAAGCAGAAGCCCCTCACCGACTGGCAAGACGCCGGAGGCAAGCCGACCATGCCCGACGGCGCTTGGCAGGATTGGGCCGAAGCCCAGACGGAGCGCGTCCTCGACTTGATGGACATCTCCTTCCTTCGTCAGGCCAAGATGGGCGTCGACATCACCTACAAGTCGGCTATCTGGAACCTTTCGCAGAACGTCGACCGCACTACCGCCTCGAAGCTATACGGTATTACCCCCTGCCTGACACCCAACATGATCCCCTACCTTACCAACCGCGGTGGTCCCGTCGTCGGTGTCGAAGCCCTCGCTCTCCAAGGTCTCCCCATCGACGAACTGCTCCTCACGCGCGAGAACACTGATCAACTCGCCAACCTCGCCGGTAACGCCATGTCTTCCACTGTCGTCGGTACCGCCATCGCCGCCGCCCTCGTCGTCGCCGGCAGAACCCTCTTAAACAGGAAGTACGGCGACGCCGATGCCGAGATGGACGACAGCCCTGCCCTTTCCGAGGAGGTCCTCGAGTCTCGCTTCCGCGGGAGCGAGAGGCTCGTCGAGCACCCCGTCGACCTCGCTTCCGTCAAGCCTACCCCGTCGAACCTTCTCCAACGCGCTCTCAGCTCGGCGAGGAAATGCACTTGCGAAGGTCGCCAAGGCGTTTCGAACGACCCCATCGTTGTCTGCACGGCTTGCGGTCACTCGAGCTGCACAGCGCACGACGGCAAGCCCAAGCACAAGTACGAGGCGGATGAGGCTCAGCGGGAAGACCCGAACGCGTTCGAGGTGGATTTGAAGGAGTATTTGCCGATGAGGCTTGCGCTTGACGGACTTACGGCGGAGGGACTAGAAAAACTCTCGGAAGAGGTCGAGGCGAAGGGCGCTGACGTTGATGGGAGTATGTCTGAGAGGTACCTCGAGGTCGTGCAGAATGCCGTCGCAGGAGAGGTGCGCCATCTTTTCCTTCCTCTTCTACATACCGCGTAGATACTGATGCTGTGCCCCGCTGCCTGTAGTTCCACTACCACCGCATCGATCGCCGCGAAACATGGGTCGTCGTTTACACCAACGACGACAAAGCCCGCATCGAGCTCGAATTCCAGCCACATGGCTACGAATGGCGCGTGTACGCCACCCCGCCTAAAGACCTCAACATGCGCGACGCCCTCCGGGCGCAGCTCGATCACCCGGTTGCCCGGATGAAGCTGGCCGCCGACTCGACCGACATCCTTTCTGGCAAGTGGGAGTTCAAGCTGCCTCTCGCGACTTCCGACGATAAGAAGGCCGGCGGTAAGAGGCGCAAGTCAGCTGACGGGGACGTGGATATGGCGGACGGACGCAAGGGCAGCAAACAGGCTTGCGTTAAGCTCGAGTTCCCCGACAGATTCGTCAAGTCGTGGCGCGCGACGCTGGAGCTAGAGGAGTTCGCGGAAGAGCAGCGCCCGTCGGAGATCAAGGTCACCCTCGACGGTGACGCCGAGCTCGTTCGTTCTCGTCCCTCTCTCTGTCGTTACTACCGCACTCGCTTACCATTCTCGCCCGGATCTCCAGCTCGACCGCCCTATCGACGGCACCTACGTTCTCGAGCCTGATTGTGGCACTGCTTCTAACTCTCTCTATCGACTCGTCGGTTCCGCCCAGTCTTCCCCGCTCTACTTCTTCTACGACCCTTCACCTTACCTCCAGGAAGAGCACGACTCTTTCGTCTTCGCTGAAAACTGTTCCCGTCCGGACGGCTGCGTCCGTCCCCTCATCGCCAAGCTCAAGCCGACGTGGCGTCTCCCAGACTCGCTTCAACGCGCCGAATCCGCACAGTACAAGTCGCCCGAAATCATCCTCTCACAGACCTGGGCGACTGTCGAGAGCGTCAAGATTGCGGCCAACGGTCCGCTTACTAGTGCCGAGTCCCACTTCTCCACAATCAAGACCGGATTTGAGCTCGCGATCGGCCACGACAAGTGCGGTCAAGCCGAAGATCTCCTTTTCGCCAAGGTTCCGCTGGCCAACTCCCCATCCGACGTCTGGGCGAAGGAAGAGTGGCACGAGGTGGATCTCCAGCATGAGGGGCCGGAAGTCTTCGCCAAGCTTGCTTGGATGGTTTCTCGCATTCCCGACTGGCAGAACTTGAAGGAATGGCAGGCAGTCGAGTGCTCTGTGCGTATCGATGTCTTCTCTGTACTGCTGAGTACGTCTGATCATCTGGGTTTTCTCGCAGACAATCCCCGACCACATTTGCGAAAGTTGCGCTCCTACCATGCCGTCAGCTGAGTGGATCCGCCGCTGGATGCTGACGGGGGGTGGTACGCCCAAGTGGCGTAACCAGGTCTTCGCCCGCGAACAAGGTCTTGAATCCGCCAGCTACGAGATTGTGCGTGGATTGCGACCTTCTCATATCGTTTTTCTTCCTGTCAGCTGATCCTTTGAATCGTTTTGCAGGCTCTCAAAAATCGCCCCTCGGCCATCGTCGTGCATACTCGTCACAAGGCCGGGGCTTTTGAACTCCGAGTCGGCCTGAACGTCGTCTCTCTTGCCCACCGCGTGCTTGCCCAGCTCCCTACCGCTTCGAAGGACCGTTACGAACGCGAGGATCCCGCAGTCAAATGGCGTCTCAGCACCATCCCTAGCGTCGCACTCGGCCGTCAAAGTGACCACATCTTCACGCTCAAGCACAACCGCGACGACCCGGAAGCCGAAAGCCCGAGGTGCTTCAAGAGTTTCAAGTTGCGGCCCGAGCAGCGCCGCTCTCTCCACTGGATGATCGAGCAAGAGGAGAACCCCACACCTTGGGTAGAGGAGGAGGTTGCCGAAGCGTTGCTTCCTCAGCTTGGTTGGCTTGCCGAGGCCAAGGCGACGCGGGAAGCGGTCATCAGAGGTGGCGTGGTTGCTGATGCTGGTACGCGTCGTCTTCTTTCTTTTCTCCGACTAGCTGACCTCTGGATTGGCTTGCCTTGCAGTTGGTTACGGGAAGACTGCCATCACGCTCGGCCTCATCGCGTCTCGTCTCGAGGAGGACGCCGATCTCCCGGAAGAGGACGACCGCATTCCCATCAAGGCTACCCTCATCATCGTCCCCGCTGTATGCTTTCGCCTCTTCTCTTCCCGGTCTGCCTTCCAGGCTGATCAGGCGTTGTCTTGCTCTCTCTGCAGCACCTCAACAAGCAGTGGCCAAGCGAGGTCAACAAGTTCTGCGGTGCCAAGCTCAGTTACATGTCCATCACAAGCATGGCGGACTTGAAGAAGAAGACCATCGAGCATTTCCGAGAAGTCAACATCGTCTTCGTTTCCGAGACGGTCTTCAAGTCCGCGATCTTCTGGCCCCAGCTGTGTGTACCTTCTTCCGTGTATGTTTCTGCGCACCCGCTGACATCGTACGTGCTCCGTAGTGCCGACTTCTCCGGTGCACAGGAGGACATCAAGGCCGATGTCACCGGAAAGAAGGCGACTCGGTACTTCCGCCACACAGTCGAGAAAGCCCTTGACGCCCTCGGCCGGCAAATCCAACGCCTTGAGACCAAGGGATCTAGGGCCGTCAGCAAACACATCAACAAGGCTCGCGATGGCCGCTCCGATGCCCTCGAGTCGGAGGACTTCATCCCGCCCACTCGTGCGAAAGCGGTGTGTCACCCAGAAACATCTTGAGGTTCCAAAGAATCGACACTGACTCCAAAGCTCGTACACTGTTCTCGCGTGCCGCAGAATGCAGAGGCACTCGCCGCAGGCAAAAAACCCGTCGCCGCACCGCCCAAGCCCGACCCGACGGAACGTGTCAAGGGCCAGATTGTCAGCGACAAGGACTGGGCTCTCACGTCCGATGAGGTCATCAGGGACTACAACAACATGAAGTCCCCCTTATTGACCATGTTCTCGTACGTCGACCGACTTTCCCCTACTTTGTCCTGCGCTGACTGGCTCTACACGCACCCCCGCAGTTACGCCCGCCTCGTCATCGACGAGTTCTCGTACACGGCTGGCACTGCTCTCGCCGGTGTGCAGGCTATTCGCGCTCGCTCCCGCTGGATTCTCTCAGGAACTCCTCCTCTCGACGACTTCTCGCACATCAAGTCGTACGTCGCGCTGCCATCTGTCCGTCGAGCGTTTAGCTGATATCGCTGCCTGCAGCATCGCCGACTTGCTTCATGTTCACCTCGGCGTGGACGACGACAATGAAGGCACCCATTCCTCGGTCAAGATTCGCCGGGAGGAGCGCACCAAGGCCGAAGAGTTCAGGTCGTACTGCGACGTGCGCACGAGGGCATGGCACGCTCGTCGTGACATGGTAGCGCAGCGCTGTGCGTTCTCTTGTCTTTGTGACCCTTCTCCCGATATCGTGGCTGAGCTCTTCTCTTCCCTTGCTATCCTCACACTAGTCCTCGACCAATTCGCGCGTCAGAACGTCGCCGAAATCGATGAGATCAAAATGGAGAGGGAACTTCTCGGAGTTCGTCTGCCCGGTGCGGAGATGGCGTAAGTTGCTTGCCTGACTGTCTCGCCATTCTTCGAGCACCTAGCTGATGATGCTGTTGCTCTCAAGCATCTACCGCGAGCTTGAGCACCACCTCTTCGCCGTTGACCCTAACCTGTTCGTTTCCTTTCCGATACCCTACTGGCGATGTCGTGCTAATTAGCGGTTTGTCACAGCGCCAAGATCGCCAGGATTAAGACTGAGAACCTCGGCGACCGCGACAGGCGTCTTCGCGAAGCGCTTGGCCAGAGCAAGACGCCGCAAGAGGTGAGCCAAACTTTCTCGACCCGCTTGTCACTTCTTCCTCACCAGCGATTTTGCCCCGCAGGCACTGCTCAAGCGCTGCTCGCACTTCTCGCTCGATTTACCCGCTAGTAAGCTCAAGGATGGGCTGGCTCCTCACGTCACCGAGTATATCTGCGAGATCCGCGACAAGCAATTGGCGCACTGTCTGGAGCAGGTGAAGAAGCAGATTGCGGGTGCGGCGTACAAGCATCGCAAGGCGCAGAAGCTCGGGTATTACAAAGAGCGGGTCCTCGATAACAAGAGTTTCCAAGACTGGGTTGAGCAGGTACGCCGCGTTCTTTCTCGCTCTATGCATTCCGCGTACTTACTGCTTTCCCTACGCCGATAGCTCGACAAGGACGGCTTTGGAGATGTCGAAGCCAACGAGCAGATTAAGAAGCTGGCTGAACTCGCCGGTTGCGAAAAGGGCAACATCCTCAGATCCGAACACGCCAGTACGAAACCGACCCTCGACCAAGTCAAGTTCTTCAACGAGCCTTACAACCCTAAGGACGTGTGGGAAGACTACGTCGCCGACCGTACCCTCGACATTCGAACCGATTGTGCTCACCTCCGCACGCTCTGCAAAGAGCTGGTCGGTCGAACCCGCTCGAAGCGGTACTTTGACGCCGTTCAAGTGGTGCTCACAGGGGATCAAACGGAAGAGGGCGAGGGTCATGTCATCCTTTCCTGCTGCGGACACCAAGGCCTCGAGCAGGAAGTGAGGAAGATGGCGCAGACCAACAAGTGCATCGTCCCCTCCTGCGGCGCCACCGTCAACGCGCACAACATCCTATCGGGCAACGACCTCGGCTCGGATCGCACCTCCGGTCACTTTGGCTACAAGCTCGAAACCCTCGTCACCCTCATCAAGGAGACACCGGTCGATGAGCGCGTACTCGTGTTTGTCCAATTCGACGACCTTTACGCCAAAGTCCAGGAGTGCCTCGAGGACTATGGAATCGATACGATGGTTCTGAAGGGTAGTGCGAAGCAGAAGAGTGAACTGCTGCAGCAGTTCCAAGATCCGAACAGCGATGACACGAAGGTGCTCCTGCTCTTGGCTACTGATCAGTCTGCGTCCGGTATGTTCCTTTCGTGGTCTACTACACCGTCTCTGCACGCGCGCTGACACTTCTCTGCCTTGATGCGCAGGCGCCAACTTGACCGTGGCCAACCACGCGTTCTTCGTTTCGCCGCTTCTCACCGAAACCAAATCCCATTACAAGTCGTGCGTTCCGTCTCGTTCTTGTTTTTCTACCACCGCAGGCTAAATCTCGCGCCATTCTCACTCGCTCGTCCTGTTCAGCCTCTCCACCCAAGCCATCGGTCGCATTCACCGCTTCGGTCAACTGAAAACGGCCAATATCTACCACCTCCTTACCCACGGCACACTCGACATGCGCACCTTCGCCGAGCGCAACGGTTACACGCAAGAGAAGGACGACGAACAGCAACAGGCTGAACGCTTGGTACCGCACTTGAGCGAACGCGAGATCGAGGTTCCGAGGGACCGCAAGAAGAAGAAGTCGGCGGAGTTGGAGGCGCGGCGGGAGAAGGAGAGATTGGCTCAGCAGGCGAAGGCGGAGAAGGCGGAGGAGAGGAAGAGGCAAAAGGCCGAGGCGAGTGGGAAGGGGAAGATTCAGGAGACCGATGACAAGGATGAGGAGAGCGAGATGGCCGCTGAGGTGTCCGAGGCGGAGGAGGAGGTTAGCGCGGCTAAGGGCAAGGGGAAGGCTAGGGCGGTGTCTCCTCCTGCCAAGGCAAAGGGCAACGGAAAGTCAAAGGTGGTTGTTTTAAGTGACGAGGAAGACAGCGACCAGGAGGAGGAGGAGGACGACGAGGAGGAGGAGGAAGAAGAGGCGGGTGATGACGAGAGCGAGGCAGAAGACGACGACCAGGTTCGTCTTTTTCTCGTTGCGTACGCTGCTTGTCGCAAGCAGCCGAGCTAACCTCGCCTGCCTTTCGTCCCTTCCTTCTGGCCGACAACCTACAGTCTGTCCCTATCGGCAATGACGACGACGACTTTCAAGCCGACATTGACCTGACGGCAGATGACACGCCTAGGAAGCGAAACGTGCGTCGGTGCCTGCTATCATTCCGTTTTAACACGTGCGCTAACATTCTTGCTCTCTCTGCGCCGAGCAGCTTCAACCCCGCCGCTCAACGACTACCGCCGCTCTCAAGTACGCGGCTGAGAGTGAGGAGGAGGAGAGAGAAGAAGAGGGAGAGAGCGAAGTGGAGGAAGCGGCCCCAACGAAGAAAAAGGTTAGTTTGCCGGCCTGAGAGGTGTCCGAGTCGAGCTGACCTCAACCTCGTTCCCTATACCTGCAGCGCCGTATCATCGTAGACTCGGACGACGAAGACTCAGAACCCGAATCCGAACCCGCGGCTTCTACTTTGATCACGAAGGCCTCAGGCAGACCCTCCAGCGCCAAGGGCCCTCCGCTCAAGAAGCGCAAATCCGAGTTTATCGGCGTCGTCATCCCAAGGTCACCGGCGAAGTCTCCTCGCAAAGCCATCGCGAAAAAGGTTGTCCCTGCCTCGCCTGTCGCCTCCCCGTCTCGCTCTGCAGCTTCTTCCTCGAGTACGGCTGCCAAGTCAGCTGAGCCGATCATGACGTCGACGGACAACAGCCGCGAGCCCTCGTTATTGCTCGCGGACGGCGTCTCGCCGGACAAGGAAGCTGAGATGGCGGTTGAGACGCCCGCGACGGAGTTCGATAGGGAACTCGGAATGGAGGTAGACGACGAGGAGGAGGAGTAGAGGACTGTGTGCGGGGTGGAGTGCGCGGTTTGGGTGTTCTGCGAGGTTCTTGGAGGGGTACGGGGGCTTGTATGGCTTGTCTTTTCCTCTCCCTTTTTCATCTGTTCTTTTGGGTTTTTCTCTCTCTCCGCTCTCTCCCTGTTCCACTCCGTATGGTCTGTGACGCATCCTGTAACATGGCAGTACATCCTCTACGTCTGCTCTTCTGCCTGTCAGAGCAAGGTCCAATTAGTAGTAGAGGGCGGTAATGCTGATTAGGGTTGATTAGATTTGCTCGCCTCCATTTTGGCTCGACCGGTGTTGGCGTTCCGCGGTTCTCACCTCCTTCAGCTCGTTTCGCTCTTTCTGGTAGTAGGCTTAGACTCGGAGATGGCAGCCAATAGCAACTTCCTTGATGTACGCTTGACTGTCCTCCGTTTGCTTCACCTTGTCATGGTTCGCTGACGCTCCACCTTCCCCTCCTTCCCTGCAATTACACCTCTGGACATTACGGGGATCGTCGCTCATTATGACAGAAAGCATGCGATCTAGTCAAGCAGGCTATAGATGCGGATGTTAAACAGGAATGGGCTGAGGCATTCAAGTTGTACAAGTCCGTCTCTCCATTTCCTGCGTCCCTCCCTTATCTGACAGGCTAACAGTCGTTCGTGACGTGCAGGAACTCGCTAGACTACTTCAACATGGCCTACAAATGTGATCCCTACTCGGTTCCAACTCTGTTCGGGTCCATCTGACCCCCACCTCCTGCTTGCCCTTCAGATGAGAAGAACCCGAAACTCAAGGACCTGATCCGATCAAAGGTTGAGGAATACCTCGATCGAGCAGAAAAACTCAAGGACCATATTACCGCAACCGAAGCAAAGGCCAAAGCGGACGCCGACGGAGGAAGAAAAGCGGTTAGTGGGGGAGGTGGAGGGGCTCAAGCAAAGTACGTCGTACTGTTCTGTCCTTGATGGGGGTGAGACCGACGGTATACTGACGCCATAAGTACACGAGCAGGAAGGGTCCTGGGGATGACGACGATGCGGACACGAAGAAGCTGAGGGATGGATTGTCAAGTACGCCTAACGCCCTGTCTCGTCCCTTTCTGTCCTACACGCACTAACGTTGCTGTACATCCGATAGGTGCCATCCTTTCCGAAACGCCGAACGTTCGATGGGAAGACGTCGCTGGTCTCGAAGCCGCGAAAGAATCCCTCAAAGAAGCCGTCATCCTCCCTATCAAGTTCCCTCACCTTTTCACCGGCAAGCGAACACCCTGGCGAGGGATCTTGCTCTACGGACCTCCAGGAACGGGAAAGAGTTATTTGGCCAAGGCAGTTGCGACGGAGGCGAAGAGCACATTCTTCAGTGTCAGTTCGAGTGATCTGGTTAGCAAATGGATGGGAGAAAGTGAGAGGTACGTTTTCATTCTGGCCGTCTTCGTCGATCGGTGACACTCACGCTCAGCGGTCCTCGCCCACGCATTTCCATCCCCCCTTTTTGCCCTCATCCGCTTCCAGGTTGGTCAAGCAACTCTTCGCCATGGCACGAGAACATGCCCCTTCGATCATCTTCGTCGACGAGATCGATTCTTTGTGCGGAACTCGAGGAGAAGGCGAGAGTGAAGCTAGTCGGAGGATCAAGACCGAGTTCCTCGTGCAGATGAACGGCGTTGGAAATGATCAAAGTGGCGTGCTGGTGCTTGGTGCGACGAACATCCCGTGGGCACTGGATGTGGCTATCAAGCGACGGCAAGCTCCTCTTTCCCCTCTTAATCCCTCCTTCTCTCAATGTCCCCTGCGTACTCGGCGCTCTACGGTCACGGCACGCTCACTATCGTCCTCGCGCAGATTCGAAAAACGGATCTACATCCCGCTCCCCGATCCTGCTGCCCGGTCAAAGATGTTCCACCTCAACATCGGCACCACCCCCTGCACCCTCTCGCAGCAAGACTACCGAGCACTGGCGGAAAAGACGGAAGGATACTCTGGAAGTGACCTGGCCGTGGTGGTTCGGGATGCGCTGATGCAGCCAGTGCGGAAAGTGCTGGGTGCGACGCATTTCAAGGAGGTATGGATTCTTTCTTGCTCCTTCTCTCCACCTGCCCTCGCTTTCTTTGTCTTGCCCTGCATTCTATTGTTCGCCGTTCGCTGAGCTAACACAGTCTCGATCTCGGTGGATGTAGGTTACCGTTCCGGTACCAGAATCGGGCGACCCACCTCAGACGCAGCGAAAACTCACGCC
This sequence comes from Rhodosporidiobolus odoratus, assembly GCA_034387635.1. Classification (NCBI taxonomy): domain Eukaryota; kingdom Fungi; phylum Basidiomycota; class Microbotryomycetes; order Sporidiobolales; family Sporidiobolaceae; genus Rhodosporidiobolus; species Rhodosporidiobolus odoratus. The sequence continues at coordinate 1,468,769 of JAOANU010000002.1, read as the reverse complement.
TTGCTCGCCGGGAGATCCGGGAGCCAAAGAGTTGACTTGGAACGATATCGGAACGGATGAACTGCTCGAGCCACCACTGTACGTCTCGTCCCTCCTTTCGCTCGTCGCGATCCAGCTCCGGGCCGGCTGCGAGCTGACTCCATTGATGCATGTGCAGGACATACAACGACTTTGTTCGAGCGGTTCAGAGTGCGAAACCGACCGTCACGCAAGATGATATCAAGCAACATCTCGTCTTCGCGCAGGAGGGAGGGTCAGAATGAGACCGGTTCGTCGCTTCATCTTCGCTTCCCCCTCGAAATTACTGGATCACTCACCCATGCTGCTTCACAGACCTTGGTCTGATCGCGTCCCCGCTCCAGGCTGCGTCTGCACCTCTCACGAATCTCGACCCTCTGCATTCCTCTCTCCACGTACCTCGAGCTGTCTGCCACCTGTTTGCTTCGTATTCGCGTTAAGCTCATGGTTAGGGAGGTGTTGTTTCACCGCTTACCCACCTGTGCGAGTCCAGTCGGTTGTCTTGACTGTGTTGCAACCCCTTTTGTCGTGTCGTCCTCTCCGCGGGTGTGAAAACTCGGGCGAGCGTGGATCCTGTCAGAGGTAGAACAACCGTCGGCCTGAAAGAAGCCGCAAGAGGCTGTTAGTCTAGCGAAACGGAGTTGGTTGCAGCAAAGTCTGGCTAGAAGCGCGAGTAGTGACACGGTCGACGAGTAGCTACAGCGACACAGCGACAATGAAAACACGCAAAATGCGAGAAACGGGGATTACGGACAAGTAGTGAGAACGAGATTGGGAAGGTCACCGTCAGGAAGCCGATATGGAGCGGTATCTTGGGCTCGCGAGGCGGTAGGGTGAACCTTGAGGGCGAACAAACAAAGCAAGTGTCGGATTCGCCGTGCTTCCTTGCGCGGATACGTCGTTCTTGACTCTTCATTTCGCGGCGGCAAGTGGGTGCAGCGTGGTCAGACCCTTTAGCTGTTCTGGGTACCATATAGAGGCTTGAGTGCGGTTAATCGTGTCACATTAACAGACCGGCCTCGTCCGATTGCCTTCAAGATAGCGGGTGAATCAGGCTTCGCTGGAGAAGCACCTCGCACTGCCTTAGCGAGCTTGGCCAACGTGCTCTCGCTGGCAGCGAGAAGAGCGTGAATGACATTCTCAAGTCGAAGGTGCATTGAACGGAGGCGCGATCAGCTTGGCTCAAGGTCCCTGGCGTGGATCGACCGCCGAGTGGGCGCGGAGGACCCGGCGAGTTTGCCGTCTCGTTTGTCTGCGAAATGCTGGGCGGGTGCGAGGGTCCTGGGCGGACTCTGACTTTGAGGATGTCGCGAATATGGGCTACCGGGACAACGGCAGTGGTAGATCTAGTAGTCAAAGGTGGCTGCGTCTTTTTCCCAGCTGTTCCAGGACCGACTTAGCGCGCTAGGCAGGATGATGGCAGGTGGCCGAGGCGCACCAAAGACAGCTAAGGAGATCCCTGCTGCTCCGAATCGTTCTCTGCTGGACGCTTGATGCCTCGGTTCGGCTTCATTCGAGAAAAAGAGAAAAGATGAGCAAGCGAGGTGAAGCAGCTGTGAGAGACGCGCACCGGAGCCGAGCCTGCTACATCCATCGTGCCACGAGACACGCGAAGGTAACGTCGGCCGCAAGAGAGTCAGGAGACTCGATATACTAAACGAAGGAGAATGCGACGGAACGTAGAGCGGGTCGAGTTAAAAGGAGCGGGACCGGTCAATGTGATACCACCGATCTCGCTTGGGGGGCAGATGAGGTCAGCGAGGGTGTGTACGGACGAGCCGGCTGCTTGTAGGGGTTGTGGTAAGGAGGTAGAGAGGGTTCAACCACTCCGACCAACCTCATCTGAGTTCTGCCTCAAGCTGTGGACATCAGACCTCATTTGTATCTGCAAGACTCTATCGGGTGCCTCGAATACCTACTTGTGCACCTTTCGAACACCTCAGTCAAGCGCCAAGTGGCCTAGGCGCTCAGCATCGACCCTCTCCTTGTTCGCCCCCACCTCCTCGCACTAGCTCACCCGCAACGCAACTGAACACGCTGCCGAGCACTCAGTCGAGTCATTCAGGTCCCCGTATAGCTCCTCACACCCTGTTCAAGCACTAGATTGAGGTTATGGTACGTCAACTCGATGTCCCCCCTTTCCTCGTCTCTCTCTCTCGTCTCTGTGCTCTCGCTTCTGTTCTTCTCGTTCACTCAATCTCAAACCACCATGTCCAGTCCCGCCGCACCCCTCTTGCAACCCCATCAATCACCACTACCCCAGAAGAATGGTCAAACCGGCTAGCAGACGTCAACGTCTCGAAACAGTGCGTCGTCGATTTTTTCGCTTCCCTTTCACGATATGCCGTCTGGGCAAGGACAGGGCTGAGTGCTAGATGATGAAACACTACATCAGAAGTGGGAATCTCTCCATAGATCCCCCTCTTACGAGGGAGGGGACGTTGAGGAAACAAAATTACTTCGTTTCTGAAAAACAAGCACCTCGCGTACGGAGGGTGTAGGTGGACGAGGAGCACATTGTGTGGTGCCGTAGCACAGCTGCTGACTGCTCTCCCGCCGCTCGCAGTGATCTAAACCTCCTCGTCGCCAACTACCTTTTCACTGAAGGATACGTTTCAGCTGCTGAGCACTTCTCGCGAGAAGCCGGCATTAACGACCCCGAGCCTACACCATCATCGGATGGAGGTGGTAGCGCAGCTGTGACGCTGGGCGATGTCGACAGCATTGGGCGAAGAATGGATATTCGTCGTGCTGTGCTTAGAGGGGATGTCGAAGATGCGCTGGAGAAAGTGGTAGACCTGGACCTCGAGGTGCGTTTCTTCCCTCTAGTACTCAGGCATCGATGGATGGGTTGCTGGAACCAAGGAAGATTTCGTACTATGCACCACTCTCAGCCGCCGAGTTCTTCACCGGGTTGTAATGACCCACCGAGCAACTCACCTTGGCGATGATGAGTATAGGACTACACCAAATTGTCATATCTGAGGGTTTTCGTCGAAAAGCATTCCCGAGTGAGTGGAGCCAACGGCATACTGACTCCTCGCATGTCCTTTCCCTCCAAACAGATCCTCGACCTTGACCCGACACTTCACTTCCATCTCCTGCAGCAGCGTCTCATCGAGCTCATCCGCGCCGACGATATCCCTACCGCTCTCGCTTTCGCTACCAACGAACTCGCTCCTCTCGCCGAAGAACACCCTCAGTTCCTCAAAGAACTCGAGCGAACAATGGCCTTGCTCGCTTTCGAAATGCCTACCCTCTCATTCCCTTCTTCCTCTTCGTTTGCCCCAGCCGCTGCTGAGACGGCCCAATCCACCCCGTCAGCAAAAGACGACACGAAGAAGAAAAGCAAAAAGTCGCGCCTGTCCACTTCCGCCTCTTCTTCCTCCACTCCCACTCTCCCTCCGATGCCGACCCAGATCTCGGCGCTTCTTGATCCCTCCCACCGTCTCAGCACCGCTGCTCAGCTCAACGCCGCGATCCTCCGCGCTCAAGGTCACCCGAGTGAGCCCAAGTTACTTGGGTTGTTAGGGGCTTGCAATTGGGGCGAGGGGTTGTTGAGGGAGAGGGGAGTCGAGGTCAAGGGGTGGGATATCAGGGAGGTGCTTTCTCAGCGGGGCGGACCCTCAGGCGGAAAGGAGAGAGAGCCAGAGTCGGAGGTCGAGGGGATGGCACTCTGAGCTTTCGAGTGCGATCCTCTGCGCGGCTTTGTACAGGTTTTCTGCGTGTTGTCATTGTTGCAAACCTTTCTTGTCCTTTCACTCGCTGCCTTTCCCGTTGGGCATGCCGTGAAAGCCACTCTGTGAGTCGGCAAGAGGCAGCAAAGGTTTCACGACTCCGTTGACCGGGGAAGGTGCTCCCACTCGTGAAGCATAAGGCCAAGCAATGGGGACTTTTAAGTTATGTGCGCGATGGCGCGAGCGGACGTTGGCGAGGAAGGGAAGGCCTCCGAGGGATTCCGGAGTCCATAATGAATGAGACATAGTAATCAAGACTAGGGTCGATTGAGTTGAGAGCCTCAGGGTTCAAACAGGGGAGCGCACCTTTCTTCTCCCGCGTCTCCTGCTCTGTATACCTCTCTGAGTGCGTGTAGACCTCTAGTCTAGCCGGCAGTCATCTCCTCCAACCGACCGTGAGCCTGTCTAGCTTCAGTTCCTGCCAATCCAAGTCTAACACCGCTCACCTCATCTCTAGTTTACCGGTTGCAGGAATCTATTCCCTCGACTCACTCTGCCGCGTTCAACGTTCAACGAACCTCGCTGGTCGAGCTCGTCCTCGGTCCGACCGCGGCAATGGCAACCGCAATGACCCGGAGCGAAACTCTGGTCATTTCACTTCCCAAACTTCCTCTTCCTTCTTCGTCTTCTTCAGCGACCCAACCTTACCTGCCTGTCTCGCCTATTCCACACGATCCTCCACCCAATTCGGTAGCCGATATGGCAGCAGCTGTCGCCCTCGCATCTCCTCCATCTACCATCTCGCCCGCCTCAGCGGGACGAACACCAGGGGGAAGGGCAAGCGGGGTACACAAAAGCACCGCGGCCTCGCGTCTCCTCCCCTCTCTCGATCCTACCACCCTGGCCAACCGACGCGGATCAGCCTCGACCACCGGCACTGCACAAACCACCGCAACTTCGAGCAGTAACGCGTCTTCGACGGCCGGCAGTTTTGTCGGCAACGATGGAAGGGCGTATCAGATGTACCCTAGGCCGAGACCGGAAAAGTCTGCCAAAATTGTCAAGGCGACGGCAAGTGGGGGCAAGGGGAAGAAGGCGATTGAGGGGGAAGGGGAAGTCGCACGAGGGAAGAAGGGATGGAGGGTCAAGGGGCTGTTCGCGTCTTCCTCGATTGATTCGTCTACCGCTGCTCCTCCGACTCAATCACCTTCGTCAACGTCACCTCCGGCTCACGCCTCGGCTCTCCCCTTCGCGCCTTCAAAGGCTTCCGCCCCGTCTTCTCGGCCTCTGCGAAAAGCCGTCTCCTTCGACTCTCCTCCTGCATCCCCATCGATGCTTCCTCGAATGAGCGTGTACGGCGGGCCTCCTGGCGTAGCGGAGATGAGTCAAAGAGCCATTGAGCCATTGACCGCCACACCCGCGGGTCGGAACGCTTTCCCTCGGCTACCGCCTTTGTCAGGTGGGAGGGCGAAGCTTGAACGATCGACGAGTTCTTCTGGAGTGACGGCACCGTTTGGGTCTGGTCAGTCCTGCGTTACCCTATGCCCTTTTATCAGTATATGATCTGACACAACTTATTTCGCAGCGATTCCTCGACCCGTACGGTTGACTGCCCGACCAGCGACATCGTCCGGCGTCTTCAACTCACGACCTCTATCCGGCTTTTTCTCTACCTCCTTCAGTACGCCGCGAGATGAGCCGCAGGCGTCAAATCTACCACCTGTCTCCCACTTGTCCCGCGCTTCATCGCCTGCCCCCGCGCCTGCTTCTCGACCCGTCTCCCCCGCACCTTCGACCCCGTTGACTGCTCATGCACACGCATCCCTCTCCTTCCGACCTGCCTCGTCAACCCCTTCCGTCAGCTCAGTCATTGGTGACACGAGGCGACTGTCGTACATCTCTCCGATCGAAGAATCGCCACCTCCTTCTTCCGCCACTCTTCTCGGTGCGTCCCGCAGCTCCGCAGCCGTTCGAAGACGAAGCTTTCCCGCCCGAGCAAGTGTCGATCCCGCTTCAGCCGCTCGAGCGACGCGCTCGATCGTTCCGTCCTCTCCACCTTCCTCTACAACCCGCTCAACGTTCCCCATACGGCGACCCTCCTCTGCGATGTCGGGCTCGGCTCCCGCAACGCCTTCAGCTTCCGCTCGGCAAATACGCAAAAAGCCCTCGTTGGGCGAAACCGCCCTCAAGGCGATCATGCATCTTCGTCCGGGATCTGCCGCTGGCTTGACAAGCGACAAAGACGGGGGACCGTGTGAGGAAGAGATTGCGAGTTGGAGAATGAGTCGGGTGGTCAAGAGTGAGGGCGGGGACAGAGGTTCGAGGGCTGATGGGTTAGGACGGGAAAGCGTCAGGTCGAGGAGTGGGAATTTGGGCGCTTCGGGGTCGTTGACTGAGGGAGAGCGTACGGAGGGTACAGGGAGTGATGAGGTTCTCGATATCATCGCCAGGCCAGAGTCGAGGCTTGAAGGAGTAGGGCCGAACAACCCAGATCCGACCTTCCCAACTGCGCCCAGAGCTCGACCACAACTCGCTTCTTCCCTCTCGGATGGTCCCTCTCCGAGTGCAGCTTCACCCTTCCCTTCTGCGCGTTCTTCTCCCTTCCCTACACCACACCCCGCCATTAAGGCCTCCCCCTTTCCTACCACCGGTCGACGACCTTCTGCCCCCGCCAAATCAAACCCGAAATATTTCGCACCCGGCGCTCTTCCCGATTCTTCCGTCTCGCCTTTTCTTTCTTCGACGCTCTACTCCCCTCTCACTTCCAATTCGGGCTCGCCACCTTCCGCCTCTCCTGGGCTCCGTGCACGACGAAGAAGCCGGGAGGAAGAAGAGGACGACTCGTTCAACGTACTCGACTTCATCGCCATGGACGAAGGACGAGCCGAACCCCTTCCTTTTCGATTCCCGCAAGCCCAGTCACCGAGGGGCGGAGCGTTCTTTCCACCGCCGAATGCGAAGGCGGTTGAGATGGCTCGAGCAAAGAGTGCCGACACGGTTACGCTTAGCAGTGTAGGAGAGGATAGCCTCAGGCTGGGGAGCGAGGAGGTGGTTAACCTTTCGCGTTCGGTAAAGATGGAGATGGAAGCGGAGGGGACGGGATTGGGTCTTGCGACAATGGCAGAGGGGGGGAAGGCCAGCCCTCTCTTCCCATCCCCTGCTTGCGGAGGACAGCACCAGAAAGGTACGAGGGTGGAAAAGATGGCGGGAGGGAGCCGCCTACCGCAATCGATGCAGAAACTGTTCTCGTCACCCGGTCAACTCATGTCTCGTTCGCCGTCTTCCTCGGCAGCTCTCGCCTCGCCTTTTTCGCCTTCAGCAAGTGCAGCTCTCCCTCCCGACGCCCCGAGCCCCATTCTCCCGACCTTCCCTCCATCTCCATCCCGTGCGACTTCCGTCTTCCCCCTCGTCGCTTCTCCTCCCTCCTCTCCGCCTCCACGTCCCCCTCGATCCGCAAATCGCCCGTCTCCCCACTCGTCCCCACAAAGTCGACAATGTCGCCCTGTCTCCGCCGCTTCTTCACCTCCCGCCAGCCCGACCGGTGTCCGACCCCTCCTGCTCGTGGAACGCCTCGAAGGTCGTTCTCCCCCTCTCCTGTCGCATCCCCTTCCCTACCCAGGAGACGGCGGCGATGCGCCCCCTCGCAGTCTTTCAAGCAGTCCTGAACGTCGTCGAGCAGTAGCAGAGAAGAGGAGGAGTTTACCGTATGGTTCGAGGGGAATCGTGGATCTTGCCAAAGGTCTCGCAGCGGCGGTTGCGGCGGCTGAGGTGGATCAGATTGAAGGGACCCCGCCGCCCAGTCCGCCGACTAGTGAGGAGGTTCATGAGTTTGGGTTGGAGGGGAATGAGGAGGAGAAGGGAGGGTTGGGAGCGGTACTTGCTTTGGAGGAGGAAGCGGTCCAGGAGGAGGAGGAGAGTGAGGATGAGGGGAGAATTATGGATCCTGGATTGCAGAGGATGCTGGCCGGTGCGAGGGCTTAGTCGTCGTTGAACCGAGACAGTTGAAGGGCGAGCCGGTCTCGCTCTTCCAGAGTCAGCAACAACCCGCGACGATCACAACAACAGACATTTTTTTTTGCATGAATCTCCTTCTTCACTCCGCCCTACTCTTACCCTTATGGAACCTTATCAGACTGGCTACCTTGCTCTCCCATATCCATCAGTATCTGTATACGCATGCGACTCTTTCTTTGTCAATCTCATACACGCGGATTCCCTCCCTTTGCTGCCCGTCTCGCTTCCCTTTTCTTCTCTTATCACCAGGGACTGCAAGTCAAGTGTAGTGGCTGTAAACGAAGCTACCGTGGACAAATTGCAGTTACAGGCCCGGAAGAAGCTGGAGAACCATTCGCGGATCTCGGAACGAGGAGCAACTCGTACTTCGTTGCAGCGGTACTGAAAAGGCCGGACAACAACAGAGTCGACGAGGTGTGAGAGCGAAAATGCGATGGTTTCAGGATGGAACGACAGTATGGAGCGCAACGGGTGGGGCCGACAAGCAAATAACAAGAATGGGAAGGTCATGCGAAGCGGATTTCTGGGCTTGAAAGTATGTAAGTGGCTGCAGGCGATAAAAGCAGTTTTAGCAGTATGATCACAGCAGTGATTGTCAAATGCTTCTCGGACACTGTGCAAACAGCCGCGATAAGTTAAGAAAGGGAAGGAAACATACAGTTTCACCAATCCTCGTCTTCCTCCGCCTCGTCCCCCTGGTCGAGCCGTTCGAGGAGGCGCTCGAGCTCCGACTCCCTCTCTTTCTCAGTGGCTTTGAACGTCCTCCCGAGGTCGATGAACCGGAGTTTGCCTTCGCGGGTGATGACGAGGTTTCGTGGGTGGACATCGCCGTGGCAATATCCAAGGGCGTGAAAGCGGTGGAGGAGAGAGATGACGTCGCGTCTGCGGGTTCAAGACAAGAGCAACAGTCGAGGTTAGCACAAGGCAGAAGAGACGAAACAACGAGACAGAACAAAGGGGGAAAGGACCTACTCTTTCGCTTCCTGCCAGGACTTGCAAGACTCGCCAAACTCCGTGATAATCACAAACCAATCAAGACCCACATGCTTACCCACATAGACCCCGTGACACCTGACGAGACAACGGTCCGCACCCTGCTTCCCCTGAATTTCGGGGTACATCTTCACCTCGTTGTCAAACTCGAGGCTCCGGTCCTCCTCCTTGTCCCATACCTCACAGCCAATCTTCGCAGCGTACTTGTAGGACGCATCGGCGTAGACGGAAATCGCTTCGTTCTGGTGAAGCTCGTGTCGGAGTTCGAGAAGGGTGGTAGGAGAAGGAGGTCCGCAGGAGTCGGGCGGCGAGGGGCAGGTGGTGGAATGGCCAAAGACTGCGGCGGATCGAAGCGGAGGGGTCGTTTCTGGACTCTGCCAATTCACAGCGAGATGAGATATGAGCTCGTTGCAATGAGGGGAGAGGACATACCAGGTAGAGAGCACGGAGCGCCAGAATGGGGCCGAGTGTCCCCGGCATCACGACCCTGATCTTCAAAGTCGAGTGGGCCTGCTTAACCAGCAAAAACATTGCGAAAGACGGAGATGTAGTCAGGACAAGATCAGGCACCAAAGAAAAACAGAACACGCACCTTATCGGGGGATGTGTCCTCGTCGGACCACTCTGACATCTGCCTCGTCTGTCCGCCTCTCTCCTCCGAAGACCTACGCGTGATCCTCCTGCCCTGATTGTTCGGTTCCGCCAGATCTCCGCCGCCGGGCGCTTCCGGATCCTCAGATCCTCCCATCCCTTCCTCCCCTCCGCCCTCACCTTCCTTGCGCGAAGGCGATTTCGGTGACGAAGGAAGCGTGCCGTAATGCTCTTCGAGGTTGATACCTTCAGGCAAGAAATCCTCGAGCGCATTGAAGGGAGCGAGTGCAAAGCAGATCTCGCGCAGGGAAACATTGTCGGACTTGGGGTCGTCGGATAGGTGGTAGAGCTCCGATGTTGCCAGGTGGTGTAGAGTACCTTTGCTGCCTGTTGTCGACCAGGAGAAGACGACGAAGAAGTCTGATCCGTCTGCGACAACCAGAGAGGCCGAAGCAGCGGTGCGGGAGTCGCTTTCAAGGAGGAGACGTTTTTTCTTGGTGAAGAGGATGGAGTGAATCTGCAGTAAGGTATCTCAGCGCGAGGTTGCTGCCCGCACAGCTAGCTCCGTGACTGTTTCGGGAACGTAGGGAGAAGCAGAGAGACGACTACGAGGAACACACCTGGATAATAGCTTTTTGTTTTCCCCCCAGTGGTTCCCAGCCCGTCCCATTATACGCTTGAGCGGTCTCAACATCTTCACCAGGAAATCCAACATACGGGAACGCTTTGTCGGCGTACAGCTCCTTGTGAACCTCCTTAACCTGCTTCTTCTTCAGCTCCATGAGAAACCCCGTGTAACAACCCGGTTCAGTTCTGGAAGGAAAGATTGCAATATCGGTGGGCGTTGTCCCTGGCGCAAGCAGGTCGTTTTTTACTTCCCATGTCGTGCCAAGGCGTGGGTGCAGCGCGGCCACGCCGTTCAGAGCCGTGCGGAGAGGCGTCAAGGCAACGCGAATGAGAAGCGCCAGATCGGCCTCATCACTGTAGCTGGAGTCGAGATGTTCGTAAACGCTGGGGATGTAATCCCCCCCGACGGTAGCGTCTCCTGCTGCTGTGGCGAGCTGGGCCAGCAACTTGTCGCTCGCAGAGAGAAGGGCGGGAACGGTTTCTTCAGGCAGAGGGTGAATCGAACAAAGGCGCCAGGAATTTGTGCCGATGTCGGCGGCTTTGACGGACCGGGTGGAGAAGGAGGAACCGGCGGGTTTGTTAGCCCGTTTCTCTGCGAGAGTTGGAACGGCTCTGTACGGGAGAGGGGGTATCTTGGCTTTGACAATGTCGCGGATGCGGTTTACCTCGGCGATAGTTATAGGTAACTTGGTCGCAGCAGGCGGGCTGCTTCTCGAGGGGGGTTCCGGCTGTTGAGTGAGAATGCCACCGGGTCAGCGGGTCCGACCAGATGGTGCGAGTATCCGAGACCCACCGCAAAGACCCTACGCGAGCCCTGGTCGTCGCCTACGTTGTCTTCTGCTCGACGCTTGGTACCTCGCTGCGGCTCGATCTGAAGTGAAGAGAAAGGATGAGCAAGTGAGGTAAGGCGGCTGCGAGTGACACGCACCGGTGCCGGTTCTCCCATCGCCATACAGACGCTAGATCCTCGAACGTAGCTTGCGTACGGAGAGGGAAGACTTGCGATGTTTGTTGAAGGAGGATCGAGCGAGATGAGCGAATCGGGATTGACAAGGAGAGGACGGAACAGCGTCGGACTTGGATAAGAGCGCGATGCACAAGCAGGCTAATGTAGGGGGGATGTCCAATGAGCACTATGTGCAGTGGAACCAGTGTAGAGCGAGCCGAACAGATGTTTGTCCAACCTCGCGTGCGGTGGTTCGTTCGTTAAATTCCCTCTCTGCCTCCGACTCGGTTCTCTTGCTCTTGCTCGTTGTGGTAGGTCTAACTGGGTGCCATGTCGACCTACGTAACGGCGCCTACCTCTTCCCCTTCGCCTCTCCTCGACAAACTCTCCGCCGCTCTCCCTTTCTCAACTCAGCAATGGTCAAATCAGAGTATCGCCGTATCGGTCGCAGTCGTGCTGTCACCCTCCTACTCGCTGAGCAGAGTCTATGGAGGTACCGGAAGGCTCACCTCCCTGGACACAGTTGGCAGATTGTAAGTCGCCCCTCCCAAGATCACTCGGCGCGACATCGGCTCACTCTCGCCTTGACGATGCGGGAACTAGCCTGTCATCGGCCAGTTTGCAGAGAGCCTCAACCCGTCCATGGAGGCATACGAGCGCTGTGCGTCCTTTCCCTCTTTCGTGGCCAGACGCGACGAAACAGGAGAACTGAACAACATCTCGCATCTACTCTCATCCCTCGGAAATCACCGTCAACCGAACCTCCCCTTCTCCCTCCAACTCTCGGCTGCCATTCCCCCTCCCCCCACCGATCCGATCTTCCCCTCTCTCCTCACTTGCCCCATTCCTCCCCCACCTCCACCACTACCACTACCACTACTTGCCCTCAAAACACCGGCGGACGAAACAGGTCCGGCGATGGACTCGAACGCCGAGGCAACCATCGTACCGAATAAACCAGCTGCTCCACCATTTCCTCCTCCTCCTCCTGCGCCTGACGTTGGCGGAGTCGGGCTTGTAGCGATGCCCCCTCCCCCTCCCCCTCCTCCTCCTTCTTCTTCGTCTTCAGTGCTGCCGAAGGACTCGCGAGGGGTTGGACCGGCGATTGAGATAGGTTCCGCGCCGGCGCCTGCGCTCGTCGAGGGGAGAAGGTCCGCACGAGAAGGAGGCGCCGCTTGGTGCTGGAGGAGGGTAGAGTCGTTCGTTGCAGCAGGAGAGGTCGATAGTATCGCTGTGTCTGAGGTAAAGGAGGGAAGAGGCGGGACAGGTGGAGCTGTGCTTATGGGTGAGACTGAAAGAAGAAGAGTCGTCGCCGAATTCGTCGAGTTTAGTCTTGACTTGGAAGGTTTAGGTCGAAGTTGGAGGAGTTTAGCTGTGGAAGGTCGACGAGAGATGCTTTTCCCTTCTTCTCCTGCTGCTGCTGCTCCTGCTGCTGCTCCTGCTCCACCCAGGATGGACGAGGACGATGACCCCTCACTCAACTGCCCTCTCAAAGCATCCATCGCCGCCAATCCCGCTCCTCCGCCTCCTTGATCAGCACCACTAACCGCCGACCAATCCGAACCTCGTCCTGGAGACGTACCCAACCCGTCCACCACCGCCGCAGCAACCGCCACCGCCCTCGTAGATTCACTCGACAAAGCCAAACCAGCCGGCGAAATCAATCGATGATGTGGATTCGCTGCTCTCAGCGCACCCCCACTACCACCACCACCATGAGAATGGGAGATGAACGTGCTCCGTATACTAGAATCCGAAAGACCTCGCGGACGGAGTTGACGTTCTAGTAAAGTGGGTGGGGGGTCCGAGTAGCCCTGGGCTGCAGCAGCGGCGGAGGAAGAAGCAGAGTGGGAAGGAGGTGCGTGAGGAAGAGAATCGAGGACGGCGTTGGTAGTACTTGACATAGCGGGACGGTAGGAAGATAGATAGCGACTGAAGGGGAGGTAGGAAGAGGCGGCGGTTGCGGCGGATGCGAGGCGGGTTGCAGGAGCGGGAATAGGAGAGGGACCTGACAATGGGGAGGGAGAGACGGATGCGCCGGAGGTGGGTGAGACGACAACCCAGGGTTCTGGACCGGCGGGAAGGGTAGAAGAGCGCGTGGATGCCCCGGCAAAGATGGAGGAAATGTCGCGCTTGACTTGGGCTGTCGCTGGTAGTGACGGCCGAGGTGGTGCCAAGGATGCTCGAAGTGGATTCCCCGACGATCCTGGAGCTTCGGAGGAAGGAGAAGTCGAAGAAGCTTGTCGAACCCCCCCACTGCCAAACTCGACATTGACCGTTGCCGTACTAACCGTACTAGACCCACCTCGTTTTGGCGGCGGAGGTCGTAGCTGAGCCGTGCTGGATCGATGCGAGAGACTTGGTTCGTCCGGGGAAAGGGTCGCGCCGAAGAGGCGAGAGAGAGGTGCCAACAGTCCACCCGAAGTCGGGGCACCTTTGCTGGCTCCTGCTGCGCCACCCGAAGCGTGATCCGGGTCAAGAACTGTCGGAACATCCAGCTCCTTCATCGTAGGTGCGAGGGAAGGTTCGAGTTGTACCCGATTGACGATTGAACGCAGTCGGGTCGTTTCGTAGAGAAGGTCACGAAGGAGTTTGACGAGCGAGACAAAGTCGCGGCGGGAGACGAGCGAGTCGTTCGGGTTTGTCGATGCGGTATCATCAGGTTGACCAGACTGCAGCTTTTTGGCATGCGTAGCTCGTTCCAGCTCGACTACCCGGCGGAAATGTTGTCGAACGCCGTCGATGTCGTTGACCTAGGTTCACATCATGGCACGTAAGAGAGGGGAAAGTCGGGGATAGAGTAAGCCAAAGCACTCACGAGGTCCCGCAAATTTGCCTGGGCAAGATGCTTTACATCCCCACCCGGTAAATTCTGCTTCTTCAACCTCTTCTCCTGCGTCGCAATATCCGCCGCCTGAACTCTCGAAAGTAGCTTGGAGACATGCTCAATAAGCTGTCCGAGGGCGGCAGTGCGTTGCTCGACTTGGGTCTGAAGTGATGTGGGAGCGCCACTACCGCCCGGTGAAGCTTGTAGCTCGAAGGAGCGGTCTTCGGAAACTTCCGAGATGGAAGTCGAGGACGGTGCAGGTCCTGGATGAGGCGATGAGGAGCGAGACGAGGCAAACGAGAGGCCACGGTGAGGTGTCCCAGCAGTCTCGCTCCGATGGAGGTGAGAGGAGGGTTGAGCGGGCGTCGCAGGTGGAGTAGTCTGCGTACCGGAATCGACGGTGACGACCGGTCGATCTGGAGAGCGTGAAAGCCGAGGACCAGCGTGTAGTGAGGCGCGTCGACGTTGGGAAGGTTGACGGGTGAAGGGGGAGATGGGAGGAGGGTGAGAGTCCGCGTCTTCGAGAACTTGGGGGAAAAGAGAAGGTCCCAGTGATAAAGAGAGAGGGCGGTGGTGACGTCGAGAACGGGTTGCGGGGTCAGGGTCTTCACTGGCGTTGCTGAAGATGGACGCGGGGCGGGTAACGGGCGAGAAGTCGAGGCGGGGTGACGTCGGCGCGCTTTCCGTGCCCTGCAGAGAGCACCATCAGCGTGCGCGCGATATACTGAGAAATTGTGAGCTTTACCGTTCGGATGTAGGGCGTGACATCCACACTCATCGCTCGCCTGGTATGCCCCCTTCCCCCAACCGGAACTTTTCCTCCGTTCAGCACGCCCGTACTTGAGCTTGCAGCGGGCGGGGGCCTTCTCCTGCTGTTCTGCCTCGTACGAGGATCGACGCCCGCAAACTGAAGTTGGGAAGCTATCGCCGCCTGGTCTTCGCTGCCGAATGAGCTAGCGCTGAAAGTGCGGCTCAGGTCGACGGCGCGATGAGAGCCGGAAAGGGAGGCAGACTGAGCCCAAGAGCGGTTGAACGAGGTTGCATGGGTAGACCCGGGGGAGAGAGGTCGGCGAGAGAGGTCGTAGTCGGTGAGAGCTTGAGAGACGGATGGGGAGACAACAGAGTCGGAGTGGGGGAAGAGGGGACCGGAGAAGTTGGAGGCGAGGGAGTGGTGCCGACGGTGAGTTGGGAGTGCCGCCTCAGCCAGCAGTTGATCCTCTTCTTCCTCGGGGAAACCGGCCTGTTCTGCCATGGCGCTGCGGAGATCGACCTGCTCATCCCTCGACATCTCCAACAACCCATGAAGTTCCATGCTCTCAGACCTGAGGAGCGTATTCTCCGACACAAGCGTCTCGACCATCTTGAGCAGCTCCTTCGCCTCGGTATTCTCGCTCAGCCCCTCGACGCCCGCCAGCGGTTCCTTCGCGGCCAACCCACCATCCCGAGCATATCGAGCGCGAGCCTTGGCCAGAGCATCGTGACTCTTGCGGCTACGCAGCACCTTGTCCTGTCGCAGTTCCTCCAAGTCCTCGAGGGCCTTTTTCAGCCGCACTTCCAGTTCCGCCGTTCGTTCTCCCAGCTTCTTGCTCTTTGCTTCAGCTGCATCAGCTCGTCTCCGTTCCGCCGACAGTTCTTCAAGAGTGTCTTCGTGCTGTCGCTTCAGGGCTTGCAGGGCAGAAGTGGTCGAGACGAGTTTGGCTGAGTCGACGGAAAGGCGAGAGATGGTTTTGCGGTCCTCTTCGAGCGAGACGAGGAGGGCTCGGTTCGACGCGTCGGCTTGCTCGAGACTTCCAACCGTTTCTTCCAATCTCTGCGGCCAGGAAGGGAAAAAGGTCAACTGTGCCCTGAACCTTGTTCTGGAGGGGAAGAAAAGAAAAGAAAGTAGGGGCGCACCCGCTGCAATCGGTCGTTCTCCTTGACAGAGTGAGTGAGCCTGTCGAGCATCTTGGCTCTACTCTTCTCTGTGAGCTCTACCCGCTGCTGGAGTTGAGTCTTGTCCCTCAACAATGCCTGACCCAATTCGGCGGCAAGTCTGAGATCGGCTTCCAAGTCGTGACTGACGGGTTGAGTTGACTTTGCGGGGTTGCTGAGGTTGTCGTCTTGTAGTAGTCTATCTTGAGATCTTCGTTGTAGGGATCTGACGATGTGAGCGTAGTCCTGAGCGGGAGTTGAAGGAAGCGAGGAGGTCGAGGAGGAGAGAGGGGACAAGGGAGGGGATGAGCCTGGTTGAGGCACCATAGGTTGACTGTAGAGTAATACTGATTCTATCCGTCTATAGTAGATTGTTCAGCGGTCGAGGATCTCAGAGATTCAGTTTGTTTACAGTCGCGTCGGTTCCTCTCGTCTTCCCGCCGTGCTCATACCAAGCTGTAAATCAGCTGTGCCTGCACTTCAGTCTACAAGCCTCACTCTAGGCTACCAGACGCGCGCTACCGGTCCCCGACGTGTTCGACGGCATCCCCATCGGGTCCTCAAGTACGGCCTCTCCCCTCGGCTTCCCCTGTACGCTCACTGGTGAGTCCTTGCCGCCTTCATACTCGCGGTTTTGGAGTACTTTGCTACCCCTCAGCGTGGCGGACATCGATCAGGCTGGTGACCACAAGTCTGAGCTCCTGAACGACAACCTGTATCGTCCTCAAGTCAGGCCTCGAGTCGCCCTTGCACTACTTTCAACCTCAGCTAAACGTGCGCAAGCACAATGTATACAGATGCAACGACGCCTCATGCGCTCCCCGAGGATCGAAATTCAGCAAACCGCTTTCACATCGTCCTTGTTGAAGCCTTCTTTTCCTCTACAGTCCGGGCCTTGCACTTAAGCCCTACCGCACCGTCCTCGAACAACCGTGGTACAGTTTCCATCGTTGGAGATGACTAACCCAGGGCCGACCGGCGACTCGGTTCTCAAAGTAGTGCGTCTTTGTTTCTCTTTCTCTTACTCCCGCAAGATTTCCCTGTCTGTCGCGTGCTCACCTGTCTATACTCGCACTGAGGCTCCCGCAGCCTCGCAAGTATTCTGTATGTGCCGGACAAGCCCCTGCTGCTCGATCTCGTCGAGTCATTCGGCCCAAAAAAGAGCAGTTGAGGCAGTAAAACATCGTTGCAATCTGGCTTCGTTCTCTTTCGTGCCCGAGTGCAGCCTGGCTGTAGACGGAAACGCTTGCGGTATCTTCTGACCGGGCTTGGAAGAAAGGCAGGTCTTTTGGGTCGACGTTGTCTGCTAGATCGAAAAGTAGAAAACACAAGGCTGCATCTCCTCCCATTCTCGTTGTCTCTCTGTGTATCTAGAAGCCAGTCAACGTAATCCAGCGACACACTACGGCCCTGGCTACCCTGCTCAGCCATCTTCCGCGAGCGTTTCCCTCGACTCGCTCCTTCACCTCATCAATCCATCTCAACCACGCCTTCTCAACTCGCTCAACCTCTCTGAGCTCTCTGAGACCCTTCAAGCTGGCCGCCAGAACTACTCCCCTCCCAGTGCGCCTTAGTCGCCCATCTTCGCCCGCCCCTGTCACCGTCACCATGTCCGCCTCCGCCTCGACCACCTCCTCATCCTCTGCCACAGACTCTGTCGTCATTCCTGAACAAGTCGGAGATTTCAAGCTCATCGTACAGGACAAGCTCGAGTTTGCCGATGTTCACATCGCGAAATGGCAATCTCAGTCGACTGGGTTAAAGGTTGCTTGGTCGAGTAACCTTAGTACGTTAGCTCCATTCCGGGCCACTCCTTCCCATAGTGCAGTGCGCTAGATGGCTAGCAGCTAAGGCTGCGTGGGTAAGCAAGCTTGTGCGGCGATCAAAGCGACTGACTTTATTTTTCTCCCTTTTCTTCCCGTAGGTCCGCTCGTCCAGGGTTACTGTCAGTCTGCACCCTTTCCACCCTGTCACCGTCGCCGAGACTGATCGAAACCCTTGCGCAGTCTCTTGCGTGACCGAAATTCAGGACGACTCAGGCCGACCGCACACCCTCGAGCACCTCGTGAGCCTTTCAAGAGCCCTTGCGCTTTTTCTGACACGCACGGCGGACGGGAATACTGACCCCCCATCTTGTTCAGGTCTTTCTCGGCTCGGAAAAGTACCCTTACAAGGGCATTCTCGATACCATCGCCAAGTTCGTCCCATTGGTATTTCTCTTTCAGTCTGAGCATTGTTCTCACCTTCGATCACTATAGCCGGAGTTTCACCGCAGGTACCAACGCTTGGACTGCGTGAGTAGCTGCTCCAGCCTCTTGCTCCTCGGCTCTTTGCCCTCCCTCCTTGTTGACGCCCTTTGGCTTGTGCAGCACAACCGATACGACCTACACCGTTGCTACAGCTGGGGAAGAGGGTTTCCTCAGTCTGTTGCCGGTCTACCTCGACCATATCTTGTACCCAACTATTACGGACGCGGGCTTTGTTACCGAGGTGCATAACATAAACGGAAAGGGAGAGGACAGCGGTGTCGTGCGTTTCTTTCCGAACCTTCCCCTCTCGTCATCTTCGCTCAAAACTCACCGCACCTACCATCGTACTCGCTCTACAGGTGTACGCTGAGATGAACGGCCGTGAGAACGGAAGCAGCGATCTGATGCAACTTCGGTTCGTCTCCTTCCGCCCTTCTCTCCCACATGCGCCTCTGCTGATACCTTGCACTCCAGCCTGCAACGAACGCTCTACTCGAAGGAGAACGGTCTCCGAAGTGAGACGGGAGGTCTGATGGAGGCGTTGCGAGTACTCAAGCCGGAGGAAAGTGCGTCCTTTACCGATCTCGACGCTTGCTTTTCTTGCGCATGCGCTGATCCTAATTTTCACACAGTCCGCGAATTCCACGCCGCTCGCTACGTCCCGCAGAACATCACTCTCATCGTCAACGGTCGTTCCCTTAACCCGACCAACCTCCTTACTACCCTCACTGAAAAGGTCATTCCCTCCATCGTTGCTCACGGACAAGGCAAAGGTCCGCGACCCGAAGGTTGGATCCGACCATTCGTCGAGTCCTCTAGCGCGAAACACCCGCCCGTCTTGAAGGAAGATCAAATCGAAGTGGTTGACTTCCCCGAGAAGGACGAGTCAGTCGGAGAGTTGATGGTTTCCTGGATTGGTGTCCCTCACGACGACTTTGTCACGGATCTTTCGTTGGAAGTTATGGGGCTTTACCTTACCGATTCGTCGGTTTCACCGCTTTCGAAAGAGTTTATTGAGATTGATGAGCCGTCATGTACCGGTTCGTCCTCGCCCCTCACATGGGGATGCAGTCCTCTTGTCCCCTTGCTCATCTTGTCGCTTGACAGACATCACCTTCTACTCCTCAAGCGAGAACCCTACCATTATCACAACCTACCTCTCCTCCGTCCCCTCCTCTGAACTCGATACCCTCTCCCGCCGTTTCCGAAATGCCCTCGCTCGTATCGCGACCAAAGACGCCATCGACATGGAACGCATGCGCTCGTTGCTCGACCGGCAAAAACTGCAATTGCTCGAATCGATGGAGACGGACGCTAGTGACGTGTTGTGTAATGTGGTGGTGAGCGATGGGATTTGGGGCAAAGAGGATGGGAGTGACTTGAAGGAGAGTTTGAAGGTTAAGAGTCAGTATGCTGTTTTGGACAAGTATTCGGCGGAGGATTGGGCAAAATTGTTACAGAAGTGAGTTTGCCTCCTCTTCCCTCCCTCTCCTCCTCCGCCCTCTACTCCTCCTCCCGCAAGAATGATGTACTGACCTCAGTGCGTCGTATTTCAGATACTTCGTTGACGCCCCTTCTCTCACCATCGTCGGCAAACCTTCCGCGTCTCTTGCCAAGAAGATCAAGGAAGACGCCAAAGCTCTCGTCGAAGCCAACAAGGAAAAATACGGACCCGAAGGTCTCGCCAAGTTGCAAAAAGAGATTGAAGACGCTCAAGCAGAGAATGACCGACCGGTTCCGCCCGAGATCATTCGCGCGTTCAAGGTTCCGAATGTTGAGGGGATTCAGTGGATTGAGGTTGAGGCGGCGAGGAGTGGCGGAGTAGGCAAGGCGGAGGTGGAGGAGAAGGGCAGGAATCGGGTTCAGGAGCACGTGGATAAGGATGCGGCGAGCTTGCCTTTGCATGTTCAGTTCGACCGTATGCTTTCTTGCCATTCTCATCTTTCCAAACTTTTTGAGCTGACTTTCGTTCGTTGCGAACGCGCACGCAGACATCGACTCGGCCTTCATTCAGGTTGCGATCGTCCTCCAACCCTCCGACGTAGCCGGCTTTGACCCCGTCGCCCTTCGCGCCCTCCTTCCCGTCTACCTCGACGCCTTCTTCTCTCTCCCCATCACTCGCGCTGATGGCACCAAACTCGATTACGAAGAAGTGGTCAAGCAGCTTGATGCCGAAACCCTGAACTACTCCATTCAGACCAACTCGCCGCTGCAAGAGGGTGTTACTCTCAAGATCAAGGTTGCGAAAGAGAGGTATTCGCTCGCGGTAGCGTGGTTGCGAGACTTGTTGTATGGCTCGACGTTCTCAGTTGAGCGGTTCGTCTCTTTCTCTCCCACCCTCTCGCCAAGCTAGCTCTGATTTTGACTCCTCCCGTAGACTGAAGATCTCGGCAGCCAAAGCGCAACAGGCTCTCCCCTCCGAGAAACGCGACGGTGCCGATGTCTCTTACGCTGCTTACCGCAAACTCATCAGTCAAGACTTGAGCACCAACGTCTCGATGAACCTTCTCAACCGGGTTGACTTCCTTCCTGCGTTCCTTGAGCGGTTGAAGGAGGAACCGGAAGAGGTTGTTAAGGAGTTCGAGGCGTTGCGTCAGGGTCGTACGTATCTATCTCTTTTTTCTTAAATCGTGAAGATGCTAAAACCCCGGTCGGTCGGTCGGTCGGTCAAATGGACAGTCACCAACCCTCGAGCGATGCGAGTCCAAGTCAAGGGTGACATTCTCAGCCTTGACAAGCCCGCTTCGACTTGGCTCGAAAGCTTCAAGGCGATCCAGCCATTCCCGGTGTGTACCCCTTGCCTCTGTTTTCCCCCTCGCGGCGCGCCGAAGCTGACCATACTTGACGCCGTGTAGAAGGAAGAACTCGTCCCCGTCAAGCTCAGCAAGGACGTCATGGGTCCTCTCGGAAAGGCACCGGCAAAGAAGGTTCGTTTGCCTTCCTGACTTCAACTCCCTAGCATCGGTCACATGCTGACTTGTTCCTCGCGACGTAGCTCGTCGTGTTCGGTATCTCCTCCATCGAAAGCTCCTTCGCCTACCATGCCGCCAAGGGCCCTAGTTCGTGGACTGACCCGGATCAGCCGGCGCTGACTGTCGCGCGGGCTGTGCTCAATGCGATGGAGGGATACTTGTGGAAGTGTACGCTCTGTTCCTTCTCCGATCTGCCGTCTGCCGAAGGAGCATACTAAGCTTACGCCTCTACAGTCATCCGTGGCGCTGGTCTCGCCTACGGCGCCGATATCATGCAAGATCTCGAGAGCGGTATTATCTACTATAGGGTGTGTTTTTCCCTTCTCCTCTGCCTGCAAACCACGCTGACTGCAGCTTCTTTCGCCGCAGGTATACAAGTCCCCCGATTCTCATGCTGCTTTTGTCGCCGCTGGAAATTTGATTGATCAGCTCGTTTCTGGAGAGGTACGTCCTTCCTCCTCATCTCAAGATACTGTTGAGCGATGGCGCTCATAACATTACGGTTCGCAGCTTGAGATTGACGACCTGACGATCGAGTCCGCAAAGAGTTCCCTTGCCTACAACACCGCTGCGAAGGAATCGACTATCAACGATGCTGTTCGTCCTGGCCTCTACTTTGACGCTCACATGGCCTTGTATTGACTTGCTTCGTGGTTCGGCAGGCCAACGCTTCCTTCACCAACTCCCTCCTGGGCCTTCCACCCAACTACGGTCGAATTGCCCTGGCCAAGACCAAGGTGGGCAAAGTCCCAGCTGACTCTTCCTCCCCGCCCCATCTGACCTTTTCTCCGGTCCGTCGCTGCCGCAGAACATAACTGCCTCTGACATTGTCCGCGTCATCAAAACCTACGTCGCTCCCATCTTCAAGTCTTCTTCTTCAATCGGTAGCATCGCTTCGGGATTGGCGAAGCAGGAAGAGATTGCCAAGCATTTTGAAGAACTTGGGTATGAGGTTGAGAGGAGGTCGTTTGGGATGGATGAGGGGTCCGGGAGTGAGAATGGGAGTGAGAGTGGGAGTGAGTCGGGGAGTGAGAGTGGGTCGGAGTCGGAGTGAGCTCAGGGAGAGGAGGTAGAGGATCAAGTTCTGTACAGATTCCGCAAAGCCAGCAGAGCATTCTTTCGTCTCGGGTCTTCGTCTCTTCTTTCGTCGCGTTCTTTACTTCATCGTGAGGCGGATCCTCGTGAACATCGGACCAGAGCGGAGAGAATCCACGTTTCATCCGAACCTCGCTCCATTTCGCATCGACTCTTGTGCTCCACTACATCCAGGTTACTCGGTACCCGACACAGCTCAAGCTATGCTTCGCATTTGGCAAGGAAAAATACTGTCAGACCGAGGTACATGAGCAAGAAGAGCACAAGGTCGCACCTTTTCCTCGCATTCAAGACAGCCCCACTAGGTTGACGCCTCGCTTCCTACACTCGTCCTCAAGCTCTTGCTCTTCCTCATGCGTCGGCAAGCCCGGCCTCTTCTTCCTATCCCTCTTCCCGAGGTGTAACTTGTACGGCTCCCTCCCAATCTCGCGCAACTTCTTGGCTTGCAGTGAGGCGCGAAGGATGTCGATCAGGTCAGAAGGAAAGCAGTAAGGTGCTTGAAAGTGCAGAGCTTCAAGAGTGGGAGGAAGGTTCGCTGCGAGGCACTCGGAGGCTGAGGAGGAGAGGGTGCGAATATTGCTCAAGGGGAAGAGGTTTGGGGCGGAGATGGCGAGCGTCTTGATGTTTACGAGGGTACACACTAGGTTGGGAAGTGGGGAGAGGAAAGGTTGACGGTTGCCACCTGGAGGGACCTTTAAGTGCAGGTAGTGCAATTCGGGGAAGTCGAGGAAATTGGGATAGGAAGAAAGGGGAGAATTGAGCGTCAAGCGCTGTAAGCTTTGTGAGCAAGAGGAGTACAGCTCGAGTAGAGAGCCGGGCAATAGCTTCGGTGACGTGATATCGAGGGAAGTGAGCGAGAAGCTCGATGTACGAAGGGAGAACGGCGTAAAGTTAGGAATGTCCGCAGGTGCCCCAAGTTCGAGGTGTTGCAAAATTCTGCTTAGTACGTGTAGAAGACCGCAAGCCGCCTCGGACAATCTGCCAAGTTCTATCCGGTCGATGCTTGAGGTAAGGCAAGCAGACTCATGTTCAGGATGGACCCTCAAGGCGCGGATACCGGGGCACGCTGCCATCAACTTGGACAGCGTTTTGCCGAGGTTGAGGAAGGTGCAGCGGGTGGGAACGTAGCCTGCACCAACATCACCGCCGACCTCGAGCCGCTGGACTCGGGCAGCAAAGTATGGATAGCTGAGGACGGTGTCGACCATCTCGCTCGTGGCACGATCATGCTCAAACCATCCAGGGTACTCTTCGCGTCCCACCCTGAGCTTGAGGACCCTATAAAGACGCGGACGGGCCAGGATAAGGAAGGTCGAGGTGACACGGCAGCAACGGGCCAGGTCACCTTGCTTGGCGTCGGCGTCGTGGAAGAGGTACTCTAGGATGACTTCGACGAGCTCGGTGGGGAGAGTGGGGGACATACTAGCAAACGAGGTCGAGTTGACAGCGGCAAGGGAGTTTAGCGGGTCTGCGAAGGGCAAAGTCAACGCTGCATGGAGCCAGGCAGGATGAGTAGAAGTATCACTCACATCGACGGGGCCCGAACTGCCTTCTTGTGCTCTCCCTTTGCCTTCTAACGGGTACGAGGCGGATGAGGGGAGGCGAGATGGTAGCCAGACTGAGAAGGTGGGAATGGGTTGGGTTGCTTCCAATGAGTCACTGGGGTTGTTAACAAGCTTCGGCGGTAGCTGTACAGGCTTATCAGCGAATTCGACGACTATAGTGGAAAGGGCAAGCTGTCGAGCCCCTCATCGCAGCTTGCGCCTCCTCTCCCGCCTGTCACACAGCTCAAGCGCTGGCTTGATCACTCTCAAGAATATCTCCAACGCATCTACTACGACCCGGCACCGTTTTCGTGCCTTCGTTGTCCGTTACAAACGATCTTGTATCTTCCTTCTCTCATGTCCCGACGAAGCTCACTCTCGCTCGCAGAGAGCTGACAATGCTGAACGAGCTGACGATATCGAGAGTATCTTGCACCCTCGTGTCCAACTAGTGGTATTTCGCTACCTGCTTCCGTCTCTTGTGCTTCATCCTCTTCACCACCGAAGGGTCAGATGCCTGTCAAGGGCTACTAGACTAGTGTGATCAGACCGCTATGCTGCACAGGCTGCTCCAAGCCTTCTGTCTTCTTGAAACCATGTTCCTCTCGCTGGCCTTTTTTCCTTCCTCAATTGTTTCCCCCCGCTTTACCTCGGCTACTCCTGCGGCCCTTTCGCTCTTCCTCCGTAGCCCCAATCAGGCTGCCATGTATTCCTGCCATCCCGACCGCTTCTCGTGTACGCTTTCGCGTTGCAAGCACCGCAAGAGCAACTTTTGCGAATCAAACCATACCGCAAGAACCACTGCTCCGTACTTCCACTTGTCCGACTGGAAAGACAATTCAAGGTGCTGCACAGTGGGGTGACGTTTTAGGGCATCGTACATCCCATCGTTCGATACCCTGAGGTCAAGCGTGTCGAGTGCACCGCTCTTGGCTCGCGCAATTCCTGCGCGGCTATCCTCCTCCCATTTATCCAGCGCCGACACAGCCGTCGCATCAGGACAAAGCAACCATACGCTGACTAGAGAGTCGGCGCTGGTAATTCGCACGGCAGAGTCTCTTCGATAGTGTCGTCCAGACTTGAGGTCGACTTTGCGCACCCTTTTGCCGACTGCGAGATTTTGGGAGAAGGCGGCAAGCATCTCGAGTGTATGTGGAGCGTAATAGAGAGTAGTGCTGAAGGGATGGGCGCGGTAGAATTCGAGGCTGATGCGATAGTGCAGGCGAGTTTGGGAGAATGGGAGGAACGTCCGGGCTACGCGACACCAACAAGCGAGGTCGCCCTTCTCGGTGACATTCTCGTTGATGCGGTGGACAAGTCCAAGCGGGAGAAGAGGGAGCATGGCGCACGTGGGGACGACAGCGAGGAGGGCGGATTGGAGAAGGTGACAATATAGCCACAATCACCTCAAGTTGCCATTCACGCACAGTCATCTGCCTTGAATTGTGCCCATCTGCCTCCGCATACCAGTCTCGTCACTTGACACGTCCTCCTCACCGAGTCCGTCCTCCCCCTTCTCCCCTTTCAGATGAAGCTAATAGAGCCACGCAAATATGCAGACATGCTTGAGCAGCTACCAGTCGAGCTTCTTGAGCAGATATCAGGCAACTGCACTCTCTGAAATGTCAATCTTGCAGCCTGCTGCCTGGTGTCGCGAAACCTCCTTCCGCTCACCCGTGCAGATTTTGACCGAAGGATCGAGATAGACCTGCCTGTTGACAACTACGCACAAGAGGATCAGTCTGTCACCGCGCCCGGGGTCACCCTATCAGACCAGCAACCGCAGGCACTACTGGATCAGTTTTCCCACACGCACCTTGCGCAATATGTCCAGGAGATCGATGTTTGTGGCTACGGCTACTTGCCCAAAGCCTTGATGTTCAACGACCTGAACAAGATCGGCCCATCTCTGATCATCGGCTTTCTCTGCCCTCTCAGCGGTCCCCTTTGACTCAAGGAGACTAAAACCGACTTGGTCGTCCCCATCCTCAGCATCCCCCCCGTCGCCCTCCAAACACCTTCTCTATTCACCTTTGACTTGCCTGAGCGGTAAAGTTTGTCAGCTCTTGAGTAGAGTTCCAAGCTCGGAAAAACTGTCTGCATGCACCAAAGAAGCCCTACCCCTCAATTTGTCCAGTGAAGTGAGTGGTGTCATTCCGCTTCTTCCGTTACTTGAGGTTTCAGTGTTTGTTGGCAATGTTCCGTACACTCCAGCCCTTCATGTACTCCTCCTGAGCTGCCACTCCTCTTTTCAGCACCTTCATGTCCCGTTCTCATTCCTAGTGAACCTCGAGCTCACTCCATCCTCTGGCCTTGTCAGCCTTTCCATTGCGCTCACGCCTGTCGACCTATCCCATCTTCTATGAGCTTGTGCCATTGTCGTCCCTGACACCAATCCGCACCCGGAGGTTCACCGATTATCATCCTGAGACTTCCCTGTGGGGTGTTCCTTCGTCACCCGCAACTGGCCAGTACCCTTCCACCTTGATTGAAGCTCCCTTTCTTTCCAGAGCAGCAGGATTTTGCCCTGCTATTGGAGATTGTGCAATTGTTCGACTCAATTCCTCGGGTGGGCGGCCACCTGGACTTGCGCAGGACGGAGCCGGCTTTGCTAAGATGTAGGGACATAGTATGCAGAAGGTGAGGTTTCTTGTTCGGTTGACGCCCCGGGCTGACACCGTGCTTTCCTGGCACTGGCAGATCCTTCAAGGCAAAGCGGCCAAGATCAAGGCTGAAGCATGTGCGCATGTGCGCCTGTGCTGACCCCCCCCCCTCCTCTCCAAGTGTACACAGACGTTTTCCTGCCATAGCAGCATCTATGCTTAGCTGAGGGCCACTTAGCGCCAATGGAACAGGCTGCTGTCATGAAAGTGTGGCTGAAGGTGCCTCATGTTCTCAACCACCTTGCACAAGTTCTAGAGCTCATCCTCTTTGTCCATCTAGGCCAGTAGCCTCTTGAAGGTCTTAAGGCGTATACTCCAGCTCCCTCCTTCAAAACTTGACCAGGATGTGCTGTAATCCATCAGGCTCCGCTTGCAGAAGCTGTGTGAGCACTGGCGCCCGTTGTTTGTTAGTTTGAGGGGTAGGAGGGGCAGTCTGGATTGCAGCGGAGTCGAGAAAAGGTGGTTGAGGGGAGGTGCAGAAGTTGAGGACTTGTGAGAGGCGTGGCGGAAGCGAGACGAGCTGTTTCCTTAAGGCTCGTGACTCTCTTCTGCCCGCCAGGTCCGTTTGGTGTTTCTAGATCTATCTACAGAGTTGTAACTAAAGGCTCGTGACTCTCTTCTGCCCGCCAGTCGCTTCTCTTCCGAGAGAAGCACATTTATTGTTTGCGGACAAGATTGAGGATCGTGCAACCAGACTACCTCTTGACCTGCTCGTTGACAGAAAAGCTTCGCAAGGACCAAGGGGTAAGGTTCATCAAGTCGAGCAAATTTGCCTGTGCCCTTGTCCTCTTCTCCCCGCAAGTCGCACGCCATTTTGTTCACGTTCTGCATGTGCAGAGCTCTTTGACGCTTGAGTGAACAATGGTGTGCTTGCAGACTGAGGATATGAAGGCGCCCGTTCCAAAAGAGCCGGGCAAAAAATTAATCGGTCTGAATCCTCCGGAGCTGCTCCATCCTACCGTAGGCGCTTGTGGCAGCCGGAGTGTACTTACAGTCTGCATGCTCGCTGGTGTCCGGCCGCATGATTCACTTGCATCGCCCACTTCGCTGGTACAGGGGCCAAATCAGAGGTGAAGGACTTGCATTTCGCGAATCCATTGATATCAAGGCTGGCATTTCCGGTCGCCCTCAAACTCACCAAGGCCAGAGTCAGGGCGAGGGTGTGGCTCCACCTGGATTGTGCTTGAGGTCTCTCTCTCTCACACCGCTCTTGAAAGAGTTGAGAAGGCCCCGCTTTCTTCACGAGCGCCCCGCCTCCTGGCTTGATGCCCGTGACAAGCACTTGGCGTTGTGGCTACGCTCCTTCACAGCCCAGTCTCCCTCAGTATGCTAAGCCCCACCCGTGTGTACTGGCCCTTAGGCAAGTTGAGAAGGCCCGTCCAATGCTCCGACTTTCTCGCCGCTACTGTACGCACAGTGTTCCGTGGTCATTCGCCTTATGTTGTCAAAAGAATGCCGCTTTACAGTACACCAGAGCCAGGGGATACAAGCACAGAGCTGCACAATCAGCCAACTCTGAGGTGTCTACCCGGGCCCCATCTTGCCGCAACCTGCTTCTTCCTGCGCGGAACTGCCTGCGCCCGGAAGGGCCGAAGGCAGACTGGTACACTCGGTGAGGCTTGCGGGCCACCTCCTCCGACCTCGTGGTGCGTAGACGTGGACGAGGCCGCGCCGAAAAACCTACGACGGAGCAGAGACGGCGAAAGTAGCTTGATGCGAGGCTGACAGCGGGCGCTGACTGTTGACACGTTTTCTAAGCTACGCTACGATTGAAGCTAGGCGCAAGAGTCGAAGGGTCAAGCAGGACCCATGCGCGAGAAAAGAAGAAAACGGCAAAGTCGAAAAAACCGTCAGGCCTGCCAGACCAGCACACCGGCAACAACGGTCGATTTGATCCAGCAGAGAGAGCACAACGGGCGTGTCTACAAGACGACTATCGCGTGTCAGTACATCGAAGAACAGCGAAAGACTGGCAAGAAACTTGAGGACAGCGGAAAAGTCTTCGAGTGCGTGAGGCGCGGCCGGATCCAGAGGGACGTGACGCTTACACCTCTAGTAGCATGGTGTGCCTGTGAAGTGGTCAACTCGCAGACGATCGAGTTTGAGGGGAAACCGATGATGATGAGGGAGGGGAAGAGGCGGGTCAGCCAGCCTCACTTGCTCCAAAGTGCACCTTTGCTGCCTTGACCCCACTCGCATCAAGCCTTAGCATCTTCCCATACTACTCACAGTCCTCCGGCCTAAATCCATTGACTTGGCAGCTCCTCCCAGCGAATTCCCCTTCTCTCCTCGGCTCGCTTCTCTCCTCGTCGACTATCCCCTCCGACGCGACTTTCAGGCCATGCAGCGTAAGGACAAGGAGGATATCGTTTGGGCCCTCCATACCTTTGAAGCGGAGAACGAGGACGAGTTGGCCTTTGAAGCCGGAGAGAGGATCGCTGTCCTCGAACGCGACGATCAGTTTGGAGACGGATGGTTTCAGGTGCGCTTGACTCTCTGTAATGTGCCACAAGTGGTCCGACGCGCGTCCGGGCGGTGGTCGGCTCTCAACGTCTCGAGTGGGGTGGCTGGGGAGAGCGACTGCGGACGGGCGAAGGAGGGCAAGCGAGTGATCTAGGCGCCGCACAGACTACAAGGCGCACCGCAAGCTGTACATGTAGCTGGTCTCGGTCTGGGAGACGTGGCAGCTTCCGAGGTCTTCTTCGCGCACTTTCTGTTGCCGGATGGCGGGCAATATCTCTAATAGTGATCGCTTTACAGGGCCGCAATCAACGTGGCGAGATTGGACTCTTTCCCCAATCCTATACCTCTGATCGCCCGCCATCGTTCTATCCTTTCGAAGCGTCCGCCCTTACCTCTACAGTCGAAGAAGGAGCGGCAGATGCAGCTCAAGCGGCTGGCCCGTCTTCTCACTTCACGGTCGACGGCTACTCCTCAACCAGCGGCAATGGCCAGGCAAACGGCGCGAACGACGGGCAAAGCCTCGCTGCCCCATCTTCTAGAGCCGCTCCCTCAATCAACATCTCTCATTCCCCCGTTGCTTCTATCGCCTCTCGTTCCCGCCGTCGTCTTTCGCTCTCTGGCGCATCTGTACATTCTCGAGCGTCCGAATTGACGCGGGATTACGACCTCGACGACGACGAGACCTCGTCTCTGCACGAAGGAGCACGTCGCCCCGAGGATGGAGTGGCGCACCGCGCCGCGCTTGCGGCCAAGGCCATGGAGAATGCAGAAAAGGCGGCGAGGCAGGAACGGGAGAAAGCGGAACGAAGGCGAAAAGACGACGAGGAGCGCTACGAGCGAACGAGGGAAGGATTGATCGAAGGTTTGCAGCTGAGCGATGAGAGCGAAAGTGAAGACGAAGGCCATGAGGCGGACCAGAGGGAGCCATTCTCGGCTCTTCGAGCTCGTGGCCAGACCAAGGCGGCAGAAGGAGCGAAAGAGGCAGCGAAAGAGGTAGTGGCCGATGGGGGCGAAGCCGCTCCTACTGTGTCGGTCTCGCCTGCACCTTTGACCGGAGGCGGTGCCTCCCTCCGTCCCCCTCTTCACGATGCCTTTTCTTCTTCTTCCTCCCTCGGCGCCGCGCAAGAACAGCACGAACTCCGCCCTCGCGCCGATACCCAGCCTTCAGTCTACGCCGAGTCCATCTATTCCACAACCAGCTCCGCTGCCCCTCCGCTGCCTTCTCCTGCGGCAATAGTCGCGAGTCAACCTCCCTCTCCCGCCAAGTCCGTCGTTGCGCCTTTACCGACATCTTCTTCTACGGAGTCATCCTCGGTCGCCGCGCCAGTAGCAGACGCACTCGAAGGGCTGCGATCCGCTGCTTCTACAACGACTGCTGCAGTCGCCGGCGTCGCCACCGCTGCCGCTGCGGGAGTAGGCCTCGCCGTCTCGGACCGTCAGCCCTCACCGGAACCTGCGGTGCGCGCCAGCGAGCCCGACTTGGCCAAGCCCGCAATGCATGCTGCTTTACCTAAGGATGAAGCTGAACAGACCGCCCTGCCTGTCGATATTGCCGCCGCAGAACGCGCTCCTTCGCCCATACATTCTGTGTATTCGCAGCCCAAACCCCGCACGCCTTCTCCCCATCCGCCTCCCGCTCCCATTCACACTGCGACTCCAGTCACTGCCGTCGCTCCGAGCTTGACTGCGTCTCCCGCTTCCCTCGCTTTCGGCACTTCTACCGCGGCTACCTCGGCTCCACCCAGTGAAACGGGTAAGGAGGGCGGTCTCGCAAGGGACATTCCAGTGGACCCGCTTACCTGGAGTGTAGAGGACGTTGTGACCTGGGCTAAGAGTAAGGGGTTCGACAAGATGACGGTGGGAAAGTTCGAAGGTGCGCCTACAGTAATTCCTCGCTTGTCGGGTTTCTGTTCACGCGACGGCTCGCTGACGATTGCTGTCCTTCCTCTTCGCACAGAGCACGAAATCTCCGGCGACGTTCTTCTCGAGATGGATGTGGCCATGCTGAAAGAGATCGACCTTATCGCCTTCGGTCGTCGAGTCCACATCTACAACGCCATCAAAGAGCTCAAAGCACGCACTCACCCCGAACTCATGGCGCCCCCTCCTTCCGCTTCTCGCACCAACCTCGGCAGCTCCACCTCCACCGGTCCGAGTTTCTTGAGCCCGGCGATGAGTGGATACGAGCCGGATAGTCCGGGTAGCTTGGGTATGAGTCCGGCGCAGTACCAAAGTCCGCAGATGAGATGGGAGCAGGGCGGGCAGGAGAAGCTAGCGGGGCTTGGGCTGGAAGAAGACTCGCAGGGAAGCTTGAGGGCTCCTTCTTCGGTAAGGTACCCGCTCGCTTCCTTCTTCAAAGCTAGGCTAAATCGCTTCATTTTTCGCAGCTCGGTCAACCGTCAATCCCTAACCTTCGCTCTGGACGTGCGCACGAGCGATCGACTACCGGCACTACCTTTGACAGCTACGACCCTCCTACTTCCGCCTCTTCAGTTGGCGGTACTTCTCTCCCTCCTCCCCTGCCCGCGCCAGTCCCGCCCAAGCGACGCTCCGCCGAGCCTACGACTGGTGACGAGTCCACCACGGATGCAAACCAACCAAGGCGCGAAAAGAAGTCTTCAACTCGACCAAACACTGCATCTTCCCTGCGGCCGGGCAAGAGTGCCAAGAAGGGCAAGGATGTGAAGAGCGATACCGGAGGAGAGACGGCTACTAGTACGCCGAGTAGTCCGAATCCGAGTAGCGGAAGGAAAGGGAGTAAGAGTGATACCGGGACCAAGAGCTTCTTCGGTGCGAGTTTGCCAGGGCTGCCGGGCCGGAGCAGGAAACCACCTCCCAGGGTACCTTCGTACGTTCCTTTCTTCGTGCCCTCCTGCGGCTATGAAGAGCTGACAGGCCGCCTGTAGTGCCCTTCTCCTCGACACGGATGGCGCCGTTCCCCGACCTCGCCCCCGCTCTGCACTGCAAGACCGCGCCAAGCGTTCGACCCGCCTCTTCGGTGCTTTCGGCACTACGTCCGGCAGCGAAAAGTCCCCTACTGCTGTCGACTCGGTCCGTTCCCGCGCATCGAATTCGACTTTGGGAGGATCTCGTGAAGCCCCAACCACGATGCGGCCAAAAGAAGTCGATCCGGCTACGAAGGAGATGTTGAGAGAGAAGGCAGAGGCTGTCAAGGATGGTAACCTCATGGACAAGATCGGTAGGCCGGATCATTCGGGCTGGATGAGGAAGAAGGGAGACAAGTACAATACTTGGAAGATGAGGTTCTTTGTGTTGAAGGGAGTATACCTTTACTACCTGAAGTCGGAGCAGGTGCGTCTACCGCCTTCCCTCTCGTCTCTTCAGTCTGCTCACCTGCCTTCGCCACAACAGGAGCGGAAAGCGAAGGGCGTCATCGACCTTACCGGCTACCGCGTCCTCAGCGATCCCAACATTCGCCCCGGCGAGTTTGGTTTCAAGATCGTGCACGACCGTGGCAAGGCGCACTTCTTCGCTGCTGCCGAGCAGATCACCGTGCGGAACTGGATGAAGGAAATCATGAAGGCGACTATCTTGCGCGACTACTCTGGTATGTCTCCCCTTCTCCCCTTCACTTTTCTTGCAACTGCAGTCTCCCCGTGATCGGTACTCATCAAGGCGCTTCCGAAGCTCCGGTCGTTTCTTCCTGCGATATCGAGGTACTCCCGCTCGACGTCGCCAAAACCATGACGCCGTACCCTCGTCCGCCGTCACCCACGAGGCGCGCGCAGATCCAGAAGGAGCGATGTACGTCAACGTCCACTTCACCTGACTTCGCACTAGCTCAGATAGACCCCAATCGCTCGCAGACGCCGGCACCAACCCGAATCAGCTCACTCAAAAGGATGCCGCAATCTTGATGGACTTTGCACCGTGTGTATGCCTCTGGCTCTAGCTTATTCACCGGTTCTCACCGGGATCGACACACTTGCAGGGGCTCTCCACTCATGAACGGCGAAGCGCTCTGGACATCGGCATCGACCCCGAGGCTGGCAAAGGCGGAGCGACAAGCGTCTGCTACCAGCCTCGCCAGAAGTGCCACTTCCGAAACGCCAACCGAGCCGGTAAGCTCAATGGACCTATCGTCGCCACCAATTGAAGGCTGACTATGTTCTCACAGGCTGTCCTCGGCGACCTAACCCCGAAGCTGAACGGTGCTTCACCGTCGGTCACTCGCCTCGTTCGCGCGACCTCGGACACCTCTCGCGGCGAGCTTCTCGCCTGGCTCAACTCCAATCTCCCCTCTTCCTGCCCGCTCGCGACGGATCTTTCGCACTCGCTTAGCTCTGGCAGGCTACTTGTCCGGTTGCTCGAGAACCTCAGTGGCAATGGAAGTGGGATCGAAGATGCACAGTTCGCGGGCTTCCATCAGGATGAAGGCCTGCCGTTTGACACTAGCTACTTGGATACCATCTTCTCCGGTTCGCCCCTTTTCCTTTAATACCTCGTGCTCTCCCACAGGCTAACTTGACCTTCTCTACATAGTCTTCGACTACATATCGCCGCAAGTCTCGACCGACGACCTCTCGATGGAGGACATGATCACTGGCAACGAGACACGTCTGACTCTCCTCGTCGAGCGCATTAGGGCAACCTTCCCGAACCCTGCCGACATCCACACCGAATAAAAGGCGGTCTCGACCTAATTGCTTCTTTCGTCTTCTTCTACCCACCTAATTCTATCCGCCTCTTCTCAAGCCGCCTGGAAATGCCTTTCTTCGCAATTCCCGTCTCCTCGTTCTCCTTCGAAATTTCCTGCACGCTGTATCTTCCACGCCCTCGATGACGCCGGCCTACATGGTACTGGCGGGCTCAGTCCTTGTAGTATCTGATACAGCCTCTGGCTTTCTGAAACGTAATCTCGCAATAGCCGTCATAACATTTTTTTCAAGTTGCGCGGTGTGCTTATTATCGGCACAAGGAACGCTTGTTCTCGGCTCGCTTTGCTGAGAGTGTGACAGCGAAGATTTGGGCCCGTGCCATTCCCCCGATGTCTCGGCCGCAGGAGGAAAAGGAAGAGGAAGCACAGTGGGCGGTCTGTAGACTCAAGCAAAACACAGCGCTTTGGCATGAAACGGTACAGAACAAGCACGACAAGCGAGAATCACTATCCCCGACGGCTTCATTTTCCTCACACGCTCCCAGCCCCATCCGCGTCGTCAGCTCTGTCGTCTCCTGCGCCAGGAGCATTTTCCTCACCACTCTCGCCCGCCGCACGAGACCCGTTGCCGAGAGGCGCTGGGGGCGTCTCTCCGCGTGTACCAGCGAAACGCTCAATCTTGACATGCTGACTGCACGAAGAAAGGCGACAGTCAGGTGAGCAATTCATCAAGGCAAGAAGGTCGCAGGAGGGACCTACTCGAAGACACGCTGTATGGCTTCAGCCTCCGTCTCGAGAACATACGCACCAGGGTGGTCCTCGTCGTGATTCCAGGGGGAGGCGGCATGTTCGACCTGCAGACGAAGTTGAAATTGCCCGAACCGTGTTAACGGGCGTCAAGACATTTTGCGTTCCTCTCTGCAGAGTCTGCATGGAGTATGCATTGAGATAGAACGTACAATCAGTCTCCACGGGAGGGCAATTGCTTTCACCTCGCTGCACTCCGAGCCCACGCAGCTGAACCCGCGACCAAGCCTTTCCATCTCCGTTGCTGGCGTGCTGAAGTCTTTGTCGAACAATTCAAGCAATTTGAGAGCAGCTTTGACGGTGCGTAGGCTGATGATGTACTTCTTACTGGTGGGGACGTAATTCCAGCTGTTCCGGGGGACGCACTTGTGTGTAAGAATGCGCGGATAGTTGTCTAGCTGTTCGCACTGACAACAAGAGACGAGTGAAGTGGCGCGTGCGAAGATGGACTCAATGACGGCAGGAGAGTAGCTTGCGCCGTCGGCAAGAGTGGGTAATAGGGAGGACGAGTGGCTGGGGGTGGTGCCAGCGGCGAGAGAGGGAGCGGTAAGGGAGGCAGCGGTGGTAGAACCGATGGTGGTAGGCACCGCCGCAGCGCCGCCCACGGCTCCTGCACTCGAGCGGGCCGCTTGCGCGTCCCCATAGGCAACCCTGAGGCTCTCGAACAACGCGGCTTCCTCGTCACCTCTCGCCTTCGCCAACCCCGCAAGTATCTCAGGTTTCGCATCGTCGAGCGTCTTGCCCGCCGTGTTTGCTTGTTCGAGGGTGCTCAGGTTGTACAAGTCTTTGACGGCGGGAAGCTCGCGAAACTCGAGCCAGGGACGAAGAGGAAAGAAGCCGGATGCTTTTTGCTTCCTCGTGTCGTCGTTGAGGATGTGCCACTCCTGATTGAGCAGCTGTTCGCGACGCCGCGACTCCTTGTTGATATAAGCGGTGTTCGCGCTCGCCTCGATCTGGCGAAGGAGCTCTTCGAGCGGTGCTTGAATGGTTTCCCAGACTGGCAGCGGTTCGAAAGGGGATGAGCATACCAGGTCATAGAGGTCGGGGAAAGCCACTTACCGCACTCGCTGAACTCTTTGGCGACGTCGACAAGCTTGTGCTGACTGAAGGCGCTGACTTGAAAGCTGCAAACGGAGTGAAATGGGTGAGAATTAGTTCCTGAGCAGGAGGTCTCGTGAGGTAGCAGCTGACTGATGGGGCTTCCAGCCACGTTCAAGGAAGCGTGCCTCGATGCTGCGAGAAAAGCATCAGGGCTGTTTGTACGGCAATGAAAGAAAAGTAAAGCGTACGCTTGCCGGCGGTCATCCCGAATCGCTTGAAGAGCCGCCTCTTTTTCGACCTCGCGAGCGCGCAGCCAAGTCACGATTGCTCCACCATCCTGGATGAATAATGGTCAGAAGTTAGTCTTACTTTTCAGAAAGAAGCTGGTATGAAACAATGTTACCGTTAGTCGCTTTCCGCGGATCTCTGAACAAGACGTGCGGAAGTCCCTCTTCGCGTCAGGATTACCGAGACGCGAATATCCCGCATATGACGCCCCTTGAAGACCCTCGTCGTCCTCTTCGTCCGTGTCGTCCTCCGATAACAGATCCTCCCACTGCATCCCTGCGATGGTCTTGTATCTCAGACGCTCAAACCTATCCAGTAGGTGTCGAAGAATACGGAGATCTTCGAGCAGGGACTCTTGATGAGAGCGGTAAGATATGCCTTGTTCTGCGGAAGAGAGCAATGTCAGGTACTTGAGCAGCAGGGTACGAAGCGCGAAATTCACGATTTGACTTAACCGCAAACTCCAGCTCTTCAGAGTACTCCCCACCACGCAAATCGTAGATACTACCGAACGACAACGGATCTTAGCAACAGGTGCTGGGCAGAAGCAAAAAGAACGCGTACAAGTCGGGTGTGCACTTTTTGCAAGAGCGGATGCGCAAGGTGTAGTCCACTTTGGTTGTCGCCTTGCCGCAGCCCTGATAGTAGCGAGGCGATTAGTATACCAGCATCGCCCGGACGAGGCGAAATGCGACGCACCTTGCAAAACCCGCCAAACAGAAGATTCG
Source organism: Rhodosporidiobolus odoratus (assembly GCA_034387635.1). Lineage (NCBI taxonomy): Eukaryota > Fungi > Basidiomycota > Microbotryomycetes > Sporidiobolales > Sporidiobolaceae > Rhodosporidiobolus > Rhodosporidiobolus odoratus. The sequence continues at coordinate 1,432,697 of JAOANU010000002.1, read as the reverse complement.
CGTAACCGTAAACATCGCAGCCCGGCGCCGTCAATTCCGGAAGTCCGCTCGTTTCCCTCGCAAGCTCCCAGACGTACTTGAGTGTCGGGTCGCGCAAGAAAGCATAGAAGCGCTTGTTGAGGCGGCTTAGGTGAAAAACGGTCGGCAAGTCGAGTTCTGCACAGATTTCGGTGAGGATGTCGAGCGGGAGGTCGAGGATACCCTTGAGGGACCCCTGTGTAGGATACCCCGTCAGCGTGGGTAGTAGCAACATCAACGTCAGCGCTTACCTTTGTCCCCTTCTTGGTCGACCCCCCAACACCGCGAGACGTCCTCGCCTTCTTCTTGACGGGACGGACATCTACGAGCATGACAAGGTCAACAAACAGCTGCCCAAAAGCGCGATAAGCTACGCACATTCCTCCTCCTCTTCCTCCTGAGCGCTTACTGGCTCTTCGTGAACCTCCTCGACATCGGGATCAAAGTCGCTGTCGCTGTTGTCGTCTACCTCTTTGAGAGCGCGTTTTGCCTTGACAGCGCTAGCACGAGAAGACGTGCCGCGAGCCATCCTTTTCGCTCAAGCGGATTGAGCAAAGAATCGACCTGATTGGCAAGAGGAAGAAAGGAAATACAGCACGGGAAGCGAAGCACTGATCATTGAAACGCAGCCGAGAAAGCCTGCCGGAGGGTCCGATAGGCTGTCTTCCGCGGCCCGAGCTGAGGCGGCGATAGGTGGAGAAGAGAAACGGTCGGACTTTGCTGGAAAAAGAGGAGAATACGTCGAGAGGGAGAAGAGCGATCCGAAGAGAGCGGCTTTCCGCCCACAAGCCTGCCTGATAACATGCCGTCCCCCCGTCACCTTGGCTACAACAGGAAGAGGAGGAGGAATGTAAAGGGGTGATTTGCAGCATCGGGAAAAAGGAAACACAGGGTTACGACGCAAAACAGAACAAGCACAACAGGCGAAAGCCACCACCCCCGACGGACGATTTCTCCTCAGACCGCCCTCGCTTCTCCAGCTCCATCAGCTTCACCTTCTCCCGCTTCGAAAGCATTTTCTTCTGTGCCTTCGTCGGCAGTATGACCTTGATCTTCTGACAGTGAGAAGGTTTCTCCACGGCTGCCGTGATATCGTTCTTTCTCGATGTGGAGGCTATGCCAGGGGAGGACTGCGTCAGCAGAACGTTTTGAAGGACGAGAAGGGTGGTAACCTACTTGAACACACGCCTCATAGCTTGTTCTTCGGTCTCGAGCACAAACTCGCCGGGATCATCGTCGTACGCAGTGTGATACTTGGTAGCGTGGTCGACCTGCGCACGAGGTGTTCAAGAAGTAAGCAGGCTGGCTCTGCAAACGCTTCGCTCGAGGCAGAGCTGGAGGTGGAGGAGAAAGAGAGTCGTACGATAAGGTGCCAAGGCAGCGCGATCGCTTCGTAGCCACTACAGTCCGGCGAGATGCAGCTGAAGACGCGTCCTAGCTGTTCCACCTCTTGAGCCAGGGTATCGAGGTCTTTACCGAGAACGTCGAGAAGTTTCAGAGCGGTTCCGACAACGTTTCTATCAACGTCGTACTCGACTTCGATGTGCGACAATTGCCACGAGGCGACGTGATCGCATTTGTGCGCGAGAATGCGAGGAAAATTGTCGAGCTGATCGCAGCGGTAGCAGGTGACGAGCGAAGTTGCGCGGGCGAGGATGGACTCGGTGACACTGGGGGTGCAGGAAATACCGTCGGCCAGCGCGGGCAGGAGCGGGGAAGGTAAGTTGGCAGGGGTGTGGGAGGTATCAGAGGCAACGGATGCGGAAGGGTTGGGCACAGAGGTTGATGACGCGGCGGTGCTAGCGGCGGCAACGGAGCGCCGCTGGTCGGCCGTCTGGTAAGCGAGCATAAGACGCTCGACGATGTCCCTTTGCTGACCCTTCCTTGCGGCTGCCAGATCAACAGCTATATCTCTTTTGACGTCGTCGAGCGTCTTGCCCTCCGTATAAGCCTGCTCGATGCTGGTCAGCTGATACAGCTGCTTGACTGTCGGGATCTTGCGGAAGTCGCCCCAAAGAGGGAAAGGGAAGAAGCCGGAGGTCTTCTGTCGTGCGACGTCGGTGCTGATCTTGAGGTATTCTGCACGAAGTACATTCTCACGACGCGTCGATTCCTTCTTGATGTAAGCGGCATCGGCGTTCGTCAAGATCTCGCGGAGGACCTCTTCCAGTGGTGCTTGCGCAGCTTCCCATACTAGAGGGCAGAAAGGGAATGAGCGCGACCCATCGAGAGCAGGTACAGACAGCTGACTTACCATGCTCGTCGAATGCTTTGGCAGTGTTGACCAGCTTGTGCTCCGAGAAGGCGGGGTTCTTGAAGCTGCGCTTGCAGGTGCGTTAGCGACAAGCCGCGATTAAGCGATTTTTGACAGGAGCAGCGGACTGATGGGGTTTCCAACCACGTTCGGTGAGCCGCACTTCGATCCTGCGAGCGCAAGATGTCGGTTAGTGAGTAACCGGCTAAGAGGGGAGGGGCTACACGTACGCCTTGCGACGCTCGTCCCGGATGGCTTGAAGAGCCGCTTCCTTCTCGAGTTCCCGAGAATACATCCAACCGATGATTGCTTCGCCATCCTGAAGCAGGAAGCGAATCAGATAAGAGTTCGTCAACTGGCAGTAAATGTAGAAAAGGCTGAACAGGAATGCGGCAGACCTCTATTCGCTGCGAAGCAAGCTCCGCGCAACGTGCAGTGAAGGCGATGAAGGCATCCGGGTCACCGATGCGCGTATACCCGGCATACGAAGCTTCCCCGACGAGCTCTTCGTCTTCGTCTTCTGTTTCATCGTCAGAGAGCTCTTCCCATGGCTCTTCGCAATTCCTCGCGTTGTATTTTTTCGACAGACGAACGTAGCGATCGATAAGACGGCGGATGTTGCGGAGATCTTCAAGTAAATACTCATCATGCGAGCGGTAGTTCGTACCTTGTCCTGTGGGGAGGAGGCCCAACCTGAGTAACCTGCAGCAAAGTGGAAATGGGAAACTGACGGTAAGATCCTATGGCATAGTCCAGCTCCGTGTCGTACTCCGAGCCGCGAGGGTCTTCGATACTGCGGAAATGCCACAACATACTTAGCCTAGGGACTCGAGGAATAGGAAGTAAAGCTCACAAGTCGGGTGTGCACTTTTTGCAAGAGCGGATGCGCAAGGTGTAGTCCACTTTGGTTGTCGCCTTGCCGCAGCCCTGATAGTAGCGAGGCGAATAGTATACCAGCATCGCCCGGACGAGGCGAAATGCGACGCACCTTGCAAAACCCGCCAAACAGAAGATTCGCGTAACCGTAAACATCGCAGCCCGGCGCCGTCAATTCCGGAAGTCCGCTCGTTTCCCTCGCAAGCTCCCAGACGTACTTGAGTGTCGGGTCGCGCAAGAAAGCATAGAAGCGCTTGTTGAGGCGGCTTAGGTGAAAAACGGTCGGCAAGTCGAGTTCTGCACAGATTTCGGTGAGGATGTCGAGCGGGAGGTCGAGGATACCCTTGAGGGACCCCTGTGTAGGATACCCCGTCAGCGTGGGTAGTAGCAACACCAACGTCAGCGCTTACCTTTGTCCCCTTCTTGGTCGACCCCCCAACACCGCGAGACGTCCTCGCCTTCTTCTTGACGGGACGGACATCTACGAGCATGACAAGGTCAACAAACAGCTGCCCAAAAGCGCGATAAGCTACGCACATTCCTCCTCCTCTTCCTCCTGAGCGCTTACTGGCTCTTCGTGAACCTCCTCGACATCGGGATCAAAGTCGCTGTCGCTGTTGTCGTCTACCTCTTTGAGAGCGCGTTTTGCTTTGAGGGCACTGGCGCGAGACGACTTGCCGCGAGCCATGATTGTTGTGTATGCGGTGTGAGCAAAAGCGGTGAAGTCGCGGAGCACAAGGAGAGGAGACAATGTCAGCCTAAACTCGACCCGAAGTTGAAGTGTAATCAAAGAAGCTGTTTTGGCTGTCGCATTGCCGTTCGAGCACAGGGAAACAGCAGAGTTGAGCACGCCGAGCCGGACGACGCGCTCGTCTTTCAAATTCTCCGGGAAAAACGGAACTGAGAAAAAGCGGCAAACGTCTCCAGAGTCTATTGCTGTACATCCACTACTTGCGCCGCCTTTTGTTCCAGCTTCTGCGCCTGCTTGAACGTCTGCCCAAACTCAGCCGAGTAGTCCTTCAACAAATTTGCCTCATACGGGTTTTCGGCATCAGGGAAGATGAAGAGCCGTTCTAATCGCTTGGCGCGCAGGCGGTTCTTCGGAAGCATGCCTGATACCGCTCGTCGGATGATCTGCGTGATGACAGGTCAGTCTGACACGAACGAGAGAAACGTGGAAGAAAAGGAAAACGTACCTCTTCCGGCTTGCGCTCCAACATAGTCTTATATGGGATTTCCTTTAGTCCACCCGGGAACTGGGTGTGATGCCGGTAGAGCTTCTGGTCCGCCTTGCGTCCGGTGACAGCGACCTTCTTCGCGTTTGTCACGACAACGTAGTCTCCGCAGTCATCTGTGCGGTCTGAGATCAGGGCAGCCCGTCGAGAGGGAGGGAACGGTGACGCACTGGCTTGGTCGTAGATAGGCTTGTGCTTTCCCATGAGAACAATGGCTATCCGGGTAGCCATCCGTCCAAGAACCTTGCCTTCAGCGTCGACGCCGCGCCATGTGCGGGCATACGCCAGCGCAGTCTGCGCATACGAGGTTGTAGGTCAGCTGAAGCTCGACAAGATCCCCTCAACGCGTTGCGATCAGGCGAAAGGTGCGTTTAGAGATGAGTTTAAACTAATGAGGAGGGAAGGGCGACATGCGTTTCCGACGGTTGATGTGGGTGCTAGACGGGGCATGCTGGATCGCTCGACTGTCTTTGCAAGGGTTTATGCAGGTAGCAGACGCGTGAGAGCGAATTGTAGAAGGTTAACCTCCTCACATTCACTTTTCGGAATCAACAAGCGGCGGGATGTCTTCTGGCTTGGATCGGTACGCCTAAATCCGCCGTCTTTTCACTCTGCTCGCTGACACGGAAACACCCACACAGGCAAATCGAGCAGCTCAGGAACTGGTCCGTCTCCCCTCTCCCCCGCTTGCCGACTCTCGTGTAGCACTGACACCACTCTGCACACTTCGGTACTCCGTACACGCAGCCAGCCCATATCGGAGCAGCAAGTCAAGGAGCTATGCTTGAAGGCAAGGGAGATTCTCGTCGAAGAGGCAAACATCCAGTGGGTTGATTCGCCAGTAACGGTACGTTTCCTCCCTTCTTTTGTGCAGTAGAGTATGCCACTCATCTGACAGTTTGCCGACAGATCTGCGGAGACATCCACGGCCAATTCTGGGACCTTCTCGAGCTGTTTGAAGAAGGTGGAAAATGCCCCGATACAAATTACCTATTTCTCGGTGCGCTCCCCTGCTCCCGCTTTCTCACTTCTGCAGTCTGCTCACCATCTCTACCCACAGGCGACTATGTCGACCGCGGCTTCTACTCAGTCGAAACCTTCCTGCTTCTCCTCGCCCTCAAAGTCCGCTACCCTGACCGAATGACCCTCATCCGAGGCAACCACGAATCACGGCAAATCACGCAAGTCTACGGCTTTTATGACGAGTGCATGAAAAAGTATGGCAGCGCAAGCGTATGGCGATATTGCTGCGAGGTGTTCGACTATATGAGCCTGGGAGCGGTCGTGGATGGACGGGTGTTCTGTGTGCATGGTGGACTGAGTCCGAATGTCAACAGCCTGGATCAGGTGCGTGCTGTCCTCCCTTCGCTTGCCGGCTTTCTGCGCCCCTTATTCCTGACCAGTATCCTTCTGCAGATCCGGTTAATTGACCGAAAACAAGAAGTGCCGCACGACGGAGCCATGTGCGACCTGCTGTGGTCGGATCCAGACGGCAAGCTTGTCCTTTCGACGCTTCCTGCGCACCCACATCCATCTGACTTGCCTTTTTCAATTCCGCAGACATCGAAGGCTGGGGTCTCTCTCCGCGAGGAGCAGGCTACCTTTTCGGAGCGGACGTAGTGAAGCAGTTTGTACACGCCAATAACCTAGATCTCATCGCACGAGCACATCAACTGGTTCGTCCCATAGTACCCTTAATTTCCTCAGCAGCGCGTTTACTCCGTTATGTGCGTTGACAGGTTATGGAGGGGCACAAGCTTATGTTCGATGAGAAGATTGTGACTGTCTGGAGTGCACCAAATTACTGCTATCGGTGAGCCTGCCTTCCTTTTCTCGCCAATCAGTATTTTCCTCGTGCTCCGGTCCTGCCCGTATGCTGACAGCGTAACACGATGCGCAGATGCGGTAACGTCGCGTCTATACTCGAACTCGACGAGAACCTCAACCAGAAATACCTCACCTTCTCGGCCGCCGAAGAGGTCCGTCTCCTTCTCTTCTTTTTTTTCTGTTCGTGCTGATGTTTCTTGTGCGCACCCTCTGCAGCAAGACTCGCGAGGCATACCCGCCAAGAGCACGTCACTGCAGTACTTTCTCTAGCCTTCCTAGTGTTCCTACCTGTTGTACAGCTTTTTTTCAGCCGCGGAGAGGACTTGCCTTGGTTCCTTTTTCTGGCTCTTGTGCGTCTTACCCGCTATTCGCGGTGCTTTGTGCTGTTATTGCAAGACCAGGAAGCATACCAGAGAAAGGCATCGGCGAGCTTCTCCTTGCCGCGCGCCTACCCCTCACTTCCCTATCTCTCAACCACCAAGCTTCTCCTTGGGCTAATCACCTGCACCTGCTTGTTCCCCCACGCTATACCGCCAGTTGCGAGTTGAACAAAGGTGCGCTCAGACCTGATCTTGTCTAGGTCGCCCCGCATGCTGACGGTTCTCTTCGCTCGGCAGCCATGGTCTCTCGATTCAATGGGTTGGGTATAGGCCGCGACGTACTATATGATGCAATTATGAGGTGATGCGGGTGCCGGAAGTAGCGCTTGAATCGTTCCCTAAGCCTTTTTGCCAGCCGACATGAAATCAGCCTTTCCCTTGGCTCTCCCTGTGAGCAGACTATATCTGCCGCGACGCCTTCTGCCTGTCATGCTGTCTATCACCTCGCTTTCGTGCCCCTATCAGCTTAAATCTCACATCAAAAGCATTTTCAAGAGAAGAAACGGCGCAGTTGCAAGACATAGTGCATCGGTCGGCCGGCCCCAGAAGCAGAAGTACGAGGCGGCAATACAGACGGTAAAGACGGACGAAGAGCAGACGACTCGGTACGAAGGGCAGGATGGAGAAAAGGCGAGGCAACAAGAGAGCGGGTAGGGTATACTGCAAGGTGTAAAGACTCGGGAAGGAACAAAGTGTCTATGCGAAAAGGTGTACACTGCGAGAAGGAAAAAGTTCAGCGAACGTGAGCAAGAGAGGGGGAAAGTAAAGGACGAACAGAAAAGCGAAAATGTAGACAACGTCATGCCGGGGAGACTAGGAGATTACTCGTAGTTCCTTCTTCGTGGCGAATTGGGACCGGCCGGCGCTGGGGCAAACTGCAAAGAAGCACGCTTGAAATCGACAGAATCTGGCAGGCGCGACAGAGCGAGGTTAGCTGCGTTCAGAAACAGAGTCAGTAGAACAGACGACGCACTCCTCGACGCGTGCACCCCTCCGTAACCGTGTCCATAAGGTCCTTGACTGACGCTCCCATTCGACCTTGACGGCGTTTGCGCCTGCGAAGGTGGATCGGGGAGAGCGTTCGCCACGCGGCTCTCTTGCATTCGTCGAGGTTGCGGCTCTCGCACGGTCGGAGCGTAGCCTGGGAACGATTTGACGGGAGACGAGAGGGGCTGAGACGAAGGAGAGAAGAGGGTCTGGGTATGATCGGAAGCGGCGACAGTCTGGAACTCGCGCTCCATCTGGTTGAGTCTTCGCTTGAGGTCCACAGTCTCAGACTTTGAGGCATCGAGGGAAGTCTGGAGGTGCTGGATTTCCGAGCGGAAGCGTGACTGAGGAGGGAAATGATCTGTAAGCCGGATGGTAGATATCTCGCAAAGGAAAGAAACGTACGACATTGAGCTCAGCCAGCTCGCGAACCTTCTTCTCACTCTCGAGAGCATCGGAGAGACGATCGATGGTGGGATCCTTCGGAGACTTATTGGCGAATGCGGCGCGACGCTCTGCTTCACGTTCGTGTTGAAGCTGCAGTAACGAGAAGGATCAGTTGCGGAACGGCTAGCGCGGATTCGGAGCGGCCTACATCCTCGAGCGATTGAGTGAGGGAATTCCTTGCGCGTTCGAGAGTCCGCACGTAAGCTTCGCGCTTGTCCCGCTCGCCCCGAACACGGTCCATTTCGACGTTTTGCAACCTATGGGCGAGAAAAGTGAGTCGGCGGCGCAGCCGCGCGGATAGTCAGCCGACATACCGTTGTGCTTCCTCGAGAACTCGAATGTGCTCGACCTAACGGGCAACTCCGTCAAGATCATTCTCAAAAGTCGGGAAGAGAAGAGAACGTACGACCGTCCTGCCCGCCTTCTCTTCCGCCACTACCAGCCTAGCTTTGGTCGATGCCAGTTCAGCTCGAAGGTCCCCGTTGATCTTGTCGAGATCGGCTAGGACGAGGTGCTGCTGCTGAACCTGCGCCTCAAGCTGACCTCTTTCCGCCACCTTCGCCCGAACCGTGTCTTGCTCCGCTTCGAGCAAGGTCTGCAATGCGTCCACGTCTCGCAACGCAGCCTCCCTGTCCCGCTTGGCTTGAACGGCCTGGTCCTCGAGGATCTGAAATTGCCCCCTCGTGTCGGCGAGTTGCTTCTCCCACTTCTCCCGCTCTCGCAGCATCTGCTCAGCTCCCTTCGTCTGAAGCAGCTCGAGTTCGAGGTCGTGTGCCTGTTGCTTGCTTGCCAACTCTTCGTTCCTGGCTTCGAGCCGCGAAACGTTTGACGACTGGGAGGAGACTTGGCGTTCGAGGTCGCGTTTCTGAGTTCGGAAGTCGCTAGCCTCCTTCCTCGCTGCTTCGAGCTCAGCTTGGAGTCGTTCGACCTGCATGGCCGATTCTCGCTGAGCCAGGGTAAGCTCAGACGTCGTCTTTGAGACTTGGAATTTGAGGTCCTGAATCTCGCTCTCGCGCATGTTGGCGAGTTCGGCCGTTCGCTGGTGATCCGAGGCTTGTTCGTCAACGAGGGTCTTGAGCGACAGCAGGTCGGCCGCAGATTTGGCTTCGGCGGATCGGCTGGATTCGAGGACCTTTAGCTGGGAGGCGAGGTCGGACTCGAGGGCAGCAGCGGTACTCTCGGCTTTGCGGGCGCGATCGGTGGCAGTGTCGCGAGCTTGAGTGGCGGCGGCGACATCTGTGGATTCAGTAGCGAGTGAGATAGTGATCGGGGATACAGGGCAGCGAAAGCAACACACCTGAACGGAGGCGAAGGAGTTCGTGTTCCTTCCCCTTGACGCTGTCCTCCGCATCCCTCTGCGCCTTCGTCAATGCCGCCACTTCCGACTTGGCCGCCCTGGCCTCCGCTTCAAGCGCAACGAACCTAGTTCTGGCCTCACTGGAAGCCTTCGTCTCAGTCGCCAATCTCCCCTCCAACCCCTTCAAGCTCTCATTCAACCTCTCCTGCTCCCTCCTCCTATCCTGCTTGATCTCGGCCAACTCGCGTTTGAGGTCGAGGACGGACGCGGCATGCTTCTCCCTCTCCTCCGTAACCCTCTCCCATTCCGCCGTTTGCACGCTCGTCTGACTGGCGAGTTCCAGCTCCTTGGCCTTCCACGCCGCCTGAGCCTGCTGAAGCGTCTCGACGAGTTTCGTTTGGTTTGCGTAGGCGTCGTTGAGCCCTGCGAGGCGGTCTTCGGCAGCACGTTTGGCGTCCATCGCGCGGTCCAGTTGCAGAGTCACGGTCTCGTAATCGGTTTCAGCGGCGGCGAGAGCGTCTTGCAGGGTGGCTTCGCGATCCTTACTGCGTTCGAGGAGGGCCTGTTTCTCCTCGTTGAGCGAGCGTTCGGCGGCCAAACTTCGGGTCATCTTCTCCTGAGCGTTCTCCAACTCGGCTTGAAGAGCCTGCAACCTCGCCCTCTCCTTCTCCTCTTCCTCGGCGCGCTTCTTCGCCTTCGCCAGCTCCTCCTCCTTCCTCCTCATTTCGTCATCGCTCCGCGCCGCAGCAAGGAGAGGTCTAACGCGCTGGAAAAGCGGCCACCAAGGCCAACTCCTCAACTCGTTGTAAATCCTCGCGTTCCGCTGAAGAGTCCTAACCGCCTGCGCACGGTGAAGGATCTTCTTCGCTTGCCTCCTCGCCACAAACTTCCTACACGTGGCCTGGAGTTTCGTGACAATGTCGGCGAGGTGATCGTCCCTCCTCTCTTCGAGTTCGGCGAGGATACCGGCTTTGAAGAAGACTTTGGTGAGACCTAGTTTGAAGGTGTGCGGGTCGAGTTGGAGGTGAGAGAGGATGGTGGAACAGGCTTGGGCGCCATCGACGAACCCTTTGGGAATGGATCCGGCAGGAGCGAGCAGTTCGAACCGACGACGGAATTCGGAAAAGGGGAGGCGGTTGGGGTAACCGAGGCGAGCGATACGGATACCTTCGAGGACACCGTTGCAGCGAAGTTGGTCGAGCACGAGGGGGACGTCGATCTGAGAGGGGGATTTGTACAGGTTCGGAACGATGCAGCGGACAAAGTGAGGTTGAGTTTCGTTGAGTTGCTGCATGAGGACGGCGAGTTGCTCCTTGTGTCGTTGACCGACAGTGCGGAACGCGCCTTTCCGAACGCGGGTTCGAGGGCCGGCGGCGACATCCAGGGTGGAACCGGATTCGGGTTCGGCGTATTCGGAAAAGAGGTTGGCGACGTACGCGTCGCTGGACTGGGCGAGGAGGGAAGTGATGTTGTCGTTGAGAGGGTCGCGGTTCTTGTCGAGCCAGCCTTCGGTGCGGTACTCGACCTTGCCGGCGTAGTGCGAGACGGTAAAGCCTTGTTCGAGACGAGAAGGGGAATACTTGGTGAAGGGTGTCGGGGTGGGCTTCTCGGCAGCGAGCTGGTTGAGCTTGGTGGTGAACTGTGTATATGGCGGAATACGTAAGCGATCGCCTCTTCTTGCGCGAACATGAGGAGCTGCCGAGTCGAAGAACACGTACACTCGCGTCGGTCGCCTTGGGCATGATGCTCGCATCATCTAGACAACTCAAAATACCCATCGGTCGTGTCCCTTCGATCAATTCGATCGTAGGCTGCAACTCCAACCCAAAGTTGACGAAGTCCCAGCGGATGTCCTCGCGAGCGTACTCTTCTTGCTCGAGGACGAACATGTGGTGGTTGAAGAATTGTTGGAGTTTCTGCACCGAGAACGAAGGGAAGTAGGAAGGCAGAGCATGAGCTGCGAGGCTTCGGCGAAAGAGAGAGAGAGTGTGTGAAGCAGAAGGAAACGCACCTCGTTCGTCAAGTTGATGCAAAGCTGCTCAAACCCGTTCGTGTCAAAGATCTCGAATCCAGCAATATCCAACACGCCAATAAACGTCTTCTTCGGACCTCCCGCCCCTCCCGCACCCCCAACTCCTCCTCCCCCAAGGGACCTATTGATCCTCTCCACTATTTTCCCAAAGTTCTTCTCATAAAGACTCTTACTCAACGCTCCCACCTCATCGACGACTTGATCCCTGTTCCTTGCTTGAGTGACCCATTCTCGACCGGCTTTGACTTTGGGTCGGAGGAGAGCGTTGTGGAGGGATTCGGGGGGGACCCCAAGGAGGAAGGCGGCTTTCTCGAGGGAGGTGCGGGAGGACAAGTGTGCCGTGCCGGAGGAGGACGAGCCCGAGACAGAGAGGGTGAGTTGACCGAGATGGAGGATGATGGCAATGATGCGGAAGAGAGAGTGTTGTTCTTGCGAGGTGAAGCCGACGGTGTTGAGGGCACGCTGTGCGGCACGGCGATAGCGAGTCAGACTCCCGCACGATCTCAGCAGAAGGAAGGCGACATACGACTAGAGCTTTCCATTCTTCCTTGTCGTCCATCCCATCCACCTCCTGCCTCGAATGCCTGAGGTACTCGAACGCCTTCGAGCCTTTGCCTTCATCCTCAAGTAAGAGCTCCCCTGTATGCCCACGAGCAATGTGTCAGTCTGACGCCAGGCCAAGCTCAGAACAAGCAAAAGAAGCTATAAAACCAGCGCAACGCACGCAACAACCCTCCCTCCCCGCCCCGCAACAACTGGAAAAACACATGGAAACTCCTCTCTTCCCCGCTCCTCGCCGTGACCCTGCTCTTCTCCAAGAGGTACCAGTCGATGTTGGCGCCCGAGATGGCTCCGAGGGAGTTGAAGAATATCCGGACAAATTTGCCCTGACGTCGGCGGAAGAGGCGGAAGGGAGGCGAGGAAGGGCAAGAGAGGTAGAGAGATCAGCGACAGGGCTTCCAAGAAGACAAAGACACCAGGAACTGCAACGCACGAATCGCGAAGAATTGTTATTCTTGACCGTCTGCGCGTTTCCAAACGCTTCCAGAATCGGATTCGCCTCCAAGATTTGCCGTTCCAACTGTCCCAACCTCTTCTCTCTCCCTTGCGGGCTGAGAACTTGATCGGCGGCAGCTTGGCGGGCGAGGAGGTCGAAGGAGGAGGAGGAAGGTAGGGGGTCGGCGGCGATGGCGGCGAGGTATTGAATTACTTTCTTGGTGTTTTCTGTTTTACCGGCGCCGGATTCACCACTGTTTGATGAAATGGGTATGAAGGAAGGTCAGCATTGACGTTCAGGTCTTCAGTTACCACGTAGGTCTGCGCGCTACGCGAAGGAAGGGCAGAAAGTTACAAAGAGACGGAGCAGAACGACGCACGTGACCAAAACACTCTGACTCTGATCCCTCTGCTGCAACATGTTTTGCCAGGCCTTCTCCGCCACGGCGAACACGTGAGGCGGATTCTGATCTCGCCGTGCGCCTTTGTAGCCTGGAGTAGAAGGGCGTCAGAGGACATGGCACGAAACAAGGGGAAGGAGCACGTACTTTCGATCACTTGAGGTGTGTAGATGGGGAGAGATCGGTAGGGGTTGACGGCAACAAGGAAGAGCCCAGAGTATGTCTGTACGCGGTAACGTTGAGCGCGCGCGTTCAATCAGTTTTCCCGCGCTTGTGCGGAAGGAGAACACCGAGACGAAGAACAGCATGTCCACGTACATATATGTCCCCCTTCTGGTACCGTACCCTCAGATTGTGGACCACGCTCGCCTCATTCAGATAGGTCAAGTCGGCGATATCGCTTGCACCGTCGAAGGTTGGAGGGTTAAGGCGGGTGAGGAGGTCGCTCTCAATGTCGCGCATCTGCCGGGGGCGACGCGGTGAGTTTAATCAGCAGAAACCTAGGGAGAGAGCAGAGGAGAACGTACCTCTTCGCCATCCTTGAGCGAGACGGTGCTAGTACCGGCTTGGGAGTTTTCTCTGACTACCCATCCTGGCAGGTATCCCTCAGCCGAGTCGGGTGCCCATACCCTACAGTGAGGAAGAGTATGAGTTTTGCAAGTAAGAAGGGGAGGAGAGGAGGGAAGAGAACGGATGATCAGCGAAACCGAGGATGAGAAGAAGAAGCAGAGGGTGTGCTGGACAGGCGAGCGACGCGGTCACTCGGGCTTTCAGAGCAAGGGGGAAGGCGTCGCCGGTCTGTGTTGCTCGACTAGATGCGAGGTGGTCAAGCCTGAGCTCCTTCAACACGGCCCTCCTCTCTCGTCTTCTTCGGCCCCTCTAGCTCGTCCTCCTCACCCAGCCAGCGTGTCGGGCTAGTCCACGTTGGCATGTAGATGCTGTCTGTGTCGCCCAAGGCGCGTGCATCGATGCAGAGTCGAAAGTGGTGTTGCAGGTGGGGGTGGGATTCTAGGAGGTTGAAGCAAGTGTAGTAATGTACCATTTCTGCGAGTTCCAACTAGCGAGTGCAGCTGCATCTTTGGCGAGGTGGGATTGCGACTTGCTGGCCACTCGCCGGTGCGCCATGGTGAAATGATCGAGACTCAGTCAGTCGTAGACAACGACCGTGGTTGAGATCAGAAGAGAAGAGAAAACGGGGGGGGGGGGGGGGGGGGGGGGGGGGGGGCAAACCTAATCAACATTACAAACATTACAAACTGCTCTCCTCCTCCTGTTTGACCTGACTTTGACAGCTGTCTCTCAGTCTTGACCTTGGGCTGCTGCTCATACCACCTAGCCGAGAGTAGTCGATCATGTTCCTCGTACGCTGCTCTCGCTCTCCCTGTCTCTTTTCATCCGAAATCCCGTTACTGACCTCACTCAACCAACCTCCTCAATTTCTCATCATCCTCTCGTGACATAGGTCAACCGCCGTAAGCCACACAGTCTAACTTGCCCTTTCTTGCTTGCACTAACCCTGTTCCCTATCCTCATCCTCAGTTCTCGGCATCTCCAACCCTCAATCCCCCGCCAAAGAACTCACCACCCTCGACGGAGGAAGACTCTTTCTCGTCCGTCCCGACTCGGTAAAGAGCGGCAGGGAGTGCATCTTCATAGATGCCTCGCTCTCGATCCGGAGAACCACCCATGCCCACATGTATCAACTCGTCGTCACGAGGGCTTTTCAGGAGGGAGAGGAGGGATTGTTGGAAGAGGACGCCGAGAGTAAGCTATTCTCCCCTTGCACTGCGTCTGGGGGGACTTGCTCATGCTGGACTCGCAGACCTGGACGAGCGTTCCTTCCTCCTCGATGCTTCCCTCTTCCTCTCGCTCGGCCCTTCCCTCGACCCCTCGATAACCTCCCCAGTCCCCCTCTCCTACACCTGGCTGGACCCAGACGGAGACGGTCCCGACGACGAGTTCGAGTTTGTCCTGCCCTCGGAAGGTGCAGTGGCGGAACAGCAGGCGAGGGAGTTTGAGAGGTTGTGCTGGAGGTGCATGTGGGAAAGGAAGGAGAATCGGGATTGGCCCGAGGACGAGAGCGAGGCCGAGAGGGTCGAACAAGGACTGGAAGAAGAGTTCAAGGTCGAGTGCGGTTGCCTACCTCGCGGGCCTGTCTCTCTTCCCTCGTACGCTGGCTGATCAGCGATTTCTTGAAAGGCGTTCCCCACAACCTGCCGCCGCTACCTCCTCCCTCTATCCGTCTCCGTCTTCTTCCTCAGCAACCGCCTCTCCACCTAACGCCTCCCGGCCACCCACCAAATCTCCCCTCTTCCGCGCCTCCTCCCCCTCATCCTCGGACGAAGAAGACGACCTCCCTCGCCGTGCCTCGTCCGCGCCCCACTCGGACAGCGAAGGCGAAGACTCCTTCGCCGAAGCGACTCAGGGGTACATTTCCGCCCCTGGCGAGGACGAGGACGAAGAGGATGAACTAGCGGCGCAGCTTATGCAGAAGGCTACCATCGCACCCTCCTCCCCTGCCAAATCAGCGACCCAGGGCAAGGGAAAAGGTAAAGCCTCCGCTGCCACTACCGCTGCGGTGGACGACATTGCCGAACCCGTCCTACTCCCTCCCAAACCTTGCGTCCCGGCTGCGACTTCTTCACCTGACGTTCCGGTCCTCTCCATCACCGCCTCCCTACACCTCTACGACCGCGCCACCGGTCTCTTCATGCAACAAGACGCGTCGGTCCGCGCAGGGTTGTACAAACTCCCTGCTTCTCCTGAGGAAGGGAGGGAGGCGGGAGGGTATTGGTTGGTCGTCGAGAGTTTGTCGAGTGGGAGGGAAGGAGAAGTTTGGGTCAGTCAGGGGGTTAGCGGAGAGACTACGGTCAATTTTGCGGAGAAGGAGAGGGCGATGGTGTTTAACTATTCTGTCCCCGCCGAGGAGGAACAGGGCCAGGGAGAGGGAGGAGGACAGACCTTCACTTGGCTGCTCAGGTTGTCGTCAGAGGAGGAGTTTGGGAGGTTGCAGGCGGAGGTCAGTGAGGCTTTGTTTGAAGACAAGTGGGGGAAGGGGAGTTGGAGGAAGTTGAAGGAGGAGGAGAGGAGCTATGCTAGGAAGGCTTGGTTGGAGGAGGATGAGGAGATGTGGGATGAGGAGGTGGCGAGGGGGGAAGAGCGGGATGAGGAGGAAGAGGGAAGTGCGGAGGAAGAGGAGGAGGAGAGTGAGGAGGAAGAGGTTAGGGAGGAGGATAGCGATAGTGAGGTCGACTCTGGTGCGTCTCTCCGCCCCTTTACCACCACTGACGCACTATGATTGATGTCTGGCGCTCCCATACCCGGACGCAGATGACAACGAACGCCCCGTCTCTTCCTCTCGCGCCGCCTTCTCGAAAAAGAAGCAACCTCTCAAGATTGGCGAGAAGAAGCGGTCCAAGAATAGCGCTCTTGCAGTCGGATACAAGGACGATTTGAGCTTTGTCGTGCAGGGGGATATGATTGGAGTGTTCAAGCAACAGAGGGAGGGAGGGAAGAAGGTTCGTTCTCTCCCGTGTGCCTGCGTTCAGTCCTCGCTGTTCTTCCGCAGAGCGCGAATGGCTGATGGTTGACTCGGGCGGTTTCAACAGCTCAAGTTCGTCACGAGCATCGTCAATCTTGCTACCCCGAAAGGCAAGGGGTTCACGCCTGGAAAGGTTATGTTGCACAACCAGGGTACGTGATGTACTGCCGCCCCTTTCTGTCCTGAGTGCTTAGCTGACCTTGCCACGCCCACGCGCTCTCTTTCGGCTGCATATCGCCCTCTCGCGTCCGCAGACACTTCGATGATCCTGCAAAACCCCCTTGCCCCCGGCTCCCTCTACCGCCTCGACCTCGAAACGGGCAAGATCGTCGACGAACTGTCCATCTCCCCCGACTTTGCCGTGTCCAACTTCCTGCCCTCGACCAAATTCGCCCAAATGACCCAAGACCAAACCTTCATCGGTCACTCGCACAACGGCGTCTTCCGCGTCGACCCTCGATTAAACGGCAGCAAACTCGTCGAAAGCGAGTTTAAGCAGTACGCTACAAAGGCAGACTTCTCTGCTGCTGCCACGACCGAGAATGGTCGTCTCGCAGTAGCCAGTGTCAAGGGTGACATTCGATTGTACGACAAACTCGGCAAGAACGCCAAAACCGCCCTGCCGGCCCTCGGAGACCCCATCCTCGGGATCGACGTCTCAGCCGATGGTCGATGGGTTCTCGCCACGTGCAAAACTTACCTCTTGTTGATTGATACCAAGATTCCGGAATCGAGTGCGAGCAAGTTTGCTGGTCAGAGTGGGTTTGATAGGAGTTTCCCGGCGGCGGAGAAACCTACTCCGAGGAGGTTGACGTTGAGGCCGGAACATGAGGCGCATATGAGGGAGGTGGTGGGAGGTGGAGGGGTCAACTTTACGCCCGCCAAGTAGGTTGCTTGTTTTCTTTCGTTCTGGTCTTCCTGCGGTTCCTCTTATTCTCATCGTGTGTCTGAGGGACTGACTCGTTTCCTCCCGCTGTCGCTCACACAGGTTCAACGCCGCCCTCGACGGAACCGCCGAACGAACCATCGTCACCTCCACCGGACCCTTCATCGTCGCATGGAACTTTAGGCAGGTCAAAGCAGGTAACGTCGCCAACTATACCCTGAGGAGGTTTGGAGAGGATGTTGTCGCGGACAATTTCAAGTTTGGAGGGGATAGGGAGATTGTGAGTGATTCCTTCTTTCTTTCTTTTTTCGTTTCCCCGATAGAGGAAGGGAGGACGAGGGGGTCTATCCTTGCCGAGCGTTTGGGCACCGCTGTGCCGCGCGCTCTCTCTCTCTCTCTCTTCGAGCATGAGAGGCGGTGCGGTGCAGTCGCCCAAGTCGATCCAATGGGCTGATGAAGCATCGAATCTGCCGCAGATTGTTACCCTCCCGGAGAACGTCTTTGTCGAGGAGAAGAAGAAGCTCAAGGGTTCGTCTACATTCCTCAATGAACGCCCAAGGTGGACTCGCTGCCTACAGGCGGGACTGGCGGGCGGCGGGCGTTTTTTGCCTTCGATTGGAACCGCTTTTTTTTTTGGCTCGAGTACGAACTTTGCTCGAGTACGAACTGACTCTTTCCGTTCTCCCCGTCTTGCCTTCCTTCCGACGCGGCAGCTCCGACTCGCGACTCGATCGCCAACGTCGTCAGAACTTGGGACGGTCTCTAGGACTAGTCTCGCCGACTCCTGCACTCATGCAGTCAAGTTCTCCCTAGGTCTCTTTCGTCTTTCCGGTCGGTCTCCATCCATCCATCCTCGTTCTACCTTAATCTTCTAGTTCCTTCTGAACAGAGGTCGACTGTATGTAGGCTTTTTGGCGAGTGTCTGGACTCTGGTGTATACTGTGCCGTCGTTGCAAATATCTTTCTCTGTCGCGCTGTCGAAGGACCCCAATGTGAAGGGAGTCAGAAGAGGTCAAGCACGTTCAGCTGTTGCCGGGAGTCCGGAGTGAACGTGCGTGAAGCAAAGGATGACGATCTAAGAACGGCACGTGCAGCCGGGAATTCGCTTTCGACCCAGTTCTGGGCGGAGTTGGAACGACGCCTGACTTGTCCTCGACTCGTCACACTTTGCTACGACAAGCTATACAAGCTAGGACAACGCACTAGACGCATAGCGGTTCCAGCAGTTAGACTGGTAGGTTCAAATTCGTTGTTGGAGCGAGCTCATCCGCGGTGCGCTGACCCTAACTTCAACTCTCCTCTCTCACTCGTGGCTTTGACACTCGTCGTTCACTCGATCCAGATTTGCAACACGTTCAACTCACTCGAGTTCCCACTCCGCCGAGGCCTCCCACTCCGATCTACTCAGCGGAACCCCTTCAACTCATCGTGTCGCCCTAATTCCCTCCGCGCTCCTCCGCTTCTTCCTCATCGTCCCTCTCCACTCGCTCCCCCTCTCTCTCCTACCTCCACCTGCATCGACACTCCTATACGCACAATGACAGCAATGCCCAGCCGACCTCCTCTCAGCCCTCGCACCCTCTCTCGAGAACAACTCCCAGATTGCTGGGGTCATCGAGGGGCCAGCGCCGCCTTTCCGGAGAACACGCTCGCCAGCTTCGAGGCCGCAATCAGGGATGGAGCAGAAGGGATCGAGAGCGGTGCGTTCACCCAGACCTTCTTGTTTCGCGTGTTGGCGCGCTTGGTTGGATGAGAGGAGAAGTTGGATCAGGGTCAACGGCACGCCGGGGAGGATCAACTTGCGCAAGACGGCGCAACGGGCGGGATATGGGTATAGTATCAAGTATGGCTGGGGCGATGCCCGTCGAGGGGCAATAGCGGACTTGCCGTTATGGTGGAAGGTGGAAGGGGTTCGGAGGAATTTGCGCGGACAAAGAGGTTTCCTGACTAGCATGGTGCGCGTCATTGCTGAAAGTAAGATGCTGATAGGTTCCCTCCATCTTTGTTGCCTACAGACGTGCACATTACGGCGGATGGGGAGATTGGTACGTCGTTTTCGCCTTTCTTTTCCTTACCCTCTTGTGGTCTAGCCTTTCCCTACGCCTATGACTGATTCCTTTCGTCTTTCGTAACCTGCAGTCATGTTTCACGATCCTCATCTCGGTACATAAGCGCTCTCTCCCCTGCCACTCCCTGTCTCTCCCCCTATCCTTGGGGAGTAAGAACGCCCGCCTCACGCCTCCCGCGTGCCTTGCCCCCTCTCTCTCCTCGCAGATCGAACGACCAACGGTACCGGTCGCATCCAAACTCAGAACTACTACGGCACCCTCGACCAACTTCGAACAAACAAGTCACCGCATCAGAAAATCCCAACGCTGAGGGAGACGATCGCCTTGTTGATGAAGCCCGAGAACCAACATGTTAGTCTCAATATCGATGTCAAGGTGGACAATGAGCCGGAGAGGTTGTTCCCCTTGATCGACGCGATCGTGCGAGAATACGAAGGATTCGAGACGTTGCTCGGTCCTCGACTAGGTACGTTCCTCCGTAACCTGTCTGTCCCTATTCAGTTGGCTGACTCTGATATTGACAGTCCTCGGTCTCTGGCACCCGAAATATGTCGAGCCCGCCACTCGCCTCCTCCCCTACATCCGTCTAGCGCATATCGGCATGTCCCCCGCTCTCGCTCGCAAATACTTCTTCAAGGATTGCCATAGCTTTAGTATGTGGTTCCCCTGTTTGGTTGGCAGTGATGGGGAAAAATTTAGGGAGGAATGTAAGAAGGAGGGCAAGGTGCGTCGAGTTGCACTGATCTCCGCCCTGCCTCGGGGCCATTGTCGTTCTCCATCGCTCGGCATGAAGACATACGCGCACTGCTGACACAAGTCTATCGTCCAGGACCTTTGCGTCTGGACCGTCAACTCCCGAGCTGAAATGATCGAAGCGACCAAGTGGGGCGCCAAAGCCATCCTTACCGACCGAACCAAGGACCTCCTCGACCTCCGCGCCGAATGCGAACAAGATTGGGACAAGGTATCCAAAGAAACAACCAAGAGGTTTGGGTGGAGCAGTTTCTGGTACTCCAGTTTGGTCAGCGTGCGTCACTCTCTCCCTTTTTTCCAGACGATCGACTCGGCGGCGGAGACTGACTCGTCGTGTTGTGGAGGCAGTACCTCGTCTCGTCGTGGGAAGCGTATCTCCTTACCAAGGCCGGCGGAGCCTTCCGCATTCCCGTCCCCACACCCCCAACTTCGCCTTCGCTCTCCTCGGCCGCAGCGGTACATGCGATCGGTATTTCACCCAAGGTTGGCGCATAGGCCCTCCTACACCTGCCTATCATGTTGTTCGTCTCCTCCCTTTTCTCTGCATCACTTGTCGAACCGGCTGCGCCCTTTCAAAGTGGTCTTTGTATTTCAGTTTCTTCTTCTTTTTCGCTGCATCCTTCCCTTCCCTCCCCTTCCCTATCCGCTCCCGTCACTGTCTATGCTCTTTCCTGCTGCCCTCCTTCGTAGATTCCCCTTCGCATTGCCTCCGCGTTTTCGTTTTGTTTACCTCTTACCTTTTCTTTCTCTCGCTGCGTTATCTTCTGGTTTGTTCCGTATTTTTGTACATCTCTGCTTGTCTTCTGATGTCATGGAGCGGGTCTCTGAACGCCTTCACTTGAGGCGGTGCTTTCGCAAGGACGAGAGCGAGAGCTGAGTTTCGAAAAGTGAATGAGCCAGCGGTTCATTCCATCGCGCAGCTGGGGGCACAGACGTTTTTGGGTGGGGCGTAACGCTGAGGACCGAGAGAGGGCATACCCTCGAGTGTGTTTGGGGGTTGACTGTAGCCGTACAGGAGAGAGAGCGGCCGATCAGACGGAGTGATGACGGGAAAATCATGGCCTTCTCAATCTACTCGATCAGCACATCCGTCGAGAATACGAGCACAGGCAAGGTACATGGGTAGTTGTTTGGCCCTTCTCCTCGGCGTCTTCGCCTACCCCTGCTCGCTGCAGCTAATGCTTTTCACCCACCATACTTTCTCTCCTCCGTTTTCTTACCTGCTCGGTCTGGTCGCTACCCCTTCGGCCGAGGTACTCCTGCAGCTACCAGTGTCCGGAGGATGAGTACACGTACGTGAGCACAGGAGTGGCGTGCGGCGGGCACATATAGCCAGGCGGCAAGGGTTTCTGGAAACGAGCGGGGGAGAACAACCAGGCTACACTCCCGCCGTTGCCAATCTGTCTCCATGTTTTCCTGCTGCTGCGATAGCCAACCTCTCCGCTCTCGATCGCCCTCTGCCCTCGTTCTTGGTGCTCTTCCCACGGAAAAGCGACAAAGAACCCAATGCAGAAGGAAAGAGAACGCTAAAGGGGAAAAGGAAGCGAAGGAGAGCTGCTAAGAAGAGGTCTCAATGGAGAGAGTGGAGTAGAAAGCGAGCACAGAAAGACCGACGGTAGTACAGAAGGGAAAGGAGCAGACGAAGCAGTGCTCTTTTGAGAGGAGGGCGGACAATGACGACGACAGAGCAAGGAAAGGAACAGGGGGGGAACAGAGAAAGAAAAGCGGCAAGCTGCACTCTAGGCGCGACGGTGCTTCTCATCGCCGTCCTTGTCTACATGGAGACGGCAAAGAGAGTCAGTGGAGGGAGGAGAGAAGGCAGAAGAAAGGGAGAGACTCACCCTTGCGACTGTCCCAGCTGTACGAGTTGGAGGACTCCATGTGCTTGAAGGCATGACGGCCCTTGTCTTGCTTCTTCTTGTCCTTGTTCTTCTTCTCGTCCTTCTTCTTGTCGAAGCCTGCAGAGAGGCTCGCAAAATCAGGAGAGGGACAATGGAGAGGAGAGGCGGGAGGAACGTACCGAAGCGCTTGTCCTCCTCGTTGTCGAAAGCGAGGTCCTTCACGCTGTCAAAGGCTGCAGGGCGGAGGAAATCAGCCTTGAGTATACGAGAGAAACAGGAGAGAGAAAACGCCTCACCTCCGTCGTCCTTGCCAAAGTTGCCGAATTTGAGGTGGCCCTTGTCAAAGTCTGTCAAGGCAAAGCGGTCAGCACGGTTTGACTTGAAGGCGGGACCGGGGAAAAAGGGAAGGGACAGTCGGACAGTTTGGCGGCAGTGAACCAGGCGAGGGGAGAAGGGGAAAGGAGGGAGAAGAGGAAGGGAAAAAACGCACTGTCAAAGTCGCGCTTGGCAAGGCGGTAGTCCTTCTTTTCCTTCTCCCCCTCCTTCTTCTTGTCGATGTCCTCGTCTTTCTTCTTGTTTATGGACTCGAGGTCGACGTTCTGGTCGCTAATGATCTTCTTCAGCTGATCGTCGTCGAGCTGCACGGCGTCGACCTTGGTGGCTGTTGTTGGACAGAAGGCGGGTCAGTCAACTCGGAAAGCTGAAGGATGCAGACTGAGGAGGAGCGGAAAGGCAAGGAAGGGAATGAAGGAGAAGGGGAAACTCACTGTCTTCGTTGTGCTCGGAGAAATGGAAATCCTTGTAGCAGAACTCGCGGAAGAAGAACTCGACATTCTTCTCGTCCTTGCGGAAGGCGTCGCGAACAAAGACGTCCTTGCCATACTCTGATGTAAAAAACCCGGGACTTGGGTACGCTCTGACGGACAGAGGGGAAGAGGAAAACACGCACCATCCTTGATCTTCACCTCCTTCTCAAATTCGATTGTGTGCTTCTCGACATCCGCAAAGAGCTCAAGATAGCATACCTGTGAATAGAGAATGAAATGGGAGGAAAGGACCGTGAGGTTGAAGACGGGAAGTGGGGAAGGTAGTAAGATCACGCACCTCCTTCAACTTGACTTGCACCTGGTTTTCCTGCTCCTTGAACTTGCTGGCAACAGAGACATCCGCGCCTTCATCTTGTCGGCCGTCTGCAAGCCGTCGGTGAGGGTCAATCCAGGATACCATGTTCCGTCGAGGCGCAAGAGAGAAGAGAGCAAGAGGGAGAGGGAGAAAAGAAAAATAACTCACCTCCCGGCAATGGCAAAGCAGCGGCGAGGCTGAAGAGGGAAATGACGACGAGGAGGTCTGTTAGGATCATGCTGTTTTCACGAGGCTGCGAGTGTGGTGGCAAGACACTATTCCGAGGGATAGACAGCGAAGAAGCCAAGAAGAAGCAGGTCAGCGTAGTCACACGTGCAAGTGGCTGAGCTCGCCAAGAGGTAGGACGGAGAGAGAGGAGAAGACGTACAGGTTGGGAAGAATGGGGTAGAAGGCGGCCTTGAAGAGGTAAGAACGGAAAAGTAAGCAAAGGGAAACCCTCAACTCGCATGCTCTCAGGCTTCGGGGTCCCCTGCGGAGCAGTTTTTGGCGGCGAGGCGGTCATAACACAAGACCAGGTTGCAAGGCTTGATGAGGCCAGCGGCAGACCCCCAGATGAAGCAAAGACGAAAACGAGAAGATACTGAAATCTCCCTGTCGCCGTAAGTGACATGTGTACTTAGTTGACACGTTTGCTGCCTGTTGTACAATCTCACGAGTGTTTCTCGTCCCGACGACAAGCCCGACAGGGTCCTGGACGATGTTGGAGTCCAACAAGCGGGCAAACAGGGCTTGAGGATGAACGCAACAAGCGCTGGCAGGCAGTCGCCGATCCGGATGTCAATCGCCCATTGCACTTGTCTCTGTGACTTCTTCGACAGTGTACAGCGAGATCTGTATTGCAGTGTCAGCGCATCATTTGCAAGAGTTGGGAGGGCAAAAGACGAATCTGATCAAGGAAGAGCTTGAACGCCTGTGAGGGTATGCAGTTGGCGCATACGCGCTACTCCCGCTCTGTTGTACGCTCGCGAAAGCGCTTGAGCTGTATGACACTCTTTAGGTGATGTGCGTTATGAGGCGAGAGACGCGGATCTCAGATATCTCAGTTTGACAAGTCGTGTCTTCCCCTGCACCCGTCGATCGCGCTCAATAAGCAGATAAGAGGCACTTGCAACGTCCAATCACCTGTAGAGTAGCGCCTCGAGTAGTATCACCCACTCCCGCAACTTCGCTCGAGACCTCACGTCGCCTCCGAGTCCTCATCAGTCACTTCGCGTTCGAGGGGCAACAGGCAACAAGGAGACCAGAGTAGGGCGTCATACCCATTGTTCGAGATGTGGGCACATTGTGCAGTGCTTTGCAGCCAGATCCGGGCTAACTTCGTCTTCGTAGCCTTCGCCAACCTTCCCTATTCCCTCGGACCTCACTATTCCTGTCTAGGATGCCGCGCAACCTTCCCACCGAACACGTCGACGCCATACTAGAGTACCTCGTGTGCGGAGTCACATCAAGCACGGCGACTTGGCCGGGAGCTGTCGCGTATCATCGACTTTTCTCGCTCTGGCTTGCCCGCTTCTGCACCGCGCTCTGACGGTCAGAGTCAGGAAGCAGGAACACGACAATATGTACAAACGCGACTGTTCCACAAGCAACATGCTGCGTGTCGTTCTCAGCAGCCCGGATATTGCCGCTATGGTTCAGCAACTCGTTGTCGAAGAGCAGTCCAGTCATTCGGGTCTCATTGCGCCGCGCCTTGTACCTTACTACGTCTTGACCGGACGATCCTATATCTTGTGAAATCCTGCGCATGCCTAACTGAGCCGCAACCTTGATTCTGGGTACGAAGATGTGTGCTACACCGCCTGGGAGTGCAGGATGGAATGGGAATGGACAGGGCGACGCTTCAGAAAATTCCCAGGTTGGAGATATGTGGCTTATCGGATGCGTCCTGCTACCTTCTCTACAAGCTGTCGCTGTCACTGAAGCACCTCACTGTGAGGCCGTCGGACGCCCCTTTTAGCAACATCCTTTCCTCCCTTTCAACTCTGCCCGCCTTCATCTCGCTCAACCTCACATCCTTTGACCTCCAAGCAGGCTTCTTTCTATCCGAACTCTACTCGACAAGTGCATCTAGTCTGCAGTCCCTCACGCTCAATGAACCTTGTTCCACCTATCCCACTTTCCTCGACTTGCCCAATTGGCGGTACCTCCATTTCAAGGTTCCCTCAGGCGAGGACAAAGCCCCCTACGTTGCTGCTCCCCACTTTTGTCTCTGGGCTTGCAAAAATCAAGACCCTTGCCATCTCCGCGCCGGTGCATTTACCCTTGCGAACATCCTCATGCTTTCCGATTCCTGTCCCGAGTCTTTCCCCGCCAATCTTCCCCCATCTCTTGTCACACGCCACTTCCATGCTCCCTACGTCTTTCCTATTGACCTCATAGATATTCTGAAGGCCGCCCCGCAGGCGAAGAGCCTTTGCGAAATTGGAAGGGAGCCCTACCAGCTGCACCTCGGTGAGAGGGATAGGAAGAAGAGGTCGGCTTTGCCGACGCATGAGGAAGAACAAGAGCTGGAAGAGGAGTGTAGGGAGCGAGGGATCAGGGTGGTGGCGCTTAGCTGAGTCGGAGGAGAGGTACACTCGTTTTCCTTGATTTATCCCACTCCACCTCGCAATCTTGCTTCACTGAACCCCTCTTTCTATCTTCTGCATCTAGCTCAGACTTTACAAGATCTACTGTGCTATCCGCACTCCCGCGGTTGCCAATCTGTCTCCATGTTTTCCTGCTGCTGCGATAGCCAACCTCTCCGCTCTCGATCGCCCTCTGCCCTCGTTCTTGGTGCTCTTCCCACGGAAAAGCGACAAAGAACCCAATGCAGAAGGAAAGAGAACGCTAAAGGGGAAAAGGAAGCGAAGGAGAGCTGCTAAGAAGAGGTCTCAATGGAGAGAGTGGAGTAGAAAGCGAGCACAGAAAGACCGACGGTAGTACAGAAGGGAAAGGAGCAGACGAAGCAGTGCTCTTTTGAGAGGAGGGCGGACAATGACGACGACAGAGCAAGGAAAGGAACAGGGGGGGAACAGAGAAAGAAAAGCGGCAAGCTGCACTCTAGGCGCGACGGTGCTTCTCATCGCCGTCCTTGTCTACATGGAGACGGCAAAGAGAGTCAGTGGAGGGAGGAGAGAAGGCAGAAGAAAGGGAGAGACTCACCCTTGCGACTGTCCCAGCTGTACGAGTTGGAGGACTCCATGTGCTTGAAGGCATGACGGCCCTTGTCTTGCTTCTTCTTGTCCTTGTTCTTCTTCTCGTCCTTCTTCTTGTCGAAGCCTGCAGAGAGGCTCGCAAAATCAGGAGAGGGACAATGGAGAGGAGAGGCGGGAGGAACGTACCGAAGCGCGCTTGTCCTCCTCGTTGTCGAAAGCGAGGTCCTTCACGCTGTCAAAGGCTGCAGGGCGGAGGAAATCAGCCTTGAGTATACGAGAGAAACAGGAGAGAGAAAACGCCTCACCTCCGTCGTCCTTGCCAAAGTTGCCGAATTTGAGGTGGCCCTTGTCAAAGTCTGTCAAGGCAAAGCGGTCAGCACGGTTTGACTTGAAGGCGGGACCGGGGAAAAAGGGAAGGGACAGTCGGACAGTTTGGCGGCAGTGAACCAGGCGAGGGGAGAAGGGGAAAGGAGGGAGAAGAGGAAGGGAAAAAACGCACTGTCAAAGTCGCGCTTGGCAAGGCGGTAGTCCTTCTTTTCCTTCTCCCCCTCCTTCTTCTTGTCGATGTCCTCGTCTTTCTTCTTGTTTATGGACTCGAGGTCGACGTTCTGGTCGCTAATGATCTTCTTCAGCTGATCGTCGTCGAGCTGCACGGCGTCGACCTTGGTGGCTGTTGTTGGACAGAAGGCGGGTCAGTCAACTCGGAAAGCTGAAGGATGCAGACTGAGGAGGAGCGGAAAGGCAAGGAAGGGAATGAAGGAGAAGGGGAAACTCACTGTCTTCGTTGTGCTCGGAGAAATGGAAATCCTTGTAGCAGAACTCGCGGAAGAAGAACTCGACATTCTTCTCGTCCTTGCGGAAGGCGTCGCGAACAAAGACGTCCTTGCCATACTCTGATGTAAAAAACCCGGGACTTGGGTACGCTCTGACGGACAGAGGGGAAGAGGAAAACACGCACCATCCTTGATCTTCACCTCCTTCTCAAATTCGATTGTGTGCTTCTCGACATCCGCAAAGAGCTCAAGATAGCATACCTGTGAATAGAGAATGAAATGGGAGGAAAGGACCGTGAGGTTGAAGACGGGAAGTGGGGAAGGTAGTAAGATCACGCACCTCCTTCAACTTGACTTGCACCTGGTTTTCCTGCTCCTTGAACTTGCTGGCAACAGAGACATCCGCGCCTTCATCTTGTCGGCCGTCTGCAAGCCGTCGGTGAGGGTCAATCCAGGATACCATGTTCCGTCGAGGCGCAAGAGAGAAGAGAGCAAGAGGGAGAGGGAGAAAAGAAAAATAACTCACCTCCCGGCAATGGCAAAGCAGCGGCGAGGCTGAAGAGGGAAATGACGACGAGGAGGTCTGTTAGGATCATGCTGTTTTCACGAGGCTGCGAGTGTGGTGGCAAGACACTATTCCGAGGGATAGACAGCGAAGAAGCCAAGAAGAAGCAGGTCAGCGTAGTCACACGTGCAAGTGGCTGAGCTCGCCAAGAGGTAGGACGGAGAGAGAGGAGAAGACGTACAGGTTGGGAAGAATGAGGTAGAAGGCGGCCTTGAAGAGGTAAGAACGGAAAAGAAATCAAAGGGAAACCCTCAACTCGCATGCTCTCGCAGCGAGTCTTGGCGTCACGATGGTCGTAGCGGAAGACCGGCTCGGAAGGCTTGAAGCACAAGAGAAAAGGGTAGGACGCGAGTAGCGAGGTTGGTAGGACGAGGCGAGGCGAAGCATGGTCGACGGAACCGTCGAAGTCGTCTTCAGGATCGCGCACAATGCCGAGCGTCGTTCAGAACGGGAAAGTAGCGGTAGGAGTGCGTGCAACTCGCGGCTTGATCTTCGGTAAACGGGCGAAATTGCACACAAGAAAAGCCCGTGTGTCTGTGGCCTGAGGCGGAGTGACCCATAAGCGCTACTCTGCGCCGCATCACACGGTCGGGCCTGCCCTGGACGAAAATAATCAGTTATGCATTCTCAAGGCAGAAGTAAAAGCGGAAAAGACGAAACTCAGTTCTTGGCCAAAGTCATCCCAGGTTACCAGGGACCGCAGAGACCACCACAGCAAGCCCCTCGAGTCTCGGAAGCCCGAAGGGCAACGCAAGGAAGTTGGGCCAGCACGATCAGCAGTGCGAAGCGGGGTGCAGAAGGCGGCTGGCCCATTCCCGCCAATGGAGGGTAGGCTTGATGGCGGTGCTCGCGAGCAGCCACGAGTTCGTGCCCGCAGCAGTGCGAGGCCCCGAGATTCCAAAGGCAGTCTCGAGCCGTCCAGAATTGGATCAAGTAGTAAGATTGAACAACCGCGGGGAAAGACGAAACCGAGCTGTACGTAACTATCCGATGCACCCATGCGTACCATTCCACTACATTTCCGCCCACCCAGAAGAAGACTCGTCCCCACCCGCAACCAGCCCGAGCAAGAACACGACAACATTCGCGCTGATGCCCATCCCGAACCCTCGATAAAGCTGCCTCAACCCACCGCTCGCTCCCAATCCTGCAGTCGCTAGGTCCTCCTTGTCCTCCTCGAGGATAGGTGTCGTCGGAGGTCCAGCACTGCTCCTTCTCCTTCCGAGGCGGCGACGGCGAGGGATTTTGCCGGTTTCTTCGGTCAGGACACGATAGACCGCCTCGACAATGCCCGCGTATGGCACAGGCCGCGTCTCGACGCACGTCCGCCATGGCCGACCGACTCCGCCAGCTCGTCCCGCCCGAACGAATTCGGCGCGAGACTGGATTTGCAGACGCTTGCGGACCGTCTCGATGGGAATAGTGATGAGGAGGCCAACGGTGCTGAGGAGGAGCTCGGCGAGGCCAAAGGTGAGAGGCGAGGAAGAGGGCTCGAGGTGAAGGTAGCGAGAGATGATGAGCGGTGTTGAGAGGTGAATGAGGGGGCGGACGATACCCTCGAGGAGGGCGGGGAAGAAGAGGTTGGAGTGGAAGTACGCGTTCCAGAGACCGCCTTCCTCCTCGATGATGGTTGTTAGAGCGTTGAACGGGTTCTTGTATTTCCGGTGAGTTGGTTGGGCGCTTTGGACTATGAGACGCGTCCGGACGAGGTCGAGCGGCGAAACGAAGAGGCTGGTGAGAGTGTGCGAGACGGTGGAGAGGACAAGGAGAGTACCGGGCCGAGGAGAATAGATGAGGGGGAGGGAGGAGAAGGTGGCAGGAAGAAAGGCGACCGAGAGCGCAGACAGGACGAAAGGCTGAATTGCGGTCGACAGGCCGTCCAGAACGCAAGAGGTGAGTTGGCCTGCAGGGAAAGCGTTAGAACAGACAACACAATCCGCACAAGGTGAAGACAAACCTTTCCACAGGCTTGCCCAGCCTTCACCTTTCCATCTCCCGACCGCCTTGATCATATCCCATACTCCGCCTTGAACCACGATCGGCATGATCCATTCCGGCTTCGTCCCTAGCATTTCATCTCCAACCCCCGACCGCTTGAGGTAGCCAGACGGGTCAGTCGGCCGTGGCGGAAGTTGTGAAGGTGGTTTAAAGGAAGGTTGTGCACCGTTCTGCAGATCTTCGAAGTACGCTTCCGCTTCGTTCTCGTCTTCGATCTATCGACGAAGGGCGCAAGTACGGTGAGTCGAGTTGTTACAATCGAAAAACGGTCGCGTTAGAGCCGTTCGGCGTCAACCCCCAACAAAGGAAAACTACGCACCTCGACGCTCTCTTCTTCCAACTCTGCCACATCATATCCGATGAATGGCTCAAGCCCATCTCGCGGCACCCACTGCACCTGCGCAAGGGTCTTGCCCACTTCGAACGGCTGTACGAGGGCTACGCCGGTGAATGAGAGGAGGGAGGACGAGACGAAGGCTCGTAAGAGGGAGCCGGCGGTTGGCATAGATGAGGTCGCATCTTGTAGATCGCCTAGTGTAGATTCGTAGCGATTTGCTCGCGGTAGGCGGAGTGAAGGAGGTGTTCTGGTACCGGAAGTGGACGCGGTGGGGTGAGATGGACTGGACGATGAGGGCGATGGGGCGGACCAAGACCAGTCTTCTGCCGTTGATGATACTGAGTACGGTCTCAGCGGATGCGACGCTGGCGCAGCTGGTTGTGAATCCATTGAACAGCGTAGAACGGGAGAAGGAGGACCAGGAGAAGCCGGTTGAGAACAAGTAGTAGCCTCAAGTCGCTCAAAGAGTGTCTTAGGACGCGCTACTCGGCTGCTGTGATGGCCACGATGCCTTGCTGGCAGACCCGCCGCTTACGATCTCGTCCTCGTCCACCTTTTCTCGCTCCCACCTGCCACCGCAGTTTTCCTTAACTTGCAGTAACCGACAGATAGTTGCCGAGCGTAGGTCCAAGGGTGCCCCACCTTGGGTAACTCTGCCGCACGACACCAGCTAGCTACATGCTCGTTCACGATGTGCCAATTCGTCGCCTCGCGGCTTTTTTCTTCCTTTCCGCCGTTACTCTCTCGATCCCTTTGCCATTAGCCGGAGGGCTGTGGGTCTGATGAGCCTGCCTGTCGTGATTTCAAGTGTATGGCAAGTACTAGAATGATGCGAGAGACAATAATCGTACAAAAACAGCGATAAATAGTTACCATGAGTTTTGGGTCGAAGCAAACGGGCGACCTCAGATATTGGGCAGGTACGCCTGAGCGGACAACTTCTCCGGCCCTGGTGCCGCCAACGTAGCCTCCCCGTCGTCCCGCAGCGGCTCCTTGAACGATACAGTATTCGAGAAGAGCATGTCGCGATTTCGTTTGCGCGAGTCGGGAAACGACGCTTCGAGGTCCTCGTCGACACGGATCTCTTCCACCACGATCACACCGACACCGCAGGTTGTCGTGTCGGATGCGCCTGCAGTGGAACCGGGGAACTGGAATTGACGTCGGCTTAATCGGCTTCGGCTGCCTACTGCGGTCGCGTCGTGCACTGAGCTTTTCTGAGTAGTCATCTCGTCGCGCTGTCGGCCAGCGGTTGTGACGAAGTAGACGCAAGCGGAGTTGAAGCTGACGGCGGGGACAAAGGTTAGCGTCCGTGCATGTAGGAGAAAAGGCAAATAGGGACGCACGCAACGTCCAGACTGCAGGCTCCGAGGCAGACCCAGCTCAGCTGGTGGCCATGCTGAATCGTCAAAACAAGGATGTTGGCAAAAGAGGTGACGAGACTGGCAAACGCGGCGATCGCAGACACCTTAGCAAGGCGCTGCGCCTTTGGGAACGCGGACTTCCAGATTGGAACGATGAAGGCGCTGGTGAGATAGATGTTTGTGATCTAATACGAAAATGTCAGCGTCATGGCTTGGGCGCGACAAGAATGAACGAACGTCGGAAAAGGATGAAAAAGAACGCACCGCATCGACCGTCAACATCGGAATCGTAGACCAAATCTGCAGCCCGATGATACATGCACCATCGTGACTTCGTATCAGAGCAACGCGTCCAGCCTGTAAGCCAAACACGGTCTGATCAGAAAGGAAGGTGAAAAAGATGAATGGGCAAAGACACTCACAATCATGGTGGCGGCGACCGCGATCCAAGCCACGAAGGCGACCAGACCAAACCGGTACCACCAGGATTGTACTGAGTCCGAGACAAGGATTTAGAATGGTGCAACTCGTAGTGAGCGGGCAAGATAGACTTACGTCGAGACTTCTTACCCATCGCAGTGTGCGAGTGGACAACGTGAAGCTTCTCCAGCAGCAGCACGTATAGAATAGCCTTGGTACCAGCATACAGGAGGACACTGTCAGACAGGACTGTCAGCACGTTGCCAAGACGGGAAAAAAGGCGACACGCACCATAACCAGATGCCGACATTGCAAGACGCCTCCGAGTAAGAAGAGCCAACGCCGAGGACGATGATCGCCGAGACGAAGGTGAAGAGTAGGCTTTGGGTGACGAAGAAGGCGAGAATCAGGACACGCTTGGAGTGTCATAAGCGGGAAAGAAAAGCTTACGATCCTCCAAGCAGCGTGATGACAAGATGCTGCATCAAGGGCATCCGCTTGAATGCGTCCCATCTTGGTGGCAGACGTCGGGTGAAGAGGACGCTCAAGATACAGACGACAACGAGGTAGGCTATCGGGAATTTGGGAAGGTCAGCATGCGATGACTCACAGCTCACCGTGCGTCTTCTAGGAATACGCACCTGTGCAGATGACGGGCCTCAAGTATTCCTGACCCTCGGGCCATACATTGGACGCATGTTCAACCGCTTCAGGCATGCTGGCAAGGCTCGTCGCAGGCGGTTGATGTTCGGACGATCGAGCGCTCAGACTGCTAGCGGCGTGACAGCTGGGGCAAGAGAGGAGAGTGCTGATGAGGGTGCAGAACTTGTCCGGCCGCCGAGCAGATGCGACAAGGTTGGACGGCGCAAGTCGAGATCTGCTTGATGATGGCGACCACCGCGAGGCAGACGAGCAGGCGATCCTCAAGATGGCAAGTCGCGGGACGAATGAAAGCCTAATGAACAGGAATCGTCCCACGACTCGGTACGCCCCCAAACGGCCAACGCAAGTCAGCAAGAGCAGCGAGCAGGAAATGAAGGTCTGGAACGTGACGAAAAACTGCTTTGGGAAGGTGACCACGCGTCGAGCGGTCGGACATGGCCGAAGAACAACAGGCGATCTTCCCGAGAAGGGAACGATCTTACGCACGAGGAAAGTGTAGAACAGTTCGCTTCCCGCGCCTGTTTTCCCACAGCTTCTCCCGCCTCGTTTGCTCGGCCAGTGTTCAGCATGTCGCAAGATCTAAGCAAGCACGCTCTGTTCACTCCGCCCTGTTCGACATCGCTCCACCGCTCCACAGCGTCCTCGATAGCTGCTGGGAATCGGCAACGGTAGGACGCTGGACGCACAGCAGAGGCGTAGGGCGTAGCCTGACTCGACGGTACTATGCGAATGGCGATGATGCCTCTTCTCCCTCCGAGCTTTTCCTTCGGCAGCAGCCGCTCTCTCCCTTTTCCGCTCTGACACATCAAGCGGATCTGCAGTGCCACACATATCACATATGAATCTGACACGAGGCGGAGAGAGAGAGAAAGAGAGAGAGGGAAAGGAACGCGAAGGAAAGACAGAATACGACGAGGACAAACAACGACAAAGAGGCTCACAACGGGAGGCAGCAAAACCGCGAGACAGATTCTCAACGCGCGTGAGAGACAGAAGGAGGGATACAGACAGCAAGAAAAACGGGATAGGGTATGTACAGGATGCATATCGCCGAGGGGGGAAGAGAATGAGGGCATGCTCAGAGCACGGCGTTGGCCAGCAAGTCGCAGCAAGCTTCGTAGTGTACCGGCGAATGATCGCTCAGCACTACCGTGTGTGGAGAGACAGGCGCAAGGAGAAGAAAGCAGGTGAAACGGAGTCCGTCGGGTCAGCAAGCAAGACGAGAGAGAACAGAGAGGCGTCAAGACAGGATTGCGGAACGTACTCGATCGACTGAATACCGGCTCAGAGAATCGACGCTCAACGTCGTCTACCGCTCGCAGAAGTACGCGACGGCCTTCGCGGCGAGAGTACTTGCCCGTCGCGCTCGACTCGCTGGCGATAAAGACGGTGTAATTCTCCACGACGTAGACCGTGCCTGCTCCGAAGCAATAGTTCAGTCAGTAGTTCTATCCTTGGCTTCGAGAGGAAGTCACCATAGAACAAGGAGAGGCGAGGGAAAGTGGGACGAACCCGGCGGATAAAGCTTCTCATTATCACTACTCGCTTTGATAGTCGTCCTCAAACTCCACAACCAATTACTCAATTCGACATCATCCACCACGAGATCGTCCGAGCCCAGTAGACTCGGGTCCTGATAGGTTGGTTCGAGGGCTTTGTTCGTCCCTCGACCGGCGGTGATCTCGTCGGCGCTGAGGGGGACGAGGCGAGATTCGTCCGAGGGGTCGGTGAGGGCGGATGACATCAAGGAGTCGTCTGAACAATCGGGACTGGGCGGAGAGGTAGGGGAGGAGGAAGACGAGAAGGGGGAGAAGGAGAAGGAGGGCGGCGAGGGATTGCCTGTTCCGGTCGCGGCAGTCGCGGCAGCCTTCTTGGCCGACCTCTTTGCCATAAATCTCCTTTGACACAGTCCAATCACCCTTCCAACGATTTCTTCGCACGTCCCTTGCTCCGAATAAAACCCCATAGCCATGCTCTTGAAGTCCCTCAACACTCCGAGCGAAAGAGTCGGGACGATGTCATATCCGTGCACGGTAGAGATGACGAGACCGCGACAGTAGTCGACCAGGTCAGGCGAGGCGACGCAGGGAACGCCGTAGGTATAGCAGGAGACGGGACGGCCTGCGGGAAGGCCAGAGGAGAAGCTCGTGACAAAGGGTGTCGAGATGGGTGGATGAGAGATGTGTCGGTCGCGCTCCTTCTCGGCGGCAGAAAGCTCGCGTTCGAAAGCAGCAACAGGGCTCGACCAGAGAATAGAGAGGAGGGAGGCAACGCCGCCCCCGAGCCTGTCAGGATGAGAAGAAGAAAGCAATGAGCTCCGTGCAGAGAAGGGAACGCTCAAAGAGACGCACGAATGCCCGCAAATCACCAGCCCGTACGTCGGGAATCGTTCCAACGCTTCTTTGATCACGTCATGGACTGTCCCCCTTTGCAAGATGGTCGCGGAGCAGAACATCCCGCTGTGGACGAAGTATGCCGCGCCGGGGTCGCCATCTTGCACAGGAATGGGTTCGTAGTCGCAAGTCAGGTCGACGAGGATGTCGGAGAGGCCGAGCGAACCGCGGCAAGAAAGGACGACAGCAGAGATGGAGTGATCGACCGCGACTGCCGGCGATGCGAACGTCAGTGCAGAACTCACGTTCGCGTAGGTAATTCACTCACCGTAGTTTACGATCGGGGAGATATTCTCTGTAGCGAACGCCGGCTGCGGGTCGGTGAAGGAGGAAAGGAGAATGTCTTCGACGTGAATGCCGACGTGGTGAGCGAAAGCGTGGTTGTTGGCATCTGCAGGAAACAAAGTGAGCACAGCACATCGATATAGTGGTGAGAAGGGCGTACGGTGCTGAGTATGCGGGAACTTGAACTGTGGAAGCGGCAACAGCAAGAAAGGACAACATCAGTATGACCTTCTCAGCCTGGAGACGTCGAGACCAGTAGATCCCTTGCAACAGCGGCGACCCGCGAGCGTACCCGCCACCGAATAACGACTGCGAGCGAAGGGTGGAGAGCAAAACTCACCTCATGTTTCCCAATCCC
Organism: Rhodosporidiobolus odoratus; assembly: GCA_034387635.1. Taxonomy (NCBI): domain Eukaryota; kingdom Fungi; phylum Basidiomycota; class Microbotryomycetes; order Sporidiobolales; family Sporidiobolaceae; genus Rhodosporidiobolus; species Rhodosporidiobolus odoratus. The sequence continues at coordinate 1,397,421 of JAOANU010000002.1, read as the reverse complement.
AAGTATCCTCAAAAAGCTCTGCCCATAAGCCGCACTCGAATACCTCGCAAACCTCTGCAAATTCTCGACCAAATGCCTCTGAGGGAAGTGCCCAAAGCCCGTTTCGTATTCTCGAGCTTCGGCAGCAGACCGAGGTGCGTGAGTGCAGGTTGTGTGGGTTGTTCGGGTTGAACGGAGGGTTTGGACGGAAGAGGCGCGACGCAGCGATGGGGAGGCGGCGGGTGGGTCGGTGAAGGGGTGAGAGGCTTGAGGCGTCGTACGTGAGTGGGCCGGCAAGGTATTGAGCGAAAGCCGAGGCGCAACTTGTGGCTCGGGCGAAGTTGCAGAAGAGGGCGGCGCCGGCGAAGCCCTCGCTGTCTGATATGCTGTGCTCGGCGACGCAAGCCCAGTCCTACCTTCATCCTCAACCTCCTCCATAGGCGTGGGCAACGGCGTTTCCTCGAAAGCCGTCTCGAAGCCTTCACCATGCGCAGTCTGCTCGCTGTTCTGCCTCTGGCGGAAGGCCTTGCTCACCGCTGCCTTGAGAACGCTGCCCTTGCTCTTCTTTGTGGGCGAGCTAGACGGCGGAGGCGAGGTAGCGCGTACGGTTGGAGCACTGGTAGCTGCTGTGCCGGTGGTAGTCGAGCCGGACGAGGAAGAAGTGCCAGAACGACCGCGGCCGGGCCAGCGACGCTTAGGAGGGAAGGATGCGGGGGAGTTGAAGCGAGGTGTGCTAGTTCCAGAACCAGAAGTTGCGGGGGACAGGCGCCGGATCGTGCGCTTTCGGCGGGTCAATTTCTTCGTCATGGTCGAGAGGACGAGCTGCGGGCGCCAGAAAATCAGCGACCGTCAAGAATACAGTGTCCATAGAGCGCGACAGCGGCGCGAGGGGCGAGACCAGAATAACCGATCCGAGGGCCGAAAACAGAATAATGAAGCAACGCACCTGCAACCTCAACCTACTCTCCTCCGGCCTCTCCAGCGTTTCCACCCGACTCAAACCCGCGATGCTCCTTCTCCGTTTGCCCTTCGCGCCATTATCGACCGTCGGAATCGCTCGTCTCCCACTCCCACTCTCGTCGTTCCGCTCCTCTTCACTCTCATCTTCCGTCGTAGTCCCACTTCGACTCCGTCTTCCAACCGTGGAAGCTCTGGACGGATGAGGTGTCAAAGTCGTGGCCACCTCGACCCATTCTTCCTCTTCTTCCTCTTCCTCCGACTCCCTCCCCGCCTGCCCATGCGAGAGGCGCTCGTCTTCCTGCGACTCGTCCTCTCCCTCTCCACTCGAGGAGAGGATTCCGCCAAGTCCGCCGGGCATGGTCCGCCTGAGGGTAGTGGTCGTGGTGGTTGTACGAGTTTCGGAGATGGAGATTTCGTAGGAATAGTCCCGCGAGAGTCTTGGCCGTGACGGGCCAGGGGCGGGGAGAGTCGCAGAGCCTGGGAGGGAGACAGGCTGGATAAGAGAGTCGAGCGGGGGAGTAGACTGCTGAGGAGAGGAGTGAAAGTCGAGCGTGGAAGACGAGGCCGACGAGGCGGTCGGGGATGGGAGGTTCCGATATCGCTCCTCAATCTCCTGCAAAGCCAGCTCGACCTCTCTCGGCAATACTCCTTCCCTCCCGTCCCCCTCTCCTCCTTCCTCGCCCTCTCCATCTCCCTCGTACCCCTCTCCTCCCTTCTCTTCCTCTACCGCTCGAACCCCCTTCGCACTCGTCACCGACTTGGCCTTACTAGCCCCAGGAGGCGTCCCACACAGCTCCTCTAATTCTTTCACAATCTCCTGCTCCGTCGAGTAATCCAGCGATTCCATAGCGGCGCTGCCGGGCGAACGAAGTTCCCGATCTAGGTCGAGGTTGAGGTCGATTTCCATGAACGGTAGCGAGTCTTCGTCGATCACTGCGGCGATACGAGGTGACGCAGAGGGTGAGGAGGCAGAGAGGTCGAATACGACGCTAGAGCAACGACTCCGTCCTGGACTCCCTACCTTCGCTGCCGCTCTCGCCTCCAATTCGCTCCGCACGTCCGTCAGGATCTCCCCGCCCCCGCTTCCTACGGCCGAAGCCGCAGAAGTCTCGCGACTCCTCCGTCTGCGGCCTGAAGCTGAAGTGTGTGGGCAAGACGGAGTGAAAGCGAGCGCTCCGGTACTTTTCGCTCGTTGGTGGTTCTTTGGAGCTGTGGTGTCAGATGCCGGTGAAGGAGGGTGCAGAAACTGAGAGCGGAGAGGAGCGGCAGGTCCGGCGTATTTCCCCGGGTCGTTGGGGGCTACGTCTCCTTCTCCGGCGCATCCACCCGCAGCGGAGGAGGAAGACGAAGATGAGCCTTCGACGACGACGGTACAGTCGTAGACGACGCGGAGCTTGAGAGTCTTGAGCGTGCGTCGGTGCGTCGCGGTTTGAAGGCATGCGAAGGCGGTGAGCGCCTTGGTGAGCGCAGTAAGGTTGGCTACTGCCCCTTTTTTCTTCTCCTCCTCTTCCTCCGTTTGATCCTCTAACAGTCCCGTCGGCCTCGAACCTTCATACCTCGGATCTTCACGAGTGAGCTCCGCACGTACCAGCGTAATGATACTGCTCAAAGCTCGGGAAGACTCGTTCGAACCGAGGATCGAGTCGAGAAGCCGAACGGACTCCTCGGCGGCGGTGAAACCGGTTTGGACCGTGTTGAGAGTGAGGTAGAAAGAGGACATAGCGAAGAGTTCGGCGAGAGTAAAGGTGTGGTGAATCTGATTGGGCGAGACATAGGAAGAGCGTGAAAAGCGGTACTCGACAGAAGTGGAAGGAGTCGGCATACAAAGTAGGTTCCGAGGTTGGTCCACTTGTCGAGAACCTGAAGGAAGGTGTCTCTGCACTTAAGGACTGAGTCAATCAGGTCTCAAAAGAGCAGAGCCAAAGAAAAGACGCACTCGTTCTTGACCCCCTTGTCGTCCCTACCGCTCCAATCCAATCTTTCCTTGACATAGTGCATGGCTCTCGCACTCCCCACCGCCGCGATCAAGGCCCTCCTCGTGACTCCCAGCCCAGTCACGGTCGTGGCCTGCAGACTCTCCAAGATTGCCTCGACAAAGAGTGCACTGGCTCTGAGGGATACGCGTGCGCATAGTGAGAGCGCAGTAACGAGTTGTGCCAGATGGGAAGGGAGTAAGGTTGGACTTGAAGAGAGTCGAGATCGAACGAGGGATTGAGGGAGAGTTGAAGAGAGGACTGGAAGGAGTGAAGCTAAGGGGTGCGAGGAAGCGGGGGTAGCATGACTGACTTGATGTGCATCCATCATCCCTCCTACCATGACTTGAAAGCAGTAAGAGCAAGTCGAGGTTCAAGAGAGGGGAAAACAGGAGATCGAGAGGGGGAATTCTCTAAATCGGTCCCCTCGCTGTTTGCCCCGAGCGGAGCGACCTTGGCACCCTATCGTAGTGCGAGACCGCTCACGAACGAGCTTGGCGTCGCAGGTACCCTTTACAACCGTGAAAGCAGGCCCTACGCCAGCGCTCTCCCCCCACCCGATCGGGCCACGCGACCCCATGCACAACAAGCTCCATCTCCAGTCCTATCAAGCTACAATTCCTTGCAATACGTTCTCCCGCGCGCAGCCTGTGCCTCGCAAAGCGTCGGTTCAAGCCCAGACGATACGAGCGCCGCCAGCATTATCCCCAGTGTGTCGCTGAACCCGACCGCGCTGATGGCCTGCACGTGATAATCGATGACCGGAGCGTCAGTGACGAGGAGCTTTTCTCGTATACCAACCGGGAAAGCAACGCACAAATTCCTTCTCCTGCTCCCTCCTCTTCAAACTCTTCCCCCCTAGTCCATCTCCAGCTAGCAACCCCTCCCCCTCCCCCTCCCCCTCTCCATCTTCCTTCCCATCCTGCGCTCCATCAAACCCAACCGCCAACCTATGAAACGCATTCACATAAGCCGCCCCTCCGCACAAGCCTTCGCAGCAAATCGAGAGGATCACAAGCCAAGTCGCGCCGGGTTCTCCTCCTCCTAGACGAAGAAAGAGCGAGGTAGAGGATTCGAGGACTAGGAGGGAGAGGATGAGGAGTTGTAGGAGGGTTGGGAGGGGGAGCAGCGAGAGAGGGAGGGGAGGGAGGTGGAAGAGTGAGAGGGAGGATCGGGAAAAGAAGACAAAGGTTTGGTAGAGGAGTTGCCAGAGTCTGCATAGAACAGATTCTTAGCGGCCTGTGCCAGTTGCGAGTACTCACGCCCTCTTGACGGCGTAACCCGTCAAGCGAGGAGAAGAAATGGACAACAGCTCAGAACGCACGGGTAGTAATCCCTCAATGACTTGATTGCGAGATGCAATACCGGCGCACTCTCCCGCGTCGGGACTTCATACAGTAACGTTGGGGCTACGCCGGAATTGATGGTATACTCTGCAGGCAGAATTGGTGTGAGCACAAGACTTGGTGACGGGATCAACTCGATGAGGGCAGCAAGCACCTCAAAAGGAAGAGAGAGGGCATTGATCATGTACCTGCCAGATACACGAAAAATAGCGGCAACATGAACCTCTTGACCAGCGGCCTAGCCAGCTCAACCTTCTCCCTCATAGTCAAACTCGGCAGCGCTTCCTTACTTTCCACCTTCTGGAGTGCCTCTTCCTCGTCTTCGTCGTCGGACGAGATATCAGCGCCGGGAAGCGGGGAGTAGGAGTTCGACGTCGACGTCGAAAAGGGTGAAGTTGGGGAGAAGGTCGAGAGAGGGGGAAGGAGGAGAAAAAAGGTAGCCGACATACAAAGGGGGAGAATCTGCGCGTTCGATTCCTTGTCCTCAAATCAGTCTCTCATATACCGAGCGGACGCTGTTAGAGCGGGACCACAACGCACCGCACAAACTCCCACCCCCTTCCTCACTCCCAACCCTCTAACAACCCACCACAACCCGGCCCCTCCAACTCCAGCCGCGCCCGTCCCACTCGCAAACCATCCTACCGCGACTCCGGCCAAATCCGCCCCGGCCCCTCCCGGGCCTGACCCCGATCCGGACGGAGATGGCGATAGGGAGGAATACAAAGTTGCTCGTTGGAGAAAAGTCATTTCGCCGAGACCGGAGGAGAAGGACGCAAGTGCGATACCAAGCAGTCGATAGTTGAGAGAGGGTGAGAAGGCTACAATCTATACCAGTCGTGTGCCTCTTAGTCCTTTGCTCCGCAAGTGTGCGAAGGTCAGACAAGGAAAAAGGAGCGGCGTGAGGGCGTACGAGGATTCCAATAAACGATAGAGCGCTACATCCCGCTACACGTCGCCCGTATCGTGTTCGACCGTGGACAAAGTAGGGCCAACCAATCTTGACGAGTAAAGCGGGAAAGATGTTGGCAAAGAGAATGAGACCCTACGAAGCGAGCACGAATCCGGCAGCGCTGGTCAGCTCACCCGGCTCCCTGCAGGGTGGACACAGGTGCACTAGGTGCTGGTACCGGAAAAGAAAGAAGAGGAGGGTGATGGGGCGCCGGCCAGGGAAGGGAAAAGCAACAGAAAGAGTAAGCGCACCTTGGGAGTTGTGGCTTTGTCCACCAGATCCAACGCAGCCGATAGGATGACGACATAGATGACTGTACATCCAAGACCAAACTCCAGCATCTCTGTTCCGGTATGACAGAGCAGCGGGGCCCGTGTAGAGGTGGGACGTACTATTGTTGAGTGTCCCGAGTAGGAAGAACGCCAACCCAAACCTGATACGAGTCTCACTTGTAGCATAGCCTGTGGATTCGCCTGTCAGCTCGTTCGCGCATGGCATGTATAACGAGCGGAGACGGGTGAGACGGACCAACTGATGAAGATGAAGTGGGGGTCGTTAACATCGTGCGAGAGATGGGCGGATACGTTGGGCCCATACGACGGCCAAGTTCTTTATGTTCGCTCGGCGCGATAGGCTTTCGAGGGCGTTCGAGCGGAGTATACCGAAAGTGGGGAGGGAAAGCTGCGCGACCGTCAGCGACGCTGGACAATCTTGGCCGCGCTTGTCTGCTCCTTTGCGTCCTTGTTCAGAAACTATGCAGCTGATTCAGGACCAACGTCCAACGAGAGCACTAGTATGCAAGAGTGATTCTTAATCTCACTCTCCTTCCCATTTCTACTTTTCCTCCTTCAACCCAATCTTCAACCCCAACATCTCCTCATCATTCCAATTCCTGAACAATCCACTCTCACTCAAAGGAGCGCAGATCGCGCAGCCGGCGAGGACACCACCGGGTTCATGGGGGGGAAGGAGTTTTCCTTCTTTGTGGAGGTCGAGGAAACGGGAGTGGTCTTTCTCGGTCATGTGTTCAGCGCCTGAGAGGAGCGTGGAAGCGTCAGTCGCCTGGACTGAAATGGAACACTGTCCGAGCGGGAGCTGACTGTCCACGCCGGACAGGAAAATGGGGAAAGGGCTGACCGATTTCTCGAATGGTAGTCTGCATTTGTGTGTCAGGCGTTCCGGGTCGGATGCAGAGAGACAGCAAACTGGGCTCTTCGTTCGCCAGTGTTCTGCGAGAGTCAATCAAGTATGAGGGACTGGCTCAGCCCGGAAGCGGAAAAGGGATGAGACGAACCGGCTGAGCGAGTTCATGGCTGCTTTCGACGCGCTGCACCGGTAAGAAGAAGCATCAGGCGGTCTTACCGCGTCTCATGACCGACTGAAACCGGTCTTCCCATTGCCCAATGGAAGGACTGCCTCAGAACGAGATGCACGAAGACCTCGACGCACCTGTACCCCGCCCACCCACTAACCCCTCCGGTCGCGGCTCCACTACTGACAAAGATAACCCGTCCAGTCGGTTCTCCCTCCTTGACCTCCTTCCCATCCGTCTCCTTCAAGAAGGGCACAGCATGCGACAACATGGAGACGAGGGAGAAAAAGTTGATCTCGAACAGGGTACGCATCGAGTCGAGGTTTCCGCTTGACGACGAGAGGTTGGAGATGGACGAGACGGGGTGGAGGGTACCGGCGTTTACTGTGGGGAGGGACAGCGTCAGGAGTGTAGGAAGCCGAGGAAGGAGGAGAGGGAGGGGACAGACGGATGAGAGAGTCGAGACGGCCGAAGGTTTGCATAGCTACCTCGACGGCGGCCTAATTCATCCATGTGTCAACGGCATGTCCAGGGGGTCGGGGCAGCGACTCCACAGCGCGCGCCGTGCCAAAGCCAAACCCGAGGGAGAAAGGGAAGAAAAGGGGAGGAAGGGTACCTTGTTGTCGTCATCCTTGCTGACGTCCCCTTTCACGATGAGAAGCACGCCGGGGTACTTGCTGGCGAGAGCAGCGAGTGCGGGTGACTCTGAGCGTTGAAGGGAGACGACGTTGTAGCCATTACTGAGCAGAATCTCGCTGTCGACGTTGAGCGGTCAGCTCAATCTTGGGCTCTAAGACGCGGATGAGCGTACAGGGTCGCGAGACCGAGTCCAGCTGAACCGCCTGTGATGGGGAAAAAGAGTGAGAAACGATGACGGGTGAGTGAAGTGGAAAGGTGGGGGGAAACTTGGAAATGAAAACTCGCCAGTGAGCAGGATAGTTTTGTTGCCCTGGAATGTAGTAGTCATGTGTGCTGGATGGAGTATAACAGCCTTGAGTGTGTTTGTGACTGAGAAGGTCAATGGGAAATGGGGAACCCCTTTAGCCAATAAATTTCAAGCTTCCCTTCATTACGTTCGGCTGTATCTCGCATTACTCTACACAAGGGGCCGTACGGGCTACTCCATCACCTCGACAGATACTATTTGCGCCCACTGAGCACCCTTACACGCCCCCAGCGCCCCTTGAACCGCTTCAAACGCGCGCCCAAATATTCTCCATCTCCTCCTAAACTCGACCCGCTACTACCGCACTCGACCACCTCGAATCTCTAGCGCAACCATGGCAGTAGCAGTCTCATCTCAGCCCACTGCCCCTCACACCCTCTCCGTCGAGCACATGTCGACCGCTGAACTCGCCTCCCTCAGCACTTCCCTCTCCACCAAACTCGCAAACTCAGTTGGAAAGGGAAGCAAAGACGCACTTGCGTTGCTAGGCGCCGGGAAAGGACCCACCATCGCAGAACTGCTGCTCGAGCCCGTCAAGTTTGTCGCGCCAAAGTCGGTACACAAGGAGGACGAGATACCCTACAAACCGGTCAACGCTAGGGTCCGTTCCGTTCTTTGAGTTCTCCTCCCTCTGTGTCGAGCTGACTTTGTCTCCCTACAGCCCACACCAGCCGCCGCCTCCTCGACCAACGGCTCCTCCGTCGCATCCACCTCCAAGCTGCCCGCTGCCGCTGCGTCCGCCTCTTCCAGTTCCGCCAGCGCATCAAGCGCATCCGTCAAGCGCGCTTTCCCTCTCATCGGAACGGCTTCCACCTGGGGCAAGCCGCTACCCGTCGGCGCTGGTTTGCAGAACCTCGGAAACACTTGCTTCCTCAATTCGGCGCTGCAGTGCTTGTTGCACACCGCCCCATTCGTCAGATGGCTCGACACGCATCCTTTGCCATGTAAGTGCTCCTCTTGCCTCACACCCCTTTTCCCCCTTCTCGAAAAGATACTGACGCCTTCCCCGGTTCTGAAAAACCTTCATTCAACAGGCGATGCGCAGAAGAAGAAGAGTTTCTGCATGACTTGTTCGATGAAGCAGTGCGCGAGGGGCGCCTTCACTAGCGGGAAGCGGTCGTATGCTCCTAAACCCATCGTCAACAACCTCCGGCGTGCGTCTCCCCTCTTCTCTCCTTTCCTCCACCTTTTAGCTCGTCGGCGCGACTCCTTTAGGCTCGTTTGGAGTGGTTGCTGATCTCATCGGGATACGCAGACATTGCCAAGCACTTCCGATCGGGACGGCAAGAGGACGCGCACGAGTTCTTGCGGTTCGCGATTGATGCGATGCAGGCTAGCGAGTTGTTCGGCAAGGGGTGCGCGCCTGTCCCAAACATGCTATGGTTTTCACTGGGGACTGACTCCTTGTCCCTCCTCTCCTTCTGTTCTTCCCTCATCCTGCTCTCGGCCTTGCGCGTTCTCCCTCTGCTCTCCTCGCCACTTCCCTTTGACCTTCTTTCCGGTTCCGCCGGGCAGCAAGCTTCCCCCAGCCCTTCAACACCAGTCTCCTCTCCACCAAATCTTTGGAGGTCGTCTCCGATCCCGAGTGCACTGCATGAGCTGCGGTCACAACTCGGACACGTTCGACAACATGCTCGACCTCTCGCTCGACTTGAACGGGGCCAAGAGTCTGAAGGATGCGTTGGGAAATCTGGTCAAGGTTGATAGATTGAGTGGGGGGAACAAGTACAAGTGCGAGAAGTGAGTGTTCTTTTTCCCGGTTCCTCCCCCTGTTCCCTCCCCTTGTTCAATGTCCTGTCGTCTATGGGGCGTCGAAGGTTTGACAGCTTGCTGGTTCGCTCAGATGCAAGAAGCTCGTCAATGCCGAAAAATCGTTCACGATCGAAGAAGCTCCTCTGGTTCTCACCATCCACCTCAAGCGATTTACGCCCCTCGGGAAAAAGATCGGTGGGTTGGTCAAGTACCCTGAAGTGTTGAAGCTGGGAGACTTTATGAGCGATGTATGTCTCGAACCTTCCTTTCCTCCCATTTTGGGCACCCTTCTTTCCCGCCGCGTTCCGCTCTTTTGCTCTGCCTACTCTCAAATTCGAACCCGAGAACTGATCTATTTCTCTTTTCTTCATTGTCCGGTGCAGCCGTCCCTCAACCCCTCCTATCGACTCTCCTCCCTCCTCCTCCACTCCGGCGGCGGTCCTCACTCCGGTCACTACACCGCTTTCGTCCGCGCTCCAACCCCAAACGGCGAAGGCAAATGGCACGACATGAACGACGATTACGTCTCGCCTACCCCTCCTCCCATGTCGGAACGGAATGCTTATGTGCTGTTTTATGTGAGGGAGAGGGGAGAGGCGCTCAAGGCTGCTTTGGCTGGTGCGGCGAATGGAGGTATCACTGCAGGAGGGGGAGCGGGGGTCGGGAAGAAGAGGGCGAGGGAGTCTACCGCCGGCGTGAACGGTGGAGGAGGGAGCGCCGCTGGGACGCCCATCAAGCGAGCTCGGTCATCTCCGGAACGACAGAACCAGGAGCAAGCCTCTTCGCCGGCTATGACCAGCGTACAGATTCCTTTTGCTCTCCCGTCAGCATCGCCGGGGTATGCGGGGGCTCGACCGCCCGAGATCTTGACCGCCTCCAAGACTGCCTCGCCGAGATTGACGTCGCACTCCCAACTTGGTTCACCTGATCGCCCAACTCAGCCTACACTAAATCCTTTCTTGCCTCGTCCTCATCCGTCCCAACCTCAATCTCACCAAGCTACGACGGGTGGGTTACTTGGCACTCCGGTCCCTGCCAAACAGTTTGTCTCCCGCATCTCGGATCCTCAGAATTCGGTCGCGGGGAGGAAACTCGCCAATCACAGGTCAACCTCAGGAGGAGGAGGGGCGAAGCAAAGTATTGTAGGAGGGATGAAGAACAAGTCACTGAGTCGGAAGGAGAAGAAGGAGATGAAGAAGGAGAGGATGGGGAGGATGGGGATTAAGGTGCCTCCTCAGGGCAAGGGACAGGGGAAGAACAGGCCAGGGATGTTGAGGGATTGAGTGAATGGGGGTTAAGGTGTGGGATGCGCAGCGCTGGGGAGCGTGTTGTTGTACGCTGCCGCGAGTTTTGGATTAGTCTTATTTCGAGGCAAAAGACTAGTTTTCCCCCGATGCGTGGATCTCTTTCGGAAAGGTCCAGGGTGGCCTGCAGAACATACATGCTCGAGCTGTCCCTTGTCAAGCTTTTTTCTTGGGTTATATATCCTTGCGAAGAATAATGTGAACCCTTCTCAGGCTGCGGCAAGCTATTCCTAACCTTTCCTGCCTCTATTTTTGCCTCTGCTTGCTATCTACCTCCGACGCTCTTTGCTGCTGTTCAACCCACCGAGAGCACCTACTCCATGCCGGCAGTTGGCTACGATTACCGCACCAGTTCGATCGACGAGGACCGGGACATCGCGCAGCAAGTTTGGGAGAGAGTTGATCGAAAGAGGGCAAACGCAACCCAGGCTGGACAAGGAGCAACCGGACAGGACGGATCAGCCGCAAAGGGAGAAGAGGCAGCGGCTACGAGCATCCAGAAGGGATACCGGTGCGGAGTTTTTCCCTTGTCCTGCCTCCAAGTCGAGAGCCTCAGAGGAGGTGAAAGGCGGTCATTCCGTGCAACTGTCTGGCCGGGGGTATCCTCTGCTAGACCACACTCAGAGCATATTTCGCTGACTCATGCCTTTGCCTGACAGCGCACACGTTGAACGCCGAGAAGGGGAAGGAAGGAACCTCACCACTTCGCAACGATGGAAGGACGGTATGAGGCAGAGGAAGTTGTCAGCTGCTGGACGCGAGCAGAAGGAGGGCAAGAACGACGCCAGTAAGCTCTCTCCTTCCAAGCATGGGATCGGTGATGCCGCTGAGCTTACCTTTTTCACCTCTCTTCCCTTTTCTTCGCCAGCGTCTCGCTGGCGTCGTGCTGAGGTGTACACCAGCAAGATCAGCGAAGGAAAGTCGGCTGCAGCGCAACAAGATCAGGACGGAGAGCCTAGCGCGGAGGAAGAGATGCAACGGTTAGGTCGGGTTCGTTTGGCTTTGGCTCTCTCCGCCTTCTGACAGCCTATGACGGGTCTCAGCGCTCATCCTACCATTGTCACAGACTGAGAAAGAACGCGAAAAGATCAAGGAGGAAAGGGGCGAGGCGAAGAACATGGAGGCGCAGTATTGGCTGGAGATGGTGCGTTCTTGCTCGAACCGATTTTCCGCCGATGTTGGGGTGGGCTCAGCATCATCTGACGTGACCTTACCTTGTATTGCCTTGCAACATGCTCAGGTGGACAAGAAGCACCGATATGGCACGAATCTCAAGTATTACCACCAGAAGTGGAACGAGGAAGATACAAAGGAGAACTTCTTTACCGTGTGTTCCCGTCTCGCTTTCCCCCTTCCGCCCCGCATCACCATCACAACGCCTTCCGTGTGGAAGAGTGAAGATGCGTGCTGACCTGCGCTTCGCCGCCGCAGTGGCTCGACGAAGGAGCCGGAAAAGAGCTCGACCTCGAGCAGTGCCCTCGGTCCCGCCTCGAATCCGAATGCATCCGCTATCTCAAAGCCGAAGAACGCGAACTCTACCGTGTGATCGTGAACAAAGACGGTCTGCTCGTCTGGGCCAAAGACGGAACCCACCTCGACACGAGCAAATACCATGAAGATCGAGGTGCCGAACACGGCGGGATTGTCGAGATCACTCAGGAAGAGTTTCAGAAGAAGGAGGCCAAGGCGAAGGAGAAGTTGAGAGAGAAGAAGTTGAATGGAGGGGAGAGCCCGTCGTCGAGCGATTATGGGGATACTTCGTCTTCGAGCTCCAGTTCGGATGAGGCAGATGAGGTGCGCGAGGGAGCTCATGCGTACGATGATAAGGTGAGCTATGCTTTTTCACGCGTGGCTCGTCCCGTCTTCCTAGCTCCAGGAGAAACGTCCTCTGCCTCCGCTTTCACCGCTTTCGTTCTTCCCTTCCCTCCATATTCCAATCTCTGCCGTACCTTCTGACACCTTACCCTTCTCCTCTGACTCTCAGGGCGGAACGGCAGGTCAAGGCAAAGGCGTCAAGCAGTTCAAACAGCGAGTCAAATACTACACCTCCCCTCGCGCCGTCATGGATCACCTGCTCCGAACGACCATCAATAAGAATACGTAAGGCTGACCAGGCGCTTCCTTCATTTTGTCTTCCCCCTCACCTCTGCCCTTTTCCTTCCTACGTCGTTCGGATCCTGCCCCGCGGCGACCTTGTCTTTCTGTGTCTGCTCGCTTACACAGAGCTCTCAATGTTCACGACCGTTGGTTCTGCCATTCCGGTCGACACAGGTGGCTCTACGTATCGGACCTCAACAACGTGCGCCCTTTCTTCTCGTTAGGTATGTTACCGACGCGCGGCAGTGCAAGACTGACAAGCGGGTCTTCCTGACGATAGAACCTTTACGTCGGAATCAAGAAGACGGGCTCTTTCCAGCACTCGTCCTTCCTGTATGGTGCTCGTGTTACCTCGGCTGGTGCGTTCGCATTCGCTTGGCTGCCAGACTAGCGCATCCTCAGACCTGACCTTCCCAACTCGCCATCCTTTTTCTTCCTTCTTTGCCGCCGCCGTTGTCTACATCGCACCCGACCGCGTCACGACCCATTCTTGCGGCTACTCCTCCGCTCCGACATGACTGTCCGCCCGGCGTTGCAAATCCAGGTCTCATCAAAGCCTCGCACGGCAAGCTGACCAGTCTCAGCCCCCTTTCCGGCCATTACCGCGCGGGCACCATGCACTTCAAGTCATTCGTTCGCTCTCTCAAGGAACAAGGCGTCGATATGAGCCACGTAGCGATCAGCAAATCGGTGAGTTCATTGTCTCCTTTTTCTCTTCCACTTTCCTGCACGTCCGCTCATGCCATTGCTGCTCGACGATAGGTCCTCACCATCCGCGGTATCGAAAAGTACGGTCGCTATACCAAAAAGAAGAAAACCCTCAAACAAAAGATCAAAGCCACCCTGACTCGGTCTAAACCTCCTGAAGAGAAACAAGCTGAACATGATGCGGCTGATCTCGAGCGGATCCAGCATGAAGAACGTGATGAAGGGCGAGAAGGGCATGAGGAGGAGGTTGAGAGGGGGGAGAGGAGGATGAGGGATGAGAGGGAGGAGAGGGATGAGGAGCTTCCGGGGGAGGGGAAGAAGGTTGAAGAGATGACGGAGGAGGAGAGGAACGAGAGAGGAGTGGCGTTGGTGCAGAGGGCCTTTGAGAGAGGGTTCAGACTGCGAGAGGGTGGGGATGGCATGGAGGATGAGGAGCAAAGGTAGGAAGGAGGCTTTGGTTCTGCTTGGGTCGTCAACGCGTCAACTTTGTACGTCTCAGTTTTCGGCGTTCTTTCAGTAACGGAGTGGTTGTTCTGTCGATGTTGTCTATCCTCTATCCGTAATCTCAGCGTTCTCACACCAACTCCGCATCAGGGCAGTCGTACCAATTTCTGCCTTTCCAAGTCTCGCTACCACTGAGCCTGCGCTCGGGACCACAAACACCACCTCGCCAATACCCTATTCCTTGATCTGGACGAAGGCGACGTATCCTTCGATGTTCTTGGCTTTTTGCTTCGCGTCCGGGTAGTACCTGCGAAGCAGCGAAGAAAAGCGAATCAAGACCAGCCCGCCTCGTCAATACCCGAGAGGATGACGCACCAAGCGGCATCAGGGATGAGCTGATCCTTCACTTGAATGTCGTAGTAGCTGGCGTCGCCCTGCGATCAGCCGCATCGAGGCAGACAAAGACAGAAAAGATCAGCTCGAAGCCTTGCAACGAGAGGGGACGGAGTACTGGTCGCACCTTCCACGGGCAGTGGGTCGTGAGTCCACTCTTTGCGTTGCTGAAGTAATCGTCGTTCAGAGACTCGGGTGGACTACCACGAGACGACGAGGTGAGCCGATGTGGGGGAGAAAGTCGAACGGAACGCTCTGCGCAAGGCAGAGCAGAGGCTCACAAGTACTGTACAAGGGAAAGCTCGTCAACTGTGCGATTCCTGCAGCTGTGGTATCGGAACGTACGTGGTTTCCCTCGACGACGATCGTGGCGGACGACTGAGCGATAACGGTGTCCTTGACAGAGACGGTGACCATGGTGACTTGCGCGGTTGTGTGAGAAGTTGGCGATGGAGGAAGTGCTGATGATAGGGACTTGCGCCAAAGTGAGAGGGGAACGGAAAAGCGCGGGAACGCGTACGAGGCTCGAACATAAAACGCTCAGCTCTCAGCTCAGCCAGACCTTTCTGAGCTGAAACTGTACACGCGATCTCGCCAGTACTGCTTGCAATCCCCGTCTGACATAAGGCAAGGAGTGTACTGCAATACTGATATCGGTTGTTACATTCTTCTGCTGCATATTTACTTCTTCGATTCCTCCTGTCCAAGTTTGCCCTGGGCAACAAGCTCGCCCTCCAGCTCTTGTATGACTGTATGTACAAGCAAGAGACGTCAACCACGCTATCAGGACGACGGGTCAGGATGCGAAGATAGAGCGTAAACGCGCGAACGCACCTTCCTTCGAGAGCTCCTCCAACCTCGACATGTCTTTGCCAATCAGGGAAACGTCGACACCAGCGAGAAGTTTTGGGTAAGAGCCGACTCGCTGTTAAAGGCGGTCAGGTTAATCCCGGGTCGTGCAGCACGAGAGAACGGCGCAGAGACTTACGACGTTCTCCTTGCGAACGCGCTCGGCAAGCTTGGTCAGGAAAGGTGCGATGCTGCTTTCCTGTGTCAGTAAGCAGAACAAGCTTAGCATCGAGAACATCGACACCGAGTTTGGAAAGGGCGTACAGGCATTCTGCGGGTAATTGCAAGTCAGCTAACTGGAAAGATGCAAGTAGACAGAGAGCAATGAGGCTTACTTGGTGTGGATCAGCACTCGGTATGGTTTCTCCGATGACGGCGGTAACGGGACATAGTGCGAGACGAGGCCTTCGACCAGTCGCTCAAAGAGTTTGGGTACACCGGGGAAGATGCAGACCTTGCCTCCCATGCGGACGACGGGGACCCACCTATACAACACCGCTAAGATTAGTATGTAGATGTGAACCGTGGACCGGGAGGGGCAACAGCGATCGGGAGAAGGAAGACAAGCACGTACAGATCTTCCTGAACAAAGAGGACCTCGGCGTTGTCCTTCGGGAACAGAGCCATCCGTTCCCTAGCGATCCTTTGCTCGTCCGTCTGCTCGTCAAAGTTGTAACGACCCTTGCTCATCTCCCTCATTCGCATCTTTGTTTCTTCGTTATACTCGAGGGTCGTGTTGAATGCCTTGGCGATGGATTGGTAGGTAATGTCTGGAGGTGATGCAACGGGAGTGAGCACGCAGATATGTCGTGAAGATGATTCACGACAGGGATGACATGGAGGGAGGAAATGACACGGAATCAGGGAGAAATGGGAGAGGGGGAAAAGCGACCTACCATCGTGCGTCGGTCCAATCCCTCCCGAGGTAATAACCAACCCATACGCCTTATGCATCCTCTGTACTGCCTCTACAATCTCATCCTCATCATCGGCAATGACCTCGATCCTCTTCAATTCGATCCCCAAATCAAAGCACATTTTGGCGAAGAAGTTGCTGTTTGAATCCCTAGTCTTGCCGTTGAGGACTTCATCTCCGATGATCAAGCAGGCTGCGGTTGTTACGAATTCTCCTTGCTTGAACTTGGGAACTGGTGAACGAGGGAAAGTGACGGCGGGTTGAGGTTGAGATGACGGAGTGGATGAAGGAGCAGTTGACATGGCGCGGTAAACTGAAGGTGTAGTCGAATGTAGACGAGGGATCACAGTACGCAAGCGGGTTGCAGCAAGCATAAAGAGGGGAACGACGTTGGTAACCCGGCGTGAACCAGCGAGACTGTGAGTCCGACTCGGCTTCGAGAGATGAGAAAGCTGACCGCCGGTCTGTTTGATGGGCTCCCTCGTAAGACTCTACATCCTAGCGCCGCGACTCTACCTACACAAGGCTCACGCTCATGGCTCTGACTTGCTGCGACCCTGTCAATCTCCCTCACAACTTGAGCAGTGCTCACTGCTTTCCGGGCTGGCCATCCTCAACCGAGCTGCAGGAGAACGCACGCAAAGGTGCACTGTTGCACTTGTCCGACCGACTGAGTGTCTATCGCAAAGGGGAGAGGAAACTTGAGAGAGTGACGACAATATAGAACCCAGACCTTGTTAGACGATTAGAGCGGACTGAGGCGAGATGGAGTAGTACAAAACGGGAGAGAACCCAAGTACGAGGCAAAGAGAGTGTCGATGTTGTCAAGAGACTCAAGACGAAGTACAGGGCGAACGAGAGCGAGAGCGAATGGAAACTACGAGGTACACGGAGGTCAACATGGCGATCTTGAGGCCAGCCCGACATAGAACAAAGGAGCCGGCCCTAAAGGCAGCGACGTACCAGAGAGATCTACCACCAAGTGTAGTGACCGCGAAGATGTGTGCTCCTCCACCACTTAGGGCAGCGGAATCCGCCTGTACCATCGACAATAAGAAAAAGGTCAGCCCCGGCAGACAGCCAACAAGAGACAGGACACGCACCACAAAGCGTCCACGCCCTATTAGGAGCCCACCAGGTAGCTCCACGAGCGTTCCACGAAGCAGAAACAGTAAAGGTGGAAGAAGGCAAGTTCCACCCCTTGCAAGGCTGCCAGCCTCGGGCGGTGCCGTACCATTTCCAGCCGATGGCGGTCCAAGAAGGACGAGAGTTGCCTTGGTGGTCGAAGCTGAGAGAGCAGGGAGTGGGTCAGTCGAGCTGAGGCGTAGGCGGGTTCGGAGGGAAGCGAAACATACTCGAAGCCGTCTTCGCCAGAACCGGAGCAGGACCAGCGCGGGGATGGAATGCGCTTGTCGATCCATCCACCGAGAGTCCAGGTGAGCGGGCAAACAGAGGCGGTAGGAAGAGTGAGCGAGACGGGCGGAACTGCCGAAACAATATACGAACGAGTGTCAGCGCTGCTGCGATTCGCGAAGGGTGAAGTGGAAGTCGTCGTACGCCACCAGTTGACCTTGCCGCAAGAGCCGAGCTCAATGGGGGAAGGCTGCCAGGAGGAGCCGCACGTCCAGCCTTTGGGAGGGGCCCAGCCGATGCTACCGCCATACCAAAGCCAGGCGCCGCCACCGAAGTGAGACGGGCACGAGTTGCCGTGGTGGTCGGTCTGCATGTGTAGGGTCATTCCATGATAGGAGAATCGAAGGAGCGAGAAAGGCGGGAAGTAAAGGAACGAGGCCGATCAGAAGGACGAACAAGCAGGAAGAGCACAACGAAGGCGCACCTCGTAACCATCCTCTCCAGACCCGTCACACGACCAACCGCTACCAGGGCGCCCAGTCGAAGAAGGCGCAGGGATCGAGATAGTCTGGGTCACTGTGACGATTTGGGCGGGTCCGGAAACGGTTATCGTAGCGGTGTGCTCGACGGACGCCTTCGCTGTCGTAGTCGGCCGTGCCTTGCTGGTGGAAGCAGCGGCTTTACTCGTGGTCGATGACTTCGTGGTAGCTGGTTGGGAAGGGTGGGGGTTGGTCGGGCTACAGTCAAGGATGGTAAAGAGGCCAAGACTGCTTACTGGTCACAGCCTTCGACGTCGTGGAAGGCTTCACGCTAGTCGTAACCACAGCTTTCGACGAAGGTGTCACCTTCTTCGTAGCTGGATGGAAAGGAAAACATCATCAGCCTTAGCTGTTGGTGGAGAAAAAGTGCGGAGCCACCTACTTGTAGTCGCCTTGCTGGTCGTGGCCGCCTTGCCGGTCGTGGCCGCCTTGCCGGTCGTGGCCGCCTTGCCGGTCGTGGCCGCCTTGCCGGTCGTGGCCGCCTTGCCGGTCGTAGTTGCCTTGCCGGTCGTAGTTGCCTTGCCGGTCGTTGTCGCCTTCTTTGTAGCTACAGAATGGAGAAGAAGGTGCGCGTCAGCGGTATGACCAAAGGTAGAGAAAGCTCAGGTCGAGGGTATGGAGTTGCGGGTGTTCGAGCATAGCAGGAAGGTAACTGACTGGTCGCGACCTTGCTAGTCGTCGCAGCCTTTTTGGTAGCTATGAGAGGAAACGATAGGGAGAAAAGGGATTTATCAGCTTCGCTGCAGAAAAATCGGTAACTGCGAAGTGGAAAGAAGAACGCACTCGTTGCAACCTTGGAAGTAGTCACGACGGGTTTCTTCGAGGTCGTCGCCACGGCCTTGGAGGTCGCTGCAAATCAGAGAGAGACGATGAGATCAGGCGATTTGGGCCTGTGAAGTCAGTGGCAAGAAACGCACTGGTAGCCGACACCTTCTTCGTGGCTGCGTGAAGAATAATAAGTCAGCTCGCTTCTACAGACTTTGTACGGAAGGAATAACGTACTCGTGGCTTTCTGCGTAGTGGTGCACTCAGTCGTGCCTACTGCTTTCGTAGTCGAAGCCTTCAGACTGGTCGAAGCGGCGCGAGAACTCGTGACGAGGCGAGAAGTAGTGACTAAAGTCGACGACCCGCAGCCGCACGAGCAGCCGCAGGAAGGAACACCCCAAGAGATGGGTAGGGACCAACCGCTGCGATCGCAGAAAAGGATTAACAAGAACAGTGAGGCGAGAGGGAAAAGGAAAGGAACGCACAAGTCATGGTCACGGTGGTGTGATCTCCAACCGGACGGGGGAGCTGAACGGTCAAACGAATCAGCAGGCGCAAGAGTACGAGGCAAGGAGATAAAGACTGACTCCACCACGAGCACTTTCCAGCGGAGCTAGCCCAAGCGTCGGGGATAGTCCAGGTCGAAGGGCAAGTCCACCCCGTAGGAGGTTGCTACCCGTACCCATTGCCGAACCAGAGCCAGCCGTCTGGAACCCACGACGAAGCGCCCGAACCGGTGTGGTCGATCGACTGGCCGTCCAAGCCAGAACCTGTACGAAGGAGGGAAAATATCAGGGTGAGCTGACGGACGGAGGATGGTTAGACGCACCGTTGCAGGACCAGGACACGGGAGGGATGATGGTGACTCCCCACCACGACGGGGGAGCGAAGCTGAGATCGGTCGAGTGGTGGGCGTCGATCCAGCCGGTGGAGGGCTCTGCGGAAGAGGCCACAAGTCAGCCCAGGATACCGGGAAGTATAACAAGGATAGAAAGACGTACTCCACCAAGAGACTTGACCGCAAACATCGACGAAAGCCGAAGGAAGCGAGAAAGAGGAAGAGCACGACCACGAAGCGGAAGGAGCCCAGCCAATCTCGACGCCAAACCACTGCCACCCTTCAGGCGCCCACGAGGGACGCGAGTTGCCTTGCCAGTCGACTTCCCAGCCGTCTTTGCCGGAGCCTGTGCCAGGGCGAGGGAGAATGTTGGTTTGAGAAGGTCATACAGTGGATAGGGAGAAGGGGACGAACCGGAGCAGGACCAAGACTTGGAGGGCACGGTGACGACGCCCCACCAAGACGGAGGTGTGAAATTGAGGTCGGTCGAGACGTGGCCGGAAAGCCAGCCGGACGAGGGCTCTGCGGTGGATAGGAACGATAAAGATCAGCTGGAGGAAGAGCAGAACCTCATCGACGATTGATGGCAAAGAAGGGTGATTGAGACAACAGCACGTAGACAAGTCAGAGAGGAGTGGAGGAAGTGCGCACTCCACCAGCTGACGGAACCGCAGGTTCTCAAGAACTCGGACGGGATCTTCCAGTCAGACGAGCAAGACCAAGAAGCGGTAGGCGCCCAGCCGATGGAAACACCGAAGTAGGCCCATCCGGACGCCGGGACCCAGGAAGGGCGACCTTGACCATGGATATCGAGCGAGAAGCCGTCCTTGCCGGAGCCTGCGAAGAATGTCGTGAATACCTCGGCAAAAGCAGAGTAAGAACAGTATCCGCACCGTCACATTTCCACAAAGCGGAAGGGTAGAAACCCCACCACGATGGAATGGTCGGCAGGGAGAGCGACGTGGAGGCGTGACGCTTCTTCCAGGACGAGGACGGAGCTGAGCGCAACCGAGGATCAGTCCGAAGTTGCGTTGATGAGGCACAAGAGAGAAAGACGAAGTACCCCACCAAGTGCACTTATGAGCCTGGAAAGCAGACGGAATCGACCAAGAGTCGCTGCACGTCCACGACTTGGCGGGCGCCCATCCGACAGAGGCACCAAAGTACTTCCAGCCAGACGGACACCATGATGGACGACCGCTGCCGCTAATGTCGTAGCTGAGCAGAGACTTACGAGATCAGCTTGATTTGGGAGATTGGAGAAAGCTTTCTCAGAAGGTGTGACTTACTCGTACCCGTCTCTGCCACTACCGTCGCAGACGAAAGTTCTGGGACAAGCCTTCTTCAGATGCCCACCGAGGCCGAAGATGGAACCGCCGATGGAGAAGAAGGTAGGTGAACGAGCGTGAAGGAGGTGAGCCGGAGATTGGTCGGGACCGACGAGGTCGCGGGAGGTGTGACTGTAGGAGGTAGAGGAAGAGCCACTGGCACTGAGTGCGCCAGCGCTGGCGACGAGCCAGAGAGGCGAGAGCCGCATGGCGAGCTCTAGCAGTGAACGAGAGAAAAAGGTTGGAAGCAGTGGAGACCCGCTAGCGGGTTATGCGAGGGCCGAAGGAGGTAAAGGAGGGTGAAAAGAGAAGATGAAGAAGAAGAGAGTAGTGAGAACGAGACAGAAGCAGAATGCGGGCTGAGCGGAGAGCGGAGGAAGGTCTGTCCTCCCTCGTGGTCAAGTTTCCTTGCCGCGTCGCCGGTACACAGTTCCTAGATGGGCTGAGTCCGTTCCGCCTGAGCGCCATTCAGCCTGGTCGAGAGCGCAGGCCTTGATCATTTCCGAGGACGTTCAGGAGTGCTGAGATGGAGCAGGATTCGACATGAGGAGGCAAGATGGTCGTCCCTCCGGCGGACCCAATCGCTGTTCCATTGTGATAGGGTGCGTCTAGGCCGTGTCTGGCCGTGTCGGATGTCGCCGAAGCTGTGCGTTGCTCGAGTGCCATGCGGACGAGGTCGAGGTGTGAGCGGGAGTTCCAAGCGGGAAGACGAGTCGTCCACGAAGGGCGGGAGAGGACGCCGGCGGAGTGCTTGAGAGTCGGTGGTGAGAACGATCCGAGTATCCTGGCGGCGAGCGTAGCCAAGTCAGAGTTTAATGCCTCGACGAGAGAGAGAGAGAGAGAGAGAGAGATCGAGTTTCAAGTCGCTTCGAGCCGGAGGCCCATGTAGACTACGGTTAAGTATATGGTGGGGTAGGTGAACTATTACGGAACAAGGACCAACAGTGAGTGTTCCCCTTCCGCCAGACTTGTGTCCGCTTGTTTACCCGTCGATTGTATCAAGCTGACTCGATACTGCGTGCACTACACTTCTACACCAAATAAGCACGCCCTAGACGAGTCTTACTCAAGACCAGCCCGTTTGGGCTACCTACTCGACTTCGTCGAACCCCGTCTCACCTCCCTTCTTTCCCGGCGCCAGATCAGTACAGCCGGACCTGGTAGAGCCTTCACTTGTGTCAGTCGATTGGGCGTACATGCCACTCGTCGTTCAAGACCGCACGCTGATGTGCTCATTCACAGGCGCCCCTCTGCCCCCTCTGACTATTATCGACCCCCCCCATTGCCCCCCTCCCTTCCTCCCTTCCTTACCTCCCCGATGCCGCCCACTCTTCCCACCGAGCTCGTCGACCACATCTTCGAGTATCTCGTCAACGACTGGAGCGCCAGGGAACGAGACATCGCTCGTTGCTGCCTCGTCTCGTCAAACTTCCTTGAACTCGCCCGGCCACGACTGTATCGTTGCCTGCGGGTCAGGCTCGGCTCAGCAACCGAGACGCAGCTCTATCGGCACGACTATGCCACGAGCCACATGCTGCACGTCATCTCGACCCAGATACGGCTTGCCTCGCTGGTGCGGGAATTCCAAGTCGGCGGCGGGTTCTACTCGGCGTTCGTTGCCGTCCCTTTCACCTACTTGCGACTCGAAGATACCCTCCAGCAGGTGTTCACCCTCTGTCCAGGCATCACCAAGCTCAGCGTCCATCGTGGCTACGAAGCAAGCTGTTTCAACGGCCTACTTGGCCTACTCGGCTCTCCCCGACCTGCCATCGAGCACCTGGAGGTGCGTCGTGCGGGCAAGGCCGCCTGTAGTGTCATGGAGGTGTTTGCCGGGTCCCTGCGTCACCTTGAGCTGAGCTCCCATTGGGGGGACCACCTCGATGCGCGTTATCCGGCATTTCCCAACCTTGCCTTGGCCTCTCTACACGCATTCTACACCCATGCCTTACCAGGCACTTTCCTGGCTCAGATCTTCTCGTCTTCCGCCGCAACGCTCACGCGACTTACTTTCAACTGCGACTCGTGCGACTCGACCAACTATCCCGACCTTGCCGAGTTTCCCAATCTGCGATACCTGCACTGCAAGGTCGCCCGGTTGGAGAAGAAACAGGCGTCTCTTGCCGCTCTTCCCTCTCTTGTCTAGAAGCTCACCCAGGTGGACACATTCGCCATCTCCGCCCCCGGCATCTTCACTCTCAGCAACATCCGCGCCCTTACCTCATCTTCCCCCGACTCTCTCCCCGCCAATCTGCCACCTACTCTTGTCGCCCTGCACCTCCATGCTCCTTACTTCCTCCCTTCTGACCTCATCGATATCCTGAAGGCCGCCCCGCAGGCGAAGAGCCTTTGCGAAATTGGAAGGGAACCCTACCAGTTGCACCTCGGTAAGAGGGATAGGAAGAAGAGGCCGACTTTGCCGACGCATGTGGAAAAACAAGAGCTGGAAGACGTGTGCAGGGAACGAGGTGTCAGGGTTGTTGCGCTGAGTTCAGGGCATTGAGGGTAGGTACGCTTCGCATTGCTTTTATTTGCATGTTGCATATTTTTCTTTCACAACCCGCTGTTTTCGCAGGACGGCCATTAGTGCCCCACTGATTCTGAGGACCGCAGGTAGCTTACCGTAACGTCTTTGCGTTCCAGCCCGAACAGAGAGCGCTTCTCCGGCATGGCGCGGTTCCTTTTCCAAATTCCGCTGCTGTCGATTATGCTCTCGATGTCGTGCTTCTGAAGCGCAGCCTGCTGTTACAAGTCTGTCGAGACCTAGGGATCGGTAGAAGGACGCCTCCATGGTAGTCTCGACGTCTTTCCGCACCCCGTCCCACTCGCCTTGCTGATTTCGTCCCACCCACCCGGAACACCTGCGCAGTCGCGTCGCTATTGCTCTCGCTCCCTTCGCGCGTGTAGCGAGGTAGGCTCGGAGCGGTACAAAAGACGCTCTCGACAGCCTTTCTCTGCTTTTTTCCTCACCCCGCTCACTTTTCAATCGCTCTCTTCCTTGTTCACCCCCTCTCCCTCGAGAAGCAACATAGCATGCGCACCTCGTTCGCCGTCGTTTCCCTCTCCCTCGCATCTCTCGCTTTAGCGGCGCCTGGGTACGAAGGTCAGCCTTTTCCCCTGTTTCTCTGTTTCGAGCTGCTCAAAGCTGACTCCCTCTGACGCCGTCGCGCAGATTACGGGAAGGACAAGAAGAAAGGAGGAGACACTGATATTGACATCCGCAAGAACCTCGACAAGGAGAACAAGCAGGTCGAGGTGTCGTTGAAGGAGGTGAGCGCTTTCCCTTCTTTCCCTCTTCTTTCCCCCTTGTCCACGCTGACCTGACCCCTTCTTCTGTGCAGGTCTGCTATCGCGACTTGTACGCCGATGTCGAAAAGTTCAAGAAGGAAACGGAGAAGGAGATCAAGATTAGGGATGGTGAGCTCTTCCTCTCCCTTAACAAGCGAGTCAACCCACCCCCTCCCCCTTCACACAGATTACGGAAAGGACGTCTTCATCTTTGACAACTTCAAGAAGGACGAGAACGACGTCGAGTTCTACTACCGCGAGTTCTGCTACAAAGACTTCAACTTTGAGAAGCATGAAGACAACGGTCGGTCGGCTTTCTCTCCCTTTTGCTTTCTCTCTTGCTGACCTTTATCTGTTCTCATCTACACAGAGGACGAGAACAAGATCGTCAAGATTGACGATGATGGTAAAGGAGGGAAGCACTACAGGCGTTCCTTTGGTGAGTCACTGTTCTTCCGCTCCCAGCCCTGGTCGTCCATTAGCCGCTCTCTGTTGTCGTAGCTGACACCGCGGCTGGGCCTCGTATCGTTGCTCTCAGGCTACGACAACGACTACGATGTCGACAAGTTTGACGACAAGGATAAGGGTGCGCTCTCCTTCTTTTCCGCATTACCTACCTGGACTGACTTACATCTCTGCTGTTCCCCAGCAGACTTCGGTGGGCATTCCCTCCTTCTCCGCGTTCTGTTGTGGGGCTCACTATCTCGCTCACGCAGACTTCCGCAAGGATGCAGACTCCAGGAAGAACGAGGATTACAGGAAGAAAGAGGACTTTAGTACGCTCATCTCCCCTTTTTTTCCCTTCCTTCCCTTCCGACTTCGCTCGTCTGCTCCGCCTTTCAGACTTCAACAAAGACAAGGACTTCGACGACAACAAAAAGCTCGGTGTGTTTCTGTCTAGGTTTTCGGCATGCCCGACGCCAGTCTGACCATTTCCGTTGCCGTCACTCAGGCAAAGACGACTATGACTTCAAGGGTGGCAAGGATTTCCTGGGCGATTTTGACTGGGATAGTGCGCAATCTTTTTCTTCTCTCCTTCCTTCTGCCCCTCGACTGACTAGATCACTCTCCTGTTTGCGCAGACTACTTTGGCGGCAAGAGCACCTGAGTTGTCATCCTCATTGTCCCCCGTCTCGTTGATCTCTCAAAAAGCATCGTACTGCCTCTTTCTCTGCCCGTTGCTCTTTCCCCTTTCCATTTCTCCTTTCCCCTTCTTTTCCGTCTCCCCCCTTCTTTTCCGTCTCCCCCCTTCTTGCCTCATAGCTTTCTCGTAGCCTTTTGACTCTTCTTTCCTTTCGCGCAACGAGATTCTCTTTTTCAGGCCCTTTGACCCCGCCTGAAGCCGGCTTCCCTCGCCCCTCTCACCCTCTCGCCCCCCTTTTGGCTGATCCAGCTTCTGTCACCTCATCCTGTCCGCTAATCTCAGCCTTCGAGAACCTGCCAAGGGCGCAAACTGGACCTCTTCGAGAAGCCTAACAAGTTACTTGGCTGAATCAAGCGATCAAGCCCCTCTCGGTAGCAAACCACGCCGCGTACAACGCTAGAGAAAAAGCCTCGTCTATTTTCATCCCCTACTCACATCGGAGGGCATGAAGGGACGAGGGAATGCTAATCAGGGTGCGCAGAGGCACGACATGAAAGGGAAAAAAGGGTACGGGAGAAGACGAAGCACACGCGAGAAGACGAATGTCTGTGAGTGAGAACCGAAAAAAAGAAAAGGGGAGACTCTGTTTGACCGGCAAGAAGTCGAGAGAGAGAAGAGGGGTGGGATGAAAAGAAGAGAAGGTAGGACTGCAATGTCGGGAGTGGAGATCAGCTCGGAAAGTCTTGGAGGAAAAAGGGGAAGGAACGCACCTCTTCAAGCCTCGACCGTCTCCTCATCGCGCTTGATACGCCACCCACCCCACCCACCTCCCCAGTCTTTCCCCCCACGGTAGCGGTAACCATTCTGGTGGCGGTACCAACCACCTTTGCCGCGGTAAGGACGAGGGTGCCAGCCCCAGTGAGAAGGTATGTCGTAGCGGTACCAGTTCGGACGGTAACGAGCCTGCCAGTAGTTGCACCAGTTGCGAGGAGGGCCTGCGGGTTCGTCAGGAGGAAGGGGAGAAAGACGGGGTTGGGAAGGTCAAGGGTGTTCAAGCGAGCGGTCACCCGGAGTGAAATGGAGCGGATGAGCGACAGACGGTAGATTGAGAAGGCAGTTGCGGCAAAGAGACTTAGGGCAAAGGGCAAAGAGAAAGGAGAAGAGGAGAGAAAGAGAGGCAAAAGGGAAGGGAAGAGTGAGGGGGGGAGGGGGGAGGCGGAATGAGCGAGACGTACTCCACCAGCTGACCCTGATCCAGATCTTGATGAAGACGACCGGAGGCTGCCACTGAGGTTGAGGTGTCCATCCTTTATAGGGCGCCCAGCCAATCTCACGCCCGAACCACTGCCATCCAGACGGACACCAGCTGGGAGGACCTTGACCGCGGTAGTCGATACCGTAGCCGAAACCCGAGACTGCAGGCACGAGAGCGTGGGCAGGGTCAGCAAAGCGAGGCGGAATGCGAAGGAAAGAGAGCGACGCACAGTCCGGTTGCCAATCGTAGGCGGGCTTGCCGCTCTTGACCTTCACTTTGACACTGACCTTGACATTCACGCTGTCCTTACCTCCGCCACCCCTCTCTTCCAAGGCGTGAGCTTCCTCTTCAGCGACCGGCGCTGGCGCAGGAGCGGCCTCAGGTCCGGGTTCTGGAGTGCGCTTGTCGAGAGCGCTTGAATCGGTGGGAGGGAGGGCGGCAGAGAGAGCGAGAGTGCTGAGGAGCCAGAGGGAGGAGAGGAGAAGGGAGTAGCGCATGCTCCTTGAGTGAGTGAAAGAGTGGGAATGAGCACAATGAGGAAGGGAGAAAGGGAGAAGGCAGCCGAGCCAGGTCATTCGATGCGAGCTGCAGCTTGTCAACCGTGCCAAGTCTTGTCCTGCGGGAGTTCTTGGCCGTTGCATCGCCCGAGCATGGGCATGAGGCGACTTATCGGCGGTTGCAGGCCGCGGGAAGAAGAGCGAGCGAGGAGCGAAGTGGACATAATCTGCTGGCTGAAAGTCGGGGGGGGCACGAAGGGCGACCAGGTCAATCTACTGGGGCTTGGGCAAAGTCTCCCGAAGCAGATCCTGTAGCGATTGGCGAGAGCGGCAGTTAAGAAGGTGGGAGTGGTTGGACGGGCGAGAAGGTGTTGCGGTCAGCGCCGACAAAGCTCGCTGAGGTTAAGCTACATGTCGCAGTGTAGGCAGAGAAGAAGCAGCGGTATACTAGCCTTGTTTGCGAGGAGAACGCCCCGGAGCGAGAACATCGTAAAACAATAGTCAGCGCGATGAGAGGAATGGCACCGAATGGACCCGAAGAGCGGTCCACAGCGGCGGCACCTGCTCTGCTGCGGATGATGCGCGAGAGAAAGCACGGCTGTGCGAGACGGGAGGGACACCCGACAATTGTCAGCGAAGACGATTTGATCTTTCAATCGACGCGAGCTGCAGCTTGTCGGCCAGTCCGACTCCAGTTTGTCGACGAGGGCTACACGCTGCGATGCTTGTGTACTACATCCATAGCCTGTGAGTAAGAATGGAAAAACTGCAATCGCGACGGGGAAGAAAAGTACGCTCGCCGTTTGTAACGCCCTTGCCTAGCACCCCCGCTGACCTGCCCTTCCCGCATACTGCGGTAGATTTCCTGTCATCCGTCTCGGTCCCACCGGGGCCTCACCGGCCGGACCACTCGCTCCCGGCAACCTGCGAACGGCGAAAAACATACAGGAGACAAAGGTCCTTATCCGCTCCCCACGGCACTAGCTGCGGAACCTGCTCAACCTGGAGCCGACGGAAGCGGCAGACGAGCGTGCAGAGCGTTATCGGCGCAGATACGGCACGAAGCGAGGACAAAGTGGGGAAAGGTGATTGGGCGAGAGAGGGCGCGCGGTGGAAAGTTGAGACGCTTGTCCGGCTCAGGCTCGGCATAGAGTCTACTACAACCTGCGGGTCCTACTGACTCAAAGAGCATCTAAGCTGTCAGCCGAGTGAGGAGTAACTGAACAACCGGCAGACACTCCGCTTCTTCCCTCTCTTTATCCCCTCCCCGTGCTCTAACTGGTCCATCCTAGTCATGTCCGCCCCCAAAACCTTTACCTGGGACGACCTCCGCTCGGACGAGGCAAAGTCAAAGGACGGCCTCCTCATGCTCGTTCACGGAAAGGGTACGCTCCATTCTCCCTCTGTAAGACTATTGAACCTATGTCGACTCACCCCTACCCTGCCCCTCATTCCAGTCTACGCCATCGCAAAGTTCTGTGACGAGGTGCGCCACCTTCCCTTATCCTCCTACTTCCGATCGCACACGCTGATCCTCCATCCTTCTTCTTCACCGATTGCAGCACCCGGGTGGTGACGAGGTTCTCTTTGGCGAGGCAGGACGGGACGCGACAGAGGCGTTTGAGGATGTTGGGCATTCGGATGAGGCGCGCGAGATTCTGGCAAAGTACTACGTGGGTGAGGGACCGGCGGTGTGTTCCTTTTCTCCTCTGCTTCGCACTCCTGCCTCTCGCCTTGTCTTCCATTTGCCCTCGACGCTCCGTGGCCCCGTCTGCGTGGGACGCTCTGTTGTCCGCACGCTCCCCCACCACTTCCGACGCCTTCTCCACCCTAGTGCGCGAGAATGCAACAACTGACGCTAACCCTGCCTTCTCCATACAGGACGCTGCCAGGGCACCGGCAAAGTCGCCCCGTGTTGCTGCTGGTGGCAAGGCGGAAGGCTCGTAAGTCTCGTGCTGTTGCTCCATACATTTCTTCCTCGCCGCACGGCCGGGCGGAAATCGGGGTAATCCCACAAGCTCCCGATTGACTCGTGATGCCCTCCTGCAGTTCCGGCATCTCTTACCTCCTTCCCCTGGCCGGTCTCGTCGCTTACTTTGCCTACAAGTCCGTCCTTTCCTCTTCCCTCCTTTCCCTTTCTCCAACTGACCACTCACGACTGCGCAGGTTCTACGCGTCCAAGTCTGGCTCAGAGTAAGACCGTTATGCGCGAATGAGGTCCGGCTTCGTCCGGAGATAGAGAGGAGGAGGGGATCTTCTCCAGGACAGGGTTGGTTATTGTAGGGTTTTTAGCCAGCGCGGGTCCGCGCGATAGTCTTTGTTTTTTCGTTTACTGCATTCTACTTTCTCTTTCGTCAGTCCATCTTCAGCGGTCCTGCAGAGCAGGCAGAGCCAACACAGATTGCCGTGATAGGTGAAGCTGCATTCTTCGGTTTTGCTTTTCTAGACCAGAGATAATCTAGGCTAGTAAGGTGCGAGTGTCAGGTTGTGGCGTAGAGAGCTGAGCACCGAGTTTGCCGTCATCTGCAGCGTCCACAGTCCGACTGTCTGGAACCGCTGCTCGTTGGAGTGCTGGACGTGATGAGCGAGGGCGGCATAGACCTGCTCAGAAGAAGCACAAGCGGATACGAGATTAGCTACGCAACAAGCTGATCGAGAGGAACGGAGAGGGGTGACGCACCTGCTCCGACATTCGCTCCAGGATACCGACATCGTAGGTAGTCCACGATCCGTTGAACTCGCTCAGACCCAAGTCGATGTGTGCACGGATTGGGACGAGGGTACGGTTGCGGTTGATGAAAGCGACGATGGGGCGAATGAGGGCGTTATTGACATAGGAGAGGTCCGAGGTAAAGTACTGGAGGAGAATCACCGTCCGCGGTGAGTGCAAGAGCTCACAATCGAGGAAAGGGCAAACGCACGGGAACAGACGCCTTCAAGTCCTTGAACCGAATATCCAGATCGATCGACACGATCTTATCCTCTTCCTCACCGTCCCTCGAAACCGCCTCAAGCTGTTCCTCATCCAACTCGACCCCTTCAGCCTTGGCATTCGTCTCTTTCGCAAACCTAATCGCCTTCTTCCTCTCCTCCCTCTCCTTTTCTCCTTCCTGCTTCTTAGGCGCCTCCAAAGCCTCCCTGGTAAGTGCCTGTCTTCCCGGAATCCTCTTTGACCCATCCTCCTCCCCTCCTACCAAAGAAGAAGGGATCGAATCGATCCCCAACCTGCCGCCAATCTCGTCGACGAGGTGATCCACCAAAGCGGAAAGGTCGAGTTCATCGTCCTGCTCGCGAGGGAAACGAATGTCGGCGACCATGTCGAAACGACCAGAGGTGAGCCAGGACATAACGCCCGTGTCGGCGGCGGACTGCATGTGGTCGATGGGGACGCCGTCGACTCGGAATCGGGACTGCGGGGTGACGACAAGGGTCGAATGTGAGCTTCACCACGGGGAACTAAGCAAGGCGAACTGATACTGACCATTCTGGACCACCGCGCGTCTTTCAGATCCTCGTCGCTGGTTCGACCAATAGACTGCGGTTTGTGCAAACTGAACAAGCAGTTATCCACTTGACCCGTGATGGACTCGGCTGACATGAGATCGTAGAACAGCCATTGCTTGCGAAGGCGACGGATGTCAGCGTTGAAGATGGAGAAGGTGTACTGCAAGTCAAGGCAGCGTCAGTCGCCACACCAGCTGTTGAGGGCGAGCAGCTGAACGTACAGGACGGAAGTTGTCGGGCTGATAGATCGTTACGAGGAAGTCTTCGATTTGTAGCCCTTCGAGCCAGAAATCGCCAGGTCGCGGCTTGTTGCGGTATGCGAAGCGATCTGTCGGAGCGTCAGGGTCATAGATCATGTGCGAGCGCTCTGTCGAGGCATACCGAGAGGTTAGTACAGGCGGAAGCAAGCTGTAAGAGGAGTAGCGTACCGACCACACCTCGCACGCCTCTTACCGCCGCGTCTTCAATCAACCCCTTACCGTCAAGCCATCGACTCAAGCTGAGACTGACTTCGACTGTCGCAATGCTGAGATGGAAGTGAGTCCACTCAGCCACCATCTCCCTCAGCCTGGCCTCTTCCTCCGTCTCTTCCTCCACCTGCTCTCCGTCTTCAAGGACCGGCAAAACCCCCAATTCCCCCTTTACTGGTCCTCTCGAGATGTACACATTCTTGAATACAATCTTGCTCCCTTCCCCTCCGAAGCCCCATTTGGGCACAATGGCGCTCTCGAAAACAACCTTCATCCCGGTACTCTGCGTCAAGTATGCGCCGAGTTTCCCCGCCAACCATTCTTGGAGCGATAGAGAGTTGACGACGAAAAAGAGGACTGCGAACGCAGACGTGGTAGAAAGGAGGAACCACCCGAGTGTGCCTAATAGACCGAAGGAGAAGAACGCGGTGTAATCGTCCAGTCGAAATCGGCGAAAAGACCGGATCGTAGCCCATTTGAAGCGGATCCGAAGACGTTGGAGAAAGGAGTTGGTAAGGGCCAAGAGCTGGTCTTTAGTTGGGGGACGGCCGGGAGGGGTGGGCAGGGAAGAGGCGGCTCGTCGAAGGGCGCGAGGGAGGGAGGAGAGGTAAGCGGGTGAAGGGGTTTTGACTAGTGGGTGCGGTTCAGTCTTTGCGAGGGCATGAGAGTCGTGTTTTGTGCAAGTGTAGGGATTGCGAGGAAGCCGTGCGGTAGAATCGGAAGGTGCGGGAGGGATAGAAGGTGATGGCGATGGAGATTGTGGGTTTTTTGGACAGCCTGGGGAGTCGCAAGTCGAGTACAGCCTCGTTGGTATGGCTCCGAGCCGTGCCCAGTGTCCTGCTGTTCCCGTTCTCCAGTCGCGTGCCAATCCATTTGACGTCGACCTTGCCGCAGTGGTCATCAGAGGTCCGCCTCGTCGTCCTGCTCCAACGCCGGCGGTCCATGCGCTCGTCAGAGCCCTATTGGACATTTCAATCCCGGGTCGTGTCGCTGGCGTGCGCTGTAGGGTGACGAAGAACCGCCTGATCTCTGACCAGAGAGGCGGAGGAGAACGGCGTGCGGAGGTCGCAAGGGAGGCCATGGACGTATGTGCTGAGGTTCCCAATTTGTACTATGCTTCTGAGCCTGTTCGAAGAAGCAGACAGCCACACTAAAGCCGGAGACGCGAAGAGTGAAGTTGTCGCAAGGAAAAAAAAGAGGCGGCGTTGTCGGCAACCAAAGTCTCGTAATTTACTACTCTATGTACTAGCCGCGACTGGGACACATGCAGTGCAAGCCGTTCCCCTAGCCAGAGGTATGCGAAGTAGACATGCCGTTAGCTCAACTGTCCTCGGCAAAATCAGAATCCGCAAGGGGAGAAACAGTACTACACGGGCACGACAAGAACAAGATGGACTAGGTAGATCAGTCGAGAAAGATTAACGAATGAGGTATGGTCACGCCAGTATAGAAGCGAGAGGAGAATACGGCATGTGAAGTAAAACAAACGAGGTCGAAATGGGGGGCAGCACGACGATGCCGGGAGCAGTCACTACGGCGGAAGGATGGACATATATGTACTAACGAGGACGCAGCAGCTTAGCAGATGACGCAGCAGGAGTTCTGCGATGAGAACGCGAGGGACGCAATCAGCTCCCGCGGACGAGTAACGGTCGATGAGGGACTTGTGAAGGAGAATAGCATACCTGCTTCTTCGCCGTCTTATAGAACGACTTTGAGCTGGCGGAGAGTGCTGCAGACTTGTCGACAAGGCTGTCGAGCTTCTCTCCGCGCTCAAGGACAGACTCGATCGTCTTGTGCTGCAGAGCGGGAGTGTTTGAGCGATGAGCGAGTTACTAATCAGGGGGAGTGAGCAGGACGACGCACCAGAACGATCTTGGTCTCGTCCAATTCTTGCTGCACTTTCATGATCGCATCCGCCTGCTTCGGATCCTGGTACTTTTGAAGGTACTCCGCCAGTGCCGGATAATCCACCAAGATCTGCTTGCCCGTCTGCCTGCCCTGGTTGGCTTTTCCTTCCCATTCCGTCCGCTGCACCTTAGTGGTGAACTCGTCGAGGATCTTGTTGAGTAACGAAAAGGCGACGCGGACGGGGTATTCTTGGTCGGTAACGATTACTCCTGCGAGCGAGTCGGATTGACGAGAGTAGACGTGGGCGGTGTAGGAATTTTCCTGTACTGATTGTCGTTGGCCGGCAGGGGTACGGTCGGCCACAGTGCGGGAGAAGAAGTTCATAAACTCGCCGATGCTGCAGGGAAAATCGGAGGATACGGTCAGCCAGGCGATTCCGCTGTACTAACACGGCTGCTCCCGCCTCTCAAGACTGTTTCATAGCTTGGTCAGAGGTGCCCGACGGTTCAGCAAGCATAGCATCCCGCTGCTGAATTATCAATCATCCACGTGAAGAGCGACGTCCATCTTCGAGACCCCTGCTTCTCGTACTAGCTGCGAGTTGCACGAGGCAGAAGTCGACCCGTCTCGTGATGGTCCTGCCAGCTCGACCTCGAGGCTTGCATGTTGTCGCCCCTCCCATGACGCGCTCCTCTTCCAACGGGACCATATTGCTCGTCTCGTCTCGTCTCTGGAGACTCGACTTCGTGCTGGCGCCAGGCTGAGGTCCAGGACTACGAGATGGTGAATGCGACTTACGCGCCGCGCTGGTAGAAGGAGAAAGAGGACAAGTCCTGAGCGGCTGCGATGGCGATGGCCGGCGTCTGGGTCGCGTTACCGGGGTTGACATGGAGGAGTTGGATGCTCAGAATCTTGACCATGTTGCTGTACGTTTACGGGAGAGTACGAGGGTGACAGCGGAACTTCGGCAGCGAGACGGACGAAGGTGGTTGCAACACTCGATCACAACTTCATATCACTTAGCTGCTGGTTGACCCGGTGAGGCTACTGTATAGAGTGCTCTGGCCTTACCCCGAACAACTCCGGCCAGGCAAAAAGCGGCCTTTCCCTTTTTCTCGATTACACCATCCCACAGCTTGACTCGTTGCAGGAGCGTAGCCCACGATCTCAGCCAAGGTTCGCGACTCAACTTGTGAGTGCTGCTGTCCCTACCACCCTCCGGCCCTGACGAAGTTGTCACGCCCACAGAGCAGTTCCCAACCTGTTTTTGTATTTTCCCCGACTTGCCCTCCCGTCCACACACATTTGCACGTCTCCAATATGCCAACCGCCATCACCGAATCGATCGAACTCACTACGCCCGCGATGGCCGCCTCGCCCTCCTTCAATAGACGGGACAGCTCTTCCACCCTGGCCAAAGATTCTCGACCCACCTCCATTGCAGCCCTGCCTGACCTTTCCGGTCAGTATGCATTGGCTGAAACGGGACTGGGTATACAAGAGGAGCAAGTGCGTCAGCGGCGGCTTAGGAGGATGAGCGGGAGTGAGCCGCAAGAAGGGCTTGAATTGCCGCCGGTCGACAAAGGTGTTGGAGCATGGTCCTTTGTGTGCTTTGCTTTCGTTCTCGAGTGCGCACCGGTTCATGCTTTGTCTCGACTTGTGACTTATGATTGACCACTTTTCGACTATAGGTGCTTTGTGTGCGTCTCCGCCTGTTCGCCTCCGCCGTCGCTTTTCTTTTACCTTGCCATGTTTCCGCAGCTGGGCCTACGGCTACTCCTTCCCCACCGTCTTAGTCTACCTCCAACAAACTACGCCATGGTCATCGTCCTCCCTTGCCGAACTATCCGCAATCGGCAGTGTCGGTCTCGCTCTGCTTTTCTTCTGCCCGATCCTCGCGGTCGCTTTCTTCCGTCGCTACCCCGACTGGCGCGTCCGAGTCCTTTTCGCCATGATCTTCGTCAACTGCGGCTCGATGCTCGTGGCTTCCTGGGCGACAAAGGTGCGCAAACGCTATTCCGTTTTCTGTACTAGCGAAGACTCGAGAACAATTTGCTGAATCCACGATTCTTTGCAGACCTGGCATCTCATCGTCCTGCAAGGTGTCCTCGTCGGCTTTTCGGGTGCCGTCCTGTACGCGCCAGTCCTCATGTTCCTTAATGACTGGTTCGCAGAGAAAAGAGGTCTGTCGAGCGGAATCGTCTTTGCCGGTCAGTCTGACTCTCCATCGTTTCCGGCTTCTAGTGTTGCTACGGTCAATCACCGACCTGTACCGTGTTGATCACCTTGTTTGAGCAGGCTCTTCTATCGGCGGTATTGGCTTCCCCTTCCTCATCAATAGCATCCTGGAGAAGCATGGCTTTGCGACTATGTGCCGCATCTGGGCTTGTGTCACTTTCGCCGCCTTCACGCCTGCAGTCTACTTCGTCAAACCTCGAGTGCCGTCTCAGAAACCGAAGCATGGGGAACGAGCGCCCTGGCTTGCCGTTTCGCCGAAGCTGCTACTGGATCCGATTGTGCTTGTGATGGTACGTCGTCCCGTCTTGCTCCGCTCTTACGTATCAGGCATTCCACATTGAGACCTTGCTTGCAGTTTACCCTCACTTTCCTCTTCTCCCTCCCTTATTACCAAGTAAGTCTCTCTTCACCTCTTGACCTTGGGCTGTAATTCCCGACGAAAACGGCACTGACACACTGAATACCGCCAGGTCTCCTTCTACCTCCCGACGTACACCCTCTCCCTCTCCGCCTCCTCTTCTTCGACCATCGTAGTAGGGCTGGTCAACGGAGCCGCCGCAATCGGCGCCATAGCCATTGGCTGGGCCAGTGACCGATCCCTCCCTTGGACAATGACCGTTCTGGGACTCGCCAGCGGATTCATCGCGCTTCTTGCGTGGGGATACGCAAGTAGCTTGGCGATTGTCTTTGCGTTTGCAGTTGGGTATACGTTTTTCACGCCGATTTTCTCGCTGTGGGGAGCGGGGGCTAGGGAGGCGGTCGGTAAGTCCTGCGCATTTACGTTGCTCTCGCATTATTACCCACTCTACGTCTCGCTCACTTGTTTTCGATCTTTCGCGAAAAGGTGCGAACCCGCACGCCTCGACCATGGTCGTCTCCTCATTCAGCATCGCTCGCGGGATCGCTTCCATC
Source organism: Rhodosporidiobolus odoratus (assembly GCA_034387635.1). Taxonomy (NCBI): domain Eukaryota; kingdom Fungi; phylum Basidiomycota; class Microbotryomycetes; order Sporidiobolales; family Sporidiobolaceae; genus Rhodosporidiobolus; species Rhodosporidiobolus odoratus. The sequence continues at coordinate 1,361,571 of JAOANU010000002.1, read as the reverse complement.
GTCGGGCCTTTTATCGGTACCGCCCTATACGATCCTCACGAGGCAGAGTCACGGTACGTTCTGCCATTCTACCTTCTCTCGTTCCGCCGCTCATGGTCGATTCTGTCCACCTCTTCCTTCCTTCTTTCTGCCGCAAACCAGGCCAAAATGGGGTCGTTTCGGGTTCTCACGCGTCATCATCACCGTCGGAGTCTTGTCTCTGCTGAGCTCGCTTGGTGGACCGGCGTTGGCGTGGGCTAGAAGGGAGAAGACGAGGAGGAAGATTAGGGATGGGGCGGGGAGGTGAGGGAAGACAAGGGAGAAAAGGTTCGCTCAAGTCTATGGATCACCAGATGGAAACGGAAATACGATGCTAGAGGTACTCACGAGCTGTGAACTGCCTGCGTCGTTTCCAAGGGGCTCGCAGGTCCTTCTCCTCGCACTTGAGAAGGCCAACTTGATCACCACTTCGACGCTTGAGGCTGTTTTCACAGCTTGACACTGTGTACTTCCTCAACTTGGACTAATGTGAGCCAATGCAATGTTCTAGAAGAGGCAAGATGCCACAGCATCGTTGCAAAAACAGCATCGAGAATCGCGTCCTTCTCACTCTTCTTGCATTTCCCGGTGTCCCCTGGCCTGATCTTCAGCACTTGCACTGAGCCCCCTTCCAGCTGATCGACCTGACAAGTACGATGCATCGTCCAACCCCTAGCCCTTCCGCCATCCGCCTCTTGGTCTCGAAGTCCCACTTCGCAAGAAGTCTCCTCTCCCTCCGGCTGAGCGGGCTGATCCTTGCGAGCAGCCTTTACAGTAAGCTCAAGCTCCCTCGATGATGCCGGAGTAGGGTGAACCGAGCTCAGTTTGATATGTCATCATGTGGAAAGCGAACTACAAGCTTTCCCGTCTTGCCGAAGAAGCAGATCGTAACGCGAAAGAGATCAAAGAACAATTGCACAAGGTGGGCGTCGAGCTTGCGGTAATGCAAGCCAGACCAGACCGTGGGCACTTAGGCGGTACGTTTGCCCTGCGGCCTCGCCTTTTACCCTTTCTTTCGTTTCGTCCGTCCTGCACTCACTGACGCGACTTGGGAGCCGCAATACAACCAGCCTCGGCCAGTCATGCATCTCAGTGGCCGAACGGAAGCGGCCAGTGAGAATAAGTTGAGGGGGGAAAAGGGCGACAATGAGGGAAAAGCAAGAATTGCGAAGGGAAAAAAAAAAGGACGGCGGGGGAGAACGAGACGACTCTGTAGGCTCGCTCTCGGGTGCATCGCTCAGGAGAAGGGCAACTAACAGTCGCTCAGTACGGCCACGAGCGCATGAGCCTACAAAGCTCTTCGCTCCCGATACTCTTGACAGCGCGGATTCGGTGTCCATCTCGAGCACGTTCTCTCCGCATGTACTGGTAGGAGAATCGATGCAGCCCGGTTGAATGCACCCAAAAATGGGACGAGGCTTACAGAGAATAAGGAGCACCAGGAACGGGAAAGAAAGGCAAAGTGGAAAGATCGAGTGTCTGTGGCACGAAGCAGGGCACTGCAAAGGTGTGAAGGTACTGTATAGAAGAACGATGGATTGAGGGGGAAGTGCGGAAGTGAGGGGGGTTGGATGAGACGAGCCAGTCGTATGTTCAAGAGGAAAGGGGAAGGTATGTACGAGATTGCGACGAAGGAGGATCAGGTGGAAAGTATCGGTAAGAGTGTCTGTTGAAGCGGAAGGCAAGAGTACCACGAAGTGAAGGAAAAGGCGGTCGGGTCAAGAAAGCGGCGTCATCCCGAAGAACCCTCGCCTCGTCTTATTCCCTCTCATGCCCTCACCCAAGCTCGTTCGCTTGCTTTTATGGCCGGTGGTGATGGTCGGCGCGCGTGCTGCTGGTGCCGGCATGAGCTCAACGACGGTACCTCCGGCCGGAGTGGGCGGCTGACTGGTAGGAGGACTGGTGGCGGGCGAAGTGACCACCGAGGGAGCGGCGGAGGTGGACGTGGAGGTCGAGACGGAACAGGCGCCCAAAGGAAGATGAGGGGACGAAGCAGCGCCGGCGAAATAACCACCAAGGCCTGCGAGAGAAGGGGAAGACTGCGCCCGCTTCTTCGCCAGGAAGAGACCGTTCAAGGTAGTCGAGGCACGGCGCTGCAGCTTGATTGCTTTGCTGTCCTTACCCTTGTCGCCCAAGCAGACAGGCTCTTCGTGAGAGGCGTGAGAGGCGATGGAAGCAAGGGTTGGGCTTCTCGAGGGGGCGGGGGAGAGGCGCTCCTCGCTCGCCGAGGGGGAGAGAGACGCGATGGCGGGAGGAACGAGGCCGAGGGTGGACTTGCGGCGGCGAAGTCGGAAGACGGATGACATGCCATCAACGAAGGACCGAGGGGACGAATGGTGCGAGGAATGCTGAATGGGAGAGGGGGGCGATACGGAGAATGTGCCGCGTTGGGTGGTCGGCGGAGAGCTTCGAGTCAATGAGGGCTGACGGTGGACGGCAGAAGGAGGGAGGGAGGAGGAAAGCGGGTCCGCGAGCTCGGCGCCGCGAAAGTCGGGAGAAGGCGGAATGGAAGATGGAGGGGTCTCGACGAGGGCGCTACTGGCCATGCTGAGCGCTGCGCTTGCATGCGAGGACGACGAGCGGGTGCCAGTCTCGTTGCTCGAGGCCGAGGACGATACGGAGTTGTTCCGCTCAACATCGACCGCCGAAACCTGGACTACGCCCGTGCGAGCGGCAACGGCAGCATTGCCTGCGGTAGGCGTCGTGAGGGGAGATGCAGTCGGCGTATTGGACATGAGCGTGACCGCTGGAGCATGCGGAAGCTTCGCGGTTGTGATCCCGCTTGCATCGAGCGAGTTGTGGCTTGCGACTCGCCTCAACTGCCCACCGAGAGTCGGACCCCCATCCCTCCCATTCCTCCTACGACTCCAACTTCCGCCAGCCGACAAAGGAGTGCTCATCCCCCTCTTCGCAGTACCGCGCGCCATCGACTCGGCCAGAGCGGTGTCAATCTCCGGCAGTCTCGGGCGATTCTTTCCACTGCTGCCACTCGCAGAACCAAGGCTCCCCGTTCCGCCAGCAACCCCTCCGCCACTCTTCGTCTTCCTGATCGCAGTTGCCCACCTCCCCCTCTCAGGCGTGACTGCCACGACTCCCGGCATGGAAGTCGTCTCCGCCAACGCCAACACCGCCTGCGTCGTCAGTACCTGCTCGTGATGGACCGCCGCAGATGCCGCGTCAAACCCAATAGCCCCGCGGAACTTGGCCCGTTCGCTTGCGCCCAAGCCAACTTCGACGCTGCTCATCCTCCTCCGCTCAAACTTGGCCCCGCTAGGCACCCCGCTCCCGAGCATCCTCGCCGCCGAACCGGCGCCGACGACATAAGGCGCGTAAGGCATGGCCGCAGACGTGAGCGCCGTCATGCTCCTCTTCGGACCCGAAATAGTTCGAAGCCTCTTCGCCTGGGCGGCGGACAGAGAACCAGACTCCTCGACTTCTCGAGCGGCATGGGCGCGAGCGCTCAGCAGCTCCTCGGAGAAGACATCGGCGAGGCGGAGGTCGACGGCGGCCCGCTGAGAAGAGGGAGTGCGGCCTAGGAGGAGGGAAGAAGCGGTAGAGGAGAAGCGGGATCGGGACGAGAGATGCGGAGTCGTCATGAGGATGCCGGGAGCGAGGGGTGTGGAAGTGATGGGAGCTAAAGGGGCTGAAGTCGCGAGGGTAAGAGCCGGAGCGGGAGTGGGTGCAGATGCAGGCAGGGAAGACGCAATATCGGCAGGCATGGGAGGGAGCGGAACGTCGGTGTCAAACGAAGGACTGGGGCCGACACTATGACCGGCAGAGGAGAAGACGCTAGTGACGGAGACGGCGCTGTTGGTGCGGGTGTGACTCTTCCGCTGCATGGTCGAGGAGGGAGCGATGCCGGAGGAGGAAAATGAGACGGTGGAACTGTTCATCGGTACGCTGGAAACGACCGAATCGTCGAAGAGTGTCGGATGTCCTTGCTCGTCGAGGTCTTGTTGATCCCAAGAGTCCCGGGCGCTGACTTGCGCCGCGAGCAGCTGCTTCAGCCACAAGGCCTTCTCACCAGCGCAGAGCGCGCCAAGCTCGAAGGTGTGTTCGCGGAAGGTGAGGCGGATCGAGTTGGTCAGAAGACCTGTGTAATACGATATGAGCATACTGTGAGAAACGAGGCGAGGCCAGAGACGAGAGCCAAACACACCTTGTCCTTCCTCGATTCCATTGACGTCAAACAACCTCAACGGCAACCACTCCCTCGGCTCGTAGCTAGCCCTCTTCCGGATCTTCGCCATGACCAGATGGCTCCTATACAAGAAGCATCCGAGGTACTTGACCCTCAATTCGCCCTGCGGTCCATCGCCTCGAGCGCCAGATCCATAGTGGACGACGTGCAGCGAACCGACGAGTAGAGTGGGACCGAGGATGTCGCAGAAGGCACCTCCGACGAGAGGGGTGTTGAACTCCATTCGGCGCGCGACTACCGTCGTTCGCATTTCTCCCTCGCGTTCCCGCTTCGCCGTATCGACATGCGCGGCAACGTCCCTGAAGCCTCGCCAGCACTGGTGAATGATGTCGTGCTCCAACGCAGCGGTGCTCGAAGGAGAGGGTGAAGGCGAGGGTGCAAAGTACTTGGCGAGTTGACCGAAGACGAGGGGGTAGCGGGTGACGCGCTGAACGGGTGAGATGGCATAATCCGTGAAGCGGAGTTTCGAGCGGGAGGCGGACGCGGAAGAAGCGGCAATGGAAGAGGCGGGAACCGACGACGATGCGGACGATGCGGCACCGCTGGGACTAGCTGGAGTGCTTGCAGCGGGTGAAGGGGAACCGGTCGCCGCCCCGCAAGCAGTAGCGGCGGCGACGGACGGTGTAGGCGAAAGGTGAGGGAAGAAGGGCGAAGATTCTCGCCGAGTTGCCGATGGGGTTGTGTCGCCTTGCCCGGTAAGGGCTGCAGCTCTCGCAGCGCATTGTCGTTCGAAAGCTTCCCACTCGGGTCGAGTGACGATCGAGCGTGTAATGTCGAGCGCTTCGGCATGACGCGCGCAGAAATCGTCGTAGAGAGCAAAGTTCGGTAGCTGAGGAGTAGCGTCAGCTCGTCAGCGAGCAGAAGACAGTCAAGGTGGAAGGAGAAGCCGACGCACCTCGTCTTGGAAGACCTCTGCGATCTTTCCTGCTGCCTGAGCAAGCTTATGCTCCTGATCATCCTGGTTTCCCGCCTCTTCGGTAAAAGCGACCTCACTGCGCCAGCCCAGCTCCTTCTCGACAATATCGATTCTTTCTCCAATCCGTTCGTGAAGCGCAAGAAGTGCGTCCGCGTTTCGTAGGATGGCGTGGACGTCGGCGACCGTAAGAAGAGTAAGAAAGGGCAGGGTCTGAAAGTAAACCTGAATAAGGAAGAAAGAGTCAGGTGCCGGAACTTGAATGGATAATCAGGCAGGCAACACGAACTTTGACCAGCACTCGCAGTCCCTCAAGATATCCCCGTTCAGTCTCGACAAGCTCGACCAAAGCGTGATACCGCTTCTCGTCCCTGACCTGCTCGTCCTTCTTCTCCTTCTCGTCCTTGTCTCTGCCCAAACCATCCGGTCGCCGATCCTCGATGGGCGAGTCGGCAATAAGTAATGCCGGGTCAGCTTCGAGGTCGAAACGCGGATCTTCGGCCGGGAAAGGCGGGCGGGAGGGCGAAGAGTCGGTAGAGTTTGGTTGCGGGGGTAGGGGAGCCGCTGAAGGTAAGGGAAAGTGGTGAGGTGCGAGGGATGCTGTGGGGGATGCAGAAGTCCCAAGCGGGGCAGAGACGAGGAGAGAAAGGTTGGGAGCACTGGCGCTCGTGATCGGGCGCATAGCCAGTAGGGAACTTCTCCGTCGCGGAAGTTCATCGGCACCGCCTTCGCCTGGCCAGCCACTAGAAGGCCGTAACCCAGCTGTAGGCGGAACGAGGGCGACTTCGGGGCCCAGGAAGGGGCCGGCGGTTTCTACCGGTGGCAGGAGCGGAGGAGAGGACGCAGACCGTGCGAGCGGAGGGGAGAGGATGGGAGGAAGAGGTGAAGCTGGAATAGGCGGCAGGAATGGGAGACGAAGGGAATTGCGGAAGGGAGAGGGCGAGGCAGACTTGCGAGAACGTCGAGCGGAGGGCGAAGGCGACAATGAAGTAGACCGACGAGTCGGGGTCGTAGGGTCACCGGCTGACGGCGACGATGTCGCAGTCGACGTGGATGCTGCAGGGGGCGGCGAGTTTTGGGCGAGACGGGCAGGAGAACTTTTTGAGGGAAAAGCCAGTGCCGAGAGTTGACCAGCCCACAAGGTAGACGGGATGTAGCTCGACGCAGGTCTCGGCTTAGCCTTGCGCTTCAGCGGCGACCCATTCCAAGTCCCGTCTAGCCGGTCGACTGCCGCTGCCGACGATCCTTCGCCTCCACCTGCTGCGTTCGATCCAGCGCTCCTTCCTCTCCGTCTTCTCGCAACCATGTACAGCTGCTCCTCCTCGCCGTCGTGCAGATCGTCTTTGGGTGAGAGGGCGGTGCTGTACGAGCGAAGACTGCACAGGTCGGTGGTGGTCGTGCGAGAAAGCGAGAGGGACTGTTCGAGCTGTTCTTGCAGCATTTCGAGGTGCGGCTGCGACGAGACCTTTTGGCCCATCCGGTCTCCCTCTTCGTCTGCTTCGTTGTCTCGTGGCGGCGACTGTTGGAGTGGTTCGATAGTGGTTGAATGCGCCTGGTCCGCTAACGGCTCTGTGGCTGGGGCTGCTTCGGAGATGGAGCCAAGACCTTGACCATGTTGGTCAAGAGCGGTCATGGAGCGCAGTGGCTCAGCTCCCTTTCGAGCGGGGTAGGAGGGGATCCGGGAGGATGGTCGAATGAAGTCAAGGGGGTCGCGGCACAACAGAGAGGAGGTGAGAGAGAGTCTGAGCGTTGGCTTATGAGGTCAGTGATCAGTGTCTGTCAATGGGACAACTACTGCACGCACCCTTGGCACAGAGGAGAGAGAGTGCGACGGGAGGCTGCGGGTGGAAGTAAAATCGGAGGAGACTGGTAGCCTGGGAATGCCGATTGATTCACTAGACTTGAGGTATAGTATAGCAGTACGCCAGAGCGAACCGGTGAACCAGGGATCAATCTCTCACCGAGGATGGCTCGATGTCGATGAAGAGCGATATTGAATCTCGCTTTGCGGGCCTCGGCCGTCAGCAACTTTTTTTCTTCTCTCTCTTCTTTCCTTCTTCCCTTGCATCCGCCGGCTCAATTGCTTTCTATCGCTGACCTGGTCATCCTCCGCATCACCTCTCTCCCCTCTTTCGCCTCCTCATTGTCCCCCCCTTGACCCCGCCGTCTCCTCCGCCGTTGCCCCACTTGTTCCCGGTATTCCCTTGCTCCAAGCCTTGTTCACTTTAGCCAGCTCCTTTGTCCAAGAGACGCGCCATCCTCGTACGACTCCAAATCTACCACTTTCGTTCGTCCTGCTATCTCTGCTTGCATGCCTCGCTCAGTCCACGCGCAGGACGCATTTCATGCATGATTCGGGATCGGCTCACCCGTCCCTCATTGTTTAGGTTAAGCCCACTACAAAGAACAACCGTCACTGAGACTACTCGGCCCGATGCCGTCCACCCCCACCTTGCTCACCCCAAGTGGAATGAACCTGGGTTTCCCGGACATCTTCTGCTCCATTTCCTGACGCAGAGAAGGATGGTGAATAGCAAGGGTTGGATTGTAGCGGGGGTTGGGGAAGAGGCAGAAGGAGGAGAAAGAGAAGAGAGGCGGAAGAAAAGGGCAGAAAAGGTCGAATCGTTGGCGAAAGGGAGTCGGGGGAGCGGAGAAGAGAGAGAGAGAGGCGAGTTGTAGATGGCTGTTTGCGGCTGTATGTACCAGTCAGCTGTGAGTCTGAGCGAGAGAGGGAGGCGAAGGCAGGTGAAGGACAAGGAAAGAAGAGCCTTACTCGTATACCACAACTCCGCTCTTCTTCCCTTCCTGCTCAGCTCGTCATTTCCCGCCAGGTGCCCGATTAGCGACGCTAGTCCGAGGTCGAAAGGGTATAAAGAGCTATGTTCCCAAAGGGGTCAGCGAAATTCCAAGAGGAAAAGGAAGGGAAGAGGTCGAGTGGAGCAGAGGAAGAGGAGGAGGGATGGAGAACGAGAGGGACAGACGCACCATAACCTCACGCCTGAGGCAAGGTAGAGCTCGTGGGTGTAAGGCGCAAGCCAGTGGGAAAGAGGAAGTGAGGAAAAGAAGAAAGAGAAGAGAAACCGCCTGATCAAGTCAAGTCGTCTGTCGCTGAGAGTGTGCGCACGAGATGCGTCCCCACCTTCTCTGCACGACGGAACCCGTCGTGACTTCGATCTGCAGCAGCGTCGCTCGCATCGTCCACTCTCCTGTCGAGATGTGCAACCTTCTCAACTTTAATCTCGCTTCTATCTCGCTCGTTGCTCTGAGCTGTATATTCTCTCCGCTCGTGATCAGGTTCTAAAGAATCCAGTCTACCTCGCACCGCTCGACCAGGACGCGACTCCCACGCCGCCTGTACTAGTCGGTCTGAAGCAATCCCTTTTTTCCATTCACTCCGCTCGTTTGTCTAAGCCTCGCATCACAAACCCAAGGCGAACCGCACATGCTGAACAGGCTCGCTTGAGTGACGTAGCGAAGTAGGAGGAGGAAGGCGCCTTTCGCTGCCCGCCGTGAGCCGGGATTTGTGCTGACAGAAGCGACCAGCGCTGGAGGCTCTTTTCTTTCTCCGCCCCTTCGACCTGGTAAGGGTCGCGATGTGAGGGGTCTGTCACCGGGTTATTGTGAGTGACGAGAGGTGAGGGTAGGTCGTGCGGTAGCTCATTAAGTCATGGTTGAGGCAGGCTGGGGGGGGGGGGAGGAGGAGGAGGGGGGGGGGGGGGGGGGGGGGGGGGAAAGGGCGTAACAAGCCTCAAGCCCCGAAATATCGAAAAAGAGGCATGGTCGCGACTTGCAGCTAGGAACTCGTACTGGCATAACAGCGACCCATCAGACCTCCTTACACCTCTTCCGAACCTCCCTCTCCCACTCCAACCACCCCTCCGCGTCCCTCTCCTTCATCTGCCTCACATCCTCCCCGTTCTTCTTCGCCCCCTCCTGCGCCTCGATCGCCTTCTCCAACATAGTCCATTCCAGGCAACCTCCCGCAAAAGTATCGAGGACCTTCGCTTGATCCTCGGCTTCCTTGGCTTGACCATCTCCGTTGCCGGAGGAAGTAGAGGTCGTGGTTGAGGCGCTCGGAGGATCAAGGACGAATTCACCCTGTCTTGTCCTGGTGAGTTTGACCACATGGGCTGCGCTTCCGAGGGCGAGGCCGATGTCGTGGATGATGGAACGGATGTAGGTTCCGGAGGAGACGGTTAGGTGGATCTCAAAGATGGGTGGGCGCGAGGGAGAAGGGGATGAGGGAGTTGAGGTGCTTGCGGCTGGTGATAAGAGCAGACCAACAGCGGGATCAACTGTCAGTGGCGTGAGAGAAGAACGAGCGGGCTCGCGCAAACCGAGCGTCCAGAGGGTTGGGGTGGGCATGGATGCAAGGTGTATCGGTGCGGGAACGTACCAGTTTCGTCCGCTGCGGCTGCCGGCTTTTCGCCCTTACCTTCCCCTGCAGCGTCTTTCTTCCCAACCTCTTCCTCACTAGGCACCACCGTCCCACCCTCCTTAACCATCTTCTCAATCCTTTCCAACTCATTCTTAGCTTTTTCATCCAACTCCTCCGCTGGCGCATCATACTCATGTTTGTCCCCTTCCTCGAACCGGAGAAGCTCGAGCGAGTGCACGGTGACCTTTCGTGGCGGAATGGGACGCGGGAGGGGGGTGCCGGAACGGGCGTAGTCGTAGAGGGGTTTACCATCCATTTTCAGAGCGGAGTAGCTGTGAGGCTCCGAGACCTCTATCAGAACTTGCGCGCATCCAGGAGCTGAAATGAAGAGATGGCATAGGAGAAAAGCCAACGCACATAGGTGGAGTCTGCTCAATCTCGCCCCTGAACCGACTCAAGACCTCGTCCACCTTTTCCTTCGTGATCCCTTCCCATCCGACCGTCTTGACGCGTTTCCCTTCACTGTCGTAGCTGTCTGTACTACTACCTAGCAAGCCAATTGCACGGTACTCTTTCGTGCAATCGAGGAAGCGGGACAGGTGCTTCGTTGCGGCGTTGGTCCCGACCACTGCAACCAGAGATAGGCCTCAGCTTCCGGTCTACCAGTAGGAGGAAGAACGGAAAGGACTGTACCGAGTACCCCATCAGCCAACGGATCCAGCGTGCCCCCCTGACCCATCTTTACTTTTTCCTCTTTCCATTTTCTCCTCCTCCCGCCCTTTCCCTTTCCTTTGCCCTTGTCCTCCTCCTTCGCCGCACCGGACTGGTCCTTGAACAGAGCTGAAGACTGAAACAAAGGTTGAAGCTTGTTCAAGAGCTGTAGGATAGAGACAGTGAGCGATTGAGGGACAGGAAGAGGGAAAAGAGAAGGCGTACGGTCATGGAGGGTATTCCGGTGGGCTTGTTGATGGCGAATAGGGCAGCCAAGGGTTTATTTGAGGCTTTGGGCATGGTGGCGGAGTGTTTCTGGGGTTTCTTTAGGCGGGACGAGGAGAATTGGCGGAAGTTGAAGAAAGCAAAAGAGAGAAAGGCGATGGTGAGACGGGCGGAGTCGCGAGGCGCAGGGCTCTGGTTATATAACTAGGTAGCGCGATTCAGGGCTGTATGAGCTCGTCTGGGCTGGATATGTGCTTGTATTCAAGTTAGACGTTTCGAATTCCGGTCCATCTCTCATGTTCCCATCTTGAACACTCTGCTACTCCCAGACTCAGCTGGACACAGCCGGACAAGCACAAGATGACTGCCACGCTACGAGAACGTCAACTGCAATCCCTCAACTCTCTACTCGCCCTCAACTCTGCTTCCCCCACCACCTCATCCTCATCCTCGTCTTCAACCACTCATCCTCAGGGTATACCAACATGGAAACTACTCGTAATGGACAAGCACGCTCAGGACATCATGGCGACGAGCTTGAGGGTACAGGATTTGAGGGATGCTGGCGTCACCCTGCACATGTAAGTCAGCTTCCACCTTCAACGCCTACTTCCTCTAGTCACGCTACACCGGAGGCTGCTGTTGATCGAGCAGGCGCGCGAGCTGGCCGCGCTGCAGGTACGCGCCAGGAAGTCGCGTCTGCTTCCCATGTTGCTGTCGCCGCGAGTTTCGTGACGCGGGGAAGCGCCTTCGCAGGACACGACCGCCAGTCGAGCAAGCAGCGCTCGTACTAGAAACTGCACATTTTTCGACCACGCTCTCGTACTGACAGTTGCATTCCCCAACCCACAGGCAACTCCACGCCGACCGCCCCTCCCTTCCCGACGTGCCAGCAATCTACTTTGTCTCCCCCTCTTCCGCCAACATTCAACGCATCGCTGCCGACCTTCGCAAGGGGCTCTACGCCTCGACTTACGTCAACTTCACCAGCGCACTGCCAAGACCGCTGCTGGAGGAATTTGCGGAAACGGTTGCGAAAGATGGAACGGTCGAAGGGGTCGAACAGGTGCGCTGCCGCCAGGCGGTCTTCTCTGTCGCCATCTTGCCCCGAGAAGGAGACGAGGCTGATAGACCTGTGTCGGTTGTATACAGGTTTACGATCAACATCTCGACTATCTCGTCCTTTCTTCCTCTCTCTTCTCGCTCGCCCCCTCCCTTGCTACCGGTTCTCCCACGCCTTCTACCTCAGCCTCGACCGTCGCTCCTGCCCAAGCTGACGTGAGGACGACGTACGAGAAGCTCAACGACCCTCGAGCATCGGAAACAGACATTGAGAATATCACGGATCGGGTTGCAAAGGGTCTTTTCTCGGTGCTGGTCACTATGGGTGAGCCTTTCCTCCGCTTCCACCTCCTTGTGATACCGTCTGACCTTTGAATGCGTTCAAAATGATGCAGGTCAACTCCCCATCATCCGCTCACCGCGCGGCAACGCCGCCGAATTGGTTGCCCGCAAGCTCGACTCTCGCCTCCGAGACCACATCGCCTCTTCCCGAGGGGTCAACGCCTTCACCTCTTCCGGCTCGGAGAGTTTCGGACGCCCGTTACTGGTCATTCTGGACCGGAATGTCGATCTGGTTCCCATGTTGAGTCACAGTTGGACTTATCAGGCTCTGGTCAATGACGTCCTGGGAATGAAGCTGAATCGGGTTACGGTCGAAGTGCGTGGATATCCTTGCCTTGCCCTGTCTACGTCTTCAGCCAATCCCGGTCGAAGACGCCAATGCTCGCATGTTCCCGCTGATAGTCGCATGTCCCTCGTTTTGTGCATGACCAGGCCCCCGACGCCGGTCGCCTGCAGAAAAAGACGTACGACCTCGACGCCAAAGACTTTTTCTGGGCCAAGAACGCCCAAAACCCCTTCCCTCAAGTTGCCGAGGACATCGACGCCGAGTTGAACAAGTACAAGACGGACGCTCAGGAGATCACGAGGAGTACGGGGGTGAGCGACGTGGGAGATTTGGCGCAGCTGTGCGTTGACCTCCCTCTTCTCCCCGTTCCTTCCCTCCTTCAAGCCGACGAGAACTGAGCCATCATCTTTTTGTGTCACTCTAGCGACCTCTCCTCCAACGCTGCCAACCTCAAAGCAGCCATCACGGCTCTTCCGGAGTTGACGGCACGCAAGACGACTCTGGACACGCATATGAACATCGCAACGGCATTGTTGCAGGGGATCAAGAGTCGAGGGTTGGATACCTTGTTCCAGATGGAAGAAGGGGTTACCAAATTGGTGCGTCAGCTTCGTTCGACCATCCACGATCTGCCTACTTGTACCGCTTCCGAAGCTTGAAAGGCTCTTCGCTCTGCCGACCCACTGACGTTCAATCCCTTCCATTCACCTTTCCCCGACGCAGACCAAACGCGAACTACTCGACTTCCTCCGCGCCCCCGCCGACCAATCCACCTCGAGCCCCGAAGACAAACTGCGACTCCTCCTCTGCTACTACTTTAGTATGATCGCTTCTGGGTCTGAAAAGGGACTGGGGAGGGAGGATTTGGCAGAGTATGAGAAGGTGCTCAGTGAGGCGGGGGCTGAGATGGGGGCTTGGGAGTTTGCCAAGAGGTGCGTTAACCTCTCGTCTGTTTCCTTCTCGTCCTTCCTTCTCTTCTATGCTATGCTATTTCGCGCAGACAGGGAAGCTGACGCGACGTCCATTGCAGGCTGAGAGACGTAATGAGGATGAGCAACTTGGGAGCTACGCCGGCTCAGCCATCTGCGATGCAAGCTGCGGGCAGGGACTTGATGGGCGGGTTCTCGAGTCTGTCTAACCGAGTACGTCATTTCCCTGCTCTCCTCTGCATCTCGATCTCTCTCTATACTGAGCGCTGACTTTTCACTTGCGATCGTAACGCAGCTCACCGACCGCCTACGCGAATCCGGTGTCGGCGGAGTAGGTCTCGACAACCTCGTCAGCAACATTAAAAACTTCCTCCCAGCCCGAAAAGACTTCCCCGTCACTCGACTCGTCGAAGCTCTCATGGATCCCTCCTCGGCCTCGACTCAAGCTCTACAAGACACGGACGACTACCTTCTCTTTGATCCACGTTCAGGAGGTCGTTCAGCAAGACCTGCAGCTGCAACGCAAGGAAGGGGGAGGCAGAATTACCATGATGCTATCGTGTTTGTCGTTGGGGGAGGGAGTGTGGTTGAGTATGGGAATTTGGCAGAGTACTCGGCGAGGAGTGCACCGGGGGCGGGTCAGCAGGGCGTGCAGGTCGGGGCGCCTACGAGGAGGATTACGTATGGATCTACCGAGGTCTTGGCTCCGAGCGAGTTTGTCAAGGCTATGGAAGGGTTGGCGAGAGCTGGTTGAAATCGCATCGACAGTTTAGTTAGTTGTCCTTGCGTTCGTTTTTCCTCCAGCGGCACGAGCGAGCAAGGGAATAAAGGCTTGTAAAGTAGGTTTTGCATCAAGCGGCCGTGCTACCCAGTCTGTAAAACGCTCCAGTATCCATTCCTGCATCGTCGGAGGCGTCTCTGCAGAAATGGGGTAAGCACGGGCAGGTCCACGGCGAGCACTGTGAGACGATAACGCTCACCGAAGAAGTCAGTCCGACTTTTTACGAGCTCGACTCCCGCCTCGCTACATGCAACTGACAAGGCGGGGAGCTCGTCGAGATGTTCCAGCTCGCACGGGACAGCCACCGGTACCCTTAGACTGGGCTGATGCTGGTTAAGGTGCCTTGGGCGACTGAGCGAGATCCAACCGCGGCACTCTAGACGTCTAGGATCGCGAGGAAGGAGGGACAGAAAGTCGGGGTCTTCAAAGTGGTGTGCTTTTTGCAAGGGGTCGAAGGTGCCGAAGATGTAGGTATGAAGGCGAGGGGAGATGGTGAGGAAGCTACCGAAGTGGACAAGGACGGTTTGACGAGTCTCGGGGACGCCGTTCGAAGTCGTGTAGGTAGAAAGGATCTGTAGATTGTGAAGATGAGAAAGGTCGAGGGGAGGAAGCGCATGTGCGGAAGAGAGAGTGTGAAGTTGAAAAGATACAAGTGGGAAGGCCGAGCGACCTGGTTCGCTTACTTTCGGATCGGCGGACCCTGATTGAAAGTCAACACCTCGAAGCAGGGCATATCTGCCAAGTACGGCGCCGTGTCTTCCGTCAGGTCGACGTTCTCCAACCTAGTCAAGCGGTAGCCGCGCTCGACAAACCGTACGAAGTACCAAGAGTGGGTGAGGGTCAAGTAGAGAATGATGGTGCTCAGGTTGGGCAGAGCGGCGAATGCTCGCTCGGCGACAAGCCAATATCTGCTCTCGTCCTCTTCCTCAGCGAGTTTGTCTTCGCATTCGTATGCGACGAAGGAACGCACGAGGGCGGCGAGGTGAGGGTGCCTTTCGAGCGCTTCGAGATTGCCCCGACTACGCGGGTGCCGTGAGAAGCCAACGCGGCTGTTCCAGTTGGGATGCATGGTCATGACGACGACGTAGGAGCGGTAAAGCCACTCTCTGGCGAAAGGGAGGGTGGCATGAGAGAGAAGGCAACATTGGGCGAGGTCGCTGTCGTCGAGATGGTCGCGGGAGTTGCAGGTTGGAACTTGGCGGCTTGAACGCGTATGCAGGTAAGTAGGGTCCGACTGCTGCTATGTACGCGTAGGCGGGTCTCGATGCTAGCCTGTAACTTTGGCGAGAGAGAGATTCGCAGGCGATGGCTTTGTTTGAAACCGTGTTACTCTGGTCGACTCGCCTCTGATCAACTGCAGGGCTGTCTGATCTGCTCCTGATGATACGAATTACCTGCGCTCATACTCGCTACTCCTGCCGCCTCGCCATCGCCATCGTTCCAACCTCCTCTGCCTCGTCCTTCAACTTCGACATTTCGGCAGGCGGCAACCGACAGACCGAATTGACCTCGCCAGAATGCCCTGCTGAGTGTATGACACGCGGACTGAGCCTTGGCGAGGTATACGACCGAAGCTGGGCATGGGCGATGGAGCTGTGGTGGGGGCCGCCACGAAGTAGAGAGAAGTGGAGCTACGGCTAATCCCACAGACGTCTCTCAAGTCCTACGCTACTTGAACGAGTTGCGAGGAGCTGAGTGCGACGCGACATCGGTCCTACCGGTGCGTTTTCTCTCTTCCCCCTTGATCGTTCTCCCGCGGCTGCTTGCGGTACCCATAGTCCGCCTTATGCGGACGCAGGGTTGTACCGCTCACATGCAGTCAATACAGCTCGGCGATCCCGCTTTCATGACTGCTACGTCCGCCCGCGGCACGTCACCCAGTCCGGCCTCGAGGGTTTCGCCCGCCTTCGTGACCTCCACTGCACTCGCCTCGGTTTTTCTCGACGTCCACGACCTTGTCAGGATGTAGACGAGCTGTGCTGCACTGGGCATGCCGTCACGCGGCGATTCGTGCTGATCACTTCCTCTTCACGTTGTCTCTATCGACGCGAGGGGTTCAGCGGTTCGCCGCGCCCCGCGCTTGTGCGGGGAGCTGGGACTATCGCTCCACGCTCGCTGACGCCTTGCCCCCGCCCTGCTGGGGACACTCAGGTCGCGCCCGCTCTCTCCTCGTCGTTGACCTTCTCAAGCTCACTTTCCCTTCCTTTTGTCCCGTCGCTTGCTTTCGCTCACTCGCTGCTTCTGATTCCGCCCTCTGTGGCTCTGTGTAGGGACCCGTCGTGCTCTGGTAGCGGCGAGTCGGATCCTTTCCCCCTCGCTCCTCCTTCGTCGACCTGCAATTGTCGCTGCACCTTGACACCGCCGTTCTCGCGCCAACCGTTTTCCTGTCGACCTGCAGCGGTCAAGCGGTGCACCGCTCGAGTCAGCCGTCGAATGACCTGGCTCGAATGCCTCTCTCTTCCCTTTCTCTTCCTCGTGCTCACCTTTTCCACACTCTCTTTGACCGGCATGCGTTACTCCCTTCTTCTCTCCTCCCTCTCTCTTCTAAGCACCCTCGCTCTTTCTGCCGCTCTCCCTCACTACGATCCTGCTGCAGGCGACCTCGACAAGCGCACTCCCAACCCCGACCTCGACGAAGGCAATGCTCACCTCGAAGAGAGGGGTGGCGGAGGAGGTGGAGGGAGCGACACCTCTGTCGATGTGAGCGTCAAAGTCAGAGTCAAAACTGGGACTCCAGAATACGACTACGAGCCAGACTGTGCGTTACCCTCTTTCTTCTCTCCTCCTTCCCCGTTCTGACTCTGTCCCTTGCCCAACTTCTTCGCCACTCTTCTTGTTTCTCTCTGACTAGACTCCGGCTTCGGCTACGGCGTCGACTGGCGCGGTCAGGGTCCTCCAGACTGGTGCCCTTCGAACTGGCAGTGGTTTGGCCGCAGCATCGGATGGGCTCCCTATAAAGGTTGGGCACCTCAGCCGCACTGGCAGCCACCTGTCGTCTTCATCAAGATTTGGGTTCAGGTCAACTGGTGGAGTAAGTCCTTCTCGCTTCCCTTTCATCCCTCTCGTCTTCCCTCCCTTTTAGCCCCTCCATAGTATCGCCTCGCTCTCTAGTATCTTATCTCTTCTCACCCCACACGTCGCGTCACTCTTCGCTTCAGCTTACCCAGTCTTGTACCAAGAACCGCCCGCTAACGTTGACCTTCCCAACCCCGTCTTTCTCCCCTTCCTCCTCACGAACCCGCAGGCCCTCCTCGCAACTGGTGCAACTACTGGCAAACCCGCTACCACAAAAACTGGTACAACTACGAGATCCCTTCCCACTGGGGCTGGCACCCTCGTCCCTACGGTGGGAACGGCAGTTGGTACCGCTACCAGCATGGTTACCGTTACCGCGGCGATGGCTGGGGTGGAGGGTGGGGTGGGTGGCGTGAGAAGCGCGATGACGAGACGGTTGAGGCTTGAAAGGGTGTGTTGCTTCCCCTTGTTCCTCCAAGACTTTCCGAGCTGATCTCCACTCCCGACTTTGCAGTCCTACCTTCTCTTCTTTTCATCCCACCCCTCTTCTCTCTCTCGACTTCTTGCCGGTCAAACAGAGTCTCCCCTTTTCTTTTTTTCGGTTCTCACTCACAGACATTCGTTTTCTCGCGTGTGCTTCGTACCCTTTTTTCCCTTTCATGTCGTGCCTCTGCGCACCCTGATTAGCATTCCCTCGTCCCTTCATGCCCTCCCATGTGAGTAGGGGATGAAACTAGACGAGGCTTTTGCTCTTGCGCTGAACATGACGTGGTTTGCTACCGAGACGGGCTTGATCGCTTGATTCAGCCAAGTCACGTGTTAGGCTTCTCGAAGAGGTCCAGTTTGCGCCCTTGGCAGGTTCTCGAAGGCTGAGATTAGCGGACAGGATGAGGTGACAGAAGCTGGATCAGCCAAAAGGGGGGCGAGAGGGTGAGAGGGGCGAGGGAAGCCGGCTTCAGGCGAGGTCAAAGGGCGTGAAAAAGAGAGTCTCGTTGCGCGAAAGGCAAGAACAGTCAAAAGGCTACGAGAAAGCTATGAGGCAAGAAGGGGGAAGACGGAAAAGAAGGGGAAAGGAGAAAGGGAAAGGGGAAAGAGCAAAGGGCAGAGAAAGAGGCAGTACGATGCTTTTTGAGAGATCAACGAAACGGGGGACAATGAGGATGGCAACTCAGGTGCTCTTGCCGCCAAAGTAGTCTGCGCAAACAGGAGAGTGATAAAGTCAGTCGAGGGGCAGAAGGAAGGAGAGAAGAAAAAGATTGCGCACTATCCCAGTCAAAGTCGCCCAGGAGATCCTTGCCACCCTTGAAGTCATAGTCGTCTTTGCCTGAGAGACGGCAATGGAAATGGTCAGACTGGCGTTGGGGATGCCGAAAACGAGACAGAAACACACCGAACTTTTTGTTGTCGTCGAAGTCCTTGTCTTTGTTGAAGTCTGAAAGGCGGAGCAGACGGGCGAAGTCAGAAGGGAAGGAAGGGGAAAAAAGGGGGAGATGAGCGTACTAAAGTCCTCTTTCTTCCTGTAATCCTCTTTCTTCCTGGAGTCTGCATCCTTGCGGAAGTCTGCGTGAGCGAGATAGTGAGCCCCACAACAGAACGCGGAGAAGGAGGGAATGCCCACCGAAGTCTGCTGGGGAACAGCAGAGATGTAAGTCAGTCCAGGTAGGTAATGCGGAAAAGAAGGAGAGCGCACCCTTATCCTTGTCGTCAAACTTGTCGACATCGTAGTCGTTGTCGTAGCCTGAGAGCAACGATACGAGGCCCAGCCGCGGTGTCAGCTACGACAACAGAGAGCGGCCAATGGACGACCAGGGCTCGGAGCGGAACAACAGTGACTCACCAAAGGAACGCCCGTAGTGCTTCCCTCCTTTACCATCATCGTCAATCTTGACGATCTTGTTCTCCTCCTCTGCGTAGATGAGAACAGATAAAGGTCAGCAAGAGAGAAAGCAAAAGGGAGAGAAAGCCGACTGACCGTTGTCTTCATGCTTCTTGAAGTTGAAGTCTTTGTAGCAGAACTCGCGGTAGTAGAACTCGACGTCGTTCTCGTCCTTCTTGAAGTTGTCAAAGATGAAGACTTCCTTTCCGTAATCTGTGTGAAGGGGGAGAGGGTGGGTCAACGGAGGACGATTCACTTGTTAAGGGTGAGGAAGAGCTCACCATCCCTGATCTTGATCTCCTTCTCCGTTTCCTTCTTGAACTTTTCGACATCGGCGTACAAGTCGCGATAGCAGACCTGCACAGAAGAAGGGGTCAGGTCACCCTGGACAAGGGGGAAAGAAGAGGGAAAGAAGGGAAAGCGCTCACCTCCTTCAACGACACCTCGACCTGCTTGTTCTCCTTGTCGAGGTTCTTGCGGATGTCAATATCAGTGTCTCCTCCCTTCTTCTTGTCCTTCCCGTAATCTGCGCGACGGCGTCAGAGGGAGTCAGCTTTGAGCAGCTCGAAACAGAGAAACAGGGGAAAAGGCTGACCTTCGTACCCAGGCGCCGCTAAAGCGAGAGATGCAAGGGAGAGGGAAACGACGGCGAACGAGGTGCGCATGCTATGTTGCTTCTCGAGGGAGAGGGGGTGAACAAGGAAGAGAGCGATTGAAAAGTGAGCCGGGTGAGGAAAAAAGCAGAGAAAGGCTGTAGAGAGCGTCTTTTGTACCGCTCCGAGCCTACCTCGCTACATGCGCAAAGGAAGCGAGAGCAATAGCGAGGCGACTGCGCAGGTGATCCGGGTGGGTGGGACGAAATCAGCGAGGCGAGTGGGACCGGGTGCGGAAAGACGTTGAGACTACGATGGAGGCGTCCTTCTACCGATCCCTGGGTCTCGACAGACTCGTGACAGCAGGCTGCGCTTCTGAAGCACGACATCGAGAGCATAATCGACAGCAGCGGAATTGGGAAAAGGAACCGCGCCATGCCGAAGAAGCGCTCTTTGTTCGGGCTGGAACGCAAAGACGTTACGGTAAGCTACCTGCGGTCCTCAGAATCGGTGGGGCACTAATGGCCGTTACAGGGTGCAGGCAAGTAGTAGGACCTCGATATCTGCATTGGTGGGCACACATTGTGCGACAAGCGTGAAATAGAGAGGAATCCGACTTTTTTGTCCTGTCCTTTTCGGTTCCAATGTCGCGTTTCCGTGTGGGCAGAAAAGAGTGAGCCGAGCAGGTGTTGTTATCGGCCGGACGTGATGTATAGTAGCGTCTGTGTATAGCTGCCGACATGCTGTCGGAGTCGCTTGCCGGTGTCTGTGTGTTTGTCGGTCAAGGTGCGGTCGAAGTCGAAAATAGATTCGGCAGCTGCTTTGACGCGTCTCGAGACGCGTCTTGAGCTGAGGTAGATGGGCGGCAGAAGAGGAGGGTTTGGGACTGGACGGGCGCGAGTCAGGGCTGTAGCCTGGATGTGTGTGACAGCATGAACGAAGGCTGACGAGTCGACAGTAGAGAACGCGAGAGAGGAGGTGTTGATCAAACAATTTCTCGATCCCCCCTTTCTTTCCCCCTTTCCTTCCCTTCCCCGGTTTCCCTTCCATCTTCCAACTTCCGCCACTTCTCTCTCGCTTCCACCACTCGAGCTCCTTCTTCATCAAGGCTACACCTCCTGCCGCTACCTGCGACCATGCCTCGACGCTCACGAGCAACTTCATCCTCCGCCTCGCCTTCGACCCCTTGGCACCGCTCGCTCCTCTCTCTCGCACTGGCCGCCTCAGTAGCACAAGCAGCACCAGCAGACAACACCATTGAAGTAGTTGGTGACTCGGGTGTCTCGTACGTTCTGTCTCATGACCATCTCTTCGGGTCGAACCATTCATCCGTGGGAACAGGGGGGAACGCCCCCGGTGCGCTGGGGTCCCTGTTCACACTAGGGTGAGACTAGGATGGACAGCACTGCGCAAGGGCTGCTGGAATCTGTTAGAGTGCACAGAGGGCGTCGTCGTGCTGTGATCACTTCGCATTTTCCGCCCAGTTCGGGATTCCCGCGTTCTTTTTTCCCTCAACTTTCTCGCGTATCTCCCTGCATGTATTGACCGTCCCGTTCTCCGTATCATCCCTCGACGTAAACAGCGCGCAGCAACTTTTCCTCGGACAGTCAAACAAGGTCTACATTGTTGACAAGACGGAGCGGAACCCGGTCAATGTTACCTCGAAGGTCGGAGAGCACCCGGCATGGGCAGTGGAATACGTTCGTCTGCTTTCCTTTCCTCTGTTTCGTTCTACACTGACGCAGACGCTCCCTGTCGGCCGTTCACTTTGTCTCCGTTTTCCGAAACAATCAGGATATCGATGCTAACACCTTCCGACCGATGGACGTAGTCACCAACTCTTTCTGCGCCGGTGGTAACGTTCTCGGCAACGGTACCTGGATCAACATCGGCGGCAACCAAGCCATCGGATACGGTGGGCTCAACGCCGACCCGCTTAAAGGACCGTACATGGATGGAGACGGAGGAAAGGCGACGAGGAGCTTGGATGTGTGTACGGATGAACAGTGTGACTGGACGGACGATGGGAGCAACTATATGACGACAAGGCGGTGGTATCCTACGCTGGAAACGCTCGAGGATGGGTCGATGATTGTTGTGCGTCCTTCCCTTTTTCTCCTCGTTTTAGCGGGCGTACCAATCCTTCTCATTTTGTTCTGATCCAGATCGGAGGATGCGATTGGGGAGGTTACGTCAACGACGCCGGCCAGAACAACCCGACCTACGAGTTCTACCCCTCGAAGGGCGGTCCCGTCGGACTCAACCTCCTTACCCAGACCCTTCCCGCCAATCTCTTCCCGCTTACTTGGCTTTTGCCGAGTGGAAACATCTTCATTCAGGCCAACTGGGGAACGGAGATCTTCGACTACAAGAACAACGTCGAGGTACGTTGCTTGACTTGTCTCGGCCCTCTCGGCCCCATCAAGGCAGAACGAGACTGATGGAGACATCTCATCCTGTACAGTATCCTCTCGCCGATATCCCTCACGCTGTTCGTACCTACCCTGGTTCCGCTGCTACCGCCATGATGCCGCTCACGCCGGCAAACAACTGTACGCTGCCTGTTCCCTTCATTATTGTGTATCCTTGTCTGACCTCTTCTCTGGGGATAGGGACGGCGACCGTCATGTTCTGCGGTGGAACCGACCTGAAGCCCGATCAATGGACCACGAACTGGAATATCGCTGGCTACCCCGCCGACTCGACTTGCGTTTCCATGTCGCCGGACATCTCGACCGACTGGGTTGACGAAGAACCCTTGCCTGAGCCTCGCGTCATGGGCAACTGGATCTTCCTTCCCGATGGGCGTCTCGTCCTCCTCAACGGTATCGGCAAGGGTACCGCCGGGTACGGCAACACTTCCTGGGCCATCGGCGAGTCTTTCGGTGACGACCCGGTTCACACTGTCCGCTACTTCGACTACAACGCTAAGAACGGAAGTCGCTTCTCGGACGTCGTTGCCGAGAGCAGCGTCGACCGCATGTACCACTCCTCCGCGACCCTCCTTCCCGACGGTTCCGTCTTCTCTTCCGGTTCAAACCCCAACGCCGACTACGTCCCGTACGGCATGGCTGGCTACAAGTACTTCACCGAGTACAAGGTCGAGCGATTCTACCCCGATTACTACACCAAGACCCGCCCGGCTCCGACTGGATTGCCGACGACCCTTGGGTATGGAGGCGACTCGTTCGATGTTCACCTTGCCAAGTCGGACTTTGCGAACGAGAAGGCGCTCGACAACACCAAGGTTGTCGTCATTCGTCCTGGGTTCTCGACTCATGCCATGTACGTTTTCTTCCCCTTCTCTGCCTGCTACTTGCGGTAACCCAGTGTCAATACTCGCAGGAACATGGGACAACGCTACGTCCAGCTCAACTCCACCTACGACTACTCCTCTTCCGACTCCACCGCCACTCTTCACGTCTCCCAAGTTCCCCCCAACGCCGCCATCCTTCCTCCCGGTCCCGCGCTCCTCTTCGTCGTCGTCGACGGCGTTCCCTCGAACGGAACTTGGATCATGGTCGGTACCGGTGAACTCGGTACTCAGCCGATCAACGAGCCGGCCGTGCTGCTCGGCACGTTGCCGACTAGCTCGAAGAAGGATGAGGCGGTTGATGCCGATGGGTCTTCTTCTGGTTCTTCGGGTGGATCGAGCAAGTCTGGAGACGACTCGGCGGCTGGATCGCTCCAGGTTGGTGTCGCAGGAATGGTAGCGGCCTTATTGGCAGTTGGCGCGGCGGTTGCCCTTTAGGAGGACAGACGCCTGCCTCATATTCTTTTCCTATCGTTTGCTTTCCTTCTCATTCTACACATAGACACTCTCCGTCCCATGGTCTGCTGTTCGCCCTCTCGTCCTTCGTTTTTCACCTCGAAGCCTTCCATTTCATTTTTCTGTCCGCGCGCGTCGTTCACCTCGCAAGCGATACCCTGTCCTTCTCCCTAGCTCTCTTTTCTTGCAGTAGTTCCAGCTTTTGACACACTCGCTCAGTCGCATCATTGCGCTATGTGGCCTGTCTATACGTCCCGGATTCCTGCTTGAGGTTCTCGTCCTGCTGGCATTTCATGCATGATTCGGGATCGGCTCACCCGTCCCTCATTGTTTAGGTTAAGCCCACTACAAAGAACAACCGTCACTGAGACTACTCGGCCCGATGCCGTCCACCCCCACCTTGCTCACCCCAAGTGGAATGAACCTGGGTTTCCCGGACATCTTCTGCTCCATTTCCTGACGCAGAGAAGGATGGTGAATAGCAAGGGTTGGATTGTAGCGGGGGTTGGGGAAGAGGCGGAAGGAGGAGAAAGAAAAGAGAGGCGGAAGAAAAGGGCAGAAAAGGTCGAATCGTTGGCGAAAGGGAGTCGGGGGAGCGGAGAAGAGAGAGAGAGAGAGAGGCGAGTTGTAGATGGCTGTTTGCGGCTGTATGTACCAGTCAGCTGTGAGTCTGAGCGAGAGAGGGAGGCGAAGGCAGGAGAAGGACAAGGAAAGAAGAGCCTTACTCGTATACCACAACTCCGCTCTTCTTCCCTTCCTGCTCAGCTCGTCATTTCCCGCCAGGTGCCCGATTAGCGACGCTAGTCCGAGGTCGAAAGGGTATAAAGAGCTATGTTCCCAAAGGGGTCAGCGAAATTCCAAGAGGAAAAGGAAGGGAAGAGGTCGAGTGGAGCAGAGGGAGAGAAGACAGGTGAGAGAACGAGAGGGACAGACGCACCATAACCTCACGCCTGAGGCAAGGTAGAGCTCGTGGGTGTAAGGCGCAAGCCAGTGGGAAAGAGGAAGTGAGGAAAAGAAGAAAGAGAAGAGAAACCGCCTGATCAAGTCAAGTCGTCTGTCGCTGAGAGTATGCGCACGAGATGCGTCCCCACCTTCTCTGCACGACGGAACCCATCGTGACTTCGATCTGCAGCAGCGTCGCTCGCATCGTCCACTCTCCTGTCGAGATGTGCAACCTTCTCAACTTTAATCTCGCTTCTATCTCGCTCGTTGCTCTGAGCAGTACGTTCTCTCCGCTCGTGATCAGGTCCTCAAGCAGCTAGTCTACCTCGCAATGCTCGACCAGGACGCGACTCCCACGCCGCCTGTACTAGTCGGTCTGAAGCAATCCCTTTTTTCCATTCACTCCGCTCGTTTGTCTAAGCCTCGCATCACAAACCCAAGGCGAACCGCACATGCTGAACAGGCTCGCTTGAGTGACGTAGCGAAGTAGGAGGAGGAAGGCGCCTTTCGCTGCCCGCCGTGAGCCGGGATTTGTGCTGACAGAAGCGACCAGCGCTGGAGGCTCTTTTCTTTCTCCGCCCCTTCGACCTGGTAAGGGTCGCGATGTGAGGGGTCTGTCACCGGGTTATTGTGAGTGACGAGAGGTGAGGGTAGGTCGTGCGGTAGCTCATTAAGTCATGGTTGAGGCAGGCTCATCAACGGGTTGTGTCCACTTCGTCTCGGACAGGTTGTGAGGGGGGAAGGGGGGGGGGGGGGGGGGGGGGGGGGGGATTGCTTCCCACCACGGCTTTCGGCCGGAAGAGGCAATTTGAGAAGGGCATAAATCGGCCTGGGCCTGGCGGGCTCGATTTGGAGACGAAATTGGAGATCACGGAGAGCAATAAAGGACTGGAGGCCCGGCATGATCATCTCTCCAAAAACGCGGAGTCCGATCGTCTGTCCTGCGTTTGCCGAATCAGATCTCTGCTCCTCCTCGTTCGAGAGGCTGGTTTGTCTTTGCCTTGTTCTACGTACTTCTGCTCGTCTAGATACACTCGGTACTTGTTCTCCTTCTTCTGGCTCTAGCTCTGCTTGCGCGTCTTGCATCTGCCAAGTCCAGCCATGCCTCCTGCTTCCCCTTCCTCCCCTCAACTCCCCACCAGTTCATCAACCCCCGCCACGCCCATTTCAGCAAAGGGAGTCAACCTCGAGGAGATCATCGGTGGGACTAGATGCAGTCCTTTGACCTTGAAGGAGTTTGAGGGGTTCTTGTTGCATGTAAGCTATTTCGCGTTCTTTTCTCGCCCTTCCCCTCCCCCTGACATGGAGGTGAGCTGACTTTGGTCTTTTCCCGTTGCGCAGGAGGAGCACTCAATTGAGAAGTACGCTCAATTACCTCTGCTCTGGAGGACCAGGCGGTAGCGGACGCTGCAAAGCTGGCATTCCGGAACTGACTGATTTTCCTCCCCACTGAAATGTAGTTTGCAATTCACCATTTGTACGCGCTGCCCCCTTTCCGATACACCCTTGAGCAACAGCTGACCGACTTGTACGCAGGGTACCGCGACTATCACCGCCGCTGGGCTGAACTTCCTCCCGCCCAAAAAGCCCTCTCTTCCCCGCCTGAACCCTATCGCGCCTCCTACACTCCTGCCGGCTCCGTCATGACTACCGACTCGACTGCGGCTCAGAACCGCGGAGACGACGCCTGGTGGAGCCGTCTTATGCGACGTCGCCCCAGCGGTGGATCCGTTTTTTCCACCGCAACTGGGCAAACCGGCCACGTCCCTGCTGCCGAGTTGGACGTAGAAAAGGGGTTTGGGATATCTACCTACCCTCCTACCTCCGACGCGCCTACCGACTTCCCCGCCGAAAAGGACAAAGGACGACGAGGTTCGCTCGCTAATATTCGGTTCGTTGAGCTGTCGCCCATGAAGTCGAGGCTTACTGCGACGGGAGAGGAAGTGGCGGAGGGACCGCTTCCGTTCGTGGATGAGATCAAGCTTATTACGACCACGTTTATTCTGCCGGGGGCGAGTAAGGAGTTGAACATTGATGCCAGGCTGAGAAAGCATGTGCTGAAATGCTTGAGGCCGGATGGGAATGGTATGCTTGCTTTTCCCCATATCCGCTCCCTGCCAGTACTCTCGCTATCTCGTACGCCCGTTCGGCGGAGCAGGCAGCTCATCCCACCGTTTTGTTTCCTGCAGAGGAACCCATCACCACCCACCCGGACGTCTTCAAGGACGTCGCCGAACACGCCTTTGACATGATGGAACGCTCTCTACCGCACTACATGGAATACGCCAAGGGAAATCTGAATGCTCCGAAGCGGCTGTTCTCGTACGTCTTCTCCCCTTCCGCGACCACATTCCATTACATTTCGCGACCTCGGGACCGCGCCCGCTGAATCAATCCGAACTCTGCAGCTACACTATCGGGGCCATCGAGCTCTCCCTCGCCATCTTGCTCACTATTATTATTATTTTCTTCGCCCACTCGAGGTGGTACCGCATCATTCCCTCGATACTCGTTCAGATGGGTGTGTCTCCTTTGCTGTTCTCCCGAGATGCGTGCCGCTCATCAGGTGACATGCATTTACAGGAATGGTGCAAGGGTATTCGGCCTTCAAGTTCTTCTGGTTTGTCCGATCCTCTCTCTTTCGCCCTGGTTCTACTTCTTTTCCTCATCAGAGCTAGTCAAGGCATTGACTGACATTCACCTGCCGCGTAGCACGCAGATCCATCGGCGAACGGCCAGGCAGCTCTATCGTCCGTCCCATGTTCTTCCCGGTTCTCTCGCACCGTCTGGACGCTTCGCTGACGTCTTCCGTTCCAAAGCCTGGGAGCTCACGACTATGCCCTCCAATTCCGATGACAACTCCCTCGCCCCCGGCCCCAACGTTTTCGGCGCCGCCCCCGGCGCCGACGCTACCGCCGACAAAGGTCTCTCCGATCTAGCCGCCTCTCTTCCCTTCCTTTTCGAACCTGAGAGCGAACCCGAAGATGTTGCGCATGATGACTCGTCTGCGACCGGGCTGCAGAAGAAACCGAAGGAAGGGGCAAGGAAGAGGATGGGTAAGAAGGCGAAGCAGGTTAGGGGAAAGTTCAGGGCGACGCTCAAGACCGAGAAGGGAGAGATGGTGCCCATGTTTGGGGTGCGTCCGCCTGATTCTGCCTGACATGCTGCCCTTCCTTATCTGCGAAGCTATCAAGCTCGTCGACCTTCTCAGGACTGACTTTCTCCCGCACCCCCTTTCTCCCCACACCTCGCTTACAGCCCGAACGTGTCGTCGAAGACCCCTGGATTCAGGAAGTGCACAATAAGCAGAGGAAGGAGATCTATATCGTCGCGATCGCTACCACCCTTATTTGGTGTGCAGTCATGCTCGCCATCCCGGAACAGCGCCCTCGTTGACCCAGGCATGGTCTTCATTATCTTGCGCTCTCATTTGTTGTGCTATCTATCTGTCTTATATCTCTGTGCGGCAGTAGGCCGAGGTGTAAGACTTATTTTGTTGAGTGTCCATTACATACTTTGGCTCGCTGCTGACAGCGAGAAAGGAGTTCGTGAGCCCGCGAGGAAAAGGCAAGTGTCGTGAGATGAAGTAGAATGAACGGAAAGGATAGTAGTAACAAGGGAGGACTTTGTGGTTTCTGCGAAGTTATCGCTTTACTTACTGTTGAGGGGATGCTGTCAACGCTGCAGGTATGGTCAGCAAACGGGATTAACAGTGGAGAACACGGTGGGAGATGAGCAAAGGAGACGCACCCAACTCCCATAAAGCTGCGCAGCGCTCTGTGCGGTCGTCACCGGCGCAAACGGATCGAACGGCTCGACGATCCCGTCCAAGTCGTCCACTGGCGGCGCCTGCGGAACCGGCGTGCTAGACCTCGCCCTTCCGCCTTTCATCGCCGACCTGACCGGCGCTGCGGCAGGAGGGGAAGCGTCGTCCTCGAGGGACATGTCGGACATCTCGGAAGAAGGAACAGCTTGGGTCCAGGCGGCGATGCGGGAGGCTTTTGAGGGAGGAAGCAGGGGCTTCAAAGGTTTTGCGGGGGCAGCAACGGCGGGAGTTGCGGCTGAGCGGGTACGGCGATGATCCTCGTATGGCTCCTCGTAGTCGTCAACGGCGCTGCAGCAAAGAAGCGAAAAATAGTAAGACAAAAAGGTACGCCAAAGAAGAACAAGAAGAGGTAACAAACTGGTTCTGACGGAAAGTCTCGGCAACACTCATGCGCCTCGGTCGGCGAGGCGGTTCTGCCGGTTCATAGTTCTCGTCGTCGTCGGCTTCTTCCTCTACTTGTCGACGAGCAGCTTTTGTCGAACTGAACCGTTGCTTGAGGATGTCGGCTTCTTCTTGCGCGATGCGGCTGTGGACCCCAAGCAAACTAAGGCGTCACGCGGGAAAAGATAGATAGCGAGGAAGAACGCACGTCGCCAGATCATGCCTCTTCTGCGCTTCGCTGACGCTGCCCCTCCTCTGCCCTTTTCCGAGCGACCTGTACTCGTACATCCCGCCGCCGCTCTGTCCAGTACCCGCCCCGCTTCCACTCCTCGTCCGGCTCGACGACCTGTTTCTTGCAGAGCTTGTCATGCCTCCCGCTCGCCTGGTCATACCGGTTCTCCTCCCGTCGTCATAAGAGTCCTGCCTCGAGCTATATCCCCTCCCGCCGCCGCCCCCGCCGCTACCACTGTAGCCCTGATCATAGCCGTCATCGGCATAGCTGTCTCTTCTGCTTCCGCCTCCTCCGCTGTTGTCATTCCTCGTCTGCCTACCTCCTCCGCCGCGCCGATCGTTCGTACCCCTCGAAGGCGCCCTCTGCGGCGTCGTATCGTAGTCTCCATCGCTCTCACCCTCCGTATCGTCGCCGTACCTGCTGCCTCCGTTCCCACCGCCGCCGCGACGCGAATCATACCCACCTCCGTAGGAAGATTGGTCGTCTGAATAGGCGGGTTGGGAAGGTGCCGACGGTCGAGGCAAGTTCTGTTGCTGGGGAGCGTAGGTAGGAGCAGAAGCAGGACGGTCGTACCCTCCGTTACCTCCACCTGCTGTGGATGGAGGTGGGGGAGGATAGTACTGAGGTTGACCCGGGTAAGAAGGAGCAGCGGGTTGTTGCTGGGGCTGTTGAGGCTGTTGAGGTTGCGGTTGACCGTAATATCCTTGTTGTTCTTGAGGCTGTTGCTGTTGCGGAGCGGAGGGCTGACCGTATGTGCTGCCTGCAGTCGAAGGGGCCGGAGCGGGATAGCCAGTCGGTTGCTGTGCCAGCGGCGGGGGGGCGTACGGGTTCATAGTGGTAGGTGGGGCGGACGCAGACGGGGCGGGCGGAGAAAATGGAGGAGGAGCGACACCATTCGGGTTGTACGCCTGGTACTGACTAGGCGCTTGAGGCGGAGGAGGAAGGGAAGGAGTGGGAGGCGCGGGCGCTTGAGACGGTTGCGGTGCCGAAGACGCCGAAGAGGCGGCCGGCGTGGTGATCTGCCAGACCCATTGACCTCCATCGCCGGGCACCCACTGGCCGACAGCGCCGTTCGAAGGTGTCGAGCCTCCTCCGTTCTGCGCCTGTTGCGGCGCCGGCGGAGTAGGGTTCTGCTGCTGTTGAGGAGGGGGTTGGACTGGCTGTAGACTGGGCGTCGGTGCGCCGTATGGAGGCTGCGGCTGACCGTAGCCTGGGACCGATGGAGCGGAAGGAGCTTGCGGCGGGAAGTAGCTCGACTGGGCAGCCTGCTGAAGTGGTTGCGCAGGCGTAAACGCAGGATGCTGCCAGTAGGCTTGGTTCGGATCGTACGGCGGAGCTTGCGGCTGCGAAGGTGGAGCCGGCGGTTGAGCAGGAGTGCTCGGCCGTCGTACCCCGGCAAAAGTCGGAGGAATAGGAGGCGGTGGACCGGGGAAAGGAGGATAGGCGTTCGAGTCGTAGGAGGGATCGACACCTGGAGCAGGAGTTGCAGAATACGATCGGGAGAGACCGGGTGCAGCGGGACCGCCTTGCTGGTACGGCGGTCGAAGCGAGTTTGCGTCATCTTGCGACGGCGCTACTGATTGAGCATATGACGACCCGGCGTAAGTTGAAGGAGCCATCGGTGGCGCGGCAGGGTTGCTTCCCGCCCAAGCTGGGGTGCTGGGTGGTGCCGAACCCCAAGGCGATTGCGGGATGGGCGGAGGCGGCGCGGGGAGAGACTGCGGCGCGGTAGAATTTTGTCCATAGTAGTTCTGAGAGGGGTTCGGCTGCTGGTAGGAAGGTTGCGCTACGGGCGGGAATCCGGGACGAGGAGGCTGAGCGTAGTCGGGCGCGGTTCCCGGAGGTTGCGGGTAGTTTGGCGTGCCCTGGGGCTGTCCGCCATATTGAGGGTAGGATGAGTTCTGCGATTGCGGAGGCTGACCGTACTGAGATTGCGGAGGGTACGAGGGCGTTGAGGCCGGAGCGCCGTAGTTTGACGCAGGTGGTCCGTAGCTAGAAGCGGGTCCGCCATAGTTAGATGCGGGTGCACCATAGCTAGACTCGGGCGCACTGTAGCTGGAAGCGGGCGCTGGAGAGCAAGCAGTGTGTGAGCGAAAGGAGGGGGAGAACAGAGAAAAAAGGTTCAAGCGGGCGCATCGAAGAGGAACAGTCCAGGCTTACCAGTCGGATAACTCTGCTGCTGCTGCTGTTGGCCCCAGTCCTGCGGACGTTGCTGTCTCTGCTGCTGCGGCCCGGTGCTTTGGCTCGGCTGACCGTAGCCATCATCCCCATATGAAGCAGAAGAGGGCTGCTGTCGCTTGTTGGAGCTTGCAGGCGTAGGGTCGAAAGCGTCGTCTCCGGTCTCGCCGTAAGGGTCGTCGCCGCCTGTAGTGCCCGAGTTGCCGTAGTCATCGCCGCCATAGGAAGAATCGTTGTACCCAGTTTTACGCCGGGACGAGCCGTTGTTCCCGCTGCTCGTCTTGTTGCTGCTCTTCGATGGAGCGTAACCCGAATCCTGGTCGGCATAGGAGCGGGACGACCGGCTTCGGTCACCGTCATCGCGCCTTGAGCTCCCGTCATCGCGCCTTGAACTCCTTTTCGCGGACGACCGCCCTCCATCGTCGTCATAATCATCGTACGCGCTGTCCTTCCTCGACGACCTGCTAGACCGGTAGTCGTCGTCATTCTTCCTCGAGCGCGAGGAGCTCCTCTGCCTGCCCCTCCCGCTATCACGTCGATAGTCTCGGTCGCGGGACTTGTCGCGAGTCCGGCGGTCGTCGTAGTCGCGGTCACGGCGGCTGCGAGAAGAGCCCCGCCGGCTGCTATCGTCGTACTTGGACGAACTGCCCATCAAAAAGCGAAAGGCGGAGTGTCCGAGGAGTGATGAAGAGGTGAGAGAGAGGAGGAAGCTGCAGTGGGTTATCAGGTTGAGGTCAATGGCCAGGCATGTAGCAGGAAGGAGAGCACGCACAGCGAGTCTTCTCCGTCGTGTTGACCTTTGAAGGAGGTGGAAGAGCGAGAAGACACACAGGACTTCGCCTCTTGCACCGCCGACGCCCATCCAGTTTTTCTCCACCTCCTGGTCCGCGGACCGCTTCGCATCCTTTTTCAGCCCGCACACAGCGTCGCCAGAGGTACAGAGCGTGTCATGCTCACGAGCAGTCTAGCAGGAAGTGTGTATGCCCCCGATAGGCCTTGAAACAGAACGAAACGACGGTGAAACCGTGTCGAAAGAGCAAGCGTATCGGCTGGCATGGTCTTCGTGCGCCTGCAAAGACGAGAGGGTAAGGCAAGTGACATAAGCGCTGACACGCTGCGACGATAGCTTCATGGGCATGCTTCAGAAAGACCTGCGTCGACACGATGAGTTGATTTGAAGACCATTGCAAGGGGTACAGACAAGAGACCGAAAAGCCCTGCATGCAGCGAGATCTGCACGAGCCGATACCGGTACAGGCGAAGCAGCGCGTGAGCACATACGAGTGCCACGTCGGGACCAGGATGTCAGCCTGAATGCAGAAGGAGAGAACAGAAAGAGGGAAAAAAACGCACTGCAGAGCTGTTTCGAGCTGTCTGCTCTCACCTTTCTAAGGCCCGACTTACTAATCGCTTTGGAAAGAGCCCGCTCTGGCTTCTGCCGACCCGTACCCGCTTCCGCGCCGCCCTTCTTCCCAAGTCCTGTCCCGCTCGAACCTCACGTAATCCCGCTTCAACTCCTTGCGTTGCTTAATCTGGCGGGTCGCCCATTAGCATGTAACAGTCGGTAGTCGTATGACTAGCATCGAACAGCCATGCCGAGTTGTGGTGAGGCTGCTTGATTTGTCAGGACGAGAGGCGGGAGAGGTTGGCCAGCGGAGTGAGAGCGAGCCATGCGATTAGTTGCTTCGCTGAGGCTGACCTTGAGAGCATAGGAGCGTATATGCCGGTACCAACAGACACTTGGATCTAGCGAGAAGCCGACGGTGTCATCGAAATCGGCGATTCGCTTCTCTCCTTCTTTCTCTTCACATGCACAGCGCCTCGTTTCGCCATCGAACAGCGTAGACGACACTTCCCTGACTGTAACTCTCACACTCAGCTGGCTTAGGTAAAGTCGTTTCTCTCACTCCGGTGGGGGTTAGTGTGCATCGACCAACACTGGGGGGTTTGAGTTTTTGGGCAACCAAGACTCGACTCTTCAGAGCTGCCTAATTAAGCCGGGGTCGCGCTCAGTTTCACTACAGCAGCGGCCTGACTATGCGGCACCAACATTGCAACCTCTTTCACAATACGCGGAGGAGGGTCGACGTGACGGTGGGATTTGGGAGGACGAGGGGTATAGCGTGACCTGGGAGTAGGGTATACGAGTATGCAAAGCGTTACAATGGATCAATGGACCGGTGCGATAGAGCGCCTGCTTGTCGCATTACAACTTGGGCGACTTGACGGGTACGGCTCCTTCGGATTCGTCGCGGTGCTTGAGAGTCGAAGGAGCGACGCCAAAGTCTTCTGGGACCTCTAGGCCTAGCTCACCGCAAACGATGACTCTGCGAAGCGCAGTATGTCAGGACGACAAGCTCTGACTCGGCGGAAGCGAGATGGAGGACAATGTGTAGCAGAGAAGGAAGACAAGTCAAAGGGTCAGAGGAAGACGACGTACCGTATCAGGGCTGCAGGGAACCAGAGACGCAATACGAAGGCAGGTCAGAGATCGCAACAACAGTGTCGGTATCAAATGCAAAGTGGAAGAGCAGAAAGAAAAAGAGGAAAGAGGAAGAATGTCGGCAACGCACCGAAATGATGAACCGCATGAAAGCTCGCAAACCACAACTCCCTCGCAAACGTGCTCCCCACCTCAACTCTGACCGGCGTCACCGCTTCCAACCTGACCTCCCTCTCGGGGTCGATTCCTTTTCCACTCTTCGTTAACCTCTCCAACCGTTCCAACAATCGCTCAAACTGCTCGACCGCCGCAGGGTGAGAGTTCTCTGCTGCAACGTTTCGTTTCCGATTGTCGTAGTTGAGGTGTAGTGGTCGATTCGAAGACGACGGCGAAGAGGACGAGGGGGAAGTGGGGGCATCAGCAGCTTCGAGAGAGGCGAACAACGCAGCGTAGTGGTCCGCCAAGTGTCGCAAATGCTTGCCGACGGTCGATCCGGGGCTCAGCTTGCTTTGTTGAGTGAGGAGATCATCATTCGAGACGATCCGGAGAAGGTCGACGGCTTGTCGGAGAAAGTGCCGGGCGACTAGGTAGAGCACCTCCACGGGCTGATGAGCTTCTGTTACGACGCCGGAGAGGGTGACGGAAGAGGCAGCTGCAGCCATGATAACTCGAGATGTGCGAGGGAGGAAGAAAGAAGCGAAAGTGGCGGCATCGGAAACGTCGACAAGCTCGTCGGTGGAGGTTTATTGCATCGGCTCCGCCAGCGAAAAGCAACATTGTAGCCTCTCGAGCGAGGGCCGGGGGGCGAAGGAGCCAATGACATTCTTTACAACAAGCGCCCGTTCCGACCTTTTTCTCCCGCTTTCATCGTCCGCTGAAGACGCTATCTTTATTCTCGAGTGCGCTCAGCCGCCCGCTCTTGCATATATGCCTCCATGGAAATCGGTTCGTCTGCAGGACATTTGTGTTATTTTGACAGCGTTGGAAAGAGAATTGACAGGCCGAGAGAGGCTTACCGGAAAGTGAAGACCTTCACTTGAACAGCCGGATTCTCCTCAGGGATCAATCAAAGATGGAACTTGCGTCATATGGCGGGCGAAAGGCAAAGTCCCGAGTATGCGTAGGTCCGGAGGGCGAGTGGGAGAGTCGAGCAAGGAAGCGACGGCTTGTTCATCGAGATGATTGAGGTACTCGAGATTGCGTAAGGTTGGTGGAAAATAAGACGGGAAAGTGGGCGTCTGACGCACTGTTCCGTTCTCGAAGATTCGAACTCTGAGCACCAAAACCTGCAGGCTCTGCGCGCTGGACATAGTCGTAGCGAGGGCGGAGAGGGTTCGGTCCAATGAAGCCTCGGTGTGTGGAAGCAGCCTCGTGGTCGACACAGTTCAAAGGCCCAGGCGGCGAAGATTGACAAGGTATGCGAGGTCGATGGGTGTTTCGCTAGAAAACGCTGTGTCGAGGGTAACGAGCGATGTAGACGAGGAAGCGGTGAGGGGACCGAGAGCGGCAGGGATCGTACGTGTATCCCAGTGAATACTCAGACTGCGGAAGGCACACTGGAAATTGGGGAGGTAGGGACGAGATGGGGAATATGTCAAGCTGTAGGTGAGATGCTTAAGCGAGACGTGTTGGGACAGGAGCGTGATAGTCTCTTCGCTGAGATATATCCCGACAAGCTCCTCGAGTTGCAGACTGTGCAGCGGCTCGGGTATGTCCGTCCAGCTAGACGTTGATACGGTACGAAAATCGATCGCCTGCACTTTGGCTGTATGCTCGAGCATGTCACGTAGAACTTGAGCATGGTCGAGCCGCTGGCCCATCGGTACAGCATCCGATTGAAAGTCGGGCAGTATGCGGCGGACGAGACAGGCAAGGTGGGGCCGATTCGCGATAGTCGCAACGAGGAGGCGCATTCTAGGTGTCTAGCACTCCACTTCCACGGGCTCGCCCTCGTTGTCAACGATGATAGTATAACCGGCTGTCAAGTTGAGTGTCCGGTAATGGTTCCTCCGGGCGGGGTGCAGGACGGCGCGAGAGACGAGGCAACACCGTGCGAGGTCGGAGTCGTCGAGAACCGAGTTGGAGAGTACCAGGTCGACAATGTCGTGGGGTAGAGAGGGGATCGCCATGATGTAGGTAACTGTGGAATGCGCGTATGAGCAGCGACAGAGGGAAGGAAGACACGATGAATTGGACTTACTCGAGGTGTACGCCCGACGGCAGAGGCAAGCGGCGCGAGTGGCGGCGGGTGCTTGGGTGGTCAGGAGTGCGTGAGTATTGTTGGATGTTCTGTACGCGGCTTGAGCTGCTAGCGAGGAACGTACAAGAGGGGAAGATTCGTGCACGCTGTTTCGCTTCCATCTGCTTTCGTCGATCCGGCCTGGACAGTATGTAACACTATCCAGTCTGCCTATAGTGCTCGACTACACGCCTGTGCCCACCCTTGACCTTGTCCGCTGAGCCGTCGCTGCTATCTGAACCTCTTCCAACTCGCCCATCAACTTCGAGATCCGACAAGGCGCGGTCCGGACATCACGCGAATCGAACGCAAGGCTGGATGTGCAAAGAAGGGCCGCCTCTGCTGCGTCGGCGAGGCAGACAATTAGAGATGGACGAGGGATCTTTGATAAGTGTCGGGAGAATGGACGAGAGGGTTCGGCTGGTGCATCAGACTGGCAACGACGGACAGGCTACTCAGTCAGACCCTCGAGAGGCAGCGGGCGACCCAGGTTTTGCACGGTGCGTTTTTCTCGTTCTTTCCTCTTTCCTCTTTCCGTCTCTGCGGTCTCTTCAGCCGCTGCTTTCCCTCTGCCGTATGCGCCGTAAGCGCACGTTCTCTTGCTGACAAGCCATCAGCGCAGCTCTTTATCCTGCACTTACGACTTCTTCCGTCGGTTTCGGGAAAGATCGCTCAATCCGGCCTCAAGCGTTTTCTCCAGCTTCGCAGTGTCTACCGGCATTCGCGCCAGCTTTCACCCTCCACCGTGCTGAAGCGTCTTCGAGTCATGGGTCGAGCTATTGATGTCGTGCGGGCGTTCTGTGTCACGTTTTCTCTACTCGCTCCACCTCTGTCGGCGTGACGAAGCCAACAAAGTGTTTCTTTGGCTGCTAGTCGCTAATGACGCTTCTGCGCAGGCAATACAAGGCAATACACGGCAGCACGACGCCCGCTGAAACCTTCCATTGCGCCGTCACGGGGAGGCTTAGCTCACGCCGCGCTCTCTCCTCGTCGTCGACCTTCTCAAGCTCACTTCGCTTCCTTTTGTCCCGTCGCTTGCTTTCGCTCACTCGCTGCTTCTGATTTAGCCCTCTGTGATTCTGTGTAGGGACCCGTCGTGCTCTGGCAGCGGCGAGTCGGATCCTTTCCCCCTCGCTCCTCCTTCGTCGACCTGCAACCGTCGCTGCCGCTGCACCTTGACACCGCCGTTCTCGCGCCACCCGTTCTCCTGTCGACCTGCAGCGGTCAAGCGGTGCACCGCTCGAGTCAGCCGTCGAATGACCTGGCTCGAATGCCTCTCTCTTCCCTTTCTCTTCCTCGTGCTCACCTTTTCCACACTCTCTTTGACCGGCATGCGTTACTCCCTTCTGCTCTCCTCCCTCTCTCTTCTAAGCACCCTCGCTCTGTCTGCCGCTCTCCCTCACTACGATCCTGCTGCAGGCGACCTCGACAAGCGCACTCCCAACCCCGACCTCGACGAAGGCAATGCTCACCTCGAAGAGAGGGGTGGCGGAGGAGGTGGAGGGAGCGACACCTCGGTCGATGTGAGCGTCAAAGTCAGAGTCAAAACTGGGACTCCAGAATACGACTACGAGCCAGACTGTGCGTTACCGTCTTTCTTCTCCCCTCTCTCCCCGTTCTGACTCTGTCCCTTGCCCAACTTCTTCGCCACTCTTCTTGTTTCTCTCTGACTAGACTCGGGCTTCGGCTACGGCGTCGACTGGCGCGGTCAGGGTCCTCCAGACTGGTGCCCTTCGAACTGGCAGTGGTTTGGCCGCAGCATCGGATGGGCTCCCTATAAAGGTTGGGCACCTCAGCCGCACTGGCAGCCACCTGTCGTCTTCATCAAGATTTGGGTTCAGGTCAACTGGTGGAGTAAGTCCCTCTCGCTTCCCTTTGATCCCTCTCGTCTTCCCTCCCTTTTAGCCCCTCCATAGTATCGCCTCGCTCTCTAGTATCTTATCTCTTCTCACCCCACACGTCGCGTCACTCTTCGCTTCAGCTTACCCAGTCTTGTACCAAGAACCGCCCGCTAACGTTGACCTTCCCAACCCCGTCTTTCTCCCCTTCCTCCTCACGAACCCGCAGGCCCTCCTCGCAACTGGTGCAACTACTGGCAAACCCGCTACCACAAAAACTGGTACAACTACGAGATCCCTTCCCACTGGGGCTGGCACCCTCGTCCCTACGGTGGGAACGGCAGTTGGTACCGTTACCAGCATGGTTACCGTTACCGTGGTGGGAAAGGGTGGGGAGGTGGGTGGGGCGGGTGGCGTGAGAAGCGCGATGACGAGACGGTTGAGGCTTGAAAGGGTGTGTTGCTTCCCCTTGTTCCTCCAAGACTTTCCGAGCTGATCTCCACTCCCGACTTTGCAGTCCTACCTTCTTTTCATCCCATTCCTCTTCTCTTTCTCGACTTCTTGCCGGTCAAACAGAGTCTCCCCTTTTCTTTTTTTCGGTTCTCACTCACAGACATTCGTTTTCTCGCGTGTGCTTCGTCTTCTTCCGTACCCTTTTTTTCCCTTTCATGTTATGCCTCTGCGCACCCTTTTCAGCATTCCCTCGTCTCTTTCTGTCCTCTCACGCGAGTAGGGGATGAAACTAGACGAGGCTTTTGCTCTTGCGCTGAACATGACGTGGTTTGCTACCGAGAGGGGCTTGATCGCTTGATTCAGCCAAGTAACTTGTTAGGCTTCTCGAAGAGGTCCAGTTTGCGCCCTTGGCAGGTTCTCGAAGGCTGAGATTAGCGGACAGGATGAGGCGACAGAAGCTGGATCAGCCAAAAGGGGGGCGAGAGGGTGAGAGGGGCGAGGGAAGCCGGCTTCAGGCGAGGTCAAAGGGCCTGAAAAAGAGAATCTCGTTGCGCGAAAGGAAAGAAGAGTCAAAAGGCTACGAGAAAACTATGAGGCAAGAAGGGGGGAGACGGAACAGAAGGGGAAAGGAGAAAGGGAAAGGGGAAAGAGCAAAGGGCAGAGAAAGAGGCAGTACGATGCTTTTTGAGAGATCAACGAAACGGGGGACAATGAGGATGGCAACTCAGGTGCTCTTGCCGCCAAAGTAGTCTGCGCAAACAGGAGAGTGATAAAGTCAGTCGAGGGGCAGAAGGAAGGAGAGAAGAAAAAGATTGCGCACTATCCCAGTCAAAGTCGCCCAGGAGATCCTTGCCACCCTTGAAGTCATAGTCGTCTTTGCCTGAGAGACGGCAATGGAAATGGTCAGACTGGCGTTGGGGATGCCGAAAACGAGACAGAAACACACCGAACTTTTTGTTGTCGTCGAAGTCCTTGTCTTTGTTGAAGTCTGAAAGGCGGAGCAGACGGGCGAAGTCAGAGGGAAGGAAGGGGAAAAAAGGGGGAGATGAGCGTACTAAAGTCCTCTTTCTTCCTGTAATCCTCTTTCTTCCTGGAGTCTGCATCCTTGCGGAAGTCTGCGTGAGCGAGATAGTGAGCCCCACAACAGAACGCGGAGAAGGAGGGAATGCCCACCGAAGTCTGCTGGGGAACAGCAGAGATGTAAGTCAGTCCAGGTAGGTAATGCGGAAAAGAAGGAGAGCGCACCCTTATCCTTGTCGTCAAACTTGTCGACATCGTAGTCGTTGTCGTAGCCTGAGAGCAACGATACGAGGCCCAGCCGCGGTGTCAGCTACGACAACAGAGAGCGGCCAATGGACGACCAGGGCTCGGAGCGGAACAACAGTGACTCACCAAAGGAACGCCCGTAGTGCTTCCCTCCTTTACCATCATCGTCAATCTTGACGATCTTGTTCTCCTCCTCTGCGTAGATGAGAACAGATAAAGGTCAGCAAGAGAGAAAGCAAAAGGGAGAGAAAAAGCGACTGACCGTTGTCTTCATGCTTCTTGAAGTTGAAGTCTTTGTAGCAGAACTCGCGGTAGTAGAACTCGACGTCGTTCTCGTCCTTCTTGAAGTTGTCAAAGATGAAGACTTCCTTTCCGTAATCTGTGTGAAGGGGGAGAGGGTGGGTCAACGGAGGACGATTCACTTGTTAAGGGTGAGGAAGAGCTCACCATCCCTGATCTTGATCTCCTTCTCCGTTTCCTTCTTGAACTTTTCGACATCGGCGTACAAGTCGCGATAGCAGACCTGCACAGAAGAAGGGGTCAGGTCAGCGTGGACAAGGGGGAAAGAAGAGGGAAAGAAGGGAAAGCGCTAACCTCCTTCAACGACACCTCGACCTGCTTGTTCTCCTTGTCGAGGTTCTTGCGGATGTCAATATCAGTGTCTCCTCCCTTCTTCTTGTCCTTCCCGTAGTCTGCGCGACGGCGTCAGAGGGAGTCAGCTTTGAGCAGCTCGAAACAGAGAAACAGGGGAAAAGGCTGACCTTCGTACCCAGGCGCCGATAAAGCGAGAGATGCGAGGGAGAGGGAAACGACGGCGAACGAGGTGCGCATGCTATGTTGCTTCTCGAGGGAGAGGGGGTGAACAAGGAAGAGAGCGATTGAAGGGTGAGCGGGGTGAGGAGAACAGCAGAGAAAGGCTGTCGAGCACGTCTTTTGTACCGCTCCGAGCCTACCTCGCTACACGCGCGAAGGGAGCGAGAGCAATAGCGACGCGACTGCGCAGGTGTTCCGGGTGGGTGGGACGAAATCAGCGAGGCGAGTGGGACGGGGTGCGGAAAGACGCTGAGGGCTAAGGAAAGCACCGCCATTTATCGCGATTGGCAATGGCGAGAAGGATCGCTGCATCGTTTCCCTGACTGCAGGTCGATGGCGGTTCTTGCGCGGAAGAAGCACGGAAGCGAAGTCGTGACAAGGAGAAGATCGCGGGTGTGTAAGAGCGAGACCGCTGGCAGCGCGCCGTGAGCAGGAGTTGACGGATCCCCGTTAGCTAGAGCGGAAGCGGTGAGCAAGGTGAGACCGGAATCGAGGACAGCGGAGCTGACCGCGAAGGTTTAGACGGCAAAAACAGGCGAGCAGGTCCGATTCTTGTCCTTGTCCGCTGCAGAGGTTGGCCCGCGACTCATTGTTCCTGCACCTCTCAGGATACCTTGAGGGTACCCTAAGGGCGTCCTGGGGTCTTGTAGACTTGGGTCTTTGCCGGAGGAGATGGACCAGTCGGCAAGAATGAGGTAGACAAAGACAGCCGGGTAGTCAGCAGAGGGCTTGGAAAGTACATTGCGTTTCTTCTCGCCGTCTCAGCAGGGCTATCGCAGACTGTAATGAAGAGATTGATGAGGTGGAAGTGGGGGAGGTGAGAGTAGCGAGAAAGACATAGACTGACCCGGTTGTGACACCAGTTTACTGCTAGATCTCAATGTGACCCTCCAACAGCCCGTATGCACTTGCACGTATAGTCAACAGCGAGAGGGAAGCGTGCAAGAGTTGAAATTAACTTGTTCAATTCCTGCTCGACTCCAACTCGCTTGACTTCCATCCAGAAACGACCAGTGGCCAGGTCGATGACCCGCTTTGCCCCCTACATCGATCCCTCTTCCCCTCCGCCTGTCCCCGAGCGATGGAAGAGGTCGCTCACCCCACTTCGTTCAACATCAACAAATAACTCAGTAACACCCCAAC
Organism: Rhodosporidiobolus odoratus; assembly: GCA_034387635.1. Lineage (NCBI taxonomy): Eukaryota > Fungi > Basidiomycota > Microbotryomycetes > Sporidiobolales > Sporidiobolaceae > Rhodosporidiobolus > Rhodosporidiobolus odoratus. The sequence continues at coordinate 1,320,718 of JAOANU010000002.1, read as the reverse complement.
CAGCCGACAAGGGGACAGACCGGAAGGGCAAAGGAAAGGCGAGACATATACGTAGAGGAGTAATAGCCAGTCAGGCGGAGGAGAACGCCTGGAAAGACATCGGTCAGTCATGTTACTTGCTCTGCCTCTAGTGAACCACGCTGACTACGAATGCCTGCGTACTCTCCATGCTTGCAAACTACATCTCATGTTCACTACGGGCAGACGCCCTGCTGGCCCAGTCCTTCACGATCCATCGCCTCTCTTTTTCCTCCCACCTCCCTCTTTCTTCCTCGTCGAGCGCAGCCTCCCTCGCCGACTTCAGCTCTTCCCTACTCGCGTTCCTCAAGCAACAGACCTCACTGGGTCCCTTAGTAGGAGAAAGAGGCAAGACCGTCGAGCGAGTCGAAGCGGGCTTCATCGACCTCCCGATGTTTGGCAAGCAGGGCAAGGGGGTCAGGCCGGTACTGCTCGAGATCGAGATCGAACGCGACGTATGTGACGAGGACAACATCGCCAGCACATCCTCGGCCCCTCCAGCCAGTCGCCCCTCTACCTTCAACTTCCTCCCAGCCTCGTCCAGTTCCGCGTTCCCCCTGCTCCTCACCAAGTCTCCCTCACCCAGCATCACATCCCTCGTCCACACGTTTCTTACTTCACGCTACGACGCCACAATCCTTCCCTTCCGCGTCCCACCGCCAGCTATGCTCGACCTGCTCGTAGACCTGGTCCTGCACCGCGACCAGTCTTTCGACGAGATTGAAGGCGAGATCGCCGAAGCGGACAAGGGCCTCGCCACGAACCTCACCTTCGCCTTCCCTCCCTCGATAGCGACAGAAGGGCTCAGTACGCTCACCCTAACCCTCCCGCCGCCGATCCTCCCGTTTCTCTCCTCCCCTGCTACCTCTTTCGCCACTGCCCTCTCTCGACATATCCACTCCATCGCGTCTATATCGTTGTCCTCACTCTTCCTCGTACGGCTTGGCGCGGGAAGAGGCACGTTCATCCATTCCGGCCATGGCGCGGGTGAGGCAGGTGCGAAGGTCAAGTTTTTCCGAGGGGCGGAAGAGGACGGCGAGCTAAAGAGGGTCCTGGAGACTCTCATATTGGTTGCGGACGGTGAGAGGCGATGATCAGACCTGTAGATTCCGGTCGAACGCAGCTGATGCTATACAGCTCATCGCCCGTAATCATGTCTTCATCGCCTCACCTTACCAATTAAACCGCCTGCGCCCCACCACGGCCGCCGAAACCGTTCAGGGACTGTCTGTCTCTCGATGATGTGACTGTCCTTTTCGTCTCGCCGTCGTCCCATCGTCAGAAGGTCCTCCCCGTCCCACTCTTTCTTGGCTCGCCCGCCCCACGGCACGATTGAGAAGTTGCTCTTCGTCGTCCTCCACTTCATCACCCTCGATCCGTGTCTTTTAAAGGCCTCGTCCCAACCTTGAAGTCCGTTGATCATGCTGTTCTTCGGGTGGGTTTTGCTGTACCTCCTCGCCTTCTTTGCGTCTCCGGTTGCTCTAGGTCAGTAGCACTCCTTTCCTTCGCACTCTCTTCTCTGCAAGGCCACTGACTCTATCCAGGCAAATAGGCCACTCGCGCAACCTACCGTCCCGCTTCTCCGCCTCTTCTTGCGTCAAAGTCCATCCCTCGTCCAACGAGGTGGTCTTCCTCCGCGAAGAGTTCGAGAAGACGACGATTGCGAAGAAGGAGTTCTGTTTTAGGAGGCTTTTCTGTTCGTCCACGCTGGACCCCTCTGTCCTGCATGCCCAACTAGGGTCACTGACCCTGCTTATCGGAGCAGATGAGGACTACGACCACTCTGTCCGCTACGAGAGGGAATATGCCCTTCCCTCCGGTACGCTTATCCTCCTTGTCCTTGGCTGATCCAGACTCACCTTGCGTCTTTTCTGCTGAGGCGGCAAACTCTGGGACAGCTTTGCCCTCGACATCGACTCGACTTCGTTCTTCTACGTCGAACTGTGCTACGAGGACCTCGTCCAGAGCAAGTTCGGCCTGATTAGCTTCGACAAGGATTTGAACGATGGTCAGTTCCAATCTTTGGCTGCGCCTCACTTTCTCTGTTTCCGGCTTACCTCCGCCGGCCCAAAGTTTCTCGCCAAGTCACCGTGGCGCAGGCGGGGCTCGAGATTGCTGCCGCCGCGCCCAATAGGCTTAAGGGAGATAGCATCAGGGACTTGGGAAAGCTGGTTGAAAACTAGCATCCGATGCGCGAGGAACATAGCTAAACGTCTGCAGTGGCATGATTCACGGACGAGGAAGCATAGCATTGTTTTGTGTGGGCGAAAGCGCGAGACGAAAAGCATCAAGGCGACGGTGCAGCTTTGGTTGATTCTCCTAAAGCCAAATCTGCGATTACTTGTACAACAAGGCGGGGCTACTTAGATTCATGCGCCATTCTATCGCACCTCTATCGGGGGCGCCACCACCGGTATCTCGCCCCAGCTGAACCTGTCCTTCGCCCATAGATCCATCTCTTCCTTGCTTCGTGTCTCCGATTTTGACTTTTCCTCTGGTAGTGCGGCGTATGGATCGGGAACGGTCGAGGTAGTTGTTGTGTTTACGGCGGGGGCAGATCCAAAGGGTGAGGACGGGATAGCCCCGAAAGGAGAAGAGGAAGGCGGAGCGGCAGTCGAGAAAGGCGAAGAGGCGGAGGGAGCGGCTGGGGTGGCAGAGGAGAATGCGCCGAACCCGCTTGCTGGTGGGGCTGCGGTCGGAGGTGCCGGTGGGGTAGTAGAGCCAAGGGCAGAGGAGAATGCGCCGAACCCGCCAGAGCCGAAAGCACTAGAAGTTGTCGATGCTGGTGGAGGAGCCGCTGCTCCGAATGGCGAAGTCCCTCCCGCTGGAGGCGCCGCCGCGCCGAACGGTGACGTACCTCCGCCCGTCGCCGGTGCAGAGGGTTTAGCTGCCGCGAAAGCGCCGAAGCCCGCACCTGCCGTTCCTCCTGAACCGAATGCACTCCCCGTGCCAAATCCGCTACTCCCGAAAGCTGACCCTCCCGCCGTCCCCGTGGAGCTGAAGGCCGACGTGGGCGCTGGAGCCGTGCCACCTGATCCGAAAGCGCTCGTCCCGGTGGCAGTGCCACCTGTTCCAAAGGTACTCTGACCAAAACTCGGTTTCGAAGCGTTGGATCCGGCGGAGAATGCGCCAAATCCGCCGCCCGACGCTGATGTCGATCCTAGTGTCGTAGAGCCAAAGGCGGGTGTCGGCGCTGACCCTCCTGCCCCGAATGCCGATCCTCCTGAGCCGAATGCGCTCGTCGTTGTAGGCGGAGCAGCTCCGCCGCTTGCGAACGCTCCAAAGCCGCCTCCGGCGGTTGCCGGCGTCGATGCACCGAAGCCCGTTGCGGGCTTAAACGCCGACGTTCCGCCATTCCCGAAAGCTGAAGTTGAAGTGCCGCCGCTACCGAATGCCGATGTTGCAGTACCTCCGCCGCCGAAAGCTGAAGGCGCCGTACCACCGCTTCCGAAAGCTGACGGCGCGGCACCGCCGCTCCCAAAAGCTGAGGCTGGGGCCGCGCCCGATCCAAAAGCCGGCCCAGTCGTTCCTCCGCTCCCAAACGCGCTTCCTCCGCTGCCAAAAGCGGACGGACCGCTTCCTCCCGACCCAAAGGCGCCAAAGCCGCCGCCTGTAGCCGGAGGCTTCGCAGGCGTACTAAACGGTGTAGTCGAGGCTGCTGCGCCGAAAGGGGAAGCCGCGGCGGGTGCTTGGGCAGGGGCAGCAGCCCCAAAGGCACCAAAGCCGCTCGGTCGAGCGGGTGTTGCTGCGGAACCGAAAGGGTTGCTGGCGGCAGGGGTGGATGACGAGGGATTTGGCACAGAGGGGGCGCTGTTCGAGTCGGACTGGGAGACGGCGAATTGGTAGGCCTGGTCGAGGTTTGCGAGGACGTTCTGAACGGCGGCTTCGGCTTTCTGTGCCAGGTCTTGCTCAGGCTGCGGAGCATTGTCGGTCAGCATGGAGCAGGCAAAAGGAGGATGAGAAGAAGCACGTACATAGAGGGCAGGGTTGTTTGCGCTTCGTGCTTTGTAGAACTGAACCCGCAGTTCTTCCGGGCTGACGTCCTGTCCTTTTACAATGCTTGCCTCGCCCTTGCCCGGCCCGTACGAGGAGAAGATCCACTTTGGTCGTTCGTTGGTCAAGTCTCCCTTGATGCCCTCTTTGCTGCGAGCGAGGTGAAGGAAATGATGAGCGTAAGAAAACGAAATATGAATATGAGTCGCTGCTGACCTGAATGATGCGCCAGCCGGGTTCGGGTTTCCCTTTGTGGGTGTGTTGCCGTGTGCGTTGCGGCAGTCTGCGCCGAAGGAGCAACGGCCCTGCTGGAAGAAGCGACAAGGTTGAGCGCCAGAAGAGCTCATGGCGTATCACGCTCTACAGGAGTGTGAGACAGATCAGCGGCATTTCAGACACAAGGTGGAGCGGTGGCAAAAGAGACTGACCTGCTCTGTCACGCCTCTGAACCCACAAGTCTCCTCGAAAGTGGAAGTCGGCTGAAGTCGATTCAAGGCCGTCGAAGTCGTCGAGGGGTACGTTCACGAAGCTGATTATCTCGGAATTCGCGTTTGTGTACGCAATAACCAGTTGTCCGATCTTAGCGAGCAGTTGTGAGCGAAGCGATGCGGTTCAACTTGCAAGACGAAGGTTGCCTTCCAACGTCCACCTAAACGCTTACAAGATCGCACGTATCGCATCAAGAATGGGCAGACACAGTACTTCAGGGGTCAAGGTACGCTCCTCCCCCTTCTCCAGGCTCAATCCGCCCACCTCTCTTCGCTTGCTTCCAGCGTTCCGGTCGTCGTCTAAACCCAAACAGGCCGCCCTTCCCCTTGCCTACCGAACTCGTTCTTCGCGTCGTGGAAGAAGTCTCGCGCGACCATACGGTGTCTGAGCAACGGCGCGTCCAGCACCTCGCCCGTCGTTGCCTGGTTTCTCGCACTTTTGCCGCCGTAACACGCCCCTTACTGTGCGAGCGCATCGTCCTGACCCAGAACGATCTCACCGCTGTCACTCCCCTGTTCCGCTCGCTCGACAGGGGTAATGGCAGAGGAGGACGAGGAGAACAACATCGGACCCTTGAGGAACTCGGTCTTCCAGCTCTTACGCGACATGGTCAACCTCGAGACCTTTTGGACAAACATGTTACTCCACGGAGCCGAGATGCGCGAGCTCCTCATCCTCTGTCTTCCTCGTTGGACTTGCCTCACCGACCTTTGGCTCCGCCCGTACGCCATTAGCGGCAAGATCCTCATGCAGGTTTCTCATTCCAAAGAACTCAGCGTTGGCAGCGTGTCCTTCTCGCCAGCCACCCTCGCTGGACCCCCTCCCTCGTTCCGCCTAAAAACACTTCACCTCGTTGGCGTTCGTCCCCTTGACGTCCTTGGCTTCAAGCTCCTCCGACAGTCTCGACCCTGAGCCCGTCGACAAGTCCTTCACTCTGAGCCTGCACCTCCTTGTCAGTCTACGGAGCATCACCTGGGAGATTTCCGAGCCGCCCACCCCCGACTTTGCCGAGTTCGACCCGCGACATACTGAAGACAGTATCTCCCACACTGAGCAACCTTACAATCATCTGATTGTTCCACCACGGAGACTACGACGGGTTCTTCCTCAAATCGAAAGATCTTCGAGGCCTCCCGCAGTCCCTTGTCTGCCTCGATCTCAGTGCGGTTCCTGCACTGCCGCCCACTTACATCTCCCACTCTCTCATCAACCTAGCACTCCTTCCTCGACTCAGAGCCTTCGCATGTGCGTGGAACGACGAGGACGATGACGAAGCGGATGAGGACAGGAAAGAAGCTGAAGGGCAGATCGGGTCTGCGCGGCTGCTTCTTTGTTTTCACCGATTGAATTTTGACTGGGCCGCTGAAGTTTGTTGGAACGTTTTGGGTCAGGTGAAGCGCTGGGGAAGGCTTTACAGGTCTTTCTTCGCAATGAATGAGTCATGCTCGCCACATGTTCCCGCCCCATCCTGTCCGCGTCTCATACAGCGCTGCAGCATACATCAATAATGGTTTGAGCTCTAGCCGCGCAATCGCTGCTTGACAGCTCGCCTGCCCGCACACTCACTAATTACATACGAAAGTGACAGCAGAAAACACGGGTCTTCGGTGTCACTGCTCCTCCTCTAACAGTACATTGATCATTTGCTTGTGTTCTCTGCTCGCCTCGAGGCTGCCAACAAGGCACACCCATATGATTCCTGCTGCTCACAGGCAGCTGCAACGCGTTGCCGTTTTCTCCAACCTTCTCAAACTCGCTACTTTGCTCATCTCCTGACGCTGAGAGGTGGACCGAGGCACACAGACCTTCGTTGCAATGGAGTCAGAATAAGACGCTTCCAGCGCGCGCCGGGGCGCTTCAGCTAACCCCCTTCACTTGCCGAGATCGCTTCGCAGGTTTTTCTGACTTTGCTGCAAACCTTTTGCCCGCTACGCGCTGCGCTAGGTACCGCCTGATAGCGGTCTCAAAACTCCGTCGCAGGTGCTTCTCTCAAAGTCTGCTGTCACCGCTATCACCGCTGTCACCAAGACAAGCAGATCGCAGCAGGGTGTGCAGCAGAGGCAGTCACGTTGTACGCCAACTACACCCCCACATGTATAACAATCAGCCAGCTCGGGCGGCGGGCATCCCCCAACAACACTCAGCGGCATCGCTTTGAGGGCGTTTTCCGCCACACTCGGTGATAACCTTGCCGCGATCCGCAATAACGGCGGTGAGACGCGAGCGAGAGTCGGCTACGTGTGGGACGATATTTTGGGGTTTCAAACTGGCTTTTATGGGATGGAGGCCGACGAGGTGGTACGGAATGACAGCATAGGCCGGAAACTGATGCAGTATGGGCGAGAAGAAGGTCGCACGCTCTTGGCTAGACTCAATACGGCTCGGTACGATAGCCATCATATACTCGCTTACGATGAGTGCAGAGTGAGCCTCAGGGGTTGTCGATTCCGGCAGGGACATTTTTGCCGGGCACCGTTGAGACCAGCACTTTGTTCATGCTAATTCGGTAGAGGTGCCGGCGCACGCGGCAAGTTCCAGCGCTGACATGAAAGAGATCGCGGTGAGAGGCCTGTTCCTTGCATAAGCGTTGAACAGAAGCCTGCCAGAGAACGGGATCAAGGAAATCGCTTCGCAGAGCTCATAAAGGCATCAAACTCACCACCGCCTCGTAGAGCGGACGACCTTCATGTGTGGAAATAGCCTGTGCGAATGTCTTTTCTTTCAGCTGCGTGTAAAGATGAACAAGGGCGTCGTCGTATTCTTGCTGGCTGAGCGGAGGGAAACGGAGCGGGTTTAAGTTGTCACCACAGACACGTTTGTGCCATGGCCGAATCTGCATACACATGGTCAGTAGAGTATCCGGACCAAGGTAGGAGAGGGAGAGGCTCACCAGCTCTTGATGCTCTTTTGAGCAGAACGAAAGACGAGGGTGCCGGCAGCATCGCAGGCAGAGCAGCAGTTGTTAGTCCTCGCGCCACAGACAGCGCAATATCCTGCTGTACGATGGTCCATGTTTGACGGTGGATCGCAGTGTTACATATCGAAGTGGAGGAAGGAGAAGGAGCGAGCGGGACGAAACTCGCGCGTGTACTTGGCTAGCATCACTCCGAGTCTCATCCGAGCTACTCAAGCCGCTACGAACGCTGCTACAAGTCACCTCACCCAGCTTACAGCGTATCTCACCGCGTTGTCCAGTCCCACCATCGACCGTACCCCCACCTCATCAGTTCACAACAAGCAGCTTACAACAGCCCTCGTACAGCATCAAACGTAGCCCAAGATGGTCAAAGATGAGATGCGTGGTCTCACGGTACGCTCACAGTCCCACTACAAGCTCTTGTGATGCTGACCTCCTCCTCACCAATCTCCGAACATATCACATTCCGACTTCGGCTTTCACTCGCCGCCTATCACCCACCTCACCTCTATGCCCATCCTACGCGCGCAACCGCTATCAACTCTGTCGTGTCCCGTCTCTGCCTACCTTCGCTTTATCCCTCTTTCGGCGACCACCCGCATCTTTTCAGCAATACATTGCGGACTTGCGAGCATGTCGCGTGCGGGAGCTCGAGGAGAAACGGATCAACAAGGAGATGCAGCATATTCGGTTGCAGTTTAAGAGCACGTTCTTCTCGCTTGCTCCCTTTTCTCCGACGGCTCGGTCTGCAACCTGTCTATGTCCTGCGCTGCTTCTGCCGCCACCCTGATATCATTGAGCGAGTACTGAGCGCTCTTGACGCTTACCGTCCTTCTCGCAGACGCTAACCTCGACGGTCGGCAGAAGAAGAAGTAAGCTGTCTTGTATACGTCCCGGCCGCGTCCCGCTAACTGGAACCCTTTGTAGGTACATCTCCAAGATCATCTTCACCTCGATTCTTGGCTATCCTGTCGACATTGGACACATGGAAGCCGTCAACCTCATCTCCAGCTCGAAATACTCAGAAAAGCAACTTGTCCGTCTTTCCTTATTCGGACCGTGTCAGCCCTTGCTAACAGCGTCCCGTTGTCGGCTTCAGGGATATCTCGCTCTGACTCTCCTTATGCACGAGAACTCGGAGATCGTACGCCTCGTTGTCAACTCTATTCGAAAAGATCTCGACGAGATGAACGAGACAACAAACTGTCTCGCCCTACACGCGATCGCAAACGTCGGAGGAGCTGAGATGGCAGAAGCGCTGGCGCCAGATGTGCACAGGTTGCTGATTAGCCCGTACGTCTCAGACCTTGCGACACATCCTGCTACCTACCTGACCGCCGTTACCCTGTTCCTGAACTCGATTTGCGCAGTACCTCAAAATCCTTCGTCAAGAAAAAGGCGGCCCTCACCCTTCTCCGCCTGTACCGCAAGCATCCCGAGGTCATTCCGGCAGCGGAATGGGCGCTTCGTATCGTCTCTATTCTGGACGACCAGAACCTCGTGCGCTTCCCCAGCTGTAGATCACTCCCGGATTCTTTTACTGACGCGAGATGGTGCAGGGTGTTGTTGTTGCCGTCGCCAGTCTTGTCCTCGCCCTCGCGCAGGACAATCTTGATGCGTATGCAATCTGCTATCAGAAAGCGGTCAACCGGATGAGCAAGGTGCGCAGACTGCATTCTTCTCGGCGTCGACGATGCTGACTTGATTTGTTTTCCCAGATCGTGCTGCAGGGAGAATACTCGGCAGACTACGTCTACTACAAGATCCCTACGCCTTGGCTGCAGGTCAAGCTCCTGCGCCTTCTTCAGTACTACCCTCCTTCCGGTGCGCTCCATCCGCCCGTTTGTCAGTGCTTACACTCTTGAGCTGATCTCGATGATGACACGCTCAGAGGACCCCACTCTCCGCCTCGTCTTGCACAACGTCCTCGAGCGCATCTTGAAGAACTCGGGTGATCAACATCGCAACGTTCAGCAGAACAACGCTCAGAACGCCGTACTTTTCGAAGCGATCAACCTCGCCATCCACCTCGATACTGAATCCGTCGTCGTACAACAAGCCGCTCACCTGCTCGGTCGGTTCATCCTTTCGAAAGAGACCAACGTTCGCTACCTCGGTCTCGACACGATGGCGCATCTCGCAGCTAGGACCGACAACCTCGATGCGATCAAAAAGCATCAGGCAACCATCACCCAGTCCCTTCGCGACAAGGATATCTCGGTACGGAGACGCGGACTCGACCTTCTTTACTCGATGTGCGATACAAGCAACGCCAAGGCGATCGTTGGCGAGTTGCTCAAGTACCTCCAGGTGGCGGACTATACCTTGAGGGAGGAGATGGTGCTGAAGATTGCCATTTTGACGGAAAAGTTCGCGACTGACTATGAGTGGTACGTTGATACAATCTTGACGTTGATGAGCACGGCCGGGGACCATGTCGGAGAGGAGGTCTGGTACAGGATAGTGCAGATTGTGACGAACACGGAGGAGTTGCAGGAGGTAGGTTGTCTCTTTTGCCTGTTCTTCACGCTCGATGCTAACTGCCATGTCTGGATCAGTACGCCGCTCGTAAGGTGTTCGAGGTTCTTCTCAAGCCATCTGTACACGAGAACCTCGTCAAGGTTGGCGCATACGTCCTTGGCGAGTACGGCCACCTCATCGCGGACGAGCCGGTTCGTCCATTCTCTCCATCGCTCTCTCCAGCGCTTGGCCACTGACGGCTCCTCTACAGGGACGAAGTCCGATCGAGCAATTCCAGATCGTCAACTCTCGGGCAAGCCTCGTATCGAAGGCGACCAAGGCCCTTCTCCTCACGACCTACTTCAAATGGCTCAACCTCTTCCCCGAAATCCGTGAACAGCTCCTCGCCGTCTTCGACAAGTACTCTCGTCTGCTCGATGCTGAGTTGCAACAGCGCGCTTGCGAGTACTTGGCGATTGCGAGGTTACCGACTGAGGAGTTGCTGCAGGTCGTGGTGGACGAGATGCCGCCGTTCCCGGAGAGGGAGAGTGCTGTACGTTCTTCTTGTCCGCTCTAAGCCTGGTCGTTTTCTCTGACAGCGCTTCGCCTGTAGCTGCTGAGCCGGCTCATCAAGCGTACGGGCGATACACACGACAAGCGGACATGGTACATCGGCGGCAAGCAGGTCAACGAAGGGAAGGACGAGGAGCGATACAAGGGTTTCGGGAGAAGGAAGGGCAAAGAAGTTGCGGAAGGTACAGCAGGCGAGGCAACATCTTCAGCCGCTCCACTACCGTCGACCAGCTCCATCTCGGACGACTTGCTAGGGCTCGACCTTTCTGGCCCCGCCGACGACGCCATTCCCGCGACTCTCGCCCCCGCTCCTTCTTCCGCATCCCTCGAAGCGGCAGCTTCTACTTCTCCCGCTACCGCCACCAAGCCTCTCCTTGCCTCCTCGACCCCGACTCCACGCAAGCAGACCAGTCACGGCGCTGAGAAGTGGCTTTCTCGTCTCGTCTACAACGCGGACGGCGTGCTCTGGGAAGACGCTCAACTCCAAGTTGGCGTCAAATGCGAGTTCCATGGCCACCTCGGTCGCATCGCCCTCTACTTCGGCAACAAGATCTCGGTCGCGCTGGAATCTTTCACCGTCACTGTCGAGCCAGACGACCCAGACGCTCTCTCCGTTACTCTACCCAAGATCCCTACGCCCAATATCTCCGCCCTTGCGCAAGTGCAGCAACTGGTCCACGTCGAATGTCACAACTTCTTCTCTACCCCTCCCTTGATGCACATCTCCTACCTCGCCGGCTCCCTTCAGACCATCACCATCCGTCTCCCCGTCTGGCTCACCAAGTTCATTGAGCCCGTCAAGCTCGACTCATCGGCCTTCTTCGAACGGTGGAAGCAGATCGGCGGGGCGCCCCGAGAAGCGCAAAAGGTCTTCCCAATCGTGCTCGGCACGGACGGGAAGGTCGACACGGCGAAGCACAGGAGAGTTGTAGGAGGAACGAGGATGGGCGTGCTGGAGGGGATTGATCCGAATCCGAGTAATGTGGTTGCGGCGGGAGTGTTGCACATGGCGAAAGGAGGCAAGGTTGGGTGCTTGCTGAGGTTGGAACCGAATGCCGAGGCCAAGGTGCGCTGGGTGTCTTCATTCGTTCGAGGCCTGAGCAGAACAGCACTGACTTGTGCTTTTCTCTGCTTTCCTTCCTGCCTTTACGGCAACAGCTGTGTCGCCTGACTATTCGCACGACGAATGAGTCGGCCTCGCAAGAGATGCTGGATGTGCTGGTCAAGTCACTGTCAGGGAAGTAGGCGTTGCACGATGCAAGAGTCTGTTCAGTCGGTGAGGGTCCCGGCTTCTTGCGTGGCAGAAGCGCGCAGGAGGCTTTCTCGGCAGGAGGAAATACAATGGCGTTTGGTACTTCGGTGCTGAGGGGCTGAATGGAAGAAAGGGGAACAGGGGCAAGGAGAAGGAGGTTTGTAACTTCGGAAGCGATCAGGAGCAAGACTCCTAACGCATGTCCGCCTGGTCGGCTTCAAGTCGGCTTACTCTTAGATGTGCTTCTGTGCTTCGGGTAGGTGCTGGTCAGCCAGTCTGCGTCTGCGTTGCTACGCGCCATCTCTACAGAGCTCGCCTCTGACCCGCCAGCCCCTGGTCCGCTCCGAGGCCGCCCCACTTTATTTCCGACCTCCGATTCTGATTTCACTCTCTTTCTCCTTGACGTTCTCAAGCCATGGCACTCTTTTTAGACCGTCGAAGTGGACTGCCAACTACGTCAAAGCTCAAAGAAGTGTTTCCTCCCCTTTGCCCTCATTCGGAATGTACGCTTCCTCATCATCAGCATCTCACTCTGCCTCACCTAACTCTATCTCGACGTGCAGGTCCCATCTACGTTTTGGACGACTCGGACACGGACGACAGCTCTACCATCTATGACTCAGACATCGACGACGTCTTCACCGACGCACTCAGTCATCAACCCGACCCAAGAGAACCGATTCGACTGCCGGAGGAAGTACTCGATGAGGTAATGCGCAAGACTCAGGAGGAAGGGGAGGATCCGACCGTGCTCAGGGTGCTCAGCTTGGTTTGCAAAGATTGGAGTTTACCGGCGAGAAGAGCGTGCGTTTTTCGCCCTTTTCATGTCCCTTTCTTCTCGAGAAAGAAGAGCCCGCTGATCTCCTTCGTCTCTTTCTCGAGACAGGCTCTTCTCACAGTCCCTCAACCTTTCCTCGCACGAAGCCGTCAAGCGTCTCCGCACAGTCATCGACGCCGGACCGGAACTGGCCAGAGCAATAAAATCGTTCGACCTTTCTTCGCCCGGAACAGCTTGGCAGGATGGGAGGGTGGGTGAGATCTTCAGGAGGGCAGGAGGGCTGCTGAGACAGACGCCGAATGTGAAAGAGGTGAGCTTGCTGCATGTCGCGCTGAATGACAAGGTAACGCTTTCACTCTCGTTTCTTTGCCTTTGCGACGCTGTATTACTGGGTCCAAGGTCCTCGGAACCCTGCTGACACTCTATCCGCAGGTCCGCACCAAGCTCTTCGGCGCTCTCGAAGCCCTGCCACTCCGCAAAGCTCACTTCTATTCGTCCTCCTGGACCCACTTCGGACGGAACGGCGCCAGGCGGTCGCCCGGGGGCGGCACCCCCGACATGGCCGAACTCGCTCACCTCCTCTGTGTATCGAATCGGCTTGAGATGCTCACTCTCAGCGGCTACTCGTCCTATCCACGCTTGCTTTCCTCGCATGTCTGTCCCAGCCACACGATGCCTACTTATCGCCTGACGGATCTTACCATCATCTCTGCCGATCTCTCCAACTCCACCTTACTGTGGCTACTCGGCTCCTCCTCCACGTCCCTGAAAAGACTTAATCTCGCCGCCGTCACCGGTCTCACCAAAGAAGTCCTGTCGCACCTCTTCACCCTTGTCGGCCCGAGTCTCGAGATCCTTCTCCTCTCCCTCGATATCGACGACCTACATCCATCGTCCTCCTCCGATTCGCTTGACAACTCGATCCTCGCCCCGCTGAAAGCGTTACAGTCTTTCAACCTTTCTACCGATACCGTCTTCCTCGACACCGTGCTGCAAACCCTCGTCATCCTCCCCGAACTCAGAATCATCTCACTCTGCTTCCCCTCCTTCGGGTGCGAAGTGGTCAAACGAGCGATCGAGACCGTTCCAATCTCAACTCGCGACGAGGGGAAGTCAAACGATTGGGAAGGACTGAGACGCCTGACCCTCGACGCGTGGGAAACGAGCACGATGTGGGAGGAGACGGAACGGTGGGAGGTCTTGCAAGCTTGTGAGAAGAGAGGAGTTGAGTTGAGCTTGAATGGGTTGATGAAGGAGGATATTGAGGAGGGTGCGTGACTTTTCTCCTTCTTTTGCCTATGGCTTCTCCCGTCTGCGGACTGTCGAAAGCTCATCGCAGTCTGTATCGATGCAGAGTGGTATGGTGAGGATATGAGCGGGGACTGGCATGTCCTCGAGAGGGCTGATCAACCGAGGCGTGGAAGTCGGTACGTCTTTTCGTCTTTCTCCCCCCATCCCCTTCACGTCATGGATTGACGCATTTCCCTCCTGTAAGCGTTCGGCCTGTCTGGCGCTAGTCTTCTCACTTTAAATTCCCTTCACTTCGCGCTCTCGGAAACTAAGGAAAAGAATAAACAGGACGTTGTTTCGCTGCTGCCGTTCCGTCTCTCACTGCCTTCGTTGTCGTTCCTTCTATTGTTACTCGCCGCATCCGCCTATTTTGGTTCGCTGAATTTCTACATCGTGCCCTAGTTTTCTTGGCAACAGCATGCAGAGAAAAGATGCGGGAAAACCGCCTTCCAGTTTGCAGCGGCTGCTTTGTGCGAAATCTACATGCGAAGTAACGACGAGACTAGACAGTGACCAAAAGAGTAATGGCGTACAAGCTCAAATGGAGAAAACGAAAAGTGGAGGGGGTAAAAGAAGATGCAAGGTAATCGAAATCTAGTTATGCAAGGTGAGATGGCTGCGGTACGGGGCCACGATGTGCGAGAAGGGAGAGGAAGGAGGAGGAGGAGGAGAAATGTATCAAGGAAGGTCGACGTTACTGAACAACGGCGAATGAAGCGGTGCCAGCCCCGCCGTCGGAGCAGTCAGAAGACTCGCCGTGGTGTCCGCACTAAACGCTCCCCTCCCCGCAGAAGGCTGGCGGCTCCGCTCTCGACTCCTGCTCCGGCTCCCTCCTCTCCCACTCGTGCTCGCAGCGGGGCTCTTTCCTCTTACACTCCCCGCCGGAGTGGACCGCTTGCTCTTCTTCCCCCCCTTCTTGCCACCGCCCACATTGCCTGTCAGAGACCCGGCGGCGGCGACGGCTGCATACGAGCGAGAAGGGTGGGCGGCAGTAGCGATAGGAGGAAGGGAGATCGGGGCCAAGACAGGCGAAGTGAGCATCCTCGACGTGATCTTCCGCTTCGAGGTCGTTTGAGCGGTGGCAGGCACGCCGGCGAGGGTATGCTTCAGGCTCGCCGTCGCCTTGTGATCCCGGAGTAGGAGTGAATTGCCGGCCGGCGCACTGTGGGCCTTTTTGAGAGCCTTCTTCCCGCCCAGAAACCCTAGTCCACCTCCACCCGATGCGCTCCCTCCTTCATTGCCGCTCCCGCCCGAAGCGCGTTTGCGCTTGAGCTTCTGCTTGGCCTTGGCTGCTTCGCGTGCTGCGGCTTTGGCAGCGAGAACTTGACTCGGTGCGGCGGAACCAGGTCCATGAACGGTTCGAGAACGGAATGCGCCTATGGGGATGCGGGACCACCTCGAAAAATCGGAGAGGGCAGAAGCGGGCTTGGCAGACCCGCCGTCGGTGGTGGCTGCGTTCTCATCCTCTGAAGAGGAGGAAGAGGCGGTATCACGACCGGAAGGAGGGAAGAGCACGTTCTCTTGAAGGATAGAGTCGAGGTCGAGTCCGAAGTCGACATTGGCGAGCAGAA
This sequence comes from Rhodosporidiobolus odoratus, assembly GCA_034387635.1. Lineage (NCBI taxonomy): Eukaryota > Fungi > Basidiomycota > Microbotryomycetes > Sporidiobolales > Sporidiobolaceae > Rhodosporidiobolus > Rhodosporidiobolus odoratus. The sequence continues at coordinate 1,305,377 of JAOANU010000002.1, read as the reverse complement.
GAGAGGGAGAAGGGGCGTTGCTGTCGCTTCCAGCGCCGCCTGCAGAGAGAGAGCCGGAGGTAGCTGAAGTGGTGGATACGCGGGAGTCGGCGCGAGAACGGCGAGAGGGGGTCAGGTCAAGCTGCGAGCATCGTGTGGGGAGGTTAGCTTCGAATCGCTCAGTCGTGACGAGGTGCAAAGAAGGAGAGGAAGAACATACAGCTCGCCGCTTTGCCTTCTTCGGAATCGAGAAAGGACTCGGAACGGGTATGCCGCTCTCATCGATCACGAGCACCGTCAGCCCGCCCATAGTACCCTCCGGATCTGTTCTGGCCGTGGCGTCGAAGCTTCCCATGGTAGGGCCCTGCCTCGCCTCAGCCGTTGTGCATGGCGCTTTGCTCTCCTCCTGGATCGAAGGAAGACGGCGAGACTTCGCCTTCTGCTGCTGCTTAGCGACGGCTGCGGCGACTGCCGTGGCAGGTGTCGGAGCTGAAGTGATAGAAGAAGGCGCAACGGGCCGAGGTTTGGGGGCAGTAGGGAGGGAGGGCTTCTTCGTCTTGGGCTGATCGACATCGACGGTCTCACCGTTGAGACTGGCTAGGTCGGCGGTGGTAGGCGCTTGTAAAGCGGAAAGCGCGCCAGTGCGGGGCGCGTAACGGTAGATGTCGGTGTCGGAACACGACGAGTCGGTAGCTTCGTCCTCGGTGGCGTTCTCATCGGTTGCTGTCGCGTCGGGGTCGCTTTTACCCGCGTCTTCGGGAGCGAGAGAGACGCCGATACGAACCAGCTCGACATCCTCCGCCGCCTCCTCGTCGTCGGAAGCGGAGGAGGAATAGTCGCTTTCCCCGGCGCTAGACTCGTCGAACTCTTCCCTCGACCTCTTCCTCCCACCAAACAACTTCTTCAATTCGCCATCTGGCCCGAACATCATCTCCGCGTCGAAGTCGTCCTCTCCCTCTAGCTCGTCATCTCCATCCGTTCCCTCTTCTACCTCCCCCTCCATCTCGCAGTCACTTAAGGCCTCTAGCCAGAGATCGCCCATCTCATACTCATCGTGCCTAATCGGCCCGACAACCGCCTCGGAGAGCGCAAAGAGCTGCTCCAACTCGTCCTCAAAATCGTCGGCGAGGCTGACCTCCCCCTTGGCGGCAGGTGAAGATCCGAATGCAGCGGCAAATGCCTCTTGCTCCTCCTCGCCGTTGTCGTCGAACGAGTCGTAGTCGCTCCAAGTAACGACGCCGCCTCCATTCCCAGGCGGAATCTCCGTGATGGCGAGGTCGGAATCGTCATCTTCCTCCGCATCAAACGAGACATATTCCTCGCCCGCACCGCTCGACCGCCGCCGGTGCAATCGCTCCATTGCCTTAACGTTCCGCTCCCATGCTTCACTGAGATCCTCCTCGTCGCTGCTCCGATTCGCTCCGTCGAATAGCATCGCTTCATCGCCATCAGCGAAGAAAGAGCCGAACGACTTCTTCCTTCTTCGCTCAACTTCCTTCCGGAAGAACCGCTCCTCCTGCTTCTGCACGCCCATACCATCCTCGCTGCTACTGCTACTATCGCCGCTTGCCTCAGCGTCAGAGTCGCTTCCATCCTCGGGCCCATCATCATCGCTCGACGAGGAAGACTCGGCAGAGGAAAGATCGCTCAACACCTCTTTGCCTTTGCCTTTGCCTTTGCCTTTGCCTTTGCCCTTACCCTTGCCCTTTCCTTTCCCCGTTGCGTTCTCCAAACTCATCCCCATCCCCATCCCCATCGCCGTGACGGGTGGCATGCCCTTTCCTCCCAATCTTCCCCTCGCTGCTGCAGACACCGCCAACGCATCGGGCGAGTTCTCCCTCGTCGTCGCTCGACTCTGGGCCCTCGACGCCGCTTCTTCGGCTTCCTGCAGCGAGAGAGCGAGAACCTGTCGAAGCGACATGCGCGACGGAGCGGAGGATGAAGAAGGGGAAGCGACCCCGTTAGAGGCGGGAGGAGCGGCAGAAGCAGAAGTGGAGCGAGCGGTATGCGGAGCGTAGGGTGCCGCATTCTTCGCTTCGATCGAGTCGGGCCGAGTTGACTTGGGGCGGGGAGGGGCAGAGGACGAAGTGGAAGGAGTGGGGGCGACGGGTCGAACATACTGGGAAGAGGCGGGCTTGGGTGGAGGAGGGGCCGGGCGGGAAGTAGAGGCGGGCTTGGGAGGAGGAGGAGTCGGGCGGGAGGCGGACACGAGCGAAGGGAGAATTTTCTTGGGGAGAGAAGCGGGCGGGGCAGGTAGAATGGGTTTGGCCTTGGGCTTAGGGGGGGACGCGCGAGGTTTGGGAGAGGCAGGGCGGGGCGGTGGCTTCGCGGTGGAACTCGAGGTAGAAGGCATGGGAGGGAGAGACTTCGGGGCGGAGGAAGAAGCGACGGGAAGTGGAAGTAGTTTGGGCAGAGGCGGGAGAGCCGGCAAAGATGCGAGCGAGAAAGGGAATGATGGGAATGCAGGGACGGCAGGCGGCTTTCCGCCTTCGTCCTCATCCTCGTCACTCGAATCTTCCTCGCATGATGACGATTCGGAAGAAGAGCTGGAGGAGATTTCGGAAAGGCTGTCATCGTCAGACAGCTGGATAGGAAAAGGCTTCTTCAGCTCATCCTGCTTGCTGACTGCAACTGCTGCAGCTGTGGCAGTTGTATCAGCTGTCTTGGTGGCGGACCCTACAACGGCGAGAGGCGGCGGCGGTGGCGGCGTAGGGCGAGGGCTACCAGCCGGGCTTGCACTTCCACGGACTGCCGCTCTTCGCATAGCTGCAGGTGCAGTCGGAACGCTCAACAAGCCTTTAGGTGCTGTCGGTAGTCCCCTCATCGCTTTTGGGGCAGTAGGCGCAGACACGGGCGGCGGTACCGCTGGCGAGGCGCTACGAGGTCCGGTAGGTATGCGGGGGCCTGGCGGCGACGTGCTACGCGGCCCAGTAGGTATGGCAGGGAGGGAGAAAGGAAGAGGCGGAGTGGGAATTGCTGGAGAAGCGCTCCGGGACAGAGGCGGTGGCGGCTGAGGAAGAGGGCGGGAGCGAGGTTTGGGAGGCGAGCGCCCTTTTGGCTTTTTGGCAGCCTTCTTTTGTATGCGAGGGAGGCCTGCGAGGCGATTGGCTGCACCTGTGTGGGACGAGCTGTCAGCTTCGACAAGTCGAGCGGACGCGGGAAAAGCGGTAGGGGGTTTGCAGTGCAGTTGGCAGGGTAGACTAGGAAGATGTAGACGGAAGAGTGGAAAAGGGCGCACTGCTCGAGGACGACATGGTTGTTCAAGTTTGAGGTGGGGCTGCTTCAACGAAAGGCAGACGGTCGAAAGCGAGGTGGGTTGACCTGACGCTCAGTGATGCTTGTGCGAGCTGATGTGAGCGCGATCGAGCTGATGCGAGTATGGTCTGAATGCTGGTTGAACGGCGAGGATTGCTGGTCGGGATGCGGAGACTGAGGATGAACGAGATGGCGGAGGGAAAGAGACGAGGTGAAAGTGCGTCGGATTGGATTATTGAGCGGTGCCAGCCCGGTCGGCGGTAGAGGAGGTGGATAAGAGGGACTGTATATGGTAGATCTCCTTGCGGGAGACGTTGTTCGAGTTGCCGAAGCAGTTCATTGAGGAGGGGAAGTAGAGACGAGCTCGCCTGGAGGGCGGCGAAGGGCGAAAGGGCGACGCCAAGGTGCGAGTGTATCGTGTGACTGTGCTACTGATTTGGCTGTACTCTAGCTTGCAGACAGCGTGCAAGTGGCGGAGGTGCTGCCGAGGTTGTCCTCCTCGAGCTCACCTCGCTTCCCCACACGCTCCTGCTTCCCTCGATTGTCGCCAATTACCGCATCCATCTATCAGCAGTCTACCTGGTCACATGCAGAGTTCACTGCACCAGGGCCGCTGCTTCCCACCGTCCTAGCTCGCCTTGCGCTGTCCCCCAATGACGCCCGCTCGCGGTCACGCAACTCGGTCAAGCTTCGTGTCAAGAGCACTTGTGCCGTGACAGTTTCCCCTACATGCGGGACTGCTCGAGGGGTACCTTCCGCTTTTCAGCGCCCCAAGACGACACGAAAAGTCGCCAACTTTTGGTACGTTGCTCGATCGGCCTCAACTGCGATCGCCTGAATCTTGCGCCCGTACAGCTGCCACCTTCAACACGCCTCGAGCAGACCTGTCATCGCTTATGCGTCGAAAGCCGCTATGCGCAGCTGTCGACAAGGTCACGGGCCGACTATCTACCGCTTTTTCTCCTGTTTTGCTCGTTGGTTTCCAGCTACGACAGCATTCCAGCCCCAACCTGTCAAGCCCGGGTGACTCGAAAGCTGACGTGACTCGACAGCTGACAATGGCTCTCCGCGCCACGAACATCAACTCACGTGGCTCGTTTGGATCTACGGGCAAGCTGCTGGGTGGATCGGCGAGTTGTAGGCGAGCTGCCTGACTGGGCTCGATGTGCACATCACAGCCAGATAGGGATGCTGGTCTGTAGCACCTGTCTTCTGTATATAGGCGTCGCTGCTTAGGCCTCCTTAGGCCCTACCTGCTACTTGCTCGCGGCAGGCGTGAACACCGACATCTTCTCGTCCCGACTTCGCTCACTTGCAGTCTAGAACGGTCTTGTCGACCGAGGTTCCTTGTGAAGATGCGAGTGGCATCAGTTGTCCCACCTCGAGCAGAGGCCAGCGTGTCTAGCACTCGAAACCACCGCAAGGTGGTGAATCCAAATCTTCGTTACGGCGAAAGAAGCAGACGGAAACTACAGTAATTCTGACGAGTCGCTCCTCGCACGGTGACGACGAGAAACGGAGACAGGCAACAAAGCACATTCGCGCTGCCCGTACGTGTAAGAAAGGTCAGCCCTCGTCCTAGGGAAGAACAGGAAAATTAAATGACCTCTGAGCCCACTCAAATTCCAGATCCACCAAAATCTCCGAACTTACCTCCCGCGAGACTACCGCTGCCGAGTCCGAGGTCGCTCAAATCGCCGTCGGTTGGAGTCGAGGTCGAGGAATCGGAGGAAGCGGCGACGCATCTGTTACCTACACTTGAGCCAGTGACTTGTCAGCAAGAGCTCGGCAGGAGTGAGCGAACAGAAGGCACCGGAAGAGTCGTAGTTGTCCTTGTCGAGGCCTGCTTGACGGAATCAAGGTGAGCAGGAAAGCAGACTGAGAAGGTCAAAGAGAGAGGAAGGCGGACCGTGGCGATCACGGCCTTCCTTGTTCAGCCCGTCGCGATTGTAGCCTGTGAGAAGTAAGAGGAAGAGTGAGGAAGGCCAAGGCAGGATCGGGGTCACAGAGTGTGCGGGTCGTCACACGAAGAATGAGTATTGGATCAGCCTGAGGAAAAGTCAGCGCACCCAGCTTGTTGTAACCGTCCTTGTCGTAGCCGTGAACGTCGAAGCCCTGAGAATCCAACCCGCCGGCGTCGAATCCGTAGGTCCCGGACGCGTCTTTGCCTTGGGCGTCGTAGCCTGTTTGCGGGATCAGAAGGGTAGAAAGGTGAGAAGGAACGGGGCACGTCAGATGAGATGAGGCATACCGTCGCGGTTGCGACCTTGGTCGTTGAACCCTGCGTGATCGAGAACAAGCAAGTCAGCCTACAAGGTATCGAAAGAAAGAGGACGTCGTGGAAAGGAAAATGGGAGAAGCTCGCCATCGACGTTGTATCCTTCAGAGTCCTTGCCATCCTGGTTGATACCTGTGAGGCAAGAGGTTGAGGTCAAACGAGAAGGCGGGAAAGATGAGGAGGAAAAGGCGAAAATGAGCCGAACCATTCTTCCCATAACCATCTGCATCGAGTCCGTCCGGCCCATACACTCCTTTGCAGCTGTCCCCGTCGTCAGCTGGTCAGACGTGCAGCGCTTAGCTGCGTCGGATGTATCGTTTGATCGAGACTCGGCAGGGGAAACTAATTTACCGCCATCCTCACCCGGCTGACGACTCGGACTGGTAGTGCGGTTACTAACCGGAAGAGCGTCGAGATTCCCGGCGGTCAAGCCGTTGAAGTCGGGGTCGCTCTGAGGGAGGGGACCGCCTGATACGGCCGCTGCGAAGAGGGCGAGAACAGCGAAAAGGGAGAAAAGGTTGGACTTCATGCTGTAGGGAGGCTTCGGAGCGGATGGGTCTGCTCCGTAACAGAGCGTGAGTGACTGAACGGATCTGGCTCAACGAAGAAACGTTCGACTAGCGAGGAGTGTTCAGCGTCGGATCTCGACAGCCGTTGTTGAGAGAGAGATTGTTCAACAGAGGAAAAGTAACATGGACTTTCGCCCGCCGAGTCTCGCGGGCCTGCGCAGCTAGCGTCGTATATAAGAGAGGAGATCACACGGCTGCGGCAAGAACCAAGAGAGAGGCCTGGGCGGGAGGGTAGTACGATCAGCTTCCGTGATCAGCGTCAGGGCTGCGACGAGTACTAGATGTAATTGCAAGCGCAAGGCGAGTCGGGCTCGCCTAAATTTCCAGCGGTACGAGCCGTTGAGAAGGGTGAGCGAAAACTCTGGAAGAACAGCGTTTGCTTTGCGTAGAGTCGGTCGATCGGGTGAAGGGAATCAAAAGCAAGTTACGGCAACGGAAGATGGTAACCACCGAGGCGCATGCGGAATGCTATCGTCCGCGATAGATTGGCTTGCGTTTCTCGGCAAATCTGGGGGCTCGAAGAAAAGTCAGCCTGAACGGGAAAGCGGAGACGAGCTACACGCGATCAACGTACGCTCGAAGCCCCTCTGCACGATCCTCTGTCTGCAAGATAGTCTGATAGGCGAGTCGCTCGACGTCGAGGCCGGATTCGCTGCAAATTGTGGATTGAGCGTCGAGCGAGAAAGGCCGGCGGACTCATAGTACAGGCCGGTTGAGAGAAGAGAACGAATGCTCACAGGTCCACCTCAGCACCGATGTTGATAGACATCTTGGCGGCCCGAAGAGCGAGAGGACCTAAACGATGGAACAGGATCAGCTGCCGCGCAGAGGAGACTCGAAGGTAACCTTACCAGCTTGCAGCATCTCAGCCACGACTTCCTCAGCCCGGTCGCTCGCGGTCTGTGAGCTGTCTGATATGTAGCTGACGATGCCTGCAGGGTGTAAAGCCTTGTTAGCGCAATGCGAAGGCACGGGAAAGAGTTGCTGCAGACTCGCCTGCTTCATAAGCTTGGGTCGCATTGAGCACCTTTGAGCCAAAGATAAGGTCCTTCGCTCTTGCTGACCCTACAAGACGGGCAAGGCGCTGTGTTCCTCCGGCTCTGCAGGAGAAAGCGAAAGTCAAAAAGGTTGGTCCGGGCAACGTTCGGAGAAAGACAGGTTTACCCAGGGATGATGGCTAGGCGGGTCTCGGGTAGGCCGATCTTGGTGACCGTAGAGCCTGATACAAGGATGCTTCGTCAGTGCCGCAATGCAGCGAGAGACGATCACCTCGAACGAAGAGCGTTGTCGCGCAGATCGTGGTCCAAAGAAAGGAGAAGGCACGTACCTGCCACCCTCAAATCGCACGACAAAGCTAGTTCTAGCCCACCGCCGAGTGCAGGTCCATCAATCGCTGCGACCGTTGGTACGGGCAGGTGCTCGATCTCGCCCAGGAGCCGTCGGAGGTTGTACAGAAACCTTGCCACCTCGAGTTCGTTCATCCCCTTCCTTTCCTTCAGGTCTGCGCCGGCGCAGAATGAGCCCGAGACGGTCGAACGAAGGACGAGAGCGCGGGTCCACCTTAGCTAGCGAGATGCCATGAGAGGCTAGCTTTTAGCGAACGTAGACATGGAAAAAGCGCAAATCCGGGTGAGCGTACCCGTCAAAGCGCACTTCCTCGACGAGCTCCCTCAGCTGGTTGACCATGGTCACGCTGAGGGCATTCTTAGCTTGAGGACGGTTCAATTCGAGGTAGGTCAAGCCTTGAAGGTTGCTGGAGCGGGTGAGGGTGGCTTGTGGGAGAGGTGCGGGCGGTACAGAGTAGTATCGGTAGCTGTTTAGCTGTGCCTTCGAGTACGTGAGGGGTCTTGCTGGGGCATGAGAGGTGGTCGAGGGTGGTGCGGCAGGCCGGAAGTGGGGAGGAGTGAACAAGTTGTAAGAGCGAGAGAAGAGTGAGCGAGAGTAGGCCGGGGTGCCGAACCGGTTCATCGTGTGTATGTGTCGTAGTTGATTGACTGTAGCAAGCTTCAAGTGGAGGAAGGAGAAACTTGTTCCGGGTCAAGATGAAGCCGGTTCTCCTGCTCTCTAGGTTGCCCCCTCTTCCTTGCCATACTTGTTCACAAAGAGCCTAACAGGCCATGAGCCCAAACCCGCAGCCAGCACGTACACTCGCCGAGGTCAATACGATCCTCGCAAACTCTCCGTGCGTCCTTCCCCCTCACCTTCTTGAACACCCCTCACTCGGCACCATTTGCCCCAGCAGCTCGTTCGAGACCGAGGAGAAAGTAATCAAGAAGCGCCGAGTCCGCGTCTACAAGAACCTCGCACCGTCAGCACGCGACTTCTGGCTTGCGAGTCAAGTCTGTCCTTTTTCTCCAGCCCCTCGCCCTTCTCCGCCCACCCCAGCTGACTCGCTGATTCCTCGTAGGCCTTCAGTGACAAAGACTACATCGTCTACGAGCACGAGCGCATCACGTATGGCCAAGCCCATGCACGCGTTCAGCAGCTTGCTTCCCTCCTCTGTGCTCGAGGCGTCAGGAAAGGGGATCGAGTCGCCATAGCTATGCGTAACTTACCCGAATGGTACGTACGATACCCAGACTCCTTGCCTTCCCTTCGCAATGGCGTCAAACGCCTCCCATCCCCAATTTCCGTCCCCGAGCTCAGTCAGCATACCTGATCGTTCTTTGCATGAGCAGGATCTTCGCCTGGTGGGCAACCCAGACCCTCGGCGCCATAGGTGTTGCCGTCAACGCCTGGCTTTCCCCTTCGGCTTTCATGCACTGTCTCAAGCTTACCACGCCCAAAGCGATTTTTGTCGACGAGGAAAGGGCGAATGTGCTGCGACCGTATGTGGCTGAACTCAGGCATGCCGGGACGAAAGCGCTGTGGACTGTCCGAAGTAGAAGCTTAGAAGAGTGGGAAAGGTTGGAGGATGCGTTGAAACGCTGGAAAGGCGGTCAGGTGCCAGAGGTCGACATTAAGCCCGAAGTGCGTTGTTGCCCTTCCCTCGTCTATCCCACCGGCATGCTCAAGTCGCCTTGCTCCCTTTAGGACCCGGCCACCATCTTCTTCACGTCTGGCACGACTGCGCAGCCCAAAGGCGTTCTTTCCACGCAACGGCAATACCTCTCGAATCGGCACGTTCTTGACTCGTAAACCCCTTTCCGCTTGTATTGACGAAGCCTCTGATCCGCAGATGGAACAGCGCTGCTGGTACCGCTCGTGCTATTCTGCGACGCGGAGATGAGCTCCCCCTGCCCGACCCAAATGCACCTCAACGCGCTGTCCTCCTAGTCAGTGTGTCCCCGTCTTCCATTCATTCTGATTCCTGACGAGCTGTCCCACAGACCGTTCCTCTCTTCCACGTGATTGGCAACCAATCCTTCCTCCTCCTGCACACTACAATCGGAGTCAAAATCGTCCTTATGCACAAATTCACCCCGTCGACGGCCGCCTCCCTCATTCGATCGGAAGGTATAACAACAGCGGGAGGAGTTCCGCACATGGTGCAAGATATAATTGAAGAGATCGACCGCTCAAGTGAGGGATGGAAGGGATTGAAGCTCGAGGGGTTTAGCTATGGAGGAGGGCCGGCGAGTGCGAGATTGCCTGAATTGGCGAGGAAGAGGCTGAGCGGAAAGGGACAGTCGGGAGCTAGCCAGGGGTATGGGCTGACAGGTCCGTTCTGTCTTTTTATTGCGCTTCACGATGGGGACACATTCACGGCTGACCTTCTCAGTTCCGTTTCATTCGCCTTGAAAAGAGGTCAACTCGGTTGCTACAGGCATAGTAGGCGAAGACTACTACGCTCGTAAGCTACTATCCCCATCTCCCGGCCAATGTCGCTCATCGATCCCCTTTGCAGGTCCCGCCTCATGCGGTCTTCCCCCTCCCGCCGTTCGTCTCAAGATTATCTCCCCTTCGGCACCTCAACCCGCTTCTGCGGCTGCTGCCCTTTCACCGGGTGAGGTAGGGGAGATCTGTATAGCAGGTGCAGGAGTGGCGGAGAGGTACTATGGAGATGAGGAGGCAACGAAAGAGGCGTTTGATGAGGAGGGGTGGTTCAGGTCGTGCGTGCCTTTCTTGTCCCCTTCCACTCGCTACAAGGCACGACTCTGACCCTTTCACAACATGCAGCGGTGACCTTGGCTATCTCGACGAGGAGGGCTTCCTCTATCTCTCCGATCGAGCCAAAGATATCGTCCGTTCAGTTCCTTGACTACCTTCATACTAGCGACACCCTCTGACACACTGTTAACCGTTTTGCAGATTATCCGCTCCGGTGAGAACATCTCTTCCGTCTCAGTTGAGAACGCCGTGTTCCGCCATGAAGCCGTCAAGGAAGTCGCGGTCGTGTCTGTTCCTTGCGAAGTGCACGGCGAGCAAGTCGCGTACGTCCTACCCTGTGCCTTTCCTTGATGTCGAACAAAGCTTTTATTGACTTGTAAGGGGGACTCGCGCAGCGCCGTCGTGGTTCTCCACCCACCCTCTCATCCCTCTCGCTCCTTCCCAACCCCTTCCCCCTCCACCCTCCAATCCCTCGTCTCGCACCACCTCCCCCGACACTGCATTCCCGCACTCATCTTCTTCCCAGAGGACTATCAAGAAACTGGTCTGCCAAGGAATGCGACGGGTAAGGTGTTGAAGGGGGAGGTTAGGAAGGTTGCCGAGGTTGAGTGGGGGAGGAGGGGGATGGAGAGGAGGAGAGGGGGGAGGGCCAAGTTGTAGGTGGCTAGAAAGGTGAAGCGGATGCGGTCTCGACTCAACTGATGCTGTACAATCGTAGTTTACGCAAGCTCACATGGAACGCAGTGTGTGTTTTCCAAGAAAGAGACAGAGAGGGAGAGCAGTGGAGGCTGTGACATTCATTACAACACGGTAGAAGGTTCAGAGGCGGTAGTTGCAGGCTAATCATCTGCGGGTGGCATTTCCTCCTCAAGATACCGTATCAACGTTACCCTCAGCTCAGTCTTCTCATCGCCCCGCAACGTGTCGCTGACAATCTTGGCCTCGACACTTGTTTGTACCTGTGCGTTTGCAGACGTGCTTGTCAGCGCAGTGCGTGATTGCCTCGCGAGGCAAAGGCGTGATGCAGCAGGATGACCGGTCGACGCACCATCTCCAGTGACCCTCTGACGACTCCTTCCAGGATCTTGGCATATACCAATCCCCCCTCTACTGCTTCCTCCGGTAATTCGACAAAGTCGGTCAGAGGATTCTCGTCAAACATGAGGGAAAAGGCGGGTTGAGGTTGCGTGGGTGGGGCGGCGGGATGTTGGATAACTGTTGGGGTGATAGAGAGAAAGGAGCGGAAAGCGACCTGTGCATTTGAAGCGAAACAGCAGTCAGCGGTGCCGCTTAGGGGGACTGGGGAAAGAAGGAGAAAGACCAACTTTGGACAAGACCTCTCCCACTTCGGCAAAGTCTTTACACCGTCCCAGTCCTGTTCGGGCGAGGAAATCCTCAATCATTCGTACGCCAATGTTGTAACCCCTACATATGCATCAGATTAGCTGATAGAAAAGGGAAATGGCATGGAAAGACGGAGGCGACTGACATCTTCTCGAGCTGCTTGTTGACCTCGTCATAGTCTTCATAGTCTTTGATGAGCTGTACCACTAGTGCGCCATAGGTGAGGGTGAATAGCTCTGCGTTGATCTACTCTTTCACCTCGAACGTCAGCCAATCGAGTTTAGAGGGAACCAGATGGGAGGACGAACTTTTTCGCTGCGCTTGTACAAGTCATCTCCCAGTTGCTTGTGCCTGGCAGCCTGAGCTTGAGAGGCGGATGCGGTGAAGTTCATTCGGGATTGATCAAGGACGCGGAAGGAGTGGGGCCTGGGGGGGACTGGGAGGAGAGAACTGCAACGAACGATTCAGGAGGTGGGTCGTAAGGTTACTGTAGCTCCTGGCAGTGTCTGTGTCTGGTTAAGCAGACCTAGCAAGTGGTTGTAGTGGTGGAAAGAGCCAGTTGTTCCTGTTCCGCTTCCACCTCATCCCCGCCCCCGTCTTCATCCTCGGATCAGGTTATGCACTAACGCAGCATGACAGACGTAGCTGAAGCTGTGTTTGACACGGTAGCCGGAATAGCTAATGCCCTTCGTAAGCTCACTCTCCTCGTCATCTCCTCTTTCTCCTTCAACGTCTCACCGCACGGCTCGCCTCTCCTTCTTTCTGCTCTTCCATCCGCACGTCCTGGCTGGCATGGCATCGCTTGCTGTAGCTCAGCCCTTTTCGAGCCTAAGTCTCCTGGTCGAAGCCGAGGAAAACGACGCAAAGGTCGGTCCGTTTCCCCCTCTCTGTCGGCTGTCACCCCTTGCCGAGCTTCAAATCCCACTTCAAGCCCCTCCGGTCTTCCTAGACTTCGAAGAAGAGAATTCGCTAACCGGTGATGCCAGCTACCTCCGTAACAACTGACCCGCGCTTTCCTTTTTGCTCCTCCAGCGCATTCGAACCTCCCGAGTAGGCTGGTGGCGCGACGTCCGCCGCATCAAAGGCTCGACTCTCTCACGCATCTGGAAGGCCATCTTCGTCTTCACCCTTTGGGGAACGTTTGTCGCCGTGGCAGATTTGGTGTATGGGCGAAATCTGCGGTTGACCAACAATGTCACGCCCATGTTGTCGGTTGTGGTCGGTCTGTTGCTGGTGTTCAGGAATGGAAGTGCGTATGCTAGGTGAGTAAGCTTGCTCGCGCACCATCGTCCGATGCGACTTCTCCCGCGCTGATACAACCTGGCCGCAGGTGGGATGACGGGAGGAAAACCTTTGCCAGGATGGTACGCTCAAATTTCCTTCCCTTCCTTTCAGCTATAGCTCACAGCACGCTCCTCACAGATGGCCACCACGCGCAACCTTTCCCGCACAGTCTGGATCAACGTCAGCGCACCGACCCCAATTAAAGGCCGTCTCGCTTCCGATGGACTACTCAAACCTGACGCTGAGCCGTCGGACAAGGAGCTAGGAGCAAAGAAGAAAGATCAGGAAGACAAGGTCAAGGCCGTGAGGTTGATGGTGGCGTTCGTGGTGCGTCGTTCTTCCCGCAGAGGCCCGAAGAAAGGGGGTCAATCTGATTGTGACTGTCTCCTCACCGCTTTCCCTCACTTTCCTCTCCTCTCGGCATCGCATGTAACCACGATCAGGTTGCGACAAAGCATCATGTCAGAAGGGAGTATGGCATCGACTGGCCTGGTATGTCGTTCTTCTTCCTCGCGCACCTGCATGTTCTCGTTTATTGCACAGAAATGCTAACGATGCACAATACAGACCTCGTCTCTGTTCTTGTATGGCCCGCATTCTTATCGAGGTTGCAGTTACACTTGACCTTCCTAATCTCCCTTTTCTTCCCATAGCCGCCCAAATTCCAAAGTTTGGCCCGCACAACCGGATTTGGCTGGGGAGCCGCCGAAGGTACGTCTTCTCCTTGCCTTCGCTCAGATCGATCGGCTCACTCATCTTGCCTTTCTGCAGCGGATCATTCTCCAGCTGCACCTCATTCCCCTACGCTCAATGCGACCAAACCCGGTCCCGAGCCCTTGTCGACCGAACTCTACCGTCTGTCGACACGCACCTCGAACGGCTCTATCCTTTCCGCTGCGGAAGAAGGGAGCCTTTCCGCATCGCTTCCCGCTCCTCCAGTCCAACCTCCTTTGGCGAGCCCGAGGAGCTTCCATTCTGCGGCTTGGCCTGGCGGTGACGGGGAGAGAAGGCCGTTGCTGGGGGAAAGGGGGAAGCTGAGGAGGGAAGCCACAGGGCTGAGTACGGATTCAATGGTTCGTCTCGTCTTATAGCCTTTCTTTCGGAGTGCCTGGTCTGACACTGGTGCGGTGACTACTCACAGGTCATAATGGCCGACTACATGTCGAAGCCTAGCTTGCCTCTTCCGCTTGTCATCGCACACCAGCTTGGACTTTACTTTGCTTCGTGCGTCCCCCTTGACCATGCCTTCTATCTTCTGTCCTCACGCCGTACTGCTCCTGGAATCGCTGACGCGCCTCTGCTCTCTTCCATACCTTGAACTCACATTGCGCAGCTGCAAACGCCGCAACCTCCTCGAATCCATCGGTCCAGCTGGGTACAACAACCTCGTGAACTCGCTCAACTCGCTCGTAACGGACTTCACGGCGTGCGAGAGGTTGGCGAACGTGGGGATCCCGACGGTGTATGGGATTCACTTGAGTGCGTCACTTCCCTCTGTCATTCGCTGTGGCCCGGTGGCGGGAAAAGGAGTGACAGCTGATCTGAAGCGTCGACGGAATGGCAGAACAATGCACGACCCTGTTTCTGCTGACCCTGCCCTTGGTGCTCGTCGAGCTGATGGGGTTCACGGTGCGTCCTCTTTCACTTCCCTGTCTTGCTAAGCACAGGTGGCTAATTCGAACGGTTCGCAGATGATTCCGTTGTGCGTTTTCCGCTTCGCTAGGCGCTTTACTCAAGAGGTCGAGGGTCCGAGGCTGACCATTTGGCTTCGCCTGGTTACCATTTGGCACAGCGTCACTGTCGTGGCGTTCACTCTGGTCGGGATTGAGGCGATTGCAGCGTCAGTCTCAGCCCTCTCTCTTCCTACCCTGCCCGCACCCTTGACCATTTCCACTGATCATCTCCGTGTCCGATGCGCATTCTCCCCCTGCAGAGAGATCGAGATGGTACGCATCTCATTCTCCTGCCCGCACACCGCTGGCATACCGGCCTATGTTTTCGCGCTTCCTTTTTCGCCATGGTCGCGCCGTGGCTCGTCGACGCTGACGTACTCCGCTTTGGATGACATGCAGCCCTTCGGCATAGATGACAGCGACTTACCGCTCGATTTGTTTTGTGCCGAATTGAGGAACGAGGTGAGTTTTCTTTTTTCTTTCCTGCGAAGGCGGTAGATCGGAAGATCCGCCAACGCGATAGGCGCCGCGCTTGCGCTCTTCCCTTTGGAAGATACGTCAGCACTAATCCGATGTACTTTGGCAGGTCGAGCATATGATCTCGCGGCTCTCTACAGCCGAAGAAGAGTGGGCGATGTAGCTGTGACGAACCGCTTTCACGCCTCTGTCGCGTCTTCCTTTCGCCCGTTCGCGGTTGTACAGAGTCCATTCTGTATTGTCGAGGTATCGAGCCTGAGTATGGATCGACAGGGGTCGAGGAGACAAGGTTTTAAGAGAAGGGAGCAGGAAAATGAAAAGGGAGCCTCGAGCGGGCGAATGAGCTACGGCGTGCAGGACGAGCGCGCAAGCTGTTTCGATAGCTGCTGTCGACGAGCTGGCAGTCTTTGTAGCAGTCCGGCGTGAGTGTGGTAGCTAGGCTGTTTACGAGCGGCTTGCAATTCACATTCACTTGTCACTTCTCGCGCTCTCGCATACAACTCCTTCTGCTGTAAGCCCACCTGCAGCCACTCTCACGAGTCGTCAGGCTCAGCGGTACACTCCCCACCGCACCTTACGCTCCCCTTTCGTCTGTACTCGCAGTGTCTCCCCTTCTCGGAGCCATTCCACTTGACACCTTCTCAACTGAACAATAACACCTCGAGCACGCGTGGACCCACCATAGGAGTGTACACAACACTCTAGTATACAGCTACCGTCCCATCCCCCGCCTATCGCACCACTTGTACGGTCACAAACGCGTCTCCCCCTCTTGTCCCTCCCCAATCTCGCTCTTGTCCCTTCAACCACATCCGGCACCCTTACGACCTGTACCACACGTAATTCAGCTTCATACTTGCACTCGGCTCCGCAAGCAATCCCTACAGCATCTTGCATAACTTGCAATTGACCCGCAATTGACCCGCATACACTCGAGGTCAGTCCTGCCCCTTATGCTCTGCACAGGCATGATTCGCTGACGGAAGCTCGTCGACAGATCTTTGTACATCCTCAGCGACCGTCAGTACTAGCGGCCTGCATCTCGCAACTCTCCCAAGCACCCTTTCCCCACTTCTCGCTTCCTCCAACATGGCCGCCTTCTTCTCATCCTCAATCGCGCCAGGTGCAGCCTCCCACTCCCACTTGGCTTCGCCCAACAACCTCTCACCCACTCTGCCGCCTCCGATTTCCACTACTGGCGAATCTCGCTCTTCTCCTCGCTCTTCCACCTCGGATCCGACTCGCCTCTCCCCTCCCCTCCACGATGGCCAAGTCTCTTCCGCTACTTCCACCACGACACACTCAGATATCGCTACCCCACTGTTTGATCGCCCTCCGTCTTCCTCCGCATCCTCTTCCACACGTCCTCAACCACCAACGCGTTCGGCTTCTTACAAGGCGGACGACATCTGGGGGAGTAGCGCATTCAACTCGTCAAGTCGCACTACCAGCAGCGACTTCTCCTTCCAGCGCACTACCCGTGCCGCGTCCGACGGTCTCATCCTCACGTCGAGCAGCTTTGCCAACGGGGCCTTCTCGCCCAACGGCAACGGTGAAGGTCGTGCCGCCGGCGGGACTCGTCTCTCGAGTCTCGGGAGCGACGACAGCAGTGAAGAGCAAGCTCTCTTCAGGGAGCATCAACGGAGGAGCCTTGAGCATTCGGCGAGTCAAGGGTTGACGTCCTCGAAAGGGTTCGTTGCTTCCCCGCCGTTGACTTCCGCAACTGCCGGTACTGCATCGTCTCTCTCCGCCAACCGTGGTGCGACTTCGCCCTTCTTTCAGCCTCCCTCCTTCCTTTCCACCGCCGCCACGACCCCCAACGGCGCCTCGCATTCTCCTCTGCCTACGGTTCTCTCGCCTACAGCGACGAGCTCGCCCGCGTCGTCGTCGCTTTCTCAGTCGGCGAACTTTGGCGCACAGAATGGTCAGCAGCAGTTTGGCGCTGGAGAAGCTGGTCCACCCGGCAGCAGAGGAGCGACGCTACACCTGGGAGATCTCGACGTCTGGATGGACGAGGCTTATGTCAGGGAATGTTGCACCATGATGGGATGGGACAGCGTCATCAATGTCAAGATGAGTCGAGGAGCGAGGTGCGCTGGTCTCTTCCTTTCCTTGGATCGCGAAGGACAAGCGAAACTGACCTTGCTGTTTGTGCCTTCTCGCTCTTGTGTCCTTGTGTTGCAGTCCCTCTTCCGGATACTGCTTCCTCACCTTCCCCTCCGCCGCTGATGCCGGTCGCGTCCTCGCTCGCTTTAACTCGACCCCACCGATCTCGATGCCTCGCTCCGGAAGGACATTCAAGCTGAACTGGGGGACCGGCCTGCCCGGTATTCAGCCGAGGTGGGATGGAGAGTTCAGCGTGTTTGTCGGCGACCTTGCTAGGGAGGTTGGAGAGTCGGAGTTGATGGTAAGTTTTTTCTATTCGCCGTTCTTTGCCTGGAGCACCCAAGGGCTGACCTTCTCATACCACTCTCGCTCGTCTTCGTTGTCTGTAGGGTCTTTTCACACCCCTTTTCCCGTCTACCAAGTCCGCCAAGGTCATGTGCGACCCGTCGACCGGCCTTTCTCGCGGCTACGGCTTCGTCCGTTTCACCGAAGAGAGCGACATGCAGCGTGCGCTCAACATCGGCGGCAACCTCAACTCGGGTCTCCAGCTTCACGGCCGTACAATTCGCATCAGCGAAGCGAGCGGTCCTAATGCGGCTGGCGGACCTAGCGCCATGGACGGTATGGGGCATTTGAGGGAAAGAACGAGGACGAGGTCGAGCGAAGGAGCCTTCTCACCGCACCACCAGCCTTCGCCTCAATTTCACCAGCCACGGGGTTACTTCCCGCCCTATCCGACCCACGTCCCGCCTCCTCACATGCCCGACAGCCCTTACGACCACTCTCACGTCCCTCACCCCTACGCTTCTCCTCCTCTTTCCGGTGGCCCGAACGGTTATCACGGCGGCCCCTTTTCGCCCAACGGCGGTTCTGGGACGTACGCCCCTGCCATCCAGACCCCCGGCGGCGGCGGCGGCCTCATGTCCCCTCCTCTGAGCACGCCGATCTCGGCAAGGGGGCCGCTTAGTCCTGGATTGGCTGGTCCCATCGGGATGGGCGCTGGCGAGTCTTTGCCTCAGCAGCAGCCGAGGCCGCAAATCAGGCAGCAAGGGAGCGTTCCGCCTGGGGGCGATCCGAATAATACGACCGTTTTCGTGGGAGGGTTGCCGGCTTGTATCAGCGAGGAGACGCTCAAAGTGCGTCCATCTCGTCGATCTTCCTTCTTCCTAGCGATTGAATTGAAGCTGACAATCTTCATGCCCTCACAGTCCTTCTTCCACCACTTTGGCGACATCACCTACTGCAAGATCCCAGCCGGGAAGGGTTGCGGTTTCGTCCAATTCGTCCGCAGGCAAGATGCCGAACTCGCCATCGCCAAGATGAACGATTTCCCTATCCACGGCAAATCTCGCATTCGCCTCTCGTGGGGTCGCTCGCAAGGCGACAAGCAGGTCGAGCACGTTCGCAAACTCGCCAGCGCGCTCGGTGTCCCCTTCGACGCCGTCTGGAGGATGGTGCAGGGTCAGGACAACTCGACCATCAAGCAGATTGCGACTGCTGTCAACGAAGGAAGCGGCGCGGCTCAGCAGGCTGGGCAGCAAACCTCTTCTTCTCCTCCTACTCAGCACAGTCGGATGGACCTTCGCGCCGTTGCCAATGCCGCCGGTCTTACCGAGTCCGAGGTGCTCGACTTGGTCAAAGGCAATCCCGGCTCACTGGCGACTTCCCCTTCTTCCGGCGGCGCGAACGGCAACAGCAGTCACGGCAGCTCCACCACCGGCTCGAACTCGGATTTTTTCGGTCGTGCTGCGAACGGCATGAACGGCTCGCTCACCTCTCTCGAAACTGCGGCTGCTACTCCCGCCGCTCCTCCTTCTTCCGCTGAACGCAATGGCCCCAACCCGTACTCTCGCGTCTCCCCTTCTTCTTTCTCTGCCCTCGCCAACACGGTGGGCGGTCAGCTTCCTCTCTCCCCGCCTCCCTCTGCGGGCCCCGTCACCTCCTTTGCCGCTCACCAAGCCCAGTACCCTCCGGTACAGCTCCTCGCCCCTTCGCCGAACCCTTACACCGCTATCCGTCCCGAGTCGTACTCGCTACAGCATCCCGCTAGCTCGCCTTACGAGCGTGTTGATTTTGCCGAAGGAGGTAGGCCGGGCAGCATGGTTGTACCTGGCCCTACCGTGGCGTATCAACCCCAGGCGTTTGGAGTGAACAACGGGCGCGCAGGGAAGTGGCACAACCACGGCGAGGCCAACTACACTACCTCGCCCGCTCCTCCCATTCCGGCTGTCGGCGGCGGTGGCCTCGAAGATGGCTTCTCCAGCCTCTCCCTTCAGCAGCACCAGCACTACTACCCCTCACAACAGCAACAACAGCCTCGTACTCTTCCCCCGCCCGCATCGAGGCACGCCTTCCAGCCTACCGCACCGGATTTCTTCCCGACTGCGCTGGGAAGCCCGACGAGCACGAACGCTCCGCCCTTGCACCCGTCGGGGCCTGCGATGGCTGCTGCACAGGAGAGGGGCTGGGGCTGGGGCGCAAGCGGTGGTGTGAATGCTTGAAGGTGTTGAAGTCGGAGGCTTAGTTCGTTCCATTCTTTCCATTCTCTCCTTGGCTTGTTTTGGTTTCCCTTGGGTTCTGTGTTTTGTTCTCGGTTCGTCGGTCGCCCGCTGGATGATACCCCACTTCTTCGTTCCCTTCCGCCGCTCACACCCGGACAGTCGTGCTTCTTCTCCCATATCAGTTCTTCGGTTGTTTGTCTCGCACACTCTCGTCGTCTCGCACCATTTTCACACTTCGCTTAGCAGACCCTTGTTTGCTTCCTTTCCTTCGTTGCTTACCACATGCTCTACACGCTACATTCATACATCCCACCCTTGGCCGTTCCATCTCGCTCCCCAAAACTTGTTATTAACTTCCCTGGCTCTCCTCGTCCCTCGGTTTTTTTTTGCTCGACTGCTTGTTTTGTCTTCTTCCGTCTGTCTCTCTCTCTCTCTTTCTTACCTAGCTGTGCCATTGTCAACCTCCTTAGCCATCCGAGTCTCGCCGACTCCGTCCAAAGAGGGAGGAAGCCAAGGGAACCGGGCGAGAAAAGAGAGAACGTTGCGTGCAAACGTTGTCTAGACGGTGCGGGAGTCCAGGCCGCGAGGGCCGAGACGGGGATGGGTGGGAACGGGTGGAGCGGGAGATAAGAACAGCCGAGAAGCAGGCGAGGTGGCATGAAGTTTCCGGAAGAGGAAGAAAACGGAGGACCGGAAAGAAAAGGATGTCAGAGCTGAGCATGCTGCACGGTCGTCAGCGGCAGACAGAGCTCACGGACAGGTAGACGGGGGCTCAGCGGGTAGGCGTCAGCGGTAACAGCCAAACACAACCAGTCTGGAAACGAGAGAAAATTTGTCAGTCTTCTCTAGACGAGTTGGCGATTCCGCAGTGGGCGGACTGTTCTCTCGCACCCGTCGATCCGCTCTGGCGGTTCCATACGACTCGTCAAGGTCAGTCTAGCAATTCTAGCTACCGACACAACCCGACCTCACCCTGTCCCAGTCTCCCTCCACTTGTAACGGCTCGCCTTCGCTCTATCGCGAGTCTCGTCACTTTGCCTTCTCTCTCTCTCTCCTTTCTGCAAGGCAGTCAGCTGGACGGCAGATAAGGACACAGAGCACACCTTCCTCCCCATCCGACTGTTTGGACTCCTCCGCGGTCTCACCTCGCTCAGCAACGACCCCCGTTTCTCGTCCTCCGCCCCCAGTCTCCTTTCGGATTTCATCCCGCTCCGCGGCTCACTCTCTTTCTTCCTACCTACACTCGCGATCCAACCTAGCCACTGAGCTACACGCTCTACACTCGGAACGTCATGTTCTCAACCGGTGGTCAACCTCACCCGACCAGCGCTATTCCACTTCAGCCTTCGCCAGCCGGAGTCGCCTACAACCAGCCAACCCAGCCGCACTCGCAACTTTACTCGCACCCGCATCAGCAGCACCCCGGCTACACTCAACAGGCCTATCAGGCGCAGGTGAGGGGGGTTGCTGGAACCGGTCCTTCAATTTCTTCCCAGCCCGCTTCTCAGGGGTACGCGACTCATCACGCCTATCATGGTCAACTTTCGCAACAACCTCCTCAACACCATCAGCGTCAACATTCCACCTACGCATCGGCACCTAGTAGCATGGTTGGCGCACCCAGTCCTTACGGTTCGTCGGGAATGCCAATTCCTTCTCCATCGTCGGCAATGTCCCCATCCGGTCTGGCAAGACATGCCGCCCATCTCTCGCACCAGCACCATAACCAACAGCAAGTCCAACAGCAAATTCAGCAGCAACCGAGGTACGCCATGCAGCTACAACACCAGCAGCAGCAACTCGCCGCCCCGTCGCCCGCGGCCGCCTATGCTCCTTCTCCGGCACCTCACCCTCACGCCCGTGCGCCCACCGGTCCTTCTCCTTCTTCTCATCTCCGGTATCCCTCTCAAACGGCGCAACCGCAACCAGTCTACCATGCGTCCCCGCCGCCCTCTCAACCTCAATTTCTTCCCCCTTCGACGGCTCAACCTCGACCTCAGCCTCAGCCGCAGTCTCAGGCTCGCCCGACTCAGCCGCAGCGATCACCGACCGTTGAGCACGCGATTGCGGCCTCGTTGCCGCCGCCATGGGCGCCGGCGTCCTCTCAATCCCACTCGCAGTCTCAACCTCAGCCGCACGCAAGTGCTCTCGAACAAGCGGAGCAGTTGCAGCAACAAGCGAGGCAGCGTCAGTTCGCTCTCCCTCAAGCACCGGTTCAAGGGCCAGCTCTTCAAGCAGAATCGCCATCGACGGTGATGGAGCATATGCGGAGCTTGTCGAGGGCCAGCGGGAGGAAGAGCAGCTTGGGCATGAGCGTCTTCACTGCGTCGTCGCCCGTTGCTGCGCAGGAGGAAGGGGCTATGAAGGCCGCTGCTCGAGCTTGCTCGACGGCGCCTTCGGCGACCCCGTCGGAGAACGTTGTCGCCTTGTCCAGACCGCCTTCTGCTCTGGGACAACCCTTCGTCCTGCAACCTGAACCTCAGGCACTGCGGCAGTCACAGCAGATGCAACAGCAAGCTGAGGGCGTCGTCGACTTCGCCACCACCTCGACGTCCGCATCGGCTGCGGCGACGACTTTGACGGCGGTCGATGAGGAGAAAGCCGAAGGGAGACCGCAGGTCGGGGTACAGACTCAGTTCGGGGCTGGGAAGGTTACTGTACAGAAGCCTGGGCAGGAGGCGAGGGACGAATTCCAGTACGTTCGGCTACATTCTCTTGAATCCGCCTTCGCGCGCTTACCTCTTCCTTCCCGCACCATGCGATCTTCTCTATCCCACACTACAGCGCCTACGTCCTCGACTACCTCCAGAAATCTGGATACTACACCGCCGCCGCC
Organism: Rhodosporidiobolus odoratus; assembly: GCA_034387635.1. Classification (NCBI taxonomy): domain Eukaryota; kingdom Fungi; phylum Basidiomycota; class Microbotryomycetes; order Sporidiobolales; family Sporidiobolaceae; genus Rhodosporidiobolus; species Rhodosporidiobolus odoratus. The sequence continues at coordinate 1,283,025 of JAOANU010000002.1, read as the reverse complement.
GCCCTCTTAGCCGACATCCCTTCCATCCCTACCCACCCTCTCGCCTCGGGTCTCTCTTTCCCTGCCTCTACTCCCGCCGCTGTGGCCTCCGGTCCCTCCTCTGCGACTCTCCCGACCTCCACGCCTCTGTTCCGCACCTCTTCGCCTTTGCTCTCGTCGCCTACTCAGGGCCAAGCTAAAGTTTCAGAGAAGACCCCGACTGCCGTCACTGCCCCCAAAGACGGTAACCCAGCTTCTCCCACCCTCTCCCCAACTCGCTCGACGGCCTCTACTTCGGCGAACGGCGACGGCGAGCCCAAGCCCACCAACGCTGACACGGTCGGTTCGACGAGCAGCCTTAGCTCAGGCGCTGAGAGTAGGTACGGGTTTGAATCGCTGAGGGCGACCTCTGAGGATGGGACCGCGAGCGAGGCGGGAACAAGCCCGGGGAAGAACGGAGAAGAGAGGAAGGACGTTGGGAGGATCCCGAAGGCCCGGGTCGATTCCGACTCTCCGAGCGGACACTTGTTCGAGTACGTCTGCTCTTTCAGCGCCTACGTCTTGTGACGGTGCTCATCGGTTTCTTGCGCCCTTTACAGATGGTACGCCGTATTCCGCGAGGTTGACCGAGCCAAACGCAATGTTGGCGGAAGCCCCGCCGCCCAGGCGTACCTCGCTACTCGCGCCGCTGGCGCCCGCTCCTTCATTGGCGCAGCGTCTGCCGCCGTCGCTGTGGCGAAGCAGCAGCCTGTGCGCATCGCGCCTACGGGTCAGATGCTTCCTAGGCAAGGAGTGGCGGCAAGGGCGCCGGGTCCCATCGGTCAAGGCCCGCCTGTGCAGCTGGTAGCGCAAGGGCAAAGGCCGCCGATGCCTCGCCGTTCTTCGAGCATTGCGGCAGGAAACCCCGCTATGGGCAGCCCGGCCATTGGCAATGCCTTGATGCTTCAGCAGGTGCACCCCGTTCAGCCTCAACCCCAATCGCAGCGCCGAAGCTCCTTGGGCCCTAACGCGGGGCTCATGCCGCCTCAGCCGCCACAGGTCAACGCAGGGCGGGCGGGTTCTGCTCGTGTTTCTCCGCGTCCTCAAGGCCAGGCGCCACTTCCCGCCCTCGCCCGTCAGAACTCGCAGCAGATACGCGAGCAGCAGATACGCGAGCAGCAGATACGCGAGCAGCAAACACGTCAGCAGCAATACCATCACCACCAGCAACAGCAGCAACAACAACAGCAGCAACAGCAGGTGATGATGCCGCCCGCTGCCGGAAGTCCTCAAGTTCTGGCGTCCCCTTGTGCGTTTCTTTTCTTTCCTTCTCCTATGTGGACTCCCAGCTCACTCACATCTCCTGCTCCGCACAGCTATGTCTCCATCGCAGCCTCAGATGCTCGCCTACTCTCCGACTGGCCTGCAGAAGACTACCGAGGCTCGCAACGAGTACCGGGCCAAACTGGTCGCCGCTCAGCAGAGCCAAATGGCGTCGGCTGTGCAGCAGCACGGAGGCAGGGCACCAATTCCGCAAGGAATGGTCGCGCCCGTTCCGGAAGGAAGGCAATACGTTCTCTTACCCGAAGCCGGAGCTAAGAAGATCGGAGGCGGCGCAGAGGGGCGTATGCCGCCCCCTACCACCGGCCGGAGGAAGAGTTTGAGCCAAGGGGGTGCGCAGAGCCCCCTTCCCGTCGCGACTGGCTCGCCCGCACCGCCGCAGCATGGCGAGGCTGGGTCGTCGTCCGCTCCTCTCGGTACGAAGAGAAGGAGGGAGTCGGTACCTGAGGTCGAAGACGCCGAGGGCGAGGGCAGAGTACCCCAGAAGGTTTGTCCTGTTTGACATGCATCAGCTGAGTCGACACTGCTGATACAAATTTGTCTCTTTCCCACTTTCTACAGCGCGCGACTAAGGGATCTAGCCGACCTTCATCCGCCAACTCCAACAAGGGCCAAGACCTCCAGCTCCTACCAAACGTCGTCGTCGATCTTACCGACAGTCCTAACGAGGTGTCGCTGCCTCAACTGCCCACGACCTCGGTCGCAGGTACGCCGGGCTCTGTCCATGCATCCGTCGCACTCTCTACCGCACCGCATATCAACCTCGACGACGCTGCGGCTTTCCTCGAATCTCTCGGTCCTGCCGCCGGTGCACCTCCTCTTCCTACCGCCTCCGGGACCGTTCACGGGACATCTGATCTGAACGCCACGCCTGACATGCAGTTCTCGATGGAGCAGGTGCGCCCCTTTTCTTTCTTATCTCTTCCTGCGCGCGTTGCTGACCGTCCATTACTATCGCAGTTCGACGCCCTCTTTTCTTCCGCGGTGACCGCTGCCGCCCCAGCTCCGTCATTCGATGCCCCTGCAGTGTCCAAGGATGTTGACATGGCTGCCAGCGCTGCGGATGGTCCTCAGTTTGACTACTCCGACTTCCTTGCCACATTTGGTGCTGATGGCTCGTACGACCCGACCACCTTTTCGCATGCCGCATAATCTCGCAGGCGGTCCTTCCTGCTCGACTACCACCCTCATTTCTTTGCATGGCGCCTCTTTACCTAGCATTTTCGCTGCCAGTTCTCAATCATCCATGAACCACCGCACCCGCTTTTGATCTCTTTCGCATTTCTCAGCATTATTCCTTTTTCCTATCTTTCCACTCTCCCTTTTTCCGCAAAACGCCGCCCTGGGCCTGCGTGACTCGTCTGCGTCCTCGACCCGTATAGCTTTTCGTTCTTATACATGTTTCGCCCCCGTCTTCGCCTTGTCTCGCCTCGTTTCGCTTCTGATCACCCTTTGTTGATGATGATTCTATTACCTAGCTCCGTCTCTCGTAGTACATACCCTTAGGGCCTCAGTCTCGGTCCCTCCTCTGCATCATCGCCTCGTTCTTTCGCGGTTGTCGTCGTTGCTCCGCTCGAAGGAGGCGGATCCGAACGAAATGCCCTTGTCAGCTGCAGCGAAAAATACGTGAGAAAAACTCCGAGAGGCCGGATTGTACAACGCGCCGTATGCGCAACAGAACTCTCTATTGCTTCCGACCCTCTGCTACTGCCACGAGCCCCTCCAGAACCCTCTTTAGCTCGCCGTCCTCTTCCGCACCTCGACAGAACTTGACCTTCGCACCTCCCTCGCCCGCGCCATGGCCGGAATGGATGAAAGTGCCTCTTCCCGCGCCAAGCCGTACGAGGAAGAGTGAGGACAACGATATAGACGCGATGGAGTGAATATGTCGAGAGAGGGCAGTGGCGAAAGAGGTAGCAGGGGAGGAGAGAAACGGGAGGATCGGCGGCGGGAGGGTTAGGGTGAGCGTACTGAGCCCCTCTGTCGCTATCGAGGGAGGGAAGGCGAAGGTGAGGTTCGTGGCGAGGCCCTTGTCCGCTTCGGCGATCTCGCCTTCAATCTCGTCGAAAGACTGGTCGCGGTGCAGGAACAGGTCTGCGAGCAGGTCGAGCATAGCTGGCGGTGGGACGCGGAAGGGAAGGATTGTGGCGTCGTAGCGTGAAGTAAGAAACGTGTGGACGAGGGATGTGATGCTGGGTGAGGGAGACTTGGTGAGGAGCAGGGGGAACGCGGAACTGGACGAGGCTGGGAGGAAGACGAAGGTAGAGAGGCGACTGGCTGGAGGGGCCGAGGATGTGCTGGCGACGTTGTCCTCGTCACATACGTCGCGTTCGATCTCGATCTCGAGCAGTACCGGCCTGACCCCCTTGCCCTGCTTGCCAAACATCGGGAGGTCGATGAAGCCCGCTTCGGCCCGCTCGATGGTCTTGCCTCTTTCTCCTACTAAGTGACCCAGTGAGGTCTGTTGCTTGAGGAACGCGAGTAGGGAAGAGCTGAAGTCGGCGAGGGAGGCTGCGCTCGACGAGGAAGAAAAAGGGAGGTGGGAGGAAAAAGAGAGGCGATGGATCGTGAAGGACTGGGCCAGCAGGGCGTCTGCCCGTAGTGAACACGAGATGTAGTTTTCAAGCATGGAGAGTACGCAGGCATTCGTACTCAGCGTGGTTCACTAGAGGCAGAGCAAGAGTAACATGACTGACCGATGTCTTTCCAGGCGTTCCCCTCCGCCTGACTGGCTATTACTCCTCTACGTATATGTCTAGCCTTTCCTTTACCCTTCCGGTCTGTCCCCTTGTAGGCTGGTTGGGGTGTTACTGAGTTATTTGTTGATGTTGAACGAAGTGGGGTGAGCGACCTCTTCCATCGCTCGGGGACAGGCGGAGGGGAAGAGGGATCGATGTAGGGGGCAAAGCGGGTCATCGACCTGGCCACTGGTCGTTTCTGGATGGAAGTCAAGCGAGTTGGAGTCGAGCAGGAATTGAACAAGTTAATTTCAACTCTTGCACGCTTCCCTCTCGCTGTTGACTATACGTGCAAGTGCATACGGGCTGTTGGAGGGTCACATTGAGATCTAGCAGTAAACTGGTGTCACAACCGGGTCAGTCTATGTCTTTCTCGCTACTCTCACTTCCCCCACTTCCACCTCATCAATCTCTTCATTACAGTCTGCGATAACCCTGCTGAGACGGCGAGAAGGAACACAATGTACTTTCCAAGCCCTCTGCCGACTACCCGGCTGTCTTTGTCTACCTCATTCTTGCCGACTGGTCCATCTCCTCCAGCAAAGACCCAAGTCTACAAGACCCCAGGACGCCCTTCCAGAGGAAAATTTCAAGGCGCTTTAGGTGGGGTACAGGAAGAAGAGGGAGAGGAAGTACTGGCCATAGTGCGAGGACCGGCGGTTGAGAGCGAAGCAGATTCTGACGGCGTGGGGAGAACCTTATGGGCCGCTTTGGGCAGGGAGGAGGTCAGCGTCTGGAGTACACGAGTACGTAGGGAACCTATCTTCTCCTCGGAGCGCCCGGCTGACTCTCGCTTCTCAGCCGAAAGTCGTCCTTGCCAAACTTCGACGCACTCCCCTTTCCTTGCGCACACACGGCGGCAATGCTTCCGTAACCTTTCACGGCTCTCGGCGGATCGTTGTGACTACCACAGGTGGCCACCACCTCCTATATAGCATCTCGCTCATCGGCACGGGAGAGGCAACTCGCATGAGGAAAAGCGGAGCAGTTTACGTGCTTCCCGGAGGAGAAAAAGCAAAAGAAGTCTGGCCAGACGGGCCGGGAGAGGGTGGCGAGTTAGAAGGCGTGGTACTCAAGGGTGAGGGTGAGAGAGGGATGGCCATCGGAGACGGAGTATCCTGGTACGTTCTGGTCCTTCCTTCCTTGGGGCCGATGTTTGTCTCGTGGAACTCAGCCCTGTTCTTTCCAATCTGCGTGCAGCGTATCTACCACTTCAACAGAACTTCTCGTCGCCGTGCAAGACCCGCCTTCTCTGCGTGTCGTCCCTTTTCCTTCCAATCCTACACCAGAAACGCCTTCGACAGGCCGTCTCCCCCTCATCAACGTTGTGCCTTCCTCGTCCCGAAACTCGTCCACTACCTCGCTACATGCACCGGCTACTCCTGAGAAGAAGGTGCACCAACGGCGAAGCTCAGCCTGGGAAGGCTTGCCAGTCGGTGTCAGTGGAGAGGCCGGAAGCGAGGTGATCGTGCTTGATGAGTGGGAGTGGCTCGTTGGACGAGACAGCAGCGAGGGTGAGTCAGGGCGCTGCTCTCATCCAACTGCGCATCGCTAACTTGCCGCTGCAGTCACCATCACCTCTCTGACCCCGCTAGCGCCCATGTCTGATGCGTCTCCTGTCCCGCCCGCGACGCCATATACGCCTTCGCGCTCATCCACGTCTTCCTACTTCTCTCGTCATACGCCAGCATCCCCATCCCAGCCCACAACCTTTGTTCTTTCCACATCAGACGGACGAGCCTACTTCGTCCGCTGGACTCGACCACCTCCCTCTTCTGTATCCTCCGCTCCACCCCGCTCTCCGCTCTCTCCACCCCGGACACCGCTGTCAGCAGTGAGCGAACTCGCGCCGCTTTCGCTCGCAGCAGAACTTGCAGCGGCGGACTTTTCGTCTGAAGGAGGCAGCGCGAGGGGAAGATGGGAGGGCGTATGTTTCCATCCGACAGTGCCACCGAGTGCCGGCGGTGAGTCCATAGGCAGCGCAGCATGGGTAGACGCTCAGGAAAAGGCGCTGGACAAGGGGAAAGCCGCTACGGAAGCTGTCGGTGTCAACGAGGAGCTCGGGCTAGTCGCAGTGGGCTGCGAGGAGTGAGTTCTCGGGCCTTATCTTCCTGGCGAGCTCAACTGATCCCGAAGGATCCCGCAGCGGCACCGTTTCACTCTATAACCTCGAGCCGGCTTTTAGCATTTCTCCCAACAAGGCATCGACCTTGTCGCGCCCCACCTTCTCACACTCGCTATCTTTGCGGGAGAGCCTCAACACTACCGCAAGCGGCTTGACGACAGGCAGAGTGATCTGCCTATCTTGGTACGCGTGTTCCCCTCTTCCATATCTCCCCACCGCGGCTGACGAAGGACCCCTCGGTGCTGCTCATCTCAGGACTTCTGACGGCCTTGCACTCGCGCTCGGCTGGCAGCAGGGCTTCAGCGTTTGGTCAGCTTACGGAAGGCTCGGAGCTTGGAGCGTTGCGAGTGCTGGTAGCGGTGGATTCGAAGGGCATGGAGTTGAAGGCGAGCGAGGTGATTCGTTCGAAGATCATTTCTTACACGGAGTGAGGAACCTGGTGCGTCTCGCCAGCTAGACTAGAAACTTCCCGCGGTGAACAGGCTACCTCCACAGTTCTGGTCGCCCGGCAATCTCGAGCTTTTCGTGCTGTGCCCGCCACCGATACATCCGAAGAAGAAGCCGCACGACGAGCAGCTTTTCGTCATTCCCTTCGCCAAGAGCGCCGTCGCTTCCTCCCATACTCCTGTGCGTTTTAGTCTCGTATTGCAGTGAAACGCTCTGACATCGCTTCGTGCAGGACAACACCCGGAATGCTTTCCTCCAAATGGACGATCGAGTTCTCGTATACCGAGGAGCTGACCAACCTGATCTGAGCGTCATCAACCCGGAATCGGATGTCTGGCAGCACATCAAAGTGGGTTTTCTCTCGACTGTCCACCGACCGATCGCGTACTCATTGAACATTGCCTCGATACCATCCCGACAGATACCTGCAAGTTACATTGCCGCACAGCACCCTATCCGCTACGCCTCGATATCGCCCGACGCGCGCTTGATCGCTGTTGCTGGTCAACGCGGATTGACGCATTACAACGCGTTGAGCGGGAGGTGGAAGCTGTTTGGGCAAGAACGGGAGGAAGACGCTTTGAGAGTCGTGGGAGGGATGGCCTGGTGGGGCGGCACGCTAATCGTCGGTTGCGTGGAGAATGGGCAGCATCAGGTGCGCTAGTTCTCCTCATGGTGAAAAGGTGTGCATCGAGTGACGACCCTGATTCGCTGGGATCTGCAGCTTCGATTGTTCTTTCGCGATCAACCCCTTTCTCTGACAAACTCACTCGAGGTCTACCCACTCGAGTCGGAACCTCTGCTCATCTCGGTCTTCGACTCGTCTCTCCTTCTCTACACTGCTGACAACACCTTCCACCACTTCTTGATCCGCTCGACTCGCGATCACGGGCCTCGCCTGCGAGAATGTGGAAGCATTGGCTTCGAAGGAGTTGTAAAAGACCCAAGAAGGGTTCGTGGATCGAGCTGGTTAGTGCCAAAGAGCCAGCAGCGTACGTTTGCGTCTCCTCCTTATACGTACCCACTTCGCCCTCGTAGACTGATACCCTCAAACTTGCTTTTCCAGGTTTTGGCGACCCCGCAGACGATCTCAACGTCGCCACCATCATCTTCCTCATCTCCGGCCGTCTCGTCCTTCTCCGACCGCGGCGAGCTGCTAGCAACGAAGTCAAGTACGACCTGCAGATCCTCGCGGACCACGTCGAATTCTACTGGACCCATCTGCGCGGCATCGGAACGCTAGAGAACTCGTTGTGGGCCTGGGATGGGAGCAAGGTCAGGATCTGGTTGGACGCGCTCACAATTGAAAAGGTGAGGGTGGACGCGAGGAGGGATGCATATGAAACTGTTAAGGAAAGCGTGGCAATTCCCCTCGACTTTTATCCGCTCGGTAGGTATCTCTCGGATTCCCCTCCCTCTGTTCAGACTCTATTGTTTGAGGTCTACAGACTGACGACAATCCTCGCCCGCAGCCGTACTGATGGACAAGGGCATCATCGTCGGCGTTGATCAAGAAACGTCGCTTCGCAAGTCGCTCGACTTCGCCATCTTCCGAATAATCACCACCGTACGTCATTTCCGCCTTGCAGTCACTCGCTGTGGCACAAACTTCTGCTAGCGTATCGCTAATCCTGTACCGCTGCCACAGACCCACCTTTTTCTGCCACCGATCCTTCGCTTTCACCTCTCTCGCTCGCAACTACCAGAAGCTGTCCTGTTCGCCTCGCACTATCAACACCTCGTCTACTTCGCACATGCACTCGAGATCCTGCTTCACGGCGTACTCGAAGACGAAGCGGACGCAGCGACAGGGCCGGCAACAGGTACTGCTGTTCTTCCCCGTGTGATCGACTTCCTCGACCATTTCGACGAGTGTCTGCAAGTCGTGGTCAACTGTGCAAGGAAGACGGAGCAGACAAGGTGGGAGTTCCTATTCGACGTGGTGGGCAAGCCGAGGGATCTTTTTGAGGTATGTCTTTCCTCCCTATCTCGCTCGCTCACTTTGCTGATCAATCAGCCCGCTTTACTCCGTAGAAATGCATGGATGCAGGATACCTCAAGATCGCTGCGTCATACCTACTCGTACTGCATAACCTCGAACCGCTTGAGCAGAGCAGCAAGGACACTGTCGAGCTGCTCAAGGCAGCGATGGAGGCAGGAGAATGGACGGTGCGTTTTCGCTCTCTCGCGTGTCGCTCCTCAGGCCTACTCGGCGGCTGATCCTGGTGCTTGTGACGCTCGCAGCTGTGTCGCGAGCTTCTGCGATTCCTGTACTCTCTCGATCGCACAGGCCTCATCCTGCGCACTGCGCTGAGCGAGAGTGAGTCCTTGTCTACCGGCGCTTGTATTGGTAAACCGTGTCTTCATCCGCCTCTCTGACCGAGTCGCGTGGATGCAGGTGGTGCTTTACCTGCCGATTATGCCGTTCCTTCCTCAGCGCAAACAGATTCGGCCTCCCTCGAATTCCGCCATGCCGTATCACAACCAGCACACGCTTCGAATACTCTGGCCCTGTCTGCACCGCCGAACGGTACCGCTATCAGACATCCCTCGTTACCACTTCCGCCATCCCAGCCGCCACCACCTGGGAGATTGGGAGGATTAGGACTGGGTGGAGCGATGGGAAGGGTGTTGCCAGGATAGAGTACCGTGTTGTACTCGCAGCTGTTCCTCCTCCGTATTCTGTCTCGGCGTCTGTGGCAGAGCGAGGGAAGCAGCCAACGGGCCTTCTCAGATGGCATTCGAGGTGCGTTTCCTTCCGCACTCGCTCGATTGCCCGGGCTCGCTTCGAGCTAATAGCTGATCCAGCGTATTTTCTGTCTCGTCGCGTAGATCTCGCTGTAGCTCGCCCTTTTTTTGCTCTCTTCCCCCTTCAATCGCGCGTCAAGCTTCCGATGCTTCTACATCCATCGCGCGGCATGCGCCTTCCTCTCTGCTACACTCTTCTCGCTTACTTTGAGTGCTCAAGACCCACGTGACTCGCTCATGTGCTCGACGGAACAGCGAACGCCTCGGCGAGCGCTTTGACCCGTTACGCTCGAGCGATGCTGCAGCCAGCCCTCAGAACTCGTTCCCTCTGTTCTTCCTTTCTTCCTCCTCGTCTCACTTTCTCTTTGTGACACTTGAGGCTCCCTCCCTCATTCAACACTCTTTTCGCCGCTCTTCACTTGCTCTCAACACACTCTCGTTTTCCGCAAGATACAAGTTGCGTCATGAAGTTTTCTTCTCTCCTCTTCTCCCTCTCGTTCTTGGGCATTGTCGCCCATGTCGCCGCCATCTCTTCTCCGCTTGAAGCGCCTAAGCTTCGCAATGTTACCCTCGGAAACACCGTCCCCACCGAGGACGTCAAGGGCGACCTTCTCGTTTCGTTCAAAAAACGTTGCGAAGAGTGCGATGAGGTCAGCGTCGGGTATGATTATAGCGCAGATGGCTGTCCGCGCAGATATCACCGCAACCGTGAGCTCCTCTTTTCCGGGTCCCCTTCCTTGCGGTGCTGATCTCAAGATTCATCTACTTTTCGTATTCCTTCCTTACTTCCTGACCTCTTCATCTCTTTACTCGCTTGTAAACTCGCAGGCTTTGGTCGCTGCGTCCGTAATGGTGGGGGAGGTGGATGTAGGTGGGGTTTCAGGCGCGATCGTAAGCTGTCTTGTTTCTCGCACTTTTCTTCACCAGCCGTTTACCTTTCTTCTCCCTGCGGTCTTCTAGGCCGCGGCTTCTGCGTTTCTGACAGCGACGACTCTGACGATGACGACTGGCGCGGTGGGCCTGGCTCCGGCAACTGCCCTAGCGACTTCTCGCCCGACGGTACGTTCCTGGCTGTCCCTCTTCTCGTAGGATCTTGACGCTGATCGGTCTTTCTCCCCACTCTCTCAAGGCTCTGGCACCGACGGCTTCTCTTTCGACATCCAAGGAAACGGGCCTTCTGCCTCCATTCCTGCTGGCTGGGCGTATTTTGGGGAGGAGATTGGTTGGGCACCTTACGCTGGCTGGGTCCCTTCGCCCTCGTGGAGGCCTCCTACCGTCTTCATCAATGTCTGGGTACAGGTGACCTGGTGGAGTGAGCCTCACCTCTCTCCTTTTCCGGCTGCATTTCGATGCCAGAATTGACTTTTCCTCCGTTTCTTTCCCTCTTCGTTGATCCAATCTTGCAGCTCCTCCTTCCGCCTTCCTCAGCTACTGGTCGGATCGCTGTGAGTGGTCTCAGGATCAGATCCCCTCATTCTGGGGATGGACTCCTCGCCGCATCATCGACCAGCGCAAGCGCAGGCACCGTACGCGCTTCAGGCGCACTCAAGGCCATGTGAGTAGGACTTTGACTCTTCGCTCCTTTGTCAACTGTATTGCTGATGGTCCTCCTGCTCGCAGCTTTGATGCTCTTCTTCCTCTTTTGTTTAGTCTTCCACCTTGCTTTGCCCGTTCTTTACCACCATATCAGACGTTCTTTCGCCGCATACCAGACGTTCTTCGTTTCCTTCCCACTCGCTTTACGTAGTACTCGCTCACAGCCTTCGTGACGACCTGACAAGTGACGTTCAACCCCTGCAACGCGTCAGCTTAGCTTGCACTCTGCTAGGGACGCTCTCGTCATCGGGAGCTGCCAGGGTCTCATGCATTTGTCCGCTACAAGGGTGTAGGCTTGACCCGAATGCTTGTAGCTTCTCATCCTTTTTGACTGGTCACCCTTGTTTGACCTTCTCAATCTTGTTTCCTGCTCCACTGTTTCTCGCTAGCACAACGCTCGCTGTGACTTTGCACGGACTGTGTACGAGATCACCGCTAGCTATGAGTGCCTACGTGCAGAAACTAAGGCTTTGCTCAGGTTGTGGCGCTGCTTTCCGCTTCCTGGTTCTGCCCTTGGACTTGAACACCTTTTCCCTTGTCTCATAGTGCTTGGAGCGTGTCCACCTCGAGTGTCAGCCACTTGCTCTGTGCAGCTTCCGTGCAGCTACTCCGGGCAATAGGTAATACTACTCAACTCTTCGAATATCTCTTCCTCGGATATCCTTCCCCACCTCTACATAGCTGATTCGTGCGCGTGGGGCCAGTTCTCTACCTGAGTGCGGCATAGCTCACATCTAAAACAGGGCAAGCAGTAACAGACAGTGTTTTCCAACCGAGCCGCACGGAATCAAGCTACTTCAACAGACATCAGGCAGACGGGACAAGGGTTTGCTAGGCGGAATCCAAGGGCAGAGCAGGAGGCCGCAGGGCGCAAGACGAGGGGCTCGGTATGTCGCTTGCATCGGTCGCGAAATAACAGGAGTGTCAGTGAGGGAAGATACCCAAAGAAGAAGAAAAAGGCATACCTGCTTTAAGCAGAGGTAGCGACTGGCGCATCGGCATTGGGGCCGCCAGCACCCGTTGCGAACGAGGCTCCCTGCATGAAGGAGTTAAGGTCGAAGGTGGTGTCTAGCAAATGTAGCAAAGGTAAGCAAGGCAATGAAGAAGAGCCGGAAGAGAAAACTTACTGGCAAGGGCATCGGTGCCATAGGCGGCAGAAGAAGGGTCAGGTTCGACAGCAGCTGCAGCGTTAGAGTCGGGGGCCGAAACATCAGGTGCGATTGAGGCGGGGGTGTCTGCATGTTAAAAGAGCTTCAGAAAGAGGAGAAAAGGCAAGAAAGGACAGGGGAAAAGGGGGAACTCACCTTGGGGACGGCCAAAGACAACCAGAGCGAGAAGCGTGAAGGAAGAGAAGAGGAGGAGTTTTTGTAGCATGGTCGCAAGTCGGAAAGGAGTGGGTGGAAGAGAAGAGAGAGACAGGCAGCATAGCGAAGTCCGGCTCTGAATAGGTCGTTGCGGAGCGGGCGCAGCGGAGGTAGCTGCGGTCAAAGTACTATTCTTAGCAAGCCGGACTGCGCCTCGCCCAATTTTGGCAGCTCGCGGCGGGAGGACGACGATGGTGATCGCTCCCCAGAAGTGGGTAGGACGGCGAAGTTGTTCTCGCAATATGTGACCGCTTCCCGGCGAGGCGCATGTTAGCTGTGCGTCGCGCACAGTGGCCAACTTGTTGAGGCTGCAGCCACAATATCCAACTGGCAAGAGCGGATCGGTCAGCATTTACCTCCCCAGGCGATCTCCAGTTTGCGGGTCTAGAGACAGGCATTGCAGTCTTGTTATGTCTCAATACCGGGCAAATATTCGTGGTTCGCGCAGCATCCGAGCTGCAGAGTGCGAGGGCGGCTATCAGCATAGGTAGAAAAGGGAGGTATCGTGAAAATCGGAAAGAAAGACGCACCTGGCACCATGCACAGCGAGCCGACCAGCATCAGCGTGCCGGCATAATAGGCGACGTTGGCGTAGGAGCCAGTCGAATTCAGCACTACACCGGATATGCTGGCGCCTGCGAGTTGACCTGGACTTTGGCTGGTAACAACATAGCCAACTATGGATGCTAAGCCGCGGAAGCCAAAGAGCTGCACCAGGCAACTTGTCAGCAGGGGGTGGTACAACATAACTCAGGCAGAGTAGGCGCACTTGGGCAGCCCTAGAGAAAAAAGACCAGGAACAATGGTCAGCTAAGCTCAGCGAAGCTCGTGAGGAAGCCGGATGCAACGTACGCTTGTGGCATCAGAAAGAAGAACCAGCCCCCGACTATATGTAACAGCATCAGCCTCAGCGTGAACTGGGAAGAAAAGGCAGAACCCACGAAGGTAGACCAGTGCCGCAAAGCCAATGATCAGTCCATACGAGTCCGCAGTGCTCCACATAGCCAATTGTAGGATACCCTGCCAGAAGAGTATACGCTCAGTATCCATCTCCTCGCATAGTCGCGCTACAGGCACTAGAATATACAGAGAGAAAGCACGAACTCCGGCAAAGAACGAAAAAATGAGACAATTGACAGGTCCAAAATAGTCGGCGAGGGAGCCGGCAACCATCTGCAGAAACATACGCAAGGTCAGCAGTGCTTACGTCGGCGCTGGTACAGCGACAGTCTCTTACCCGTCCAATCCCGAGAGTAAAATTCGAAACGATGAGGGGAACCGCAGGCTTGAGCGAGTTGGGGTCGAGACCGGGTACGACCGCCTCTGTCATAGAAGTCAGGTAGTAGCTAGGCGTAAGGACTGTCGGGGTGGGTCACATGCATCAGGGAGAAGAGGCAAAGAGGGAGAAAGCGTCAGACTTTCTTCCGGGCCAGTTCAAGAAGGACAAGGTAGGATCGCACAGCCAAAGACTCCGAAGAACACAGAGGCCAACAAGCACCAGAACGCGTAGTCCTTGTGAATGCCGGGAGGAAGACCAGTCTTGGTATCGAAGCGTTGCGGCGCGGCTTTGAGTGGCGGTTTCCGGACTTCGATGAGAAGCCATGCCACGACGTAGACGATTGCGCTGATGCCGGTGTAGACCTGTAGGGGCATACTCATAAGGCCGGTCAGATAATTGCGCGAGGCTAAAGGCGTAAGTCGGCACGACATACGTGGGACGGAAACGAGGACTGACTAAGAGCGAATTGCGATAGCCCAGGGAAGGCAAGATACCGCGCATGATGAGCGAAGCAATTCCGCCTCCGAACCTGACGGAAGAACGCGTCTTGAGTGCGTCCGACAAGCGAAATAAGAAGGGATAGGCTTACCCTGTACCGGAAACCGTAATGCCCGTCGCCAACCCCCTTCGTTTAGAGAACCACTGACTAGGTATAGTCATGAACTGCGGAGCTCAAGCGGTGAGGCTAAGTTCACTAGTGATAGATGGAACATGACTCACTAGAGGCAAAGAAAAGCCGTGCGCGATGCCGAGCAGGATCCCTTGAAAGATGAAGAGACACGGGAGCGAGTCGACCGTGCATGCCGAGATGACGAGCATAATGATAGCACTGATCGAGCCAATAGCGATCATGCGTTTGAAGCCGCTGTTGGGACAGGATATCAGCAGGAAAGCTCGTGGGCATGAATCGGGTAGGAAAGCAGAGGACAACCGCGTACTATAGTTCGCCTAATCGACCAGTTACAAACGGCGCAGCATTCAGTCCGAAGTTTTGCAGTCCAATGATGAGCTGCACGAGGAGGAATTAGTCGCCAACGAGCACAGGAGGAGAGGGAAATGGCGCACATTCAGCAAAGATAATGAGGTACTGGGATGGTGATTCTTCTGCAGATCGTTGATGATGGCGCCCCAAATCATACCGTAGCCTATGACGGCGAGATCAGTATCGTACATGATGCAGAGGGAATAAAGAAGGAATTGGAGGAAGAACAATGCAAGAAGCAGAAAGCATCAGCGTGCTGCACTTGCTATTCCATCAGGCCGGACGGAGGTATCACGCCGCACCTTGTACATTACATGAGAAGAGCCAGCACCCCTGAAGTGAGGGCGAGAACAGCAAGGCGACGATAGAGTAAAAAGGTCAGTAAAGGTTTCCCCCATCTCTGACGGAAGCGGTGCGGTGAGAGCGACAACTCACAAAGATTACGCTCCAAGCTTTGAGTCCGCCGTCCGGGAAGGTCCATTCCTCCGCATAGCCTTCGCCCTTCCCACCTTCTCCCTCCGTTATCACCAACTCTTCCCCATTTTTCGGCTCCCTCGGCTCCTGCGGTCTATCGCCCTTCTCCCCGCTCTGTACCCCTGCCCCAGCTTCCTCATCGGCCCGCCTCTCCCGCTCTCTGAGCTCCTCATCCCGTCCCGCTCGACCAAGTAAAGATTCGACGGGTTGCAATCGGAGATGGTTTGATGTGACTTGTCGGGTTAGGCCGCCGCCTTGATAGCCCGATACAGGCGGACCCGAGTCTGCCACCACCGTTGTTGAGCTCATAGCGTGCGTGTGGAACGGAAGGAATGAAATGCAGCATCGAGGAGCGGTTGATGCGGCGGCGGACGAGCGGCGCTCTTGCCGCCCTCGGCCGCTCGATGTTCAAGTGTTTCTGCTTTTCTCTCTACCACGCATGGCGTTGTGGTGAGCAGTCAAGAGATGAAGCGTCCAGGTTGCAAGAACAAGGCAGCGATACGAGTCAAGGAAGCAGGATAGAAAAAGAATAAACGCCTTGCGCCGCTCAACTCCTTCGCTAACTCTTGCCCTTCCCTCCTACCTCAGAAGACCGCACATCTGCTCGAAGCGTCCTCCTCCACTCCCCTCCACTTTGCGACCGGCTTAGGCGACAGTGGCAGCCTCGGCCGGGGCGGCAGCGTTAGGGCAGTCACGGGCGACTGTGACAGAAGAGGATTGACGGTGGTCAGTGCCACGTGCGCGGCAGAGAGCAGACAAACCCAGAGGACAGAAGGGACAGAGGCGACGTACTGTGTCCCTCCTGCTGGCAGGAGTAGCACTTCTTCGGGCCAAGCGCACGAGCAGTGGTCGGGCAGTTGGCGGCACGGTGACCGAAACCTGCACAGGAGACAGTCAGTCTGATAAGCTGATTGTCGTCAGAACCGAGGGCAAAGATAACGACGTACCGCCGCAGCCGTAGCAGCGACCCGGGCGACCAGCACCAAAGAAGCCACCGCGAGCGCCGCCGAAGCCGCCACGGGGCGCGAAGCCACCGACGCGACCACCCATGGGGCGAGGGACGGGGGCAACAGCTGGGGCGACGGCACCGTCAACGCCAGCAGCCGGGGGGTTGGGGCACGAACGGGCAATGTGGCCAAACTGGCCGCACTGGTAGCACTTGGCACCACCACCACCACCACCGCCGGGGAAGCCAGCACTGTGAGATTGCGGACAAGTCAGTAAGCTTGAATGAACTGACTGGCGACAAGTAGTAAGGAAGAAGTGAGGCAGGAGGAAGAGAACGAACCCGACACGAATGCTAGGGCAGTCGCTGCGACAGTGCGCTTCGTCAGTACAACGAGGAAGAAGGAAGGTCGCATAGTAGACATCGCCAACATTAGGGTGTCATGAAAAGGATGACGGAGGGAAAACATGTGAGGGAAGGAACGTACGAGGCAAGGTGGCCAACACCGCCGCACGAGTAGCATTGCTTGTTCTCGGTCGTCTTGGGCTTCTCGCTGCGATTGAAGATAGTTCAGTGTGGGGCTAGACACCCTACAATACAGATGCGACCCAAAGACTAACCAAGCGTTGGACTCGTGACCAGCCTCCTGCATGGCGCCAAGCCGCACCACCACGAACGCCTCATCAGTCATCTGCTCTGCAACCCTCGCGATTCCTTTTTCCCAGACTCGCGACATGGTGGATTCAAGTCCAGCTTACACCGCAGTTGAAGCAGAGCCTCTCGGTGCTGGTGCAGGCGGCGGCGATGTGGCCCGGCTTGCCGCAAACGAAGCAGCCGCGACGGTTGAGGGGGAACGCCATTCTTCTGATAGGAATCGTCACGATGAAGAATGTCAGATAGTGCGGAAGACGGCATCATTGACGATCGTACGCGGGCGCGAGCGGGTATAGGTACACGTCAAGGGAGCGGGGAGATGTAGATTGCGACGTTCGGGCAGGACGGGCGTCAGGGAGAGTGCAGACGAGAGAAGGGACGGAGATGGGGAGGGGGTCGAAGCGAGATGGGTCGCAGAACAGCGAAACGGCGTCGCGGAGAGTTTGTTACGAGCGAGAGGTGCAGTCGATGGCAATTGTGTGATTCAGCAAGTAATCATGGGCAAGCGGAGGGTCAGAAAGGCCGAGTGTGGAGACCAGAAGAAAGTTCAGAGGAGAAGGAAGAGAGGGACGGCAACAGCAGCGTACCTTCTTTGGATGCTACTGCTCGATTACTGCTACCGCTGACCTTCTCCTCCTGTGACCGGACGACAAGGAATGCGCGAGCGAGAGAAACGATGGCACCTGAACTGTCGCCGGCCAGTGGAGCGTTGGCCTTTCATAGGAAACTACAATTGCATCTGCTCATTACAGTCAAGTGCAATCAACTTGCTTTAGTCTATTTCGGTACCCCACAAAGCCGTCTGCCGATCCGGCAGCCGAGAGGCTGTGCTTGGCTGCTTGCCCTTTCAAAGTCCATTGCTTGTCCCGCTTGAGTTCAGTTCCCCATCGCTGTCCTCTTCTGCTTAGTCCCATCTCGACAACCCGCGGGTACCAACATCGGACAACTCCCCTCGACCAAACCCCAGCCCACGCCACTTAGCTTCTTTCCTTCAACATCACAAATCCCCGACCCGCAACAATGGCCTCACCCTCGTACGATCAGCACAAGTCCGCACCTACCGCCACGAGTGAGTTTACTGCCGAGGCTAGCCTATCTCAGCATTCCCAGCCTGCGCCTACACCGTATGTCCGCTTCTCTGATTGTCGGAAATCGACTCAGCGAAAAGCCATCGCCGACTAACCACTCCGTCTTGTATCGCTGCGATAACTACAGCGCTATTGTGACGGTGCAGCCGCTTCGGAAGGCGGATATGCAGCCGAGTTATGCTCAGGTGCGTTTGCCTTTTCCCGCTTTTCTTCGGCGCAGCTGACCTTTCTATTACTCTGCAGCAAGTCGATGCGCAAGAGCTCTCGGATCTGGGATGCTACGGTAACATGATCAACTGTCTCGTGCGCAATGCTACCGCGATCAGACGAACGAAACTGAGAAGTCACTGACGCTTTCCCTCCCACAGGGCGCAATCGCCGGTACCCTCGGTTCCATTCCTTGCTGCTTCTGCTGCCCAAACCCGTTCAAAGAGGTCGACCAAGGCTCAGTCGGACTGGTAAAGCGCTTCGGAAAGTTCTACAAGTCAGTTGACCCCGGTCTTGTCAAGGTAAGTTTCTTCTACCATCTGCGTCCGAAGCCTAACCTTGACGCTTTTGATGCGCTGCAGATCAACCCCTTCAGCGAAAACCTCGACAGGATCAGCGTCATGATCCAGACCGCCGCTATCCCGGTGCAGCAAGTCATCTCCAAGGACAACCTTCAGGCCGAGATCGAATCTGTCATCATTTACTCCGTCAACAACCCGTATCGCGCAGCCTACGGCATCAAAGACGTCCGGAGCGCATTGGTCGAGCGTGCTCAGGCGACTCTTCGTGATGTCTGTGGTGGACGCAATTTGCAGTCTCTGCTCACTGAGCGCGAAGCGGTCGCCGCCGAGATTGAACAAGTCGTCGAAGCTGTGGCAGAACAGTGGGGTGTCGCCATCTCCGGCATTCTCATCAAGGTGCGTCTTCCCCCGGTCTTCTCGCGTTCTCTTACTTGGCCTTCCTAACTAACTTTTCGTACCCCGACCCTCACAGGACATCCTCATTCCCGCCGAGGTCCAGGCTTCCCTCTCCTCTGCCGCTCAACAGCGCCGTCTCGGTGAAGCTAAGGTCATCGCAGCTCAGGTTCGCTCTTCCGCTTCTTTCCCTTATCCTGCTCAGCCAGCTCATATGTTGCTTCCTGCTCCTTACAGGCTGAGGTCGACTCTGCTCGCCTCATGCGTGAAGCTGCCGACATTCTTTCCTCGCCGGCTGCTATCCAGATCAGGCAGCTCGAGAGTCTGCAGCAGATGGCCAAGTCGGGTAACAGCAAGGTACGTGTTGCTCGTGAATTTTGTATATCATCCTTGCTGACAGCTCCTGTACTACATCTTCGCAGATCATCTTCGTACCTATGAACCTCGTAAGCGTTTTCTCCTTGCTTCTCGTGCGGTGCGCAGCTAGCTGATCCCCCTTTCATGCATTGCAGTATGGTGGCGGCGAAGGTTCCGGCTCTAAGGACAACGGCCTCATCAACAACACTGCCATGATGCAAGCGCTCGGCGGGTCTTCGTAAGGGGCGAGGTCATGTCAAGCTCGAATGCCTCACGTCTTCGTGTCTTCCCCCGATAATATGTTCTGTTTATCCGTCGACTGTCGTAGTTCAATGGTTCAGCGTTTCTTGGAGCTCTCCTAGCTCTCTCATACGTACATATTTCGTTTCGATCAGTCGTAGCCTATACTTGCCTAATCTCAATTCCTTTTCCGTGTCGATCGTCCTTGATCAGAGCCTGCGGCAGTGTTGAAAGCTCGAGCGATCTGTCCCGCTCCGGGGCCCAGGGCGTATAGCACAGCCAGAGCTTAGAGTACGTAGCAGGGGCATGAGGTTGGGTTCTGATTGGAAGAGAACAGGCGAGGGTAAGAGTGGAAAAGAGAGTTAAGCGGCCAGACAGTGTAAAAGTCCCAGACCTGTTCAATGGCAGTGTGACGTGTCAGCACTGTCCGGTAGCCAGCCGTCCGACTCAAACAAGGAGCAAAGCGGTAGACACAGCAGGTCGCGAAAGGAAGGAATGACCTGGTTCTTGCTAACATCGTCGCAAGACTCATTCGTTAAAACCTTATTGACCCTCGCGATGCATTGACCTTCGAAGGCGATGCTCTTGACCCTGCATCCAGTAGCGAAGAGTTGGCCTTCGGAGATCGTACCGCAGGAAAGGCAGACGATGTCGTACTGCCACAGAGGTCGTGGGCGGTCAGCCGAATGGGCGACGTACAGCGCAGGAGGGACACAGTAGATGAGAGAGAAAGAGAAGGGTACCTCGGCAGCGTCCTCTTCGCAAGCAGCGGCGGTAACGGTGTTACCTTCTCCGTTCGAGCGGAGGCAGGTGGAGCCATCCGCAGTCCTACACACGCGGGCGCTCAGCAGTGTTGCAAACCGGAGAGAGAAGGGATGTGACGCACTGGAACTGATAGTGCATGTTGGTCGACTGGACGACATCCCATGTAAGGGCTTTCCCAACAGTCCTAGCGTCGGTGACACGGGTGTAAATGGTCGTCTTTTCTGTGAACCACGATCGAGTTCTGTGTGTACGTTCTGTGTCTACGTTCTGACGAATTGGTAGAGTGAAAGGAAGTCCTGCCATTGTGAGATCCAAGCCATGTTGTGGTTGGCCTTTGGCCATGCAAAAACGCTGTACAGCGACTCGGTGGCAGCGGGGGAACACGTGGAAGACCCGCGCTCGACAAGGGCCTGTCCCTTGACACTACCTGTGCGCGCCATCACGCTGAAGAGAAACGCGACCAGCGCGACGAGAGAGGTGAAAAGGGAAAAGTGCATGGTTGAACGAGAGTGGACAGGTGTAGCGGAGTTGAACGAGAGGGGGATTCGCAGAGCGATGGCGAGCGTATGAGGATGTCGCTGGATGGAGGAAGAAAGAGAAAGCCGGAAAGGGAAGCAGGAATAAAACTTGTGCGGGAGTGGAAAGAGAACCTCCGACATGCCGTAAGCATCGGGCGACAGGAGCACGAGGAGACGCTTTGTGAGCGCCCGTACGAGGTCTAGGGTGCGGCTGTGCGGCTTCCGAGGGACACCTACTGTGGAAGGCGATCGGGATCTAGAGAATGGAAAGAACCACGCTGGGGAAAAGCAGCGAGATGCCGTCAACGTCGCGGCTCAGTCTGCGCGGGTGAGCGTCTCGAGATCATCCCACGAGCGAGTGTCCACACAATCCTGTTGGCCGACATATCGAAGCGATGCTGTAGACGATTCAAAAGAGTGCCGGCGAGGCCAGACATGAATAGCGACCTCGACGTGGGAGATCCTGTCATTTATAGAGGCTCTTCTAAGGTAGCTCCTAGTTGCTCTAGCAGGCCGATTGAGCCAGCAAGAGGATGTGAGGGAGCAGTATCGAGAGTAACCTTGTTCTCCCACTTCGACGCGAGACTTGATCATTACACCACAGCACAGTACGTTCCTAAGAAATATGATCCGGTTTACATGCTAACGTACCCTCTCGTAGTGTCCAAGCGACCTCAATCCGACTCTCAGGCGTTGATTGCTAAGAGGTCGAAGCCAGACGATGGTAACGTCCAGCAACTCGTCGTAGCCGCTGCAGATGAGAACAAAACAAAGGGCGCACTCATCCAGAGCGTACGGAGAACCAGTGGTTTGTCGGCGCCTATCATGTGCTTGCGAGTACGTCTTGTTTCCTCCGCTCAATCCGAGATGTCACCCGCTCAACTAGCCATCGCCTGTGCAGGGACACGGCGCAGAGGTACTCGACATCAAGTTCTCGCCGGACGGAGAAAGCCTGGCGAGCGCATCGGGGGACAAGACCATCTTGCTGTGGAAGGTGTACGGCGACTGCCAGAAGTACGCCTGTTGTTCCTTACTCACCCTCCCTATGCTGACCTACGCTGCCTTCCCATAGCTACGGTATCCTACGAACGGGCAAGGGCACGCCGACCTGCCTTGCTTACACCTCTCCCAATACCCTCCTCGCCGGCTGCAGCGATCACACTCTTTTCCTCTTCGATCTAAAGTCGGGCGAGGTCGTCCGCCGATTCCGAGGACACACTGGGATTGTCAATGCGGTGGATGTGCAGCGAGGTGGGGCCGGAAAGGGTTTGATCGCGAGTGCGAGTGATGATGGAACAGTTCGGGTATGGAGTGAAGAATCCAAGGCGGAGATCGAGGTTGTCGAGCTGGGATACCCTATCACTACTGTGAGTCATTGCTACAAACTACGTTCGCGGTATATGCTATCGCCTTCGCGCCCCGGCACTAATATGCTGTACGCCCGCAGGTAAAATGGTCGGAGGACGGCCAATCTCTGTACCTTGGCGGCCTCGATAACGATATTCACGTATTCTCCCTTGCTTCTCACGCCATCTCCTACACCCTTCGCGGTCACAGCGACACCATCTCATCCCTCGCTCTTTCCCCCAACAACCAGCAACTCCTCTCCTGCGGCATGGACTCCACCCTGCATCTCTGGTCTGTTCAGCCCTTCGCCCCGACTATCAATGCTGCCAACCCTGCTCTCCATCCTCGATTGGTCCGAAGCTTTTACGGCGCACCGGCAGGCTTCGAACAATTGTTGCGAAAGGCGAGCTGGAGCAGGCATACAACGGCGGACTCGCAAGGTGGCACGATGGTCGCTGTGGGCGGTGCAGACAGGGCACTCACGGTGTGGGATGCAACGACCGGGGAGATCAAGTACAAGGTGCGCTTTCATCACTCATACATGTCTTTGCCCATCCGCCTGCGCCGTCTCTCCGTGTCGCGTCCGCCCGTCGCCCTTGCTTGAGCGCCTTCCCCCAAGTGGCTTCTCCCTTCAACTGACGTGCCTCGTCATCGCCCTCAGCTTCCGGGTCACACGGGAACAGTGGTCGCGACTGAATGGTCGCCAAAAGAGCCAATCTTGGCATCGGCAGGAGTTGACAGCACCATCTACCTTGGAGAGCTAGACGGTTGAACTTTGTGCTGCTGCAACAACAAGATGGC
Source organism: Rhodosporidiobolus odoratus (assembly GCA_034387635.1). NCBI lineage: Eukaryota > Fungi > Basidiomycota > Microbotryomycetes > Sporidiobolales > Sporidiobolaceae > Rhodosporidiobolus > Rhodosporidiobolus odoratus. Next base: position 1,260,355 of record JAOANU010000002.1, on the reverse strand, counting down.
ATTGTGGATTGTTATCTGACTTCGGTAGGATATGCGATCGAGAAAAAATTGCTCCGGCGGAAGGAGTTGCCGGTCGGCTTCTTGTGTCGCTCGTTCCGCTCTCCCCTTCGCTTGGTCACGACCCGCTGTGTGCGTCTCGCTGCTGTCTGTCGCTACTTGTGTGCTGCTCCGCGTCTTCCTACGGTCGTCGTCGTCGTTATCCGGTCCAACCCCACAGCGACTCTCCTGCTCCGCTGCGACTCCGCACACATTCAATACCGCCTCACAAGCATCACAGACCGTTGACAGAAGCCTCGATAGGATGCCTCCTACCCTTACGCCCTTCGGAAATGCCGTAGTCGGGGCTGTCGGAGGAGTTGTATCGGGATCAGTCGTGTACGTCTCGTCCCTCTCGCATTGCCAAGAAAAACCAGCTGACCACCCGATGAACGCATAGATACCCTCTTGACACGTGTGTCACCGCTTTTCGCCTCTCGCGCTTATGACCGACTTTGCCCACTTTCCGTTTTTTCTTTTCTCCGTCCGATCCTCGTAAACAGCATTAAGACCCGCATTCAAACGGAAGTCACTGCCATCCTGGACGCGCAAAATGGTGCCCCTCCACCGACTATGAAGCGACCAAACGCTCCTCAGCGCTTGCCGCACAAGCACACTTCCGCGAGACAGATGATTTTCCGAATCCTGAAAGAAGGAGGACCGGCGGCCTTCTACCGAGGGTTCGGCGCCAACATGTTGAACACGTTCTCGATGCAGTTGTACGTACACCTTGTCTTCGAAGTATGTCGCTATTTATCATTGACGGGCTTTTCTTCTTCTCGTCTTTTCTCTGTGCAGCGCCTACTTCTACTTCTGGACTCTCGTCAGATCTGCCTACATGAAGCGGTTCCCGAACAACGCCTTGTCAACCGCGTGAGTGCTCCTTTTCTCCTGGCCTGCTCAAGCCTACTTACCCCTTCTCCCTCTTCTCCCCCTGCAGCACAGAGCTCGCTCTCGGCGCCCTCGCCGCTGCCCTCGGCCAGATCTTCACCATCCCCGTCTCAGTCATTGCAACGCGTCAACAACTAGCCCACAAAGCCCTCTCCTTCCGTACCGCACTCGCCCACATCCTCCGGGACGACGGCATCACGGGACTCTGGCGCGGTCTGAAACCGTCTTTGGTCCTTTGCGTGAATCCGGCGATCACGTATGGAATGTTTGAGAGGCTCAAGGTGTTGGTGCTCAAGCCGGGGCAGAAAATGACCCCGTTCAAGGCGTTTCTGCTCGGGGCTTTGAGCAAGACGCTCGCGACAGTCGTACGCTCGTCTTCCTCTGTTCTTTTGCTCTACCACGTATACCATGCTCACGCTGACTCGTCTCGTAACAGGTCACGTATCCCTACATCATGGCAAAGACTCGCTTGCAAGCCGGTGCTGGGGACCATGACGAAGAAGTAGAAACCGCTCAAAAGCCTCAGCAAAAGAAGAAAGAGCGGTACGCAGGCGCGATCGACTGCCTGAAGCAAGTATGGGCTGAGGAAGGCTTCGTGGGGTGGTACCAAGTGCGCCTCCTGGCAGTGTTGATTGCAGCTGGCATGGCTGACCTTTTTCTTCCTCATCTCTTTTGACTCGATGCGCTCAGGGTATGCAAGCCCAAATCACCAAAGCTGTGTTGGCGCAGGCTTTACTCTTTGGTATCAAAGATGCCCTCGAAGCCTGTTAGTCTTTGCCTCCTTCCTCGCTGGGTTGATTGGGCTAGCAAGCTGACAAGTCACCTTGTTTCCTTGGTCGCCTCGCCCACAGACGTCATCATCTCTCTCGTCGCGTACTCCAAAGTACGCGGCAAGGCGTTCGGGCTCAAGAATATGTAAGAAGAAATGGGCAAGTTGCGGGAACTGTCATGATAACTTTGGCTTTGCTTTTTTTTCGTTCTGTGAGTCATCGAGTCGAGCACGGTATCGGAGGTGCGTGCGCGGCGCTGGCGAGACGTCGACGGACTTGTGCGGCTGAATTGATAAGGCGGGAGCGCTTGCCTACTCAGAGCTAACACCAGTGTCTGTTCGGTCTATGCAGGGAGGGTAGTCATTCCAGCTCACGCGCCATGCTGCGCTGGCGGGAAAGAGAAGGGAGAACAGAGGGAAGAGATATCGTAATGAAGAGAAGTGGAATAGTCGAGAGATAGAGGGAGAGAGGAAAGGAGGGGAAACATCGCTACAAAAACAACCGTTGCCCTAGTAGCCCGATTAGACAAGACCAGCGGCCTCCATCGCCTGCGAATGGACGTTCGTCAGCCATCGGCAGGTGGGCAGGTTAACGAGAGTTTCGGGAGAGGATGGAGGAACGCACCTTCTTCAAGGAGGAACCGAGCTGCGCCGGCGAGTCGACCATGATGACACCAGCCTTCTCGAGCGCCTTGACCTTGTCCTCAGCCTTACCCTTGCCACCAGAGATGACGGCACCGGCGTGACCCACTGCGAGGGTGATGCCAAGATCAGTGAGGGAGGGTAATGAGGGAAGAAGAGAAATGAAACGCACTGCGACGGCCTGGGGGAGCGGTGCGGCCACTACAGCAGGAAACGAGATCAGTGACGAGTACCGAGCACAGACAGGAAAGGGACGCACGCGATGAAACCGACAACAGGCTTCTTCTGGACGTTGTACTTCTCAAGGTACTCGGCAGCCTCCTCCTCCATAGATCCACCAATCTCACCGATGAGGACAATACCTGCACATATCTCGTGTATCAGCTCAGCATGCTGCACAGACGAGGGGGAAGGACGGACCCTTGGTTGCCTCGTCCTCCATGAAGACCTTCAGGACATCGATGTGCTGAGAACCGGGGAAGGGGTCGCCACCGATACCAACGCAGAGCGACTGGCCGAGACCAATCTTGGTGGTGGCGTCGACGGCCTCGTAGGTGAGGGTACCCGATCGAGAAACGACACCTGCAGAAAAGTAGCGTTGTTCAGATGGGCTGTGACGGGGAGGAAGTGAGCGAGAAAAGGAGACGCACCGACCGAGCCAGGAGTGAAAATGTTGCCGGGCATGATACCGATTTTGCAACCGCCACCGTTGGCCGCAGGGGCGATGATACCCGGGCAGTTGGGGCCGACGAGACGAGACTTGGTTTGCGCACGCAGAGCCTGGGCAACCTGTTTGCTCGCGGACCGGCGTGTTAGTAGAGCTCAGGGGTGACGAGAGTGGCAGATGCAGACGTACGCGAACCTCATCGGATTGAGGGATACCCTCGGTAATGCAGACAATCAGGGGGATCTCAGCCTCAATAGCCTCGATGATGGCGTCGGCAGCGAAAGGCGGGGGAACGTAGATGACGGTCGCTTCGGGGCGGACCTTTTCGTTCGCCTGTAGAAAGTTTTGCTAAGCATTGTGCGAGACAGCGTCAGGGAAGAGGAAGAACGCACCTCCCTGACGGTGCCAAAGACGGGAAGACCCAGGTGCTCCTGTCCAGCCTTTTTGGGCGAAACACCACCGACGAGATTAGTGCCAAACTCGATAGCCTCCTTGCAGTGGAAAGTCGCCTGCACGGGAAGAATAAAGTCAGCTCGTCGGAGTAATGCAGAACCGCGAACAGGGGCGGATACGTACAGTCTTGCCGCTGCGGGTCAGGGAAAGTAGAGGCACTCGAGGTAAGCTGCCTGATTGGACTGGTCGAGCGAGAACGCGTCCGGCGAGGGTGTGTGGAGATACCGGTGGAAAGAGGGAGAGGGAGCAAGAGGACTTACGTGAAACCCTGGCAAATGACAGTCGAGTCGGGGCGGAGGCGGAGGTTGGGTACAGACTTGTCATAGAGGGAAAGGTTGTGCTTGACCGCAGACGAGTTGAAGGTCCTCCGAGGAACTGTTTATAATCCAGGGGAGAAGATGAGGGTGAGTAGATGAGAGAATGGCTCAGTGACAAAGACAGAGCTTACCCTGGTTAAGCAAGGTGCGAGCAGCGAGCTTGATGGCCATTGTGCAGTATCAGGCAAGCAGCAAGTGTGGGTGCAGGATGAGGATTACTCGAGGGCACCTTCCTCTCCTCCGCTTCAAAGCCGGAGTGTCCCGACCCGCTCTCTTTCTCTCGCTTACAGACTGAGATTGCTATAACTCGCTATGTACACACATCGCTACAGCATGTCCCGCCACCCCCTCCAGGCCATTTCCGAACCTTCCCCTCCAGCACACCTTGACCACCTTGTTCTGCTCACGAGCACCTCAGCAACTCGCCAGACCTGACCTGCGGAAACGAAACACACGACAGTCGGCCCACGGCACACTCAGCCCTCGACATCGCTGGTTGATTGCTCCTTACCGAGTAGTACCAACCACTAATCTTGTCTTTCGACTCGGGGTGGATAAGCGGGTTTTCCCTCAAGAATGCGACATCCTCCTTGACGCTCTCCTTGGGGTCCTTGAACTCCATGGCCGACAGCGAGTCGATGACGGGGTGGTGGTGAGTCGGGACGCGCGCTTTGAGCGCTTTTTGCAGGACGGTCGTCGAGGCGTGCGAGAAGCCGCAGTCTCTGTTGAGGGGGAAACGTCCCGCGTTAGTGCGAGGGGCGCGAGTGACGTCAAAACAGGCATGGCGCCTTGCCGACCGGGAGAGGTGGATGAGGAGAAAATATAGGTCATCGACGCGACGTACTCGTGGTGAATAACGATGATCTCCCGCGTCTGCAGTAGTTCCTGACTTCCCAGCAAGCTCCTGAGCGCGTCGAGCGCCCTGCCACCGCCGTTCCTACGATAAAGAAAGGGGTCAGCTCGGCGTAATCCTTTTCTCCCTTCCTGCAATTCAGTACGATCATGGCTAGCTTACCGAATGATATGCGCATCCCCCACTTCAAGCCCAAGCATAGCATTCGGGTCGAGCCTGGCATCCATCTGCAACCCCACATTGCCCCGAGTCGAGGGGGGAAAAAGTCAGCTCCAGCAGCGAAGACAAGATCACGAAGGAGAAAGGCTCACGCAGCAAATGACCGCAATCCCCCGCCTCGGCATCAAATGCAGCTTTCCCTTCTCGCCGTAGAGGGTTTGGTACATCTTGACAAACTGCGAGTTGTTGACTGCCAATTCGGCATCTGCGAAAGAAGGGCCATTCGTTTCGGGCTGCGTCTGCGGAGACAGGCAGGTCAGCATGGCTTGAGGAATGCATTCATGTCGAGTGGGCAAGCGCGCTGGCGCGTAGCAGCGGTATCGTCGCCGCACGCTGGCTTGGAAACAAGAGGTGGGGGGACTCGAGGCACGGAGAGGAGGAAACGTACAGCAGCTTTGGCAAGGGCGGTAGAGGCGATAGAAGCTAAATGAGAAGCCATCGTGCGTGCAGATGTGTCGGTACGAAGAGCACGACAGCGTTGAGAGAACGGGAAAGCGGACAGAGCCGAACGTCATGACCTCGCTTTCGCTTCCGACGCCGACGATGCGCTGGGGTTGGCCCCTGAGCATACTTCATAGCTTCAGTGGTCTTGGGGGCTTGGAGGATCCGGGGGTTCCGAACAGTCGACGCAGCGATCTATTCTTGATTGTTTCCACATTTTCTCAATTTTCCTCCTATACGGTCTCGACTGAGACTTGGTAGACCCCGCCCCTAGGCTCCGCAGCATTTCCCTGCCTCTAATGTAGGCGTAGAGGTCAAAAGCGGACACAGCTTCGCTGCGTATGACGGATCGAAAAGATCAGAAGAAAACGAACTGAGACTGGAAGAATAGCTGGGTCGGCGTACTTGTTCTTGCAGTACTTCTCGGTCTCATTGTAAGAGTAGCCTGAGAGTAAGGGCGAAGAAGATGAGTACGGTCACTCTCAGCCGAAGACAAGAAGGGAAAACAGCAAACGCACCCCCGTGACCGTTACCCCATTCATCTCCATAAGCGTGCTGGAAATAGCCATCGCAGTCGTACCCGTCTGTACCGAGCCCCATGATCAGCTATACAGGCGGAAAAGGAAAGAGGAGGAGGGCTCACTTTCGTTCTGGTACTGCTGCACCTCTTCACCCCTCTTATAGTTTCCTTTTCCCTGGCCCCAGACATTGCCAAATTTATGCCGGTAGTAAGAGTAGCATTCTTGGCCTACAGAAGTGACGGCGAGACAAGATTAGCCGTGGAAGAAAGGGGGAAACGAAAGAGGAGGAGGAAAGGGAAGGGAAGAAGAGCAGGGGAAGCGTACTATCGTGGTGCTGCCCAACCCCGTGGTTTCCCCCGTTCCAGTATCCATGCCCTAGTGAAAACGTTGTGGTCAACCACATGCAGGATCCCACAGTAAGGAGAAAGGCACAGGCGGGAAAGAAGGAGGAGACGCACCATCCGACCCGTATTTGGGCTCGCAGTAATTACCGACTTCTCCCCAGTTTCCGCCTGAGAGATACATAGCACAGATTAGCGAAGCAAACGTTTCGTGGAGACAAGGGGAAGAGCAATCACTGTTGTTTCCAGGTGTCGGAGCAGCCAAAGCCGGAAGAGAAAGGAGAGGGAGAAGAAGGGCGATCTTGAGCATCGGGTGTCGCTGGGGGGGTCGAGAGCTAGTGAGAGCGAGAGAGAGTGGCTGGGAGGAAGCAAGGGAAGAAAGAGAAAGCCCGGCTTAAGAAGGCTTCGAGATCGGCGGTGTGGGTGAAAAAGCGGTGACAAGCCACGCCCGAGGCAACGCGGCCCGGCGGATAAGCTTCAGTACCACGAAAGGGGCGCAGCAATCCCGCCGATGGGCAAGCTCAGGTGCATGGTACCGCTTCTGGCCGAGATCGCGCACGCGCAGTGACTGTCAGGCGGAAGCGTCGGCGGAGAAAACACGAGTGAGAACCGCAGAACGCACAGTACTTTGCACACCGCTGACATGTGAGTGAAGGAAGAAGTACGCTGGGATTACAGGGCGGAAGATGCACGCCAGAGTAGGTGTAAGACTAAGTACGACAAGCGAAAAAGACTTTTCCGCGCGACGTCGAAAAGCTCAATTCGAAAAGCTGGCAACACGAGCAGATGCTGCTCAGAAGATGGCTGTAGATAGGGAAAGGGTATCAGCGACCGAGAAGAACAGAAGAAGGACCTTGCAGGGATCAAAGTCGGGGAAAAGGTCGCACCAAGAAGGTTGACATCGAGCTCGTGACTCGTGGCAAGTTGCGGCTTCTGATCGTACTTGCCCTCGAGCTCGTCGCGGATCGTATTGAGCAGTTGGCTATGGCGGAAGGGCAGGTCAGCGAGAAGATCGGGGAAAGGGTACTCTGTCTCTTGTCGGACGTACAGGTAGGATTGCTGAGGGTACTTCGTCAAGGCCGTGATGACTGTGAGACTCGAGAACAGCGTCAATGCCATTCAACAAGTCAGTCCGTGAAGTGATACGCCTTTGTAGGCAGGGAGCAAGGAGAACACGCACAAGCCCAAGACATTGCTCCCGTAGCCTGCCCTTGCATGCTCGTATCCGCGCTCGTCTGGGTATCCTTACACCCAGACCAAGAGATGACGTCCGCATTGCTCGACTTGAGCTGCTTCTGACGCTCGACGACCTTGTCACCTGTCATGATCCGCTTGCCGACACTGGTCAGAGACTTGAAGACACCGCCCATGTCGCCCTTGAGGTAGGAAGTTGCGGCGCCCATAGCTCCACTGCCGGCATCGGCAAGCATGCTGGAAACCAGAAGTTGCATCAGTGACTTTTGCAGGAAGAAGAGTCGAAGGCAAGAACGTACTTCGGCTCCTTCAGCACGCCTTTTGTCGAATAGGTGTACGGCAAGTCGAGAGCAGAGCCAGAGTGACACTGCCGAACATGAATACGACACTCAGCTCGACGGGTAAGGACGCATGTGGGAAGGAAGGACGCACGCAATCGAAGATGGCAGTCAGCCTGCAACCTTGCGGAAGAGGCGCGACCATGATAGCGTGCATCTCGTCGTCGATAATTTCGCCGACATTCTTGAAATCAAGCGGGTAGATCGTCTCGTCATAGCCGTCCACTTCGTCGCCGTCCACATCTTTTGTCTGACCGCCGTGGCCCGAGTCTGCAGAACGACCGGAGAGGTCAGCAGAAGCTCTGGAATCACATATGGCCTTCGATAGTGCAGTTGAGAAACGGCAGGAAGGTTGGAAAGAAGAGGAAGGGCACGGACAATGGAAAAAGAGAGCGTCGTTGGGCTGCGCGTCCCTGACAAGCCACTGCATGGCACGGAGCTGTTCCGAGAGTACGAGCGTGAACAAGCCGGCTAATGATGCGCGGGAAGCGGAATGCTTACGATGTTGGCCTTGGTCGGCACGCTCATTCCCGTTGCATTCGGCGTATCCATCAAGACGACGATATCCTCCTCGCGATAGTTGTACCTGGAAGGCACACTCAATGTCAGCTTTTATCACGAGATAAAAAACGATCAGGCTCACCTTTCAACCAAGAACTTGGTAATGTTCCTGCGAAGGCAAAAGGGTGGCAGTCAGAAAGGTCCGGCATAATGGCTAAGATGAAGTGAGTGCGTACTTGCTGTCGTTGTGGCATCCACTCAGAGCGTTGCTCGTACCCGTGTAGTTAATTCCGATTGACAATGCCTTGCGCTTTCCCGAAAGGTTCGAGTACATGCTAGCCATGTGGGCCGGCGGATCATTGTGCACCTGGTACTGGCCGCCCTGGTATTGCGAAGGACCTTGGTACGAGTTCTCCTGCTGTCCGTAGTGTGTGGGAGGAGGACCGGGAGGAGCGGCATATTGCTGAGGGTAACCTCCTTGGTTGCCGTACTGAGGAGGGGCCGAGTACCTGCAAGCGTATGCGTGAGCTACCCTTCTCTTCTCTGAACCGCTTTCCACGCAGGGAGCTAGCGGTGCAGTGACAGACGGACGAAGAAAACGCACTGCTGCTGATTATGATGAGGATGGGGCATCTGCTGCTCATACCCCGCACCCGGCCCACCTCCATACCCAGGGGTATACCCACCTCCTCCACTACCCCTGCTGTCGTACCCTCCCCTTCCTCCTCCACCATAAGGTGAGTTGTCGTAACCCCCACCAGCCCCTCCGTAGTTCCCGCCGCCACCGCCGCCGTACTGCTGGGGTGGAGGGCCGGGAGGTGCACCGTAGGTGTTCCCACCGCCGTATCCGCCTTGCTGGTACGAAGCGCCGTATGCGCCGGGTGGGGGACCTTGAGGAGGTGCGAAGCCTTGAGGGGGAGGACCGGGAGGTGGACCGTATCTGCGAGACGAGGGAGGTGAGCGAGTACATCTCGGAGATACGAGCAGTAACGCACCCTTGTCCGCCTCCTCCTCCTCCTCCATGGTATTGCTCCTTGTGGTGCCGATAACCTGCTCCTGGGAAACTCATGATGATGCGATGGGGTCGAGGGCGAAGCTGAGATAGGGCAGGTCAGGTGTGTCTTGTGTGCTGTGTGTGTACGCGTCTTTGTCGCAGGGCTTGATGAGCAGCAAGTCCAGCCAAGCGATTCGACGAGAGTAACCGGAGGCAGAGCCGAGGCAACGATGAAACGATTCTCTCGTTTTCATGCAAGCGGGCGCAGTGTTCAGTCGCAAAAAGTCAGTACGTTGCAAGGGAACTGTCTACTCAAAGAGGGAGGACGAGCGGGAAGGAGTCAAAGGGGGGGAGGGAGGCGAGTCGAATCGCACAACCGAAGGAAGAACTGCAGAGCGCGCCAAAAGGGGATGTAGAGCACGAAGGAGGACGGCGAGAGAAGTACAAAGATCCAACGAAGGAGACCTCGATCCAACCGAGAAAAGGGGGGAGAGTATAGAAGAGAGCGGGAAGGGGGAAAATGCCCGGAGCAGCCCAAACGAAGAACTCTCGCTTTTCCACGTTGTAGGATGGTAGGGGTAGACTCCTTCAAAGTAGACATGGGGCGAGGTGCTGACGTTGGATAAGTTACTGTTGGGCTTGACTGAATCAAAAAAGAAAGAGGAAAGGTAGGAGTGGCCAACATGGCGGTCGAAACAGGGAGGGCGACGGCTCTGGGTATAGTTGTACAGATGCGATGCGGGAGACGGGGTACGAGCGATGCGAGGACGAATGCGAAGGGGAGTTGACATCGTGCGATTTTTACTGGCAAGCAGTGCTGTCCGCGTTGACGCTGAGACCAGGGACGCAGGAGACTGTAGATAACAAGTGGGTCAGCGATCGGAGTTGGGAATAACGAGTCAGGAGAAGCCAGACGTACGGACAAGGCAGCGGCCCGCCTCGCAGGAGACAGTCTCGACGCCGGAGATCATGGTGCAATCCTGACCGACGCCGTCGGTGACGCAGCCTCCGCACTGTTCGAGGTTGGTCTCGACGTTGACGCACTGCAATGGGAAGGCATGAGTAAATAAGGTCCGGGCAGGGAGTACTCTGAGAACGTACCTCGTAACCATCGTTCAGCGACGACCCGACAGCGCATGCGACGTGGCTAGCCGGGCAGTCGAAGCTACGCTTCTTGCGCGATCCAGCAGCTTGGGAGGCCGCAGCAGCGCAGACACCCGAGGAGTTGCAAGTGCCTGTGAAGACAAGGAAAAGTCAGTTTGAGAAGGCTTGGAGAAGACGTGAAGACGGAGACTCGCCCGACGCGCACATGTCGTCGTTGCTGCATCCGTAGCCGTTGGCGACACCGGAGCTAGGAGGAGCGGAGCAGGTCTGCGCAGTCTGGTCGCACGTTTCTGCGTAGAATAGCGCAAGCGGAAAGTGGTGAGGTTCAATCTAGCGGGAAGAGAATCTTGGACAACATACGAGAGACACACTGCTGATCAGGGTCAGGGATGGGCGAAGACGGGTCACCATTCGCGCAGGCGCTGCAGTTCGGTCAAGAAAAGGTCAACGTTGAGCAAACAGACCGGGAACTAATTGAGCTTACCCTCCGGTGCCACCGCAAGTACCATCAGTACCGCAGAAGAAGAACGCCTGGCAGTCGGTGTCGCTTGAGCAGGCATCGCCGAGGTAGCCCGCGCAGAGCCCGTCCGAACCGCATGATCCTGCATAATCCCAGAAGAGTCAATTTCTGCTCGGCGGCTTGTCCTGTGTGAGGTACAGTTTACCGTAGTCGCACTGGTCGTTGCTTGAGCAAGCCGCCTTCGCATATCCGCAGTAGCTCATCGAGGTGTTGATGGGGTCTGCCCGAATTCAGAATGTCAGCAGTGCTGCATTCACCCGGAGATGCAGGGAGTGCACATACCAGGTTGGCACACCGCAGACGAAGAGATCTCTCCCTGGGCATCCGGATCGGTACTCCACGCACTGCAGGACTGAGAATCGGTCGAGCCGGAGCAGGGGAAGTCGCCAATGGCGCCAACGATGGCGGCTGACGACAGGAGGACAGCAGCAACGATAATGCGCGGGTTGATTCGTGCGGAAGGCATAGTAGGCTTGTTGTGTGGGAGAATGAAGGGTGTAGGGGAGATGTTGAGTGAACTTCTTCTGAGTGGGTTCGAGAGAATGTGTAGACTCGTGAGGAGTGTAAGGCAGGTGAGCGATTGTATGTGAGGTATATGCGTAGATTGTCTGCACAAGTAAGCGGGGATTCGACTGGAAGAAGAAGAAGAAGAAAAGGAAGAAAGTTTGAGGACGTCGAGGTCGGCCGCGAATCCGCAAATTTTCCTCATCACCTTGGTGAACGTTCGCCGCGCGTTCTCGATGCTCTCACCCTAATGTTGTCTGCACTATCGAGAGCCGTCACAGCATCATGCAGATTCGGCGACTCGAGCTGCTGCTTCTTGTGGGTTGCCTGAGAAGGTCCGCTTTGCCGCTTCGCAGGGGACGACAGATCCGGGACGCAGAATTTCCGTGTAGCTGGTTCCGTGCTGGACGGCACCCGACGGCATCTGAGCAGTGAGTCGAAGAGCCCTGCCCACGCCGCAGTTGCCAGAGGAAATTAGATGTGGTTGCACTACAGCACTAGATGGACAAAGGTAAAGCTAAAATAAGGTGACGAAAGGAATGAACGAGAGCTCGGAACGCTAGCAACAAGTCTAGGTAGCCTACAGCCTGCACAGCGCGCCTACGACGCTTACGCCTGCCCATAGCCTTGATGAGCGCCCCTTGCCTGCGCTTCCTGCATCGCTCGCATCTGTTGCTGCTGCTGCTGCTGCTGCTGTTGCTGCTGCTGTTGCTGCTGCTGTTGCTGCTGCTGTTGCTGCTGCTGTTGCTGCTGCTGTTGCTGCTGCTGTTGCTGCTGCTGTTGCTGCTGCTGTTGCTGCTGAGCGAGAAGCTGGGCTTGCTGCTGCTGAGAGGCGGTCGGGGTTGAGGCGCCAGTGGCTTGCTGCTGTTGGGAGGAGGAGGAGCTGAAATAGGGGCTGCAAGGTAGGAACGAGGTCAGCCCACTGAGCGGAGGTTCTGGTCGGTATGCACTTACTGATGGAGGGCGGACGTGCAATCCATGCGGCGGGCGGGGTCGAACTGGAGCAGCTTGTCGAGGAGGTCGAGGGCTGCATGTGAGTAGAGTTGGTTTAGCGTCACAAAAAGAGACTGTGGAGGCACGTACCCGTTGCAGAAGCCTTGGGGTAGAGAGAAGCCCAAGGAATGCGGGTCATGCGAGGGAAGGGGCGAAGCTGAACTTCAGGCTGTGGGTGGGAAGGTCAGCCATGATCGGCGCAAGAAAGGAGCTTAGGCTAACCGATTCCGACGCAATTCTCCTCTGTGTAGCATCGTCTGGAGTACCAAGGATGCGAATGATCTGGTTGAGCTGGTCGTTGTTGTCCCGGCCTCGGAAGAGGGGAACACCGGAAATCATCCTGCGTCAGGGAGCTCGTCAACCTCAGATCAGATGGCGAGGTAGCGTGGACGTACTCTGCCATGATGCACCCAGCACTCCATACGTCGATGCTCGTCGAGTATGTTCGTGAGCCAAGGAGAACATCCGGCGCGCGGTACCACAACGTAACGACCTCGTTCGAGAAGGTATTGACGGGAATACCGAATGCTCGGGCGAGACCAAAGTCGGCAAGCTTTAGTTCGCCCTTCTTGTTGATAAGCAGATTTTGCGGCTTGAGGTCACGGTGCAAAACGCGGTTGTCGTGACAGAAAGCGGTTCCTTTGAGAAGCTGCCACATGAAGGATCGAACCACCGCCGGCTCCAACGCCCCTCTTTCACCGTGGGTGTCCATGTACTTCTTCAAGTCGAGGTCCATGTACTCGAACACGAGCATGAGCTTCGACTCAGTGTGGATGACATCGTACAGCCGGACGATATTCGGATGCTTGAGCTCCTTCATGAGCGAGATCTCGCGGATGGCGGTCGAGGGGGTGCCTTCTTCGGCATCTAGGTGGATTTCCTTCAAAGCGACGAGCTCATTGGTGATGCGCGAACGACCCTGGGAAAGGCAGGGAGGTCAACTTTGGTCGTTCCTGCTCTGAGCGGGTGAGGGCGTGCTGGACGTACCTTGTGCACTGTCGCATACTACCCAGCAAAGTCGCATCCCGGCAGAGCAAGCGAGCGAAGTCAGTTTCGAGTCTGGGAACGTCGACCAGCTCCAAATCGTCGGACAGCTCACCGTTCCCTCACCAAGCTTCTCTAGCTGGATATAGCTGTACCGAACGGGCAATCAGCTTCGCCACTCGGCATTGCGAAGGACAGGGAGACCCACTTCATGGTTGCGGGTCGTGTCTAGAATTGAACAGTTGGATGAGGTGGGGGAAGGTGGTCGCAGGCGAGTACTGGACGAGTAGGTATTGAGCCGCTTTGTATGGCTGTAGAGGGCTTGAAAGATGCTCAGAGCAGTATAGTCAGCCAGCAAACCTTGTGGAGAGAATGGCAGACGCAACATGTTCTCGACTTTCCCCTTCTCGACTCTGCCAACTCTGTTTCTATGCGATAGACCTGCTACCCGTATGGTACACATCCCACTACTGTCGCTTGCCTCTTTCTCGAGCGACCACCCTTTGCTTCCCGAACGCCTGCGACCGGTGCTCGCTTTTCTCCTCCTCGAGCCGTCCATCGGCCGCAACACCTCAAACACCTCGGACGCGCTTCTCGGCGCGCCCTACTGTTTCACCAGTGGCTGCTTGACAACCCGCGCTGCCGCAAATCTCGGGTACAGACAGGGTTCAGCGAGGATGTGCCCTGTTTCCGCCCTTTTGCCGCCTCGTCGCGCCTCACTGACAGCCGGTTGTACAATTTTCATAAAGGCCACGGCTGTATACGATGACGGTAATTGCTCGGATGCCGACGCTGCGCTCCCGACCCCTCCAGCTGTATATGAATTCCGCCCAGCACTGGTTCCATCGCTCGTTTCCGGTTTTGCCCCTGCCCGGCCGGCAGCGCCTCTCCCCGACCTCGCCGACCGCGACAGCGAAGATCTGCCGAACCGTGGTCCTGATGAATTTGGCTTGACGCATCCGTGAATCCTCGGGTTTTCGGCAGCTAGAAAAGGCGCTCAACCGGTCTATTCCTTCTTTCTCTTGCTCCAACACCTGCTCAGTTCGTCTTCCTCAGGTCCACCAGTCAGCAAACAGGATGAAGCTCTCGAACTTGGTCTTCCTCACCCTCCCTCTCGTCTCCTTCGGCATAGCCGCGGCTGTGTCAGAGGTTAATGGTCCTCTTTTCTTTGACTTTGTCTGCTTCGTCCAAGCCTTACCGGACCGGCTCAACCTATCTTCCCGTACAGAAGGGAATGCGGTCGTGACCAAACGCGACAGGGTGGAGTACAAACACCGGGATGGTACGCTCTCGTTTCTTTCCCTGCCGTTTTCGACTTCACCAGATGCTGACTCCCCTTTTTTTTTCCCTTGTTGCCCTGTAGTTTTCGCTCCTTCAGACCACGGATCTGGCCATTCCGGCGACAGGGACCGCGATGGCTACGGTGCGCCCACTCGCCTTTCCTCCGCTTCCGTCCTGGCTGACCATTTTTCATTTTCTCCTGCCCTCCCTTTCCTCGGCCTGTGAACCCCTATGGGTAGGTCATGGTGCCCAGCACCACGGCTATGTTGAGCTCGAATGTGGCGGGAAAGGGAGGGGCGAAGATGAGCATAGTGAGTTTCTGCACTCTCTTCCCTGGCCCGCCAACACCCTGCTGACTTCCAGTCTCTCCGCCTCTCAGCACAGATTACGGCCGTCGCCGCGATGAACATCGTCACGAAGATCACCGTCATGACGGGCACTACCGCCGCGATTACCGCCAAGACAACGGGAGGAAGCACGATCATGATGGGTATGGGAGGAAGGGGGGAAAGGGGAAAGGGCAGGGGATACTAAAGGTGCGAGTTCTCTTTGCTATCCTGATCAGTTACTCGCAGGCTCACGATTCCACCTGGCTCCCAGCGCTCGCAGGCCTTCCGAGCTGTGTGTGTCAGACGCCGTATCGCCTCGCCTTGTTCTGCTATTCCCGCTGACCTTCTCAGTTTCGTTCCCGACTTCTTTCCCTTCGCGCAGTCTGCGCGCCCGCGCCAAGGACAGCTCGATCCATCTCGTTCTCGTCCTCTTCTTTCCGCTCGGCCACACTGACGGGTCCGTTCCACAGCCTTCGCCTCTCAACCTTTGCTTCTCGTCTTCTCTTCTCTTTAGCTTGTTGGAAGGATGAAATGGATGGAATCGCCTGTCTCCTCTGCTCTCAAGCGCGGCTCCAAGCCTAATTTACGAGACAAGGATAACGCGACCTTGAAAGACCCAGAGTCGGCTGCACGGGCAAGAAAGAAGAGGAGGGAAAGATCACCTCGCGTCAAGTATGCTGAGCTTCTGCTCATGGGTATTCGCCCTTGACTGCTCGCAACAAGCAGTCGACAGCAGCGTCCCATTTCGGCTTGTCAGCGTCAAGCTTCACTGGCTTTCAGCTGCAAAAACAATCCAGACTCTGGAGGCGCCTCCGAAGGGTCGTGCCGATAACCCTACGAAGCACCCGCCGACGGTTCCTGAACCTGAAGAGCGTTACGCTCGACTTCTCCGCGGCTCCTCGATTTGCTGCAAACCAGAGCGAGGTGCTCAGCCTGATTTTCCTTCTTTTCTCTTCTTGCTACAATATTGGTGACGAAGAAGGCGTGGCGGGCCTTAAGCTCGCATAGCTCAGTCTCTAGCCCTTCGAACAGCTTGCAGAGACATGAGAAGCCTTGCGGGTCTTGACAGCACAAAGCGCCGTTGAGCTTTTCGGGGCGGCACTGCTTCAGTCTGTAATTGGAGAGCTCACGGGATCTTCGGTCGACCGAGTCTGGTGTGGGGATCTGCACAGCACGACTAGAAGGAGCAGGTAGTACATACCAACTTGTCGAGTAGGACGGCAATCCCACTGCAGAAAAGAATAGCGGGAGCCGAGGGTCCGAGTCTATTTTTTCGCAGCGACTAGTCGCCAGGAGCTCTCTCCCACCTTACCCTCTACCACCAACGCGCTCAATGTCAGAAGAACAACGAGCGAGTGCCGCTTCACCCATAACATCTCAGCAGCAGGTCGCTGTAAGTCGTTCTGTTCTGTTTTCCTCTGATGCGTGCGCTGCTTTGGGTCAGTGCAGGCTAACAGCACACTGCTTCTTGCTAGAAGCTTGAAGCTCAGCGCAAGGAGCAAGCTCAGCGTGCAGGGCGCCCCTTCCCTCCGCAATTAGCGGAATCCGACGAGACATATCGCGGCCCACCTTACTGGGCGCATACGACACCTTGACGCCGGTACAGCGTCGGGCGACGCTTGAGGATTCGGACGAGGAGGAGATCGACTCGCTAGCCCAAGCAGGGCCGTCAGATGCTCAGGGGAAGAAGAACGAGAAGAAGCAGAATAAGACGGGTATTGCGCCAGAGGTCCAGGAGCGTACGGACCAGGCCCGCAATCCATTAGCGGCTGCGTATGGCTGATATCGATCGCCGCACAGCTCAAGGCGACGTGCCTTCGACGACAGGTGCGGCACCAAGTTCCCTCTCCCAGCAAATCCACGCAGAGCTGCGAAAGGCCCTGCAGGTCGATTCGGAAACTTTTGCCCTACTTCAGCGCATGCGTCAGATCATCGACGCATTCGACCCCCGTACCGCGATTGTTTTGGCTCATCCCTCGACTTTCCCCTCCGCTTGCGACGAGCTGGTGCAGAGCGCCCTTGAACTTCAGCGTAATGTAATCCGCCTATCTGCTGGTGTCCAGGGAGTTATAACGGCCTTTGAGGAAGGGGTCTCGCAGGCCGTGGAGGCCGGGGGGAGCGAGTCGGTGGCTCGCATGAGGCAAGCACTTCGGGCTCGCGCGGCGGCGCAGTTGGGGTCGAAGGGAGGGATCTGAGCTTGAAGGAGAGTGTTCAAAAGTTGAAGGTGACAAAACATCTATAGTCGAGTTTAGTCTACGACGGCACGAAGTGACAATACCTGTGCATGGAGACCAGTCATCTAAAGATACGTTCCGCATACCGTAGTGGACGCAGGGCAAGCGAACGAGGCCTAGAGGAAGTGAAAGGAACGCACTCTGCAGGAGCCGTCGCACCGGGCTATGCACAGAGGCCGTATCGTAGAGCAACTGAAGGGGAGGCAGCAAAGAGCGGATGAGCTAGCGATTGTACCTTCCCAAGCGATTTGCGATGTCTGCAAGACAGGTCTGGTCGTCTTTCAATGCACTTGTCTCGCTGATAAGGGCGGCAAGTCGTGCTGGCAATGCATGCTTGGAGAAAAGCGCCATCCGCCTCGTCGACCTCGGTCCTGATCAGACCTCGCTCGGAATGTTCCACTCGTGGACTGCTTTTAATCTACGGTGACGGTGTCAAGTGTGCCCTGGCGAAGGCGAAGCGAGACGAGGTCAAAGAAGTGGAGAGGGCCTTCGAGGTGGGGGAGTGCTTTCACTGCGAAGACAAGGGAGGAGGTGCGGACCGGGACGCCGTAGACGAGTGAGGTGACGGAGCGGCACATGGTGATTCTGTACAGAGCCCAGAAGAGGGAGACGGAATCGATCGGGAGCTGGCAATGGTACAGAGTGAGGAGGGTGTTCAGGGCAACGGGGCGAGTTCGAGTCGGTGTAGGGCAGTCACTGTAGGCCGTAGATGTACTCTGAGAGTAGCTTGAACGAGTCAGAGTTGTACTGAAGAAGGAATGGTGACCGAAGACGAGACGGACTCGATGATGAGAACACACCTCGCTCGTTCTCTTCTCTTATTGCTTGTATACAGCCGCTAGTGCCGAGAAGAGCACTTCAGTGTCCCTCGACATGGCGCCACCCCAGCAGGAGACGCCCTTGTCCCTGTTCAACTTTCTCTCATCGCCATCATCATCTTCAACCTCACCTGACATCGACTTGGCAGTCAGAGCAGTACAGCAATCCCTCCCTCCCAGTACTCCTGTCTCACTCGCTCAGGCACCGCAACCTCAAAGTCGATTCGACGACGACCCCATCCCATCTTTACTCCGACCACCTACTCCTTCTACTGCCTCAACCTCCGCACCTTCAGCCTCCTCCGCACCTTTCTCTGCACTAGAATGGCTACACACCTCCCTCCCCGACCCAGCTCTCGCAAACCACGCCCTCGAAATCCTCCTCTCCCCTTCCTCCGACGCAGAAATACAAGACTCACTCCTCGAAATATGGGGATTCGACCGCATCGAACACGTCGGAGATGCAGTACGACGACGATCCGAAGTCGTCGCAGAAGCAGCCTCGGCACCTTCGACTGCTGAGGCCTCGCGAAGTGTAACCCCATCTTCCTCTTCGCAACCGCGCGGGTCGAATGGCTTGTCTGCAGAAGCGAGAGACTACGCGCCGGGCGCTCAGCTTCAGTTTGCGACGGCGCAAGAGGTGCAGGCGCAGAAGGCGGCGAGGAAGATGGCCAAGAGGGACAAGGGCAAAGGACGTGCGGAGGGTGGTTACTACGATGGAGGCGACGTGCCCGATGTGCAGGAGTGGCTGAGGC
This sequence comes from Rhodosporidiobolus odoratus, assembly GCA_034387635.1. NCBI lineage: Eukaryota > Fungi > Basidiomycota > Microbotryomycetes > Sporidiobolales > Sporidiobolaceae > Rhodosporidiobolus > Rhodosporidiobolus odoratus. Next base: position 1,241,656 of record JAOANU010000002.1, on the reverse strand, counting down.
GCAGGGAAGAAGAATTGCAGAGGGGACCGGGAGCGTTGGTCTCAGGACGACGGGTAAGCTTGCTCTGCTCAGTTCTGCCTCTGCCGCCGAGTTGACCTTCTCATCCTCCTCTCTTCTTCTTTGCCTATGCCGTTTCGCTCGCTTAGCCCGCCATCGAGGAAGCGCCACAGTACCCAAATGTCTACATCTCTTCCAAGAATGCAGGTATGCATATCGGTGGGCAGAAGGTGGCTCTCCCCGTTGGCACCGTCCGGGAAACCAAAGATGTGGGTCGCATCGTCCTGTTCTCGGCTTGAACTTCCAGAACGGAAGGTAGGCTGACAATGACGGTCCATGTATCCACAGAAATACGAGGAAGTGACTATACCCGCACCTCGAGCGGTTCCTTTCAGGTTCAACGAAAAGCTCGTACCAATCAATGAGCTGGACGCATGGGGACGGCGGACATTCCACGTAGGCTCCTCGATCCAGGTCCTCCTTACACGCTCGAAGCTGATCTCGTGTCCTTTGCAGGCCTACAAAACCCTCAATCGGCTGCAATCAATCGTATACCTCGTCGCGAACAAGTCCAACGAGAACATGCTCGTCTGCGCGCCAACCGGTGCTGTAGGTCCTCTTCTAGAGTATGCCACTCTCGCACCTTTCTGACACCTTTCCCGCTGCAGGGTAAAACCGACGTCGCCCTCCTCGCCATCCTCCGCTGCCTCGCCACTCTCGCTCCCACTTTCGACTCACCCCATACCCCTCCTCCTCTCCCTCCAGCCTCGCAATACAAGATCGTCTACGTCGCTCCTCTAAAAGCCCTCGCCGCGGAAGTTACTCTGAAATTCTCGAAACGGTTAGCGTGGGCGGGAGTCAAGGTTAGGGAGTTGACCGGTGATATGAAACTTTCGAAGAAAGAGATCGAGGAGACCGGAGTGATCGTCACCACGCCGGAAAAGTGGGATGTCGTGACGAGGAGTAGTGGGAGAGGAGGTGAAGGTGAGGTTGCCGAGGTGCGTTCTTTTCGTTAACTGCTTTGCTTTTGCCCCTCGCACGGAGCCTTAGAACCGCTTCTCTTTCCTATCTGTGCCCCATGACCCGCTCGCCTGGCCCCTTTATGGCACTCACCTTACCAACCCACCCTCTTGACACACGCAGAAAGTCAAACTCCTCATCATCGATGAAGTCCACCTGCTGCACGAAGACCGAGGCGCCGTCATCGAATCAATCGTCGCGCGAACCTTGCGACAAGTCGAGTCGAGCCAGAGCTTGATCCGTATCGTCGGGTTGTCGGCAACCCTGCCAAATTACGTCGATGTGGCTGATTTCCTAGGGTGCGCACCGCTCCTCATGCACCAGTCTCTCTCCCCCAGAGTACGAGTGCCGGACGCCGGAGCTCGTTTCGGATGCTGACAGTGGCGGATCGAACGCAGTGTCAACCGCTACACCGGACTCTTCTTCTTCGACTCTTCCTTCCGCCCTGTCCCGCTCGAACAACATTTTGTCGGCGTCAAGGGTAAAGCCGGCTCCCCTCAGAGTCGCGCAAACCTTGACGAAGCTGCCTTTGACAAGGTGAGCTTTCGCCCGCCTTCTCTGCTGAAACCCTGCCTCATCTAATTCGCACGTTCCCTAGGTCGCCGAACTAGTCAAAGCCGGTCATCAATGCATGGTGTTCGTCCACGCCCGCAAGGAAACAGTCAAAACCGCTCAAATGCTTCGCGAAAAGGCTCTTGCAGAAGGAATCGCCGATTTACTTGACCCGAGTGGGGAGGAAACGGCGCACAAGTGGCAGGGTTTTAAGAGGGATATGGCGGGGAGTCGGAATAGGGAGTTGAAGGAGTTGGCGGCGGGTGGTTTCGGGTGCGTCTCTTCGTTGCCTTACTGTCCTGAGAGCTGGTCGGAAGAGGGGGCGATGGACTTGGGAGTCTTCTCAAGCTGGATAGACTGCGCTCACGTGATGATCATATGTACCTCGCTACAGTATCCACCATGCTGGCATGCTACGATCCGACCGCAATATTGCTGAACGGATGTTTGAGGCGAACGTGACCAAGGTACGCCCCTGAGCCGTTGGCATCTCGACGTGTTCTTCCAGCTGACCTTCAGTCGCTCCATCTTTCCTCTTGATTCTATGTCTTTAGGTTCTCTGCTGTACGGCCACTCTCGCCTGGGGTGTCAACTTGCCCGCCTACGCTGTCGTCATCAAGGGCACCCAGGTCTACGATTCCGGCAAGGGCGCCTTCGTCGACCTCAGTATCCTCGATGTGCTGCAGATCTTCGGTCGTGCTGGTGCGTCCAGCCTGCCTTCTTTTTTAGTCTAGTCTGCCCGCCGCCGCGAGGGGCTTTGAGCTGATTGATGAGTGAGTCCGGACGTACAGGTCGACCTCAGTATGAGGATCAGGGTGTCGGTTACATCTGTACTTCAAGCGACAAGATCGATCACTACGGTAAGTCCGTTGCTCAATGCTGTGTGACCTACGCTGACACTATCGTTCGCAGTCTCTGCCATCACTCAGCAACATCCGATCGAGTCTAAGTATGTTCCCTATCCTCTTCGCTCTTCGACACGGAAGAAAAGCTGACGTGCGTTACCCAGGTTCACCGAGGGTCTGGTCGACTCGCTCAACGCCGAGGTCAGTCTGGGCACCGTTACCAATATGGACGAGGGTGTGCGTTGGCTCGGCTACTCCTACCTCTTCGTCCGGATGCGCAAGAACCCCCTCGTCTACGGGATGACCGCCGCCGAAGTCGCCGACGACCCCCTGCTGGGTAGCAAGCGAAACGCCCTCATCAGCAATGCTGCGAAGCGGCTCGTCGAAGTTTCGATGATCAAGCATGACGCGGATCTCGGAACTCTGACCGCCACCGACCTCGGACGGATCGCAGCGCGGTACTACATTCGCGACAAGAGTATCGAGATCTTCAACAAGCTGTTCCGACCGAGAATGTCCGAGGCCGACATTCTCGCACTCATCGCGTCGAGCGTCGAGTTTGAGCAGATCCAAGTGCGCGAGAACGAGGTCGAGGAGCTCAAGAAGCTTATTGAGACGGCGTGTCCATGTCAGGTCAAAGGTGGGACGGAAAGCAGCGCCGGCAAAGTCAACGTTCTCCTCCAGACATACATCTCAAGGGCGTACGTCGACGACTTTGCGCTAGTCTCGGACATGGGGTACGTCTCGCAGAATGCTGGGCGTATCGTCAGGGCGCTGCTAGATATTGCCATGTCGAAGCGATGGGCGCCGGTTTCGATGGTGCTGCTGTCGATGAGCAAGTCGATCGAGAGTGCGTCTCTCTCTGCCCTTCGTGTTCTCTACCAAACCAGACTGACATGCACTGTATCCACAGAGCGCATGTGGCCCTTCGCTCACCCGCTCGCCCAGTTCGACCTCCCCACCGACCTTATCTACAACATCGAGCGGTGGGCGGACGAGGTCCCCATTGCAGAGATCGCCACCATGCCCCCTTCCGACTTTGGCTCCCTTGTCCACCAGAACGAGCGCCTCGGCACTCTCGCCGTCCGCGCTGCCAAGCAGCTCCCGTCCCTCGAAATCTCCAGCTCCCTCCAGCCTCTTGCCCACGACCTCCTTCGGATTCGTCTCGAGCTGCGAAAAGCTTTCGAGTGGTCGGAGAAGCACCACGGCTCGATCGAAGCGTTCTGGGTATGGGTCGAGGACGACGAGAACCTTTCGATCCTCTCGTTGGCGAGGGTACTCGTTCGCCCTCATACTGGCGTCGCACAACTGCAATTCACCATCCCGGTCACGACAGCGCCGAAGGGTTTATACGTACGGGCTATCTCGGACCGGTGGATCGGCGCGGAGGAGGAATACTACGTCGACCTCGATGGACTCGTCCTGCCGCCTCCTCCACCTCCACACCTTCCCTTACTTGACCTCCCTCTCCTCTCTGCACACGACGCATTCTCGAAACACCCTCGGCTGCAACAGCTGTATAGCAAGGAGCACTCAACGTTCGACCCGGTTCAGACCCAGGCTTTCCACGCCGTCTTCCATACCGCGTCGAATGTTCTCCTCTGCACTCCAAGCGCGCCGAGTCGGGGAACTTTGCTCGAGCTCGCTATCTGGTACGTCACCCTGATCCTCATAACCCCGCCTATCACGCTGAGCTCTTATTTCCTTTCTTACCAGGCGTACACTAGCCGCGAACCCCTCAGCCCGCATCCTCTTCCTTACGCCTCGCAAAGCGCTCGCCCGCCAAGTCTCCATCCGCTTACACAACGCATTCACCCGCACCGCGGACGTCCCTGTCCTCTCCGTCCATCGTGCTGAAGACCTAGACAGCCTCGCTTACTCATCTCCCTGCATCGCCGTCTCTTCGCCTCTGCCGATTCTGCGTCGTTCTAGAACCCAACCGTCCCTCGCTGATCAGCTCGACCTCATCGTCGCACACGACCTGCACGCACTAGATGCCTCGTATGAACTGGTTCTCTCTCGCCTTCGATGGGCGCACCCGGCAACCCGGATAGTCGGATCCTCAGCGTCACTCGCCGACCCCGCGTCCCTAGCAGGATGGCTCGACGTACCCGAACATGCCAGGTACTCTTTCTCTCCCGCCACTCGCACCTCGGCTCTCACGACCAACTTCCAGCCTTTCTCGACACCGCACTCCTTCGGCCTGCTCCGACAGATGGTCAAGCCTGCTTACGATGCCATGCGTACCACCAGCGGCTCGACGATTGCCTTCGTCCCTTCCCGCTCGCAATGCAAGGTGACGGTGAAGGACCTTGTCACGCACTCCGCCAGTCAACTCGAGGAGTCGTTCGTCGCCGACGGCGCGCTGGACCAGGTTGCCGCCTACGCTGAGACTCTGGCTGACAAGGACCTTGCCGAGGCACTCACGCACGGCATCGCGGTCTTCCACGAGGGTCTCAAGCCTGCCGAACAACGCCTCGCCCTCGAGCTGTTCGCTTCGGGCGTCGTCCGCGTTCTCGTCGCTTCTCGCGAAGCGTGCTGGACGCTGCCGGTACGAGCCAGCCTCGTCGTGGTCATGAGCGCTCAGTTCGTCGCCCTCAATCAGCATCCCGCCGGCGGTGAAGCCGAACGAGAGATCGTCGACTATGCCATGCCGGAACTGCTGCAGATGCAGGCGCTCGCGATCCCGCCCTCTCCCGAGTCTTCGGCCGATTTCCTCGTATTCTGCCAGAAAGATCAGGCCGACCTCTACGGCAAGTTCCTCCGACAAGGCAGTAACCTCGAATCGTCCCTTCCCCTCGACCCCCTCCTTCCCTCCAGTAGCTTCACCGACCTCGCTGCCGGACGTGTCAAGACTCGACAGGACGTTGTCGACTTCCTCAGCTGGACATTTGCCTCTTCCCGCCTTACCGCCAACCCGTCTTATTACCTCTCGGACTATACCTCTACTTCCCCGTCTTCGTCTCACGCCGCCCTCCTCTCTCGCCTCGCCGACTCGGTCATTTCAGTCCTTGAGGCGCGCTGCGCAATCCTTCCTTCCGGATCGACCGATTTCCCGCTTTCCACCCTGGGCAGGTATTACGCCGAGCGGAACGTCGCACTGGACGAGGTCGAGCGATTGCAGAGTCTCGAGTTGGACGAGACGGTGCTCGCTGTACTCGGCAGGGACAAGGCGAAGAAGTTGGAGAAAGAGCAGGACAGGCAGGTGCCGCATCTCGCGAACGGTGTCAAGGGCGACGCCCAGGCGCCGACGCAGCCTAATGGTGAGGCTCCGGTAACGGAACAACTGAAAATTGGCGCCGAAAAGGCGAAGTCCGAGCCGGAAGATCCCGTTCTCCAGGCCTTCTACCAACGCCTTCCCCGAGCGGTCAAGAACGACATCGGAGAGCGGAACGACCTTGCCGCGAATCGATGGGAAGCGAGGATCCTGTTGGCGGCGTTCAAGGCGGGCAGGGTACCTCGGGGTGAAGCTCGTGAGCTGGAGGAGAGACAGAGGGAGTGGGTTGAGAAGGTCGTGAGGAGTCGAGTGTAGCACGCTCTTTCCCGGATAGCTCAGCAGTACATAGACCAGTGAGCTACACCTGCATATGCTCTTTGCACCGCATCGCATTCGAACTCATTTGCCCAGCAACGCGCAACGGGGAGCTAAATCAAACAGACCGAGCGAGGGGCGAGAGGCCTGAGTACTTCTTGCTAAGTTGGTGTCTTTACATTCCTTGGAGGCTTACAGTTTCATCGTCCAATCTCGTGCACAATGAAGAGGCTTCCTGGAAGCTTCTCGACATATCCTGGCTCAAAGGCTGATTGGGGATCAAACCCGGCTGGCGTACCTCGAAGGTTAACGGTTGGCATTGGCTTGACGATCTCGTCCAAAGATGCTTGATCCGTCGGTAAGGCAGCCAAGGTGTCACGGATCAATTGGACTTGGTGGCGGGCAAAGGTGCGGTGGTCAAAATCGTTCAGTGGGTTGACTGTCGGTTCATTTCAAAGGCGGAGTCAGCGCGTCATGCGAGGGGTAAATTGAGGTGGCACAAGCAGAGAGGGGTCAGACATGAGGGGCAGCGTACAGATTGTGTCCAGCTTTCGGTTGACCTCCTCAGCTTGATGGGCCAGGAGGTAAAGCCCCCGGACGTCCTGGCCGCCAGCGCGAAGGTGCCTGCAGTACGCAAGTATTCAGCTTCTCGCGGTGGGCGTCGAGCGTTCGCCAAGAAGGCAAGGAGCAGAGCAGAAGAAACAGCCGATAACTTACATCTCCAGCCTGTGCCACATCATCTCCCTCTTCCGATGGATGTCGTTCGGCATCAGCTTCGTAGCTTTGTCGTAATACTCGGCCGCCTTCTTTGCCTCTTCGAGATCTGCCATCCGGGCTTGACCGCTCGGAATGTCGTAGTTTTGCATAGGCTCACGAGCCCGCTGCGCGTGCACCCAGCCGAGAGCGTAGTAGGCTTCCCAGCGAGGCTTGACCTGATGTAGTATGAGGCAAGGGAGTCAGGTAAGATGAAAACCGCGGGTAGCGGTGTAGCTAGAAACGCACGTAGAAGGAAGTGCGCTCGAGGCTGACCTCGATGCGCGGCCATTTCTCTGGGTCATTCTCCTACAAAGGCATAGGATATGTCAAGACCGTATGCTGTGATTGAGCGGAACAGCGACGTACTTCTAGGCATTCCTGCGCCAAAGTTTTAATCGCTTCCAGTGTGAACATGCGCTTCGCCGAGGCGGTCTTGGCATCTCGGGCTCCGATCTGCATCAAACCTGCGCGAGAGACATCAGTGTCCCGTCCTAGCTTTGACAGAAGTGCAGGAGCACGCAAAGGTGGCCGCACGGAGCAGATACGCGCGAACCGCGCGAACGAAGGTTACTTGAAACGACATGCCCTACTTATTCAAAGGCACGGTATCAGTAGCGTTTCGTCAGACACTCATGGAGGTCAGAGGCAGAAGCGTACCTTCACGTCGGGCGAGAGATGTGCCCACTTCTTCGCTCCCTCCGTCAGGAGACCCAGCCCCAACTTGACTTGAGCGATGGCGGAGCCTAGAGAGGGGAGGAGCAGTAAGATGGTAGTACGACGCGGGACAAGGCGCGAGAATTTCGGGTACAGGAGACTGTGGTACAGCGAGCAGAAGGGGGAAAAGCGTACCGTGTTCGCCCTTCGCGCTCAACGCAAAGGCTACTACGACCCTGCCGCGAATCAACGACGAGGTCGCTTGACGAATACTATGGCCGATGGAGCGCAGGTACGAGAGATCGGTTCAGAAAGCGTGAGCAAGAAATGGAAGAGATATCGAGCTGTCAGCATCACCAAGAAGGGCAGCAATTTACGCGATGCGATCTGGAAAGAGGTAGCTTCTTGCTCACCGTTGCTGCCCCTCCGTAGCCCTGCGCTTGTCTAGATCGTTGATGGTGTCTCGTGGATGCCAAATTGCGTTGGTAAAATATTTCTACGAAGACGAACGATAATCAGGGGTACTGCTGGCGAAGCACTCTCAAGACTGTGAGGTCCCTAGGTGAGGCGTAGAAAAGGGGGATAGAGGACTTGCCATCATGCCCAGGGCGCCCACCTCGAAGTTGGCGATTCCGCCAAACTTGTCGGGTAGCGGCCATCTCGGGTCCTTGCCCTTCGAGAGTACGAAGCCAGCCTCATCGGTGATGATACACTCTGCCAAGATCGTGGAATGGAGTCAGCGATCCAACCGACACACTGGGAAGAACCGTCACGAGATGACAAGGAAGAAAACCAGTAAGAGACGAATAGGCTCACCGCAGATATCCGCTATCGCGGTCGTGCAAACTCGCCCAACCACGTTGCCGGCAGCATCTCTGCTGTCCAATGCGTCATCGAGGGTCTGCATCCCCGTTGCGCAGCATTTATACGCCCAACACGACATAGCCAGCCCACCACCGGGCATGATCGGCGTCCGCTGTTGTCTGAGCTTGGTCGTCAAGTGGTCGTCTAGAGTACCTGGAGCGAAATCAAGTCCCCCTTGCTTCGCGGCGGCTACGGAGGTCGCGGCGCTCGTTTTCGTGGCGGCGAGGGAAGCTTCATAGCGGGCTTTCGAGGTGGCATCTTCGGCGTATGTGATAGCTTGCTGATCTGACCATTCGGAGGATCCATCACGAAAAGCAGAACCTAGAGACAGATAGAAGGACATACAGGCAACTTCAGCCAGGTTGAAAGCTTGCAAGCGAGATTGAGTTTCGGCGACCCGGATGTAGGCTTTGCTCCACGTTGGTCTCTTCAGCACAGCGGCATTCGCATCTTCAAGCGCTGCAACCTCGACCAGTGGATGCGGTCAGCTTCTTTGCTTTGCCGGCAGGAAAGAAGGAAAAGTGGAGCGTACCCTTGTCCAATTTGCCCATGTGCAAATAGGTCGCACTCCTGTTGCTGAATAACGCGGACAAGGCGATATCGTCCTTCTCCAGTCCGATGGCCGTACTGTAGGAAATGGCGGCAGCAGACCATTTCTTCGCACCGAATTGGGCGTTGCCTTTCGCCTTGTGGGCGGACGCAGTGGACATGATGTTCCTGTCACACGAATGAGAGAGAATGATAGACCGGATACGACAGCGCAGGTCAGTCTCCGAAAACCGGGATGAGCGAGCTGAAACTTGAGGAAAATGTAGGGGCCGTCGACCGCGTCCTACAATGAGGTGAGGCGACCATGATTGTCCGCAGTATCTTGACGAAGCGAACTGGCCGCCTCTCCGCGCCCCACGGCCTCTCAGTCGCTCTCCTCGCTGACCCGCCCTTTCCAGGCCACAACCTCGCATGAGAGCCGCAGCGGCTTATGGACCATCGCAAGAAGGCAAGGACGTCCTTGAAGCTTACTCTGCGGCGATCAAGAAAGTCGCTGGCTGATCGAACGAGGTTGCGCAAAAGTCGAAGCAGGGCGGAAGAAGAGAAAACCATTTGACCAGAGCGAAGTTGCGAGCAAGTAGTATTCTGACGACTCTGCCCCAGCTACAACACCGTCACACTTTTTTACCTCTGCAACCCCAAGACGTCCACCACACAAACGCTCCCGGGCAATCTCTCAAAGTACCCCGGAGCAAAAGCCGACTGCGGCGCGAAACCGGGAGGCGTCCCCTGCAGGTTCAACGTTGGGATGGCTTTGACAACGTCGTTGACTGAACCTTGACCGGGAGGCATCGAAGCGAGGGTATCGCGGATGGACTGGACTTGGTGCCGGGCGAAGATGCGTTGTTCAAAGTCTTTCACCGGGCCAACTACAGGTCACAGGACGGGACAACGAGTAAGCGACATCGCTGGGAATCCGGGAGGACGGGAAGAGAGGAAGATCAGGCCGAGTGAAATCAGCGCGTACAGATCTTGTCCATCTCGGCATTGACCTTTTCCGCCTTCTCAGCCTTGCTATAGAGGGCCTGAATAGTCTGACCACCGGCACGAAGATGCCTGCAGTCCGACCGTGTCAGTAATCTACTTGTCGAACTAGAAGCCAATGCTAGGAGCCTGCGAGACCAGTGCACGAGAACATGGCGAAGCGACAAGTGGGCGTACATCTCCAACCCATGCCACAGCATCTCCCTCTTCCTGTGAAAGTCATCCGGCATCAACTCCGTCGCCTTATCGTAGCACTCGGCCGCCTTCTTCGCCTCGTCAAGATCAGCCATTCGGGCTTGTCCGCTTGGAATGTTGAAGTTTGCTAGAGGTTTGCGGGCCCGTTGTGAGTGCACCCAGGCGAGAGCGGTGTAGGCTTCCCAGCGAGGTTTGACCTGCAATACGTGTCAACGGCTAACTGGTCAGGTAGGTGGTGAACAAGGCAGGGAGGAAAACGACGGAACGTAGTAGGAAAGTCGGGTAAGACTGCCGTCAAATGCAGGCCAGTTCGCTGGGTTGTTCTCCTGCAGGTACGCACACTCGGTTGGTACGACTCCCACTAGCATATGAGGACCAGCAACGCACCTCGAGCTGTTCCTTCGCCATCGTCTCAACCGCCTCGAGGGTAAACATGCGCCTTGCCGACGGGGTCTTGGCATCTCGCGTAGCGCCTTGCATCCGGTCTGTATCCATGTCTGTCAGTGTCAATCCGACGACGTGGAAACGATGGGGCGAAGAAGCCGCACTGAGCAAGTAAGCCCGAACGATGCGGAGGAAAGTTGGCTGAAACGCCTTGCCCTGTCATCAGCACAACGCGCGTGAGTAACCCGCGCCAGTGTTTTTACTATCGAGGCGGACGGAAGGTCAAGGGACTGCTCGCGCTCACCTTGTCCTCCAGCGCTTTTCGAGCCCATTTTTTCGATCCGTCCTCCAACAAGCCCATCGCCAACTTGACATCAGCGACGGCAGATCCTGCGCGGTACGCGGTATATGGGTCAGCTTCGAGGGCCTCAGAAACCGATGATTGGCACCGTCGACAATGATGAAAGAGGGCGAGAGGGGAGATTAGAGGCAGGAGCAGCGCACCATGTTCGCCCTGTCCACTCTGTACGAAGCCAGCCAAGATCTTACCCCTAATGAGGGACGAGGTGACTTGTCGGACCCTGCCGAAACGAAGGTACAAGCGAGGGAGGACAAAGAAGCAGCGATGGACAAGGACGAAGGAGCGGGACACATCAACGTCAGTCTTGGTGCGGGACAAGGCAGGATACGGACGACTTTGGAACGGGTGAGCGCACCTCGTCTGACCATCAGTCGCGATGCGCTTGTCCAGGTCGTCTATGATATCTTTCGCTGACCAGATTGCGTTGGTAAAGTACTTCTGTCCGCACAAAATACAACAAGGTGCCGCAGACAAAGTCAGTACGAGAGGTCGGGGCATGAGTACGAAACGATAGGCAGGGAAGTCTAGGGGCCAAAAAGGAAAGAAGAACGCACTGTCGCATTGCCGGCAAACAATTCAAACTTGGCAATCTTGCTCAACTTGTCGGGCAGGGGGAACTTGGGATCTTTCCCGCTCGTCATCATGAAGCCGACTTCGTCCGCGAGGATGCATTCTGCGTCATGAACAAGGCGATGTCAGCTAACCGCAAGACAAAACAAGGACGATATGGACGATTATGGGTAGGCGAGGCCTGCAAAGGTACGGCCCGAGGGTGAGAGTGCAATGGAGGAGGAGGAACGACGCACCGCAGATGTTCGCCATTGCGAGGGAAAACGCCTTTGCATGTAAATTCCCATTCTCATCAATCTTTTCCATCGCATCATCCAAGTCCTTCATTCCCTGCTCACAGTTCTCATACGCATGCATCGTGAGGGCCAATCCACTGCCCGGCCAGATGGGAACGTTCAACTGCCTGATCCTGTTCGGGTACATGTCGGCGGGTGTACCGGTTTGAAGGCCGACCCCGAAGCGTTTGGCGGCGGCCACGGAGGCGGAAGCGCTGGATTTCGTGGCCGAGAGAGAGGCTTCGTAGCGTGTTTTGGAGGGGGCGTCTTCGGCGAGGTCGATGGCTCGGGTGTAGGCCAGTTCGGCCATTTGAAAGTCTTGCAACCTTGAGTGGACTTCGGCAACTCGGGCATGGGCTTTGCCCCAGGTTGGTCGCTTCAGAACTGCGAGACTTGCGTCTTCCAGAGCTGTACAAGCGGTCACGATGTCAATCAGCTTGCGATTATTTGAGAAGGCAGAAGGAAAAAGCAGAAGTGATAGATCCGGACGGCGAGCGCACCCTTGTCCGGCTGACCCAAGTGCAAGTACGTCGCACTCCTGTTGCTCAGCAACGCCGACAAGGCAGTATCGTCCTTCTCCAGCCTGATAGCGTCGGTATACGAAGCGGCGGCATCCGCCCATCTCTTCGCGGCGAAGTGGGCGTTTCCTTCTGATTTGAGGCTGGAGGCGGTGGACATGCTTGATTCTGTCACGACGGAGGAAAGAAAGAGCGGCAGGTGCGTGGGTTGTCAGCGATCAGGGTGTTCAAGCGGGGGCAGAAAAAGGTAAAGAGGGCGGAACTGCCGTCGACGGTAAGCGCGGCCGTGCTTGGTCGGTCGTAGCAGTACTTCCAGGTCGTAGACGCTCTTCCAGCGACTCCATGTCTCCCCGCACATCCACGTCTCGCCGAGCGCAACCCTTCGTACTTCTCTCAACTTGGACTCCCGCATTCGAGGCGTCCAAGGCATGTCGATCGGGAGGGGTAGCAGAAGAATTTATTCGGGGCTTACTTGACTCCGTGGCGAGCTTCGTTGCGCAACTCGAGCGATGACGAAGAATGAGAGCTAGCAGACCGGCGACGACATCGAGGGCGGTGCTGAGCTTGGAAAGACCCCAAGGTAGCGCGCGGAAGGCTAGACATGTTGAGCAGCAGAGTGACAGCAGTTGGACAGGGACAGAAAAGTCGCGACAGCGAAAAAAAGCACAAGGGAAACAAGCCTGCAAGTCTAAACGAGTTGCCGACACACGTCAATCGACTACTCGCCATCCGAATCCTCGTCACCACTAATCTCCTTGTTCTCCCTCGCGACCCTGTCCATCAACGCCGCCAACTCGAGGTCATCCGTCTCACTGACCGCCTTGGGCTTCATCTTGACATTCAAGTGCCCTCCCTCCTCCTTCTTGATCACCTCTCCAATCGCCTCAATAGCCTGCTCCAATCGCTCAATCGCTCCCTGCTTGTCGGTCGTGTTGGACACCATGACATACAACGGTGGGGCGACCAGACGGATCTTGATGGGAATCTCGGGGGTCGACAAGGCTTCTCCCGCTGCGAGCGCTTCTTGAATGGTCAGGATGCCCGAGTAGCTAAAGTTGGTCACTTCGAGGTCGGCACGGATCTTGACGGGTTGAGGGGTCAGGCGACGGGCGATCTCGGCTCGGAGGGATTCGTAGATCTCGGGGGGAATGGTCAGGTCGCCAAAGACGGTTTCGGGTTCGCTGCAGGGCACGACCAGCTGTCAATCCTAGATTCACCATGCCGATTGTGAAGGACGCACGCAATGGAAAGCTTGAAGGCGTCGTAAGCGTGGCCGAACTTGGTGTACAGCGGCCACGAGATCAACTCGTTGACCTCGTCCATCTCCTTGCCCGTCTTTTCCGCCACATGACGCATGATGGTGTGTACCGTCTTGGACTTGTTGTACCGTTCCTCGCACTTGATGACGTCCTCGGCCGACACTCGTCGCTTGGAAAGGTCAATGTAGCCTGCAGGAGAAGAAAACGGTCAGTTGGGCGCAGAGGTTGGGGGGTATCAAGATGGGCTTACCCTTCTCCTTGTCAACCCTCATGACGACCACAACCTCGTTCCTGCCGACCCGGATGAGCTTTTGGATGGAACGGATACGACGCCTGGACAGCTCGGAAAGGAGAATCATGCCCTCGATGTTGTCGTACTCGAGCTGCGGGGAGACGGGTCAGCGCATGAGAGCAAAGGCTCGAGGGCAAGAGGAAGAGCGTACGAGTTTAACATAGGCACCCATTTCCTGAATTTGCTTGACCTGGACCATGACCAGCGAGTCGACCTGAAGGTGAAGAGACGGTCCGGGTTGGGTCAGCCTCTGAGGCGTTCGTCAGATGGGTTGGTGAGGGTTGGTACTGACCTCGGGGAACCTGTCGGCATAGTACCGCATGATGAAGGGACGAGTCTGAGGAGAAGGTGGACCTGCAGGCGGGAGAACGAGGTGGGGAGAGTCAGTAGCGGCTCAGAGGGGCGTGACATACCGGTGCCAGGCGAGTGAAGGGGAGTCTCGACAAGTCAGATGGCGTTGCGAGCTGGATGGGATGTTTCGAAGTCGAGGGGAACGAGTTGGCGGGGTGAGGGGAGAAGGGAGGCGACAGGGACAGTACGAGTGGGGTAGGGTCAACTGACTGTGTAGTGGCTGTAGAGTTCCTGTACGGAAGGTTTTGTAGTTGAATTGAGCGAGATGCAGTCAAGCGGTGAGCGGGAGAAGCGAATTGAACCCATGATCTCGTTTACACTCGCTCACTGGCAGGGTAGACTAGCAGCATGGCACAGCAGGATGGACTCAAAGTATCACTGCAAGCTCACTCTGCTCCCTCCCTCCTCCTCCTCCTCCTCCTCCTCCTCCTCCTCCACTTGCACCTCGGACTGACTCTGTCCTACCTCGATGCAGCCACCCTCTACCCCTCCTGTCAATCTCGGATCAAGCAACCCGCGTAGCCATCAACACTGCAAATCCCAACGCTCGAGGTCCGCTCCCTTGCCCACCCCACTTACCACAACTTACCCATCCTTCTTCTTCAGTCTTTGGTGCACTCCTCGGAACACAGCAGGGAAGGCAAGTCGACATCATGAACTCGTTCGAATGCGTCGTACAGCCTGACAACGACCACCGCACCCGAGACTTCAAGGTTGACCACGCCTACTTTGTTACCAGGCGCGATCAATGTCGGTCCCTCTTTACTGCTCTCACGCTTCCCCAGGGTGCACCGCTCGAGTCGCTTCCTGCCGTCTGGCTACAGTCGACAGCTGACCTTGCTAGCCTTTTGTCCCACTCTCTCTCTCTCTTTTCTTTCTTTTCCTCCCATACGCCTCACTGCAGTCAAGCAAGTGTTCCCCACCTTCGACTTCCTCGGCTGGTACACCGTCGGCGACTCGACCGGTCCCGCCGAAGTAGCCCTCCACAAGCAGGTCTGTAGCGTCCTCCTTCCTCTCGATCCTCTCCCGAGTCTAACCCTGGATCATGCCACAGTTCCTCCAGTACAACGAAACCCCCCTCTTCCTCCGTCTCTCCCCTCCCAGCACCCCTCACACCACCAAAGACCTCCCCATCGTGATTTACGAATCCGTCGTCGAGATTGTGAACAATGAACCGACACCGGTCTTTGTACCCGTGCCGTACGAGATTGAGACGGGTGAGGCCGAGAGGGTCGCGGTCGACCATGTGAGTAAGGGAGTGGAGGGGGGTCAGGAAGGCGCGAGTTCAAGTCGTGCGTTTCCTTTTCTCTCCTTTCTCATCCTTCTCCCTGCTTGCTCCCCTCCTGCACCTCCTTCTCCTCCCTCTTCAAACCCCCCTCACTATCCGATTCTGATCCGTATGCTGAACCCTCTCTGCTATATCCGGCAGTCCTCGCCGCCCTAACAACCCAACGCTCAGCCCTATCCATGCTCTCGGATCGAATCTCACAGATCCTCTCGTACCTCCAAGCCGTCGCCTCTGGCACCGCTCGTTCAGATCCCGAAACCCTGAGGCAGATTGCGGCGTTGGTGGCGAGCTTACCTGGGGAGGCAGAGTCGGAAACACCAATATTAGGAAAGGAGGACAAGGGAATGGGTAAGGGGAAGGAGAAGGCGACGGAGAGGGATGTTGGCGAGGGCAAGGGGAACGGGCAGGGAGAGGGAGGAGGAGCGTTGGAGGACGAATTCTTGACAGAGTACAATGATGTACTCCTTACCAACTACTTGGCCACCTTGACCAAACAATTGTCGACGGCCAACGAAGTACGCTTGACCTTTAACCTTCTTGTTCTTCTTCGTGCCTTTTCGTCTGCCTCCTCTTTGCGTCGTCGTGTTCCTCCTCCTTCACCACTCTGCTGGAACTGATCTGATCTTCCCCGCTTTGCTCACAGCTGCTCGACAAACAACTCCTTGTCGTCTCTTCTTCCGGGCCGGGGGGAGAAGGCGGTCGGTCAGGCGGAGGCGGAGGTGGTGGAGGGATGCGTACAGGCGGTGGTGGTGGAGCTGGGAACGGTGGCGGAGGAGGCGGGCGAAAAAGTCGGCATGCAGGCGAGGTGTACTAGCTTGATTTTCGAACGGCAGGAGCCAAACTGAAGTAGCAGCAGTGCAATTTTTTTTCCCCTTTACCTTGTGTCCAGTACACTTCGTGCTATACTTACCTTACAATCTGCCCCTCTGGGACCAGTCTCGGCCCAGTGACAGAGACTGGCGATGGCCCAATGACAGATAATGGCGAGTGGCAATGCATAGAGGGGACAAAGACGAAAGAGAGCTCTTGCACTGCATGGCAGCTCAGCATATCCTGACCCTCTAGCTCAAATCCTCCTCGCGAACGGACTGCCCGACCTTCCCAACCCACTCGCTCCCAATCTCGACGCATTCATCGGTGTCCCCCTTCCCCCCCTCTCTTCCATCCTACCCTTGACCTCCCCCACCCTCCCTTCAAGGTCTCTCACATTCTTCCTGATCGACTCGGTCGACCCTTCGATCCATTTCAAGGAGCCGAGGTGAGCGTTTAGGATGGCGGCGATTTGGGTGAGGGGGTCTTCTTCAGCTCCACCGTTTGATTGGGATGATGAGGAAGGAGGTGCGAGAGAGGGGGAGAGGGTGTTTAGAGTTTGGATGAGGGAGGTGAGCGAGACCGAGGTACTGTCGAGGGAGGAGGAGAGGGTGGTGGCGAGGGCGTAGCTGTAGAAACACGGGACGAGAGATGCTAGTCAGTCTCGTAACCTCGATTCATGCAGCGAGTACTACGACGACGACAGGCGAGACTGTAAACGTACGCCTTCTCCCTCTCCCTCTCTGCCGCTCCACCACCTATTCCACCCCTATACCCAGTGCTCATCCCGAACCCAGCCCCAGACTGATCAACGAGCTCTCCAACCTGGGCTTCGTAACTGTCAAGGATCGTAGCCAAATCCTTCTGCTGCCCTTCGATGTAGTCGAGCGAGCTAGTGATGTTGTCTTGCAAAGGGGAGAGGGGGAGGACCGATTGGTAAAGTTGAGAGATCTGCCGTGATCACCAAAAAAAAAGGTGAGCCTGGTCCGTCCTTCCCACTCGCTCTACAATTGACCAAACATCATGTCCAATGCCCCCAGACTGTGCTCATGGGCAAAGCGAACGACATCCTCGAGGGATCCGATTGAAGAGTAAATATGACTCACCTGTTCCCCATTCTCTCTCAAAACCCTATCCCACTCCCTAACCTCCCCAGCAACATCTCCAAAGTCCCTCGTCCTCTCCTCCAACTCAGCACTCCACCCATTGACAATCTCATCCAGAGTTTTACCCCTCAGCAGAGAGGGAATCGGGGCAGCAGGGACGGCAGAGGTCGCGCCTAGAGCTGGAGCCGTGGTGGCGGGCTTGGCGGCGCCGCCGAGGGTAAGAGCGCTGGAAGCTGGTGCGGCAGGGGTCGTGGAGGCGGGAGCGGCGGGTTTCGCACCAAAGAGCGAGGGGACAGCGGATGCGGGGGCAGGGGCGCTTGAAGTGGCGGTAGAGGCGGCGGAAGTAGATGCAGTCGTAGCCGCAGAAGCGCCGAAGGAGAAGGAGGGTGCAGTGGAAGCGGGAGCTGCGGGATCAAAGTACTGGTCAGTCACAAACACCGGTCGGTCGTGGGTAGGAAAGGCAGCACGGACCAGCAGTAGAAGTGGCAGGAGCGGCAGGTTTTGCGCCGAAAAGTGAGGGTGCGGCCGGGGTAGCTGTAGAAGCACAGGTCAGGTCCGATACAGAAAAGGGATATCGGAGTGAACTCGCCTGCCTGCGTAGTAGATGCAGGCGGAGCAGCAGGCTTGGCGCCGAAGAGAGATGGGGCAGCAGGGGCTATATAGGGAAACAAGAGCAGAGGTAAGCAGAGACTTCTGTGAGGAAACGGGCAACGGGACGTGCCTGCGCTGGCCGCTGGCGTTTCGGCTGGCTTAGCCCCAAACAAGCTGGGCGCTGCGCCCGTGACCGGTGCCGCCGGCTTCGCTCCAAACAAGCTCGGGGTGGTACTTGGTGCAGCAGGAGCGCCGAACAGCGATTTGGGCGGTTCAGCCGGTTTTGGTGCGGCGGTTGCAGGTGCTCCGAAGAGACTAGGTGCAGCCGGCGCTACTGCCGCTGGGGTACTAGTCGCTGCTGGTGCGCCGAAGCTGAATGCCGGCTTTTTCGCTTGGTCCTGGCCACTTGCCGAGTCTGCCTCGCGCTTCGCTGTGCCGCCTCCGAACAATCCGCCCGGGGCAGTCGCACCTCCGCCGAACAGCGGCGCAGGAGTCCCGGCTGGAGTGGTAGTGCCCGCAGCGGGAGCGCCAAAGAGTCCGCCAGCAGCAGGAGGTTTGGCGGGAGTGGAAAAGAGCCCGCCAGCTGAGGGTGCCGGGGTCGTTCCGGTCGAGGCGGCGGGTGCGCCGAAGAGCGAAGGAGCAGCGGCGGCAGGTGCTGCGGGTTTTGGTGCTCCGCCAAAGGAGAAAGAGGGAGTTGATGCGGTGGTTGCTGCCCCTCCTCCGAAAAGTCCACCTCCCGGAGCGGGTGCGGCTGGAGCTGCTGGAGCTGCGCCGAATAGAGATGTCGGTGCTGCAGTTGCAGGTGTCGCTGCTGAAGTTGAAGCTGTAGAAGCGAGGGTGAGGTTGAGCGAGTTGATCCAAGATCAAGTGGAACAAGGTTGAAACTGACCAGGTTGACCGAAGGAGAAGCCCGTTGAACCCGTACTACCAAAGTTGAAGGCTGACATGGTGGTCCAAGTCAGTACGAGATGACTACAGAGCGTGTGAACCGAGACTGACCCATTTCCTATGTCGAGTGAACAAGAGAGAGTGTCAATTTGTATTCAACTCACCAACATGGAAATTAAGCAAAACCTAATCTCACTACAGTACACTTGGTTTCAGTGCTCGCACCGACTCTCCTCCTCATCCATGGCTGCCAACAT
Source organism: Rhodosporidiobolus odoratus (assembly GCA_034387635.1). Taxonomy (NCBI): domain Eukaryota; kingdom Fungi; phylum Basidiomycota; class Microbotryomycetes; order Sporidiobolales; family Sporidiobolaceae; genus Rhodosporidiobolus; species Rhodosporidiobolus odoratus. The sequence continues at coordinate 1,222,758 of JAOANU010000002.1, read as the reverse complement.
TCCAACCGAGCTCATTCAAGACATCGCTCGTCTCCTTCCAAACGGGCTCGGCGCAAAGGGCGACGAGGAGAAGAACCCGGTCGTCTTCCCCCACCGCAACTTGCACGTCTTACTGGCGTGCTCAGGCAGTGTTGCTTCCATCAAAGCCCCCTTGATTGTAGACGAGCTGCTCAAGGTACGCCGTTGCTGCCCATATCAGGTTGAGAGTGCGTCTGACTTTTGCTTTTTCTTCTGGAAACAGCACGACAAAGTAGACGTTCAGGTGGTAGCGACCAAGTCTGCCGCCCACTTCTTCGACGTTGACACTTTAGAGAAGACACACGAGGGGGAGGTGCGGGTATGGACCAATGCAGACGAGTGGGCGGTGCGTTTTCTCCCGGATCTTTTCCCTGTCCTCTTTCGCTGATGACAACGGTCTGCCCCTTCGTCGCAGGGTTGGCAGCGGATAGGAGATCCAGTCTTGCACATCGAAGTGATTTAGCCCCCTCAGGCCTATCTACTTTGTCCAGAGCCCGCTGAACCTTTCCTTTGCTCTTGATCAGCTACGAAGATGGGCCGACGTCGTCCTAGTCGCTCCCTGTTCAGCCAACACGCTCGCCAAGATCACCCACGGCATCTGTGACAACATCCTTGTCCGTGCCTTCCTTCTGTCTCGTCCTCCATGCTTTTCCTGACACACTCGGATGGAACAGACCTCTTTCCTCCGCGCCCTCCCAACATTCGTCCCCGTCTACCTCTTTCCAGCCATGAATACGCACATGTACGCGCACCCCCTGACAGCGAAGCAGCTCCAGATGGTGCAGGAGGAGCTTGGTTACAAGGTTTTTGGGCCGATTGGGAAGAAGCTTGCTTGTGGTGACATGGGTACAAACCTTTTCCTCTCGACTCACGACTTGATCTACCATATTGAGGGTATTGCCTCTACAGGACTCGGAGCCATGTACGAATGGAGCGACATCGTCAAGCTCGTCGTCGAAGAGTATGGTTTACAACGTCGTGCTGAGCCAGCTTGATTCGTTCCCCTTTGTCTGCCGTCGAATGGCCACCTAGCAAACCAGAGTGTTTGCATCTGCGCTGCCAGGGCTGCACCCCATGCACGCGCTCGCGACCTTTCCGATGTCATATTCCGACGGTCGCTCCCTCTATCTAGCCCGCTCTCGGCGTACGCACGGAAGTTCCTTGCCCCAACTGCAGTAGACAGGATGGAGTACGGCGTAGTCGAGTGAGCAGGGTCGAAACAGCGCATTGCATCGCGGAGAAACAGGTTGACCGGGACCGGACCTTCTCATTTCCGTGATGCTGGAAAAAGTCGGCTTCACAAGTCTGGCAGCTGCTAAGGTTCGCACTCGCCGCCTCGGATAGTCGTGTGCTATTGTGCGCCCGCTGTTCGCCTGTCGCGTTGTAAAACAATCACCTCCACCCGCAATGCGGAGCCGGCGATATAACGCCATCCGCTGTTGTCGCTCGTTTGACTGGTTGACCTCACACACAGACTGCTGCTTGTTCTCACACAATCATCTCTGGTGTATGCTTACTCGCTACAGCCGCACTTTGTTCAGCACCGTCTCGCGCTCTCTCACTCGCGACTCCCGCCTCCCCCGCTTCTCGACTTCGGCAATCATGGCAACTAGCTCAACTGGGTCCACCGGGCAATCAAACGGAACACAGGCTCTGGCAAATGGCGCGCCCACAAGCAAGCGCTTCGGATGGGAGATTAGCGATCGGGTCGTTCCCGAGGTCAACAAGTCGTCAGGTCAGTCTCCGATTCTATCGGTCTGTAGCTGTAGCTGAACCACCATGCCACAGACGTCTGGTCCGTCTTCTCCCCGCTCGCCGGACATGTGCCCAAGGATGCCCTCAACCTGGGTCAAGGTACGTTTTTCTTCTCGACTGCATTTCAGTATATGCTCGCTCACCTCTTCTCCTCCATGCTACAGGCTTTATGAACTGGGCCCCTCCTCCTTTCATTCAAGAAGCTCACGCCGCCGCCCTTCAGCAAGTCGCACCAAACCATTACCAACTCGCCAGAGGTTCAGGTCGCCTCCGAAACGCCTTGTCAAAGTACCTCTCGGCTTCGTTCAAACTCGGAAGGGACTTGGACCCCAACACTGAAATTCAGGTCACGGCGGGCGCGAACGAGGGCATGTATGCGTTTTCGGCGGCGTTCACGTGCCCGGGAGACGAGATCATCATCTTCGAGCCGTTCTTTGATCAGGTGCGTATCGCCACCCGCCAAAAGTAAGCGCAGAGGATAACCTGCCCCTTTCCTTGCGCTCTCGGTCTACCTACCTCGCCACCACGGCATTGGCATTGTCCCCTTCGGCCTTTTTCGATCGCAGTATGTCCCCCAAGTCACCTTCAACGGCGGCACCCCCGTCTTTGTTCCCATCCGCGCTCCATCCGCCGCGACTACCTCTAACGTCCAAGCCAGCGAGTGGAAGATCGACCTCGACGAACTTCGAAACGCCATCACCCCAAAAACCAAGATGATTTGGCTCAACACGCCTCAGAACCCGATCGGTAAGGTATTTGATGAGGACGAGCTGAGGGCTATTGGGAAAATTGCGGAGGAGCATGACTTGATCATCGTTTCGGATGAGGTGGTACGTCGTGCATCTCGTCCTCCTCATCTAGCCGAGCTGACTCGGACCTCATGCTTTCGCTTCATAGTACGACTGCCTGACTTTCGAAGGCACGGAGCACATCCGCATCGCCAGTCTTGACGATTTCTGGAAGCGCACCATTACCATCGGTTCCGCCGGAAAGTCATTCGCTGCGACCGGTTGGCGAGTCGGATGGGGTGCGTCTCGACTCCCGGAACTTTCTTCCTTCTCGATCTCACCTTCTGCCCTTGTACAGCTGTCGGCCCTTCCAACCTGGTCCAACCTCTCCTCGCCGCCCACACCCGCCTCGTCTTCTGCGTCAATGGGCCCGCGCAAGAAGCGGTTGCGGCTGGTCTCGAGCAAGCGTTGGAGAATGGCTTTTTCGAGGATCAGGTCAAGGCGTATGAGGAGAGGAAACAAGTTATCCTCGAAGGGTTGAACAAGTTGGGGTTGCCTTAGTATGTCCTCTCGTTCCTTCCCTACGGCTCATGTTTAGAATCTGACGATACTTCTCTGCGTAGTACCGTCCCCCAAGGCGCCTATTTTGTCCTCGTCAACACCTCGCGACTCGAAATTCCGGCGGACTTTGCGATTCCCGAGCTGATCAAAGGAAGAGCCCGAGACTGGGTTGCCGCTTGGTTTATCGCTCAGACGGCGAAAGTCGTTCTCAGTGCGTCCCGTTCTCGTTCTACGGCTCGGTCACATACGCGGTGTGCGAAGACAGGATGACGCTGGCACCGAGACTAGGACAAGCAGCTGATTTCCCTCTTGCTTCTTTCCCTCGACTCCGCACTCCGCTAGTCCCCCCGACCGACTTCTACTCGCAGCCCCACTGGGACCTCGGCGAGAACTATATCCGAGTGTAGGTCTTTTTCTCTCTTGACCTGGGGAACACGAAGAGGGCTTCGAGATGTGTCGGCTGACTGAACTTCTGTTTCCTCCCTTTCCAGTGCCTTCTGCAAGGACCCGGAAACCCTCCGGCAGGCAAGCGAACGATTGCTCGCGCTCAAGCCTTACATCCGCGACGCATAGATGCGAGATCTCTACGCATATGTCACGAAGGGAACGAAGAGTGCGAAATAGAACAAGTAGGGGTGTGCTCATTGAACCCTTGTCTGCGCGTCTCATTGCCACTGTACGCTGAGCACGAGACTGAAACCCAGGCTGCTGTCTGCGTATCGATGGAGGGGTGCCACTGGCTAGGACGAAGCTTGGACAAGGAGTCGGTCGCGACCTTCTCAGCGGGCGAGAATCCTGTCGAAGTCTGTCTGTGCTGGAGCTCGTGTTGCCCTTCTTTGTACTGTCCCTCACCTCTGCTTCGTCTCCACCAGCTTCACTCTCGGGCTCGTCGGCGTGGTTGACCGTCTGGGCGGTTGAGCGGCGTGGGCGGGACATTGGTCTTGCCGAACAAACTCAAAGCAGGTGTGGCGACGTTGTGGGTCACAAGGAAAGACTAAATTTGTCAACTGCGGAACTTCGCGCAACTCGCAATCCCGCGCAACTTGCAATCCCGCGTAACTTGCAATCCCGTCCTGTCCCCGCGCCCAAGTCGCGCCAGAAAATGCATGGACAACACTGATTGCATGACTGAAGCTGCGCAGAGGTACTGAGAAAGCGAAAGAGGAACAAGCGGAGGGATATCTGCTCGAGAAAGAGATGTAAGCGTAGTTCTGTTTGTCGGAAGAAGCGACGAGAAAAGATGGGCGCGAGCCGCGAGGCGAGGGCGAAGGGGAGAATGATTCAAGTAGGAGAACAAAGGAGGAAGAGGGGTGGGTGGAAGGGCCGGATGTTCTGGAAGGTATAGGCAACGCAGAGGAGAAGCGTACCTCTGATCAAGCAACCATCTCCACCTCAGAGGTGGCAGAGCCGGACGCGGCAGACTCGCCCTCTTTCCTTTCGCCGTCACCTTCCGCGGCTGACGATGTAGCTTCTGCCCCTCCCACCTCCCTGAGAGCCTCCAATGCTGCTTGACCCGCAGGCTCGAGGATGATCTTGACCGAAGTTTCGAGGTAGGACACGACGTGATACTGGAAGTAATGCTTCGACTGCGAGTTATGGGAATAGCAAAAGGTGAGCCCGGAAGTATGAGGAGAAAGGAGCAGACAGGACTGACGATTTCGTCCCAGGTGAGCGAGCGGCTAGCGACCGTGGTATCCCTACCGCTGAACATCCAGGGCGAATAGGACTTGGCACGTTCTTTCTCACACCCATAGCAAGTCCAGACGTGACCTAGCGCTTTGAGCTTGTCCGTCGTGGCGTGCTCATCTTCATAACCAGTCGTCTTGAGAACCCCGATCAGCTGCTTGACCCAAGTCGCGGGTATGTCAGATCCCTGAAGCCCTACCTCGGGGTGCGAACGGGAGTGCTCCTGAATTTCGGGGTACGGTAGAACGATGTCGCAGCGGTAGCTGGAACAGCGGAAGTGGGAAAGGAAGCGCGAAAGGATACCGTCGAGCTCCTCTTCCGCAATCGAAGCCGCCGTATCGGTCAAGTTGAGCTTTGCGAGAAGAGTTGCGTCGTGATAGTATGACGAGTCGTAGACGGGCGTGGGAAGGGTCGGAGCTGCGGCGGCGGCGGATAGCCTCTTGGCGAGATCCTCGTCAAGGGATGCGCCGCACTTTATGAGGGCTCGGACTACCGTCCTGGCATACTTGACCTTTAGCACGCGGATGGCGACGTCAACATCATGGTCGATCGCTTCTTGGGCGTCGTTCCAAGACTGCTGGTCAACCCCATCTCCTTCGGGCTCCCAGAAGGTTTCGACCGAGGGCAGCTGCACGAATGCCTCGAAAGACGGGTAACGCGATTTCTTGTCGGTGTCCTGCTGTTGGAGGAGATTGTCGTAGTAGGGCCGGAGGTCCCCGCGACGCCTACGCCTCCGCTCGTCGCTTTCCCTAGCGAGCCTGTTGGTCTTATTCTGCTCGACGCAGGCGATGACTCTGGTCGAGATGCGATTCCAAACTGCAACATCATCGCAAGTCGCTGCTCAGCATGTGGCAAAAAACCCGCTGGAGAGAAAGATTCTTACTGGTATTTGTCAAGGCAGCCGGTTGATTCACCAAGTCGCTGACGGACCAGAGAGCGTCGGTGCTGCAATGAGAGAAGGCCTGGTAACGTATGGAAAATAAGTGGAGTATGGCGACAAGTTCCAGACGCACTCCTGCTTGCCGTGCCCAAGTTCTACGAGGCGCTCCACGATCCTGCGAACGCAGGGAGTCGGCTCTGCGCGTGCTCAGAATATAATCTCGCACAAAGACACACGCTGCCTTGCGAGCCGCGCAAGCCGCTCTGTTTGCCTCCTTACGGTCGACTAAGCTGGAACGTTCCCATTTGACGAGAAGCTCGGCATCCTGTTGGCGAAGATGTCGACAGCGTGAGTAAGTTGCGCAGGCGACGACAGCAATTATGACGCTCACCTTGGGTGCCGCTGCGACGATTGCTTCCCTTTCCTTGATGTAAGCCTCGAGAGCGGCGGACTTTGCTGCTCGCTCAGTTGTTCCTTTGGCCTTAGCGATGTCGGCCTCGAGATCCGCCAGCACCTTGTTGACTTCATTGACGTCATGCTTGCAGTAGTACGCTGAAGGAAGCAAGGTAAGGCTGCATCAGCAATTACTTCGGGTAAAGGGGTAAAGGAAAAGAGCGATGCACGCTTGCGGTTGTAATTGGTGCCCGAAACGTTATGGGTAGTCACGAGTGAGCATCTGAGAGTCGAGCTGTCGATATCGCCGAGTTCGCGCTTGACCCTGTTTGCCTGCATGACGCTGGTAGACGATTTGGGTAAGAACAGCGGTAAGGCTTGGGACAAGCTAAGAAAGGGCATACTTGGCCTTCTGACAAGCCTTGCACCAGCGCCTACGGAGGGCGTAGTCGACGATGACGGCGCGACCACAGCCACACATGTGGCACTCGCGCTCGAAGACGAGCGAAGCATACTGCAAGTCGGTCATGTCGGAAGCGGTAAGGGTAGGAAGGTAGACGTTCGCGCGGACGCTAGACCAGATGGGCGCCGCAGAGCGACTGGCAAAGACGTTGTGCATGCTCTTGTTGGCGCGCGACATGTTGAGGAGGGTGAGCGGGTCGAGGTAGCGAGAGACTGGGTCATCGGAAGGATAATAGGACGATAGCCGGTCCAACGAGGAAGTGGTTGACGGGGAGGAGTGTGTGAGGAGGAACGTCAGCACATGAAGCTGAGCGGCAGGTAAAGTAGACTGTGTAAGGGATTGGGGCGGAAAGAAAAGGAAGAAACGCACTTTCTACTATGAGATCCATAGGCAAGCTCTGAAACGCAGCGAGCTTTCCTTGTTTGCCTTTGCCCTTGCCTTTTCCCTTCGCCGTTGTGCGGCTTTTCTTCTTGACGGGTTCGTCGTCGGCGAGACCTGCGGGAAGAAGGTCGACGTCAACGGCCCAGCTGGGATGAGCAAGAACGAGGGATAGCTGTACGGACCGGCAGACCACTCTTCCTCTTCATCCGTGTCTGCGCCGGTGCTGGAGCGGCTCTTTAGCTTCGACGCGGGCTTTCCCGCTTTGTCCCCCACTTCCTCCTCTTGATCCTCGTCGGAGTCGACGTAGGGCTCTTCAGCGTAGTTGGCATTTAAGGTAGCTGCACGACGTTGGCGCGGCATTGTCTGTAGTTGCCTAGAGTTCTACCGAATTAGGCGAAGCGGGAGACAAAGGAAGAAGGGACGCGACTCAGAAAAACAGCACGCGGAAACTGACTTTCTCACCTCGTCGTCCAGTAGTACTAACGTGTGAACCACGCTAGTGTGATGCTACCACTTATAGGTCGTTTTGATTTTTGACACAAACTCATGGCAGGGGGAAGGCGGATTTGCTTCAAGTCGCGTCGCAACTCCTTCGCTTGCTCCCTGATTCATGCCAATCAAGCTGTCGCCGCGCGGGACTCGGAACGCCGGTCGAGAGAGCTAATGCTTAGTGCTGCATGCTTGAGTCACTGTCCCTTCTTCGCCTCCTGTCGCTCGGACCTCTCTCCCCGTGTTCTTGCGATCGTTGCTGCGTTTCCATTTCTTATTCCTATCTCTCTGCTTCTCTCTGTATACCCAACTCGCCCGCCATGCTGTCAGGCACATCACACTCGCTTAGTCTCGCAGTTCTCGCCCTCCTCCTCGCCTTTTCACCTCACGCTGCGGCCGCCTCAGCCTCTTCCAATGTAGACCTCACAAACCTGGGTCTCTTCGACCCTGCAGCAGGGTGCTCCTACAGCTACGAAGATGACCTCCTACCCCGCCCAGAGCCAGCAGACTACGAGCTCGTATCGGAGCAAGAGCGGTCCGACGTCTTCGAGCGCTCAATAAGCGGTGCAGAGGCCGCCGAGAACTGGCACGAGGGTTGGCATGCGCACAGTATTGGCAAGCGGGCTCTGGGGAGAGCCTGGACGGGAACTAGCACGATCAGTCGGGCAGGCAACACCGGTGTCGGGGTATGTTCTTTTTCCTCGTCCGATATCTCGCTTTTACACTGACCACCTGTCCGCAGGCAATGCAAGCTACCCTAGTCGACGACGTGAGCTGAACCTCGAAGCTTACAAAGGCCGGAGGTGGTGCACTACCGCCTCGATCTCATATTGACATTGCATTCCCGTGTCTTGCATCTCTGTTCTCCTGGCCGCTCTTCTTCTCACGCCAGGATCACATCGTTATATACGACAAGGTACGGTCTCTGCCCAATGGGACGCGTCCCCTTGCCCCCGCTCGCTCCGCTCGCTGACCTTTTTCCCGGGCTCCATTTAGGCGGAGAACAACGCCCTCAAAGACAAGTCAGGCGCTCACGCTTGGGGCTCCATCTATTCCATCTCCAAGAAGAGTGTGCGAGCCCTTAACCTCGAAACGAACTCGTTCTGCGCCGGAGGTGGTACTTTGGTCTCGTCTGTCAACTGCCTTGAGATTGTACTGACAGTCTTTCCCCCGCAGGCTGGCTCAGTAACGGTACACTAGTAGGCACATATTCCCTTTCCGGTCTCATACTCGCGCCCAGCTTCCGAGGCCGGAGTACCGTTCTCGCCACGTCGAAACTTCGCCCTCTGCGCTTTGCATTCCGGCAGTCCTGACCAATTGCTCCCCTTCCTTACAGGTCTCGGTTGGCGGCAACCCGCAGCAGACCTAGTACGTCTCTTGTCTCGTCGATTCCTCCGACCCAACAAGACTGACTCGTTTCTTCGACCCCACGCAGCATTAATGACAAGGCAGGAGGTGAGCTCTACTGCCCTACCTCGCTTTTTCTCAGGCTCACTCCTCGCTTGACGCTTCTCAGATGGTCTCGCCGCCATTCGCCTTTTCACCCCTTGCACGAATGACAAGTGCGACGTCTATGAGAACCCGTCTCGCATCCGCATGACTTCCGCCCGTTGGTATCCCTCGACTACCCGTCTCACCGATGGCTCCCTCCTGATCGCTGGCGGTATGATCGCCGGAGGCTACAACAATCAGGAGAGTACCGACAATCCGACCATGGAGTTCTTCCCGCCGAAGGGCAACGGCCTTCAATTCTACTCAACCTTTTTGCATGACGCTCTCAAGTCGAACCTCTTCCCCGTCGTGTACACGCTACCGTCCGGATACGTCTTCTTTGCCGCTAATCAGATCGCCATGCTCTACGATTGGGAGACAAATACGGAGCGTCGCCTCAAGAAGTGCGTTGCCGATTCTCCCTGCAAACACCCTTTTCCTACTAATTGATTGTCTCTTTGCAGGTTCCCTAACGGCGTCACGATTACCTATCCTGGCTCTTCCGCAGCCACGCTTCTTCCGCTGACCATCACCAACAAGTCCGTCCCTTTCACTCTGACTTCCTGCCTCTTCTGCCCATCCTGACCTGTCCTCCGCGACTCGCAGATGGACGCCTACTGTTCTCTTCTGTGGCGGTACTACGGCCAACCTCGACGATGACCCGAGCAAGGTAATGCCGCGTTCCCCCTGCCCGTCTTTTCCCTGCTCCGCCCGCAAACGAGTTCCGCACGTTGCAGCTTTCGGCAACGGTCCCTGCCTCAAAGCAGTGCTCGAGCATGACGCTAGATACTGCTGGCATCAAGAAGGGCTGGCAAGTCGAGAGCATGCCCATGCCTCGAGTGATGGGCGACGCTATCTTGATGCCAACTGGTCATGTTCTAATCGTCAACGGTGCGGGCGCGGGCATCGCTGGGTGCGTACTTGCATGTATTTGTCCTCCAACAGCAATAGCTGAATCTTTATCGGCGTCTACAGGTATGGCAACGTCAAGGATGAAGTCGGCGCCTCGAACGCTCGTACGCCGGTCAAGCAGCCCATCCTTTACGACCCGACGGCGGCCATCGGCAAGCGGTTCTCTACGAACTTCCCGGCGGCACAGTACGAACGCCTGTACCACTCTTCAGCGTGCGTTCCCGTCGTCGCTTGTCCCGTCGTCTTTCCCGGCTGACCTTCTCAACTTGGTTTCCTGCCTCCTAGTACGCTTCTTCCCGATGGTTCCGTCTGGATTGCAGGCTCGAACCCCAACGATGGAGTCTCGACGACAACCTACGCGACTCGCTACCAGGTCGAAATCCTCAACCCGCCGTACATGAGCCTTTCCCGTCCCTCCTTCTCGGGGCTACCCGCCAATCTCCTTTACGGCAAGAGCTATACCCTCACCGTCTCCGTTCCCTCGGGGACGAAGTTGGTTCAGGCTGTCGTGATCGACATCGGGTACTCGACGCACGGGGTTCACATGTCGAACCGTTATGTTGAGCTCGAGACGACGCTCAGCGGGAATAAGCTCACGATCAAGGGGCCGAAGAACACGGGTATCTACCCGCCGGGTGCGTCCCTTCCTTCTCAGATCTCGCTGCTGTGAGCTGACCCCACACGCTCGCCTTACCTCCGCCCCTTGCACTCTGCTTCCGTTCTTGCCTATGATCCTCCACAGGTCCCGGCTGGCTCTACATCCTCGCCGATGGCATCCCCAGCAAGGGTCTCAAGACCATGGTCGGTCCCGGCAGCTCCCCACCCGTCTCAGCCTCCGCCATCAAGAACATGCTGGCAAAGACCAAAGGCGCCTAAAGGAAGCCGTCCCTTTTCCTCTCCGTCACTACCCCGATTTCCCCGTTTGATACCCTCTTCCTTCGCTGCCGAAATATCCCTCTCGCAGTCGCAACTTGCTGGCTTGTTCCCTCCCTCGCTCTCGGCTGTACCTAATCTCGTTATTCCCTTTGCGGTCTCTTTTCTGCTTGATGTGGGGTTGATCTGGGCGTTTGTAGTATTGCTTTTCTCTGAGCTCGTGCTAAGGACGCTGAGTCTCTCGCTCGTCCAGCGAGCGAGGAAACACTACGCTGATTAAGGAGAGGGCGAAAATGATGCGACAAAGATGCGAGCGTTGCTAAGCAATACAAACAGTACAACCAGCAGACAGCTGTCCATCAACACAGCCTTCATGAAGCCGACCTTCTATACTTCCTCCTTCTTCCACTACTCAACTTAGCCATTGGTCCTTTCCACCCCAACCCGAACCCCTTCTTTCCCTTTCCTCCCTTCCCTCCAATTCCCATCCCACCCCCACTCGAAGCCCCCATCACCTTTCTCGATGGTTTAGCCACCTCATGCCCCCTCCTCTTCATATCTCTGACCCGAGCTTGATCGGCTTTTTGAGCTTTTTTGGATTGGTTCGAAGAGCGTAGGTCGAGGGAGGAGGAGAGGGAGGTCAGGTAGGTTGTGTGGAAGGAGTAGGCGTGGGAGACGGGTGTGTCGAGCGGGGATGGGGAGGAGGAGGAGGCAGAGGGGGTTGATGGGGAGGGCGAGACGGGAGAAGGCATGGCGGGAGAGTCGGACTCGACGTCCTCAAGCGAAAGCGAAAGAGGATCCACTTCGACGATCTCTGCAGAAGCCGTTGGCTCTGCCGGCGTCGTATCCGCCTCGTCAAAGGTCCTCCCCCCGCTCAGATATCCCCACCTCCTCTCAGTCTTCTCCCACTGCACCTCCTCCCTCTCGCCCACCACCAATCCCTTGACCGCCTTCTCCCTCTCCTTCGCATCATCCACCGCCTCCCCCCCTCTGCCCAGCCCATCAAGGGTCCACCTCCCAAGTTTCCCCTCTCGAAACGCATGAATCAGCCACCGACCGGCAAAGTCGACATCGGGTTCTCCACCCTTCTTGATGGCCGAGAGACGAATCGCCAGTGCGGTGAGGAACGCGGAGGGTTCGTCGAGGGGCGTTGAGGGAGGGAGGGCGAGTCGAGTGAGAAGGTCGGCTGACGAAAACCAGAAGCGGGTTCAGCCCAAGATCCGCAGAGCGCTGGGAGGTAGAAAACGACGTACAGTCTGTCCAACCTTGATCTCTCATTTCACCTCGAATCCGTAATCGCCACAACAGATACTCGGCCACGACATCCCCCTCAAACAAACTCGACTTGATCCCTCCCGTCAGAGCCAATTTGAGGGCCGCTTCTTGCCCCGCCACACCTTTGCCGAGAAAAGGGACCATGATGCCCGGTGTGTCGTAGATGTACACTGGAGGGGATGTAGCAATCTTGATTACGGTTGAAAGGCGACGGGTGTGGCCTGGTTCAGAGGAGGTCGAGGCGGCTTTGCCTGTTGAAGCGATGCGGGAGTGAGGCGAGTAAGTCATGGAAGTACGACGGGAGAGAAGGCGCCGTACCCTTCTTGACTCCGACTCGCCGTAACGCGTTCAGAATGCTCGACTTTCCGACGTTGGGCATTCCTGCTACCAGCATGGTGATCTTGTCATCGGGTCCCTCTAGTGGGCGCTTGGTGAGCTCTGAAGCGCAGAGGACTGGTCAGATCTGTGCACGATCAAAGAGGGAGAGACGCGCGCACTGATGGCTGCTCGCAGGAGACGACGGACTTCTGCATCGGATCGAGAGTCGGTGAAGAGGACGTCCTCGTCACCGTGTTGGGCCAGTGCTCGTTGTAGCGGCTACCAATGAGGCGTGGTCAACGTCGGAACAGAGATCAAGGCCCGAGTGGGAGGAGAACGCACCTCGCGAAAACAGTCTTGGGCCAAATCCGCCTTGTTATACACGATCATGCGCTTTGTCCTGCCGATTCCTCCTCCCACCCTGGCGCCTATTCCTGCACCGTGTCCGGCCTGTTGTCGCAGTAGTCGTTCAAAGGCAGGGTTGATGGACGAGAGGGGTAGTCGAGCGTCTCGAGTCTCAATGATGAGGTCGAGCGAGTGAGACTGAGTCAATTCGGTAATCTCGCGAAGGGCGCGCTGCATGTGCCCTGTCACAGTTGAGGTGAGTAGGCTTGTGCGGCTACCAGAAGAGCAGAAGGACTTACCAATGTACCAACTTTGAGGGAGCTGAGGGAAAATGAAGGGGGGCACGGGGCGGACCATGACAGGGCAGGCTCGGCGGAGGGAGAGTAAGGACACTTCAGCAGGAGCTTGTGAGTCTGTCAGCAGTAGCAAGTCGAGTAGGGACGGAAAGCCTTGATCAGTTCCAAGTCGTCCACATGTTGGTCTTGAGCTGCACTTTACACCGCTCGATCCTCCTGTTGGACTGTATAGACCATCTGAGCGGCCAGATTCTCATTGAATGAGTGTCCCTAGCTTTGCAGGCGCACCCATATCGAGAGGTGCGTTGTCCTCCTTCTCCTCATCATTTCCCATCTCGCTCGACCTCTATCACCTCGTCCTAACCCTGCACTTCCACAGCCCTGATAGCAACACTAGCAACAGCATCAATACTAGCAGCCGTAACCTCTTCGCAGCAATACTTTCACCTCACCCTCGTCCCCCACTTGACCCGAGATCACCAATTCTACCGCTTCATCCTTCACCACTTCGTTTATGCCAACTCATCCGAACTACTCCTTACCGTCCTCGTTCTATGGTACTCGGCACCCACCCTCGAACGCATGTTTGGCACTACCAAGTTCGCCGTGAGCTGCTCCCCTGGATTTTCCCACGGGAAGGAAAGTGCTGACGGTCCCAAATGATCCGACCAGAACTTTCTGCTGGTCACGACAGCCCTCTCGACATTCATCTCCGGCCTCCTCCTGGTGTTCGGCTGGCAAGCAACTCAGGGCCGCTTCAACGTACTGCCTTCCGGACCTTTCGCTGTAGTCTTTGCCATCGTGTGCGTGTCCCTGGCTGCTTCTGCACTACTCATGCTCACGAGATTCTCTTGCAGCTATCAAGCCCACTGTCACGTCCCCACCATGTACCACTTCAAACTCTTTCACCCCACCCTCTCGCTCACCAACCGCTTCCCACTCTACCTCCTCTCCCTCCTCCTCCTGACCTCCCAACTCCCCTCCACCCTCCTCCTCAGCAGTATCGGCATCACCTCCTCCCTCCTCTACTCCTACAATTTCCTCGGCCTGAAAACTTACCGCCTCCCTCCACGACTGTACAATGCCCTCGCAAGTGGCGCGAGGAGTGTGTATGGCGACCCCGCCAAGATGAAAGTCAAACGAGGGAATGCCGTCACGCCTGAAGAGGCGCTTTTGCTCAGCTTGGTGGGGACGACGGATGTTGCGACTGGAGGAGCTGGGTTTGACCTGGGCGCCTTGAGGGGGTCGAGGCAACAGTCGGCTTCACCTCAGCCTGCATCTGCGGAAGCGGGCCCCGAAACAGCCCCTTCGACAGCTGCTGCGGAACCACCGACATCGCCAACAGGTGAAGGGGTATTAGCACGTCCCACAACCACTCTGCCGGTATCTCCACCATCGGCAACGGCTGCAAGACCTTTACCTCGGATACCGGGGACGAATTTTTTGCGACAGTGGCAGGCAGGCCTGACGGGGGCGGCCGAAGGACCCAGTCCGCAGTACGTCTTCGGCTGACGCTAGCTTTCTAGTCGAGAGTCTGCTGATCCATTGTTCGCGATTCTTTGCTCGATGTGATAGACAAATAGCGGAACTGAGTGCCATCTTTCCGGTATGTCCCTTTCAGTCTATCTGTCCCTTGTCCGCGTAGGCGATTACTCACCCTTGCATCCCCTCCTTGCAGCATCATTCTCGACCAACCATCGTCGCGGCCCTTCAGCAAAACGGACTGAGCGTTGCAAGAGGTGAATACCTAGCTCAGACTCCCTTGCCTTGCTTCGCGGGCTTGCTGACGTTCGTTTGTCCCACTCAAACAGCTGCAGAGGCGATGGTATTGAGCGAGTAGAGCCAGAGTGTGGGAATGCAGCATTGCCTGCTCGACTCTCTGAATCCTCCATCCTGTGGCGAGCCGCTTCCGCAAAGAACGCTCAGCTCCCGAGCGGTCCACAAGACTGCGCAAAGGCGACCGCAATTCAAGCAAGGTTACAACATCTGGGCTAATGATCAAGTGTCCACCCCATACTCTTGCAACAACATGGCCTTTTGCTTTGCCACAATCGCCTTTTCCATCTCGGCCGCACCTAGAAGCTGGGGAGGCTGCAACATCTCGGCGGTGAAGATGCTTTCGAATCCGGCATCTGTCGATCCTGCTGCTGCGGAGGACAATGTTGCTGCTGCTGATCCGTTTGCGAGTTTCGTCTTCTTCGAATCTTCTCCTTTTGAGGTGGGTGGAGGAGCTTTACGTTTCCCCGAGGCTTCGGTTGTGTCGGACGAGGCTGAAGGATGGGCGAGGGAGATGATTGAGCGAGAGGGGAAGGGAAGGGAGGGAACGTCGTCGACTTCGCCTTCGAGGTTTTCCAGGGCTTCTTCCCAGGCTGTCCACAATCAATCTTGTCAGTACCTCGTGCTTTGATATGTCGAGAGTGTAGGCAATTTCGAAGCAGGGGAACGCACCAGCCTGCTCGGCCTTAGCTTCCTCCTCCAAAAGCAGCTTGCCATCCTCTCCTTGTTCCGCCGAGTTTCCATAGTACGACGGAGGGGCGTTGTCAAACATGGTCACCTTGACCGACTTGTACGATTCGATGTCGCTCTGTTCTTTCCGTGCCGAGGCGAAAAGCTCGCGAACACCGGGCAGTTCTCGAGCCCGACCGAAGTACCTGTTAGATGCCGTCGGGTCAGCTCGACCCCTCGCCTAGTACTGGAGAAAAAAAAGAGTAGGAGTGGATTGATGTAACGTACTTGTACCCTCGTTGACCTGGCACTTCTTTCCCCTCCGTATCCTTGGTGGCCATGGCCGCTCGCTTGTAATTCGCTCCTCCCAACGCAATGATCTGGTTCTCCCAGTGCCACTTTTCTCGCAACAGCTTGTTGATTTGGTCGTTTATGTCACGGATCTCGTAGTCGGTCAATCCAGCTAGGAAGGAAGGAAGGAAGGAAAAGGGGGAAAAAAAGGTCAGCCTTCGACTTTCGCGAGCAAGTCGAGATGAACCAGGAGGCCAAGAGGGTAGAGAAGAGACGGGGAGTGTACCATCCTGAATCTTGGACACCTTCCTGCTGACCTCCCTCAAGATCTCTCCCCTCCACCTCTCACACTGCCTCAAATCCTTGCAGGTCGAGGCGATTTTGGGTCGTCGGTCGGTGCGTTGCGAGAGGCCCATCTCGGCGGCTTGGGCTTCTCGGAAGCGGTAGAGCATGGATTGGGCTTTTTCTTCATTGCGGGCCACTGTTTGGCAGGGGAGGTGAGGGGGAAAAGGTCAGCGGGTCCAGCAGCGAAAGCGAGCATTCGAGGCGGAGTACGTGTACGAGAGAGGGGGCAGAGTAGAACGTACTGTTTGCTGTCTATACTCGGGATGAAGCGAGGACAGGTGTGTGGGATTCGAGATGGAGGAGGAGGCGGTAACGGATTGGACGGTGCAGCACTCGCCTGTGTGGCTTGTGTCGAGTGGCTAGATACTTCTTGTCTGGCTGTTGAGGCTTCTCAGAGTGATCGAAGAGCAAGTTGGGAAGTGATCCTCGTACCAAGAGTGAGAGTGAGGAGAAGGTTATTATACTGTACACTCCGTTCATCCACCTGGTTTACCACAAAGCTATCGGAATAGCCTCACGCCTCTGCCATCAGAGCCACTACGCCCCATGTGCCGCTCTACCACCTCGCGCGTCTACGGTCCACCTCATCTCCCTCCGCCTTCGCCAGAGCATGGCAGCCTTGAAGCAACATGATCCAATGGAAGCCAGACCATGAGCGCGAGCGCCAAGATACCATGCGAGGTCTGGGACATGGTCAAGGACCGACTTATCAACGTCGAGGTCGATATAGCAGATGCCGATTTTCTCGCAGAACGCCATTCACCCCCTCCTCGTGACCCCGAAGCAGATGAAGAGCAAGGAGTACTCTGAATTTCCAGCGGGGTCTGCCACCTTAGCTTTGATTAGCGCAGCTGGAATTGACTCATCTCATCTCATCTCATACTCTGCAACACGGACAAGTTCGGCCGTGCCGCTCGATGGTCGGTTTGCAGCGACTGGGCCCGAGGCTGTGAATGGTGTCTGGACGCGGACGACTCTGCCTTTCGGCTGCACGACATGCGCGAGGTGAGCCTTTCCCCGCGCCTACAGACAGAACGACGGGCTCAATCTTGACCCTGCAGGACCTCTCTCGGCAGGTGAGCAAGTTTGGCTTGGCAGTGCCGTCAAGGGATGTCCTGGGGCTTCGCCGCAGCGTGGAGGGCTCTTGGAGTGACCCGATGAGCGCTACCGTCCTCTGCCTGCCCTCCGAATCTTGATGCAGTCCTCCGGCAATGGAGTGCCGCTGCGGGCAGGGCATGGAATCAGACGAGCAAGGAATGATGGATGTATCCTTCTCTCTTCCTTCCGACGTCGACGCGCGCCTTCGTCGCTTCGTCAAGACTTTCCACCTCGAGCCTCTCCGTCTCGTCAAGATGCCAGTACCTGGAGCCGTCAAGTATGCGCTGCCTCAGCATCTTCAAACGAGCTCTGCCGCGGTCTTTCCAGGTCTTTATTCTTTCGAGCCAATTCAGCCTGAAGACGTCAAGCCGTCTTGGAAGCTTCTGTCAGCTTGTGTTGGAGATCGCTGAGGTCCTGCTCGCTAGGTAGCAGAGCTGGGTGAAGGGTGTAGGGACGCATGAAACCGAAACAATCTCTACTCTGCGCATCTTCTTTACAGCCCCCTGAGCTGCGTGCGGCTTGCTGGGTACCCGCTCATCCGGTACGAAGTTGGAAGACATCTCAGCGCATCGACATGGGGTCCCTCCAATGGCTGCCACTACGAAGGCCCGCCCCTCATCTCCGATTCGCCCGCTTGACCGCCTTGTCAAACTTGCTCTTCCCCTGCTTGCCCGACCCGTCTCCCAGGCCCGTAACGCCACTCGTCCCCCTCGCATCCGCGTTACTCTCCATCGGGGCCACCTTCTGCCTCTTCATCCCCCTCATAGCTTCATAAGCCCCGTCCCGCCTCTTCTCTCCCCCACGATGATCACCCAGAATATCATCAAACTCTGCTCCAAACCCTCCCAATCGCCTCTTTCCACCCTTGCCCGCGCCAAGTCCACCAAAGGCCACTTCCTCCTCCTCTGCCCTGCGCTTCTTGGCATCCTTCTTGGACATGCGCATGCGGGTAAAGTTGTCCATCTCGTACTGTTCGACCCGTTTAAGGTGACGGGCGGTACCAGATTGGAGGGAAGGATCGTGAGAGACTGAGAGACCCGAGGTCGATTCGCCATAAGGGTTGGCAGACGACATTGACATGGAAATGTCCGAAACGAGGTGAGACGGCATGGCGTTTTCTCGCTTGCCTTTTTTGCCTGTGTGGTCACGTCAGACTGGTAAGTATGTGGGGGAAAGAGGCAAGGAGGATGGAAACGCACCTTTGGCGGGAGCTTCGGTATAAGGCATGGCGGCGATTCGGGGAGGGCGGTACACGCCTGACCGTTCTTCTGCCTCTTCTTGGTCTTCCACGTCGGATGCGCTTCTGTCGAGAACAAGGTTGGCGGGATTGGGGCGGAACGCAAGCGGGTCTGCAGGAAGAAAACCGTCAATCTCAAAAGTAGAAGAAAGAAGAAGGGGGAGAGCATACCGTTGAGCACGTCCTCTTCTCCCTGCGCGCCTTCTTCCTCGAACTGATCCGCCTTCCTGACGAGCTTCTCAACCTGGTACTTGAGTTTCTGCTCGAGGGGCGAGACCTTCTCAAGCACGACACGAAGCTTTACGAGTTGCTGCACGACCTCTGCCGATTCGGGGGCGGTGAGGGAGCGCGAGGAGAGCTTGAGGGTGAAGAGGGCGATGAGGTGGTGCAAGTAAGAAAGGAGAAGGTGATTCTTGAGCGAGAGAAGGGAGATGCCGGAGGGGTAAGTGAGTTCGTTCGTGGAGGCGAGGCTGCGGACCGAATCTGTGAACTCGGCAGAGGGTAAAGGGAGCGAGTAGCGTACCGTTGCTTCCATCCTCCTGCGGACTGCTTGACAGCTGCGACTCCAGTCTTGATCTCTTTGAGAAGCGAACGGAGAGTGGCCAGATCGGCGGGGGAAGGGTCTCCGGCTTGAGTCAGCTCGGTCGGACTCAGTGAGCTGGTAGCAGCGTCCATAATCGTTCTAGCAGGGAGTCTAGCCAGTGAGAGCGAGTTGAGGCAAGTTAACCTTGCTGTGGGTGAGACAAGTCGAGCTCAGCTTGTGACCACGCTACCCATACTGGCTGAACGAGTGAACGCGTTTGCAGTCAGCTGAACGTCCCTGGTCGCCGCCCTCTTACCCAAAGCACCCGCTTCGAAGCGATCCATTGAGGTCGACCACTCCGAGTCGCTGCTCCTCCAGACACATCGAATCGCACAACTCCCCTCGTCTCGATTAGATATAGACAAATAGCTCACCAGTACGTCCTCGTACCCTGTGTAAAAGTACCCACTTACGCTCACACGGTTCTATCTTGCAGTGGTCAACTTGCTCGGCGCAACGCTTCCCGACCGCAAGCTGGTAAAGGTGAGGCTCCTGCCTGCGGTTGACCGCACTACTCGCGCCTTACACGACTGAGGAGAGGGTCTTCCTTCCAGTCCGGACGTTCACACTTTCTGCTTGTTACACAGATTGCCCTCCTCGCTTTCTACGGCGTCAACCACCACACCTCCGCGCGCATCATGGCCCGCCTCCAGTTCCACGACCAGATGCGTGTCGCCGACCTCACGGAACCGCAACTCAACGCCCTCTCCGCCCTCCTCTCTGCCCCCGCTGCCGCTCCCCGTCCCTCTACTCCTCTCCGTCCCTTCTCCCTCTCTCCCTCAGCTTCCCCTTCTTCATCTTCAGCCGACCTCCTCGTCCGTGACCCTCCTCCAGTCGCAGAAGACCCCCTACCGAACCTCGTCCTTGAGGAGGATCTTCGCAGGCAGCGTCGAGCGGATATCGCCCACCACCGTACGATTGGTACGCTCAGGGGAAGGCAGCATGCCATGGGGTTGCCGGTGAGGGGTCAGAGGAACAAGACGAATGCCAGGTCGGCTAAGAAGTTGAACAGGATTGAGCGGAGGCAATTTGGGACGGTGGCGGCAGCGGGAGAAGCGGCAGGACGGATGAGGTGAGCCCTTTTCCCTCTGGCTCGGTCTGCGAACACCGCTCACTAGTTTACTTATGCCGTGCCAGCTCGACCTCGTATGCCAACTCACCAGTCCTGAACGGTTTGCGAACATTGCACGCCTCGTCAGGGCGCCCTTTCCTTTCACACCTTTTCCGATCATGATATTTTGTACCTCATCGCAATGCAGCAGTATAGCCAACAAGCATATAGCATTCACGGCGAGACGAGCTCTTCGGACATTGTTCCTGCGTTGCCTACTGCTTTTCTTATTTGAACCTTTCCATCATTTCCTGCAGCACATCGCTCGGTGCCTGATACTGCTGTCTATACGGCGCGGTCGAGCGAATTGGGCCGCATCGCGTAAGTTCAGGCAGTCACACACCGTTTCCTCTTCCTCCCTCCCTGCTCATTCTCCTCTCGGCAACAACAGCCATGTGCCACTCCACCTCGGTTTTCACGGCTTCATAGCTCGTACTATCAGCCTCGTTACCGCTGCCGAAGCCTGGCAAAGCCAGAGCTCAGGAGCCAACTCCTCGTCATCGCCATCTTCTGCACTCGCCGCAAGAATGGGACTCTCGCCGTCGACTAAAGCAAGACTAGACTTCCTGATGTGCCCCGCTGAGATCTGGCAGCAGATCAAGGAGGTACTCGTGAGGATGGAATTCTACGAGGCGGAGGAGAGGATCGCTTGGAGGTATTACTGTGGTACGCTGGGCCTCAGATCCGACAGAGAGGAGCCAGAGCACATCGACCTGAGCCATATCACCCGCTGCAACTTCCGCTGGGACCGCTTCATTGGCACAGGCGAGGTGCCGAGGCTGTTCGCGCAAAAGCAAAAGGTAAGCCCTCTGTACTGCTTTTCTTGCCGAGCCAACCAGCTAACAAGCATGACGTAGCGGGATATCAAGGGTCTGCTTGCCGACTTCGGTCTCGTCCCGAGTCGTTCGCATCCCATCGTTCGGGACGGTCTGCTCGAGGTCGACATGAACTGCCTTTCGCTCATCTCCCTACCGCTTTCTAGCCCTCTCAGTGGCTCGTCTTTTCTTTCAGCACACCAGGATATTCAGCACTACTCCGGCGAGCCTGTCACTTCCACACTTGCCTTCGCCCCTGCGGTTTTCGCCAGCTCTCCCGACTACGCCCGCCGCTTCCGTCTCTTCTGCCTTACCTTCCCTCTCCTCGAGCTCGAGTACGACACCCCGCACATTACACCGGGTCGACTCGCCGAGTGCCTGGAACGCAAAGCTCCGGCAACGAGAAGAACAAAAAGGAGAAGGGCAAGCACCAGGGTTTTAGGAAGGCTAGTGAGAACGAAGACCTGAAGAAGCCCACCTGAATGTTACTGAGTCACAGCGTGGACTGCAGCTGATTACTGTAGGGGGAAGAAGCAGCGCCGACAAATTGCAAAGGAGAGATTGTACACCCTGATCAGCTCAGTGCACCGAGAATGTAGAAAGCTGCATAGCCGTGACCGCGGCTTGCCTCCGGCCTTCCTTCCGTCGATCGATCATACGCTTCAATCTCGCTGCATATGACGCCCAGGTGTACTGGGATGTTGGTTGAGACGTACCGGGATGTCATCTCGAGGTTGAGCAGGCCCCGATTCCGGCCGTTCCATTCTCCAGCACGTCCGTCGCTCCTGATCTCGGGAGGGCTCGTTGGCCTCCTGACCTGACCGCGTGCCTCAGCAGACAATCGTCAGAAGCAGTCCAACCGAGATGAGGCGACCATGCGACTGTTGTGCTATTCCGTCGGGAGAAGATCTGTTCTCTATCGCTGCTGATGGCGCCACGTTCGCTACCGAAGTCAGTGTCATTGAGAAAGTCGCGGTTCTCCTGGCGTCCGTCTGTCCTGCAGAAAACTGGTCGCGTCCTGCGATCGCTTCGCTTCCGGACTCCGACGTCAAGTCAGTTTTTTGCCGGGCAGCCTCCTCGGACTCGTCTCCTCGCTGTGTTCTCTTCTCTTTCTTCCCTTTAGCTCTCTCTGCTCTTGCATACGTTGATACACAGCGCGTAGAACACGTTATTTGAGCAGGCCAAGGTGCGTCTCACACCTCTGTCGTCCTTGGGTGACTTGCATGTCATTGCGGCTTTTATGGACGCGTCTCTCGCGTTTAATTGACTCTGGTCTCTCGTAGTCCTAATTTCCCCCCTACTCTCTCTTGACGGCCTCACACTACCCAGTAACACGACTCGCCCCGCCGTTTACCTGCTTTTCTGCTTGGAACCATTCTCGATCGCCCCTCTCTTCCTTTCACCTGCTCATCCACCTCGCGGCTGGAACGCAGCATGCAACGTCAACTTCGGTCAGGCCCCGCCAGTAACCGTGATGCAGTCTTCGTTCGCAGTGACAGTAACGTCGCTGAGCAGCACGCGCCGTCGACTGCCGACAAACGTGGAAAGAAGTGGGGGAGAGTGCCGCCGCAGCTGGTGCTGACCACCAGTGGACTTCAAGGTGGCAAGGAGAACCCCTCCGCGCAGGCATCGCGGAGTCTCGGCAAAGAGCGAGCCTCCCTCCTCCCGATGGCACCGCCGCCGCAGAGCGCCCGGTCGCTCCTGCCTTCGCCCATCCACAACCGGATACACTCCGCCCCAACGCCTTCCATGCCCCCTCTCTCCGCGTCGCCGACGAGGCAACAACCGAACTGTCTGCCTGTACCGCCGTCCGTCCAGCTTATGGCATACTCGCCTAATCTCGACTCGCCTCCTACTTTCAGCCCAAGCTGGCTTTCCCTACCGCCAGCGGCCTCCTCGCCCACCCGTCTTCCCTTCCCTCAGCGCAACGACGGCGCGAAGGCGCCCTCGCCGCTCGCCCACGTCGACC